>OX438884.1:17547500-18797500 GCA_949315895.1 Anania crocealis | reverse complement strand
CCGGCGATTTTGGCTATATTCGCTGCAAAGCTGAGGCAATCCTCGCTGTTTATTTTTCCAAGCATTGTTGCCGCCTGCGTTAGCTCCCCGAGGACTATGTAACTGTAAAGAAAATGTATATTAATTCTGGAACTATTTCAAATGAAAATTCATCATGTTACAATGCAGCAGCCTCAAGCAGCCTTTTGAAAGATAATATATACCTTCGTAAGGCTGGGAAGGTATATACTATTTTATTATTAAATAATTGCATTAAATCCCGTGTAGTTAAACTTTCAAAAATTGTTTGGTGATAAATAAGGAAAAAGGTTTTGGCGAAATGTAAAATTGCATCAGCTTGATAATGACACAGAAAAAATAGAGCAGCAAACTGGTTTTAAAATTTTAAGCTTACATCTTCACGTTTTTTAGGATGAGAAAAGTGCTATAGAAGTTACGAAAATGGCATGAAAGCCCAATCACATCTTTGACTACTTCGTAATGACTAAACTATTTCTTAAAACTAAGTGGTAAAAATAATAAATGAAAATTTATAAGTACCATATAGCAGCACGTAAGAAGAGGCCAGTCTGCACATAGTCCTGCGCCCATTGCCTAAGAGTCTCCTGGGCTATACTATCCAAATACCTAAAACAAACAAAATATAGTATTTAAAAATACTTTGTAAGCAAATACTGCGCTATTAAATTGTTACCAGAGACATACAATTTAAATAATCATCATCACGGTCACAATACCACATGAATCCACAGCTGGACCTAACATCTCCAGAAGAATTTTGCCGAGACCACCGCTCGAAGACGCTGCGCCCTTCTTCTGGCGGTACGAGCAGTATAAGAAGACTTACACTAATTTTATTTTATTGATGAGATGTTTTCTCTCGAAACACCTGTTAAACCGTACCTGACCCTACAAAGCGTGTAGGCCTCCTTGAACAGTTTCGCGTCGGCGAGCGCCCGCACGGCTGCCTTCACGTCGTGCGCAGCCAACAGCGTCGCCGCCTTTCGGTATACCGGCCCGCCGTAGCTCTTGCTTACTATAGAAAATTATAGCTATTTTATTAAACAACAGAATAAGAATAATCTTTTTTACACAATCAACATTTACATTGTTCTCGAAAATTTACGGTGACTGCTGAACTAAGCGAATTGCCTGAATCTCAGTAGTCAGTTAAGTAATTATTAAAGAGAAGAGACATAATAATAAATATAATATAAATAAATGAAATTATTTTAAAATTTTAAATTTATAACAATTTGTGTGTGTGTGAGTCTGAATAGAACTAGAGGATATTTAAAGTATTTTCATAAGGTCTTCTGTTTGCTGGTAGTTTAGCTCTGCAACAAACAGATCATTTCGAAACCCGCGGGACAGCCGGCTGTTGCGATAAAAATTGATTTCAAGTTTATTGTGCCTGGAATAAACCACGGACGAACGGGTAATATGTCTTTTTTTTTTCAAATTATTATTTACTAACTGCTGCACGAGCATCAGACGGAGATAATGCCAGTGTACTCAAAACTACATGAATACTCAAAGAATCTTCATGAGAATTGTGCATCTTTGTTTCAGTGATGTTCTATCCCTAACTTCTCCCACCACATATCTATCCCTGCTCACCTACTCCTACCCAACCCCTACTTATTGCAGCGCCACCTACTGGGAAAAGAATGTGGTTAAGAACCTTCCTTGGACCTATGACATATCTCTCTTAAATAAATTACTATAAGCTTTTAATAACGTATCAAATGTTTTTTGTTACGAACGCGACCAGAAATGAATTTGACATCTGCAAACAGAAATCGACCTTAAACTTATACACAACTTAACCCACCAGTCAGCTTGTCTGCTTCACCTTTCGCTACCAGTCTATCGATCTGGGCCAAATAAAGCTGAGTCGCGTCCTTCCAATACCTGTAAAAACATGATACAACAGCTTTATTAAAAATCGTGCCCTATTATCTGGATTTTCAACTGCGAAAAAATGTGTTTGTAATCGGACGTGGTGCCAGTCTACACGGACCCTAAGGCTGTTTCCACAGAAGCGGAGCTGCGGAGTGCGGAGAGGGGAGGATTGGACCGTGAATTAACCAATAACAGTGCTCGAAGCTCGAAACGCAGCCTTCTGTGTACATATGTTCTACGCAGTACGATAACACTATTGTGAAGTAACAGCCTGCAATCATCCCACTGCGGGGCAAAGTCCTCCAGCATTGAATTCAAGTTATCACAGCAATGATAAGTACAGGCATTATAACCACCGGGGTGGTGGAATCTAAATCCTAGTGGTGCACCCTGGGCAACGGCATCTTTGGTTTTCTAACCAATGATGAAGGCTAACAGATCCCCCTGCTGTGGTAGACTTCGTGAGAGGCCGCCTGGATGCTACCACCCTCCTGCCGGAGTCCAGCGCCAAACAGTTTTTCTATATTCCGCTGGTGTGTGGGAGAACCAGTACCTCTGGGTAAGCTCGCTTTATCTTAGGCTTCTTCTTAACCGTAGAGTTAAGTATGTAGTCAAGAGCAAGCCAATTGTATATAAAAAATAAAAACACGCTTGCTAAATGAGGTGTTTAAACTAAGTCGAAAGAAAATATTTTTGTCCGACCTGAGATCGAACCCAAGACCTGTCTTTAAACCACTAGATAAGTGTTGAGTGATACAATTTTAAACGGGAAGTTTGCTAAACTTACGCAAGTAAAAAAACGTTTTATTTAACATGACAGAAGTGAAAGAAGTTACAAATCTTTGAAACTTACTTGAGCGACACGCAAGGCGTAATACTGAGTAGATACGGACACAAAATGTCTCGCTGACTCGCGAATTGGACCATATCGTCGATGTGCCCGCGGAATATGGCCAGCATTATCCAGTTTTCTAAGCTGTTCGTCGCTAGATGCCGCGACACTGAAACGTATATTATAGGTACACACGGCAGCACATCAGACTATACATGTTGACCTTGAGACCGCCTTTATGCCCTACGTAATAAAAGCTGTTATCGCAGTTCAACTGTTTAACTTGATGTGCTGTCGAGTGTACATGAAATGGAAAAGAACTGTAAATTTTTATGATTCCGTTTGCGTCAAACCATCTTTTAAAAAAAACATTACATGTGATGTTATTGATGTCAAGGCGCATCGCGAACTCCCAGAATCAGGTATTAAAATTACTAAGGTTTATATAGTATCTTACAGGCAATAAATTAATGCAGGAAATTGCTAATCAAAATATATTAACCTTAAAGTTAATAAAAAGTTATTACAGGCAAAAACAGAAAGATAGTTTTAGTGTTTTTTTTCGATTTTGGGCGTTAATTTTATCAAAAGTTCAAAACCTGTCCAACTAACTTGGTGATTGCTTATTTAAAATCAAACTAAATGATATTACAGTAAAAAAGAACCATTACATGGTGTCTTTTTAGATTGCGGGTGATAATTTTGTTATAAAGAGCTCTATGAAACCTGTCGTACAATAACTCACTCTGTGTATCCAGCAAATCGTTGACATCCTTGACGCTTCCAAATATTTTCATAAAATCCGTATCGATAATTTCTTCGGCATCTTCGTTTATATCTAATTTGCCATCGAGCGATTTCTCTAAATACATTCTAAGGAAGGTTTTTGCCATGCCCAATTGGCATTCCTTGCTCAGAGGTTTGTTTAGGATCGGTAACAAGAACTTTTTGTGGCCTTTGGGTGTCACCTCCAAGTTAGCTTTGTGCGTGGGCTGGGCGACCGGCGCCGGCGCAACATCCTGCTTCTCTTTGAGTTTCGCGTCTTTCTTTTTCTTTTCCTTTTTCGGTTGTGTCAATTCCCTAATACCTGTGAACATATTATATTTATAATCAATCAATCAATCAATCAATCATTTATTTGCTCTAAATAGGGTAATTTTCACATTTAGTGGGTGTTTATACATTTTTGGAAAGCACTTAAACCTATTTAGCTATTTTGATAGCATGCAAAATATACATTTATACATTATCCATAAAAATATTCATTAACATTATAATAACATTTACCTACTTAAAATTTTGTCAAAAAAACTTGTGTACCTATTTAATATTCAATTACATTATAATATCTAATTAAAATTTCGTCTAAATATTATTAAATTAATACATTATTATTATAGCATGTAACATATATATAAATATTTAATTAAAATTTATCTATAAAATATTCATTAACATCATAGTAACATTTATCCACTAAAAATTTCGTCAAAATATTTTTAAATTTATACAAATTACAGCATTTCACATTCTCGGGTAACTTGTTATACAATTTTGGTGCCATTACAATGACACTTTTCCTCATCAGAGCTGTTTTATAGATATCAGTATGGATCTGAGGATTCCGATGGCGAAGGTTGTACTGATAGTGGTGTTCTCTAACTTTGAAAAGTTCTGAATTGCTCTTAATAAAAACACAACACTCTAATATATACAGACACGGTAATGTTAGTACATTCAGAGACCGAAAATAAGGTTTACAACTTACTGTGGGCTTTAGACCACATATAGCCCTGATACATTGTTTTTGGGCTCTTAACAGAATTTCTCTGTAAGTTGAAACTCCCCAGAATATGACACCATATCGCAGAGTTGAAGCCACAAAACCATAATACGCTGCTAATACAGTTTTTCGATCAGCTATTTTTGACAATTTGTATAATGCAAATGAAAATTTATACAGCTTTTTGCATACCTCCGTCGAATGAGATTCCCATGACATATTACTGTCTATAAAAAGACCTAGAAATTTAGTGATTTTAGTTTCGTTAATAATTTTATCATCATAGCTAACATTTAAAATTGGTTTAATTTTTCGCTGTGTAAAGTGCATCAAATTTGTTTTATCTATGTTTATTTTTAATTTATTTGATTTGAGCCAATTGATTATATTTGCAAGAGTCATATTAATATTGTTTTCATAGTCTGCAATGTTTTTGCATTCAAAGAAAATAGTGCTGTCGTCCGCAAAAAGTATCATTGGAAACTTACTGTATCTAACTATGTCATTAATGTAAATTATAAATAGCAGAGGGCCCAAGACACTGCCCTGAGGAGCACCACATTTAACAATTTTACTGTGGGATTTAAATGATTTTTCTTGTTTGGTGTTTGTACAAACTTGAGTGATTTCAGTACATTGTGTTCTATCTTCTAAATAGGATGTCATTAAATTTAAGGCATTTCCTCGAACACCATAACAACAAAGTTTGTCTAGTAATATTTTATGATCAACAAGGTCAAAAGCTTTTGACATATCCATGTAAATAGCACATGATGGTACGGAGGTAAGTTTGTGAAGGACTTGTATGTGAAATTTCAAGTAACAATTGGATTGATCAGAATAAAATGTTAGTGACCATTTCCGCTACATCACATGTTTAAAGAACACTTTGCTAGCTGGTAAATGGTCGACCAAGAAAAGGAAGTATTCGCTGCCACCGGATAACACTAGCCAAGGCAGCTGCGGTACAGTAATCCATATAGCCTAATGTGGTTCACACATTCCAATGCCCAAGGATGTTTTACCCGGAGATATCGATCCGAAATAAGAGCGTGTTCCTTCATTTCTGCATTATTATTTAAAATACCATTACACATTTTTTGCCAATAAATTATTATTAACAAAAATAAAAAACAAAGTAAGTCTTTCTATAAAACAAGTATCACTGTGTCACGTACCTTTATACTCGTGCAGCGGGCAAGCGTTAGCGTCCCAGGCCCGTAGCGTACAATCGCTGCCGCCTGACAGCACTAGTGAAGGTAGCTGTGGGAAGGCAGCCCACGACGCCCCGTCTGTACTAGCGGTGTGACCCTCGAATACTGAGAGGCAGGTACCCTCAACTGCATCCCATACCTATCCAAACATGATGGTTTGTGACCAAGCATTTATGTAAGGAAGAAAATTGTAGCTAAGTTATAACATTATGTCAAAAATAGCAATGTTACAGGCAAAGGAATCAACTGTATTATTTTGCATAGATATCATTACATTATAGCTTTTTATATTTTACCAGACTGAATGGGGACAATCATCAACCAAGCGGTTGTGGCTAGCTCAATTAAATTTAGTTTCATTGGTTGATGAGTATCCCCACCTGCGAATTCAATTCTGGGATCGTAGAGCTTGTTTTTTTTTGTTCTCAGTGAATTGAGACCAAGGATTACTAGATGTCTTTTGAATCATTTCAAATGTTTTGCTGTTATAGTTCAGTTTTACACAGTCTAAGCGAGTTAGAAAAGTTTGTTATATGCGAACTATTTCTGAAGCTAAGGTAAGGGATAGACTTACCCTCACGGTTCTGTCCTGTGAAGTGGAAAGCAAGCGACCTTCTATGTGTGGGTTCCATAATACTTGCAGCACTGGCAATTTGTGCCCCTCCAAAGTCTTGTACGTCTGCAGTTGTTTACCACCATCTGTCAAACAAAAATGTGTGTTTAGAAACTGATAGACTTGTTACAGTCAAACTCATATCAGATCTATACTGCTTTCGACAAATCCGTTACTAAACTGTTACTATAACACGGTAGATTGATGTCTTCTAGGTTAGGTTATATTACAACAGGATCTACAACATCGAGAGATTCGAGCGAGCGAAACGAGCGGTTTCGCTGCAGCGATCGGCGGAGCGCTTGGCTTAAACTTAACCCCACAAAGCAGTACCATAATGATACTTTTTTACAGTTATGAAAGATAAAATTATGACTCACATAATTATATTATAACTTATTTAATACCAATAACATTTTATTAATACTTTACCTTCTTTGTCAGTATATTCTAAGACAACAATTTTGCTGTGTTTTTCCATAGAACACACTGCTATCAGGTTTTTGTACGGTGATTCTTCATTGGAATTTGATGTTTGCTGCGGATGCCAGTCCACTGTATGAACCATTTTACTGAAAAAAAAGATGCGCAATTAATTTAATTTGTAAAAGAATGTACGATATACGAATACGATCGACCTGGACGAGAGATGAGAGTATAGTCTAAAATTCTGGTTTCGCTTAAGCCAGATACCAGTCTCTCACAATCTAATATCTGCCTGTTTTGCAGTTATATCCTATCTCAATGAGAAAGAAAATGAAGAAAATTTATTTTTATATTAATCATGGATAATTTAAAAATAATCAATCAATTGACATTATTTTCATCATTACGCAATTCTGCCCTAGATTTCGCAATCAACCATGTCATGAGTAATTTGCTCAACCCCCCTTTCCTAAACACACTAACAATACTCCGGATAAATACGACGCGTATTGCTGCAGGTGTCAGCAGTGGTCCGCTATGGGCAAATAAGACTATGCCTAGGCAGCTATATGCTTATGACGACTGACCTGAACACTATGGCCTGTTGAGGTAGGCCTATATGCCTAGGCCGCTACATGTCTATGACGACTGACCTGAACAATATGGCGTATTAAGGCAGGCTTATATGCCTAGGTTCTCGAATGGCGACCGCGTACCGGACGACGTTCCGTGGGCAGGCCCCCCCTACAAGGTGGACCGACGATCTGGTCAAGGTCGCGGGAAGCCGCTGGATGCGGACAGCACAGGACCGATCGTCGCGTTGTGGAGATCCTTGGGGGAGGCCTATGCCCAGCAGTGGGCGTCGTTCGGCTGATATGATGATGATGATGATGATATATGCCTAGGCCGCTATTGAGCGGCTGGTCTCCTGCCATCACGTGACTTTCAATAAATTTTTGGTCAGAGTGCCGACCGAACATCTGTCGACCTTCATAAAAGATTTTTGGCCTGGTGTTACCGGACACTGCATTGCGCAACGCGTCGCCGCCTTCATTACGTGTTGCGTGTAATAAATAGTTTTGTTTAGTTAAGTCTATTACATGTATGTTAGTCTGTAAGGTATACACCGTGAAATATTAGTGGTTGTTTTCCCGCAGTAAAATGATTCTATCTTAGTAGTACAATAGATTTGTGCAGTTGTTTTTTATTTAAATAAAAAAATAGCAGTTTCACAATTGTGATAAACGAAACTAGAAAGCAACCGCGAACCAATGGTACCAGCCGCGCCGCAGCTGGTCACCGGCCGAGGTCATTGCCCCTCGCGCGGTGCAGTTTATGCTGTATTACTTAGTGCGTAGAGCTTCTTTTGCTTTGAACATTGATTTCGTGCGGCAAGCAGTACCCAAACACGTCACATTTTGTAAAGATACTATCGTATCTCACGCTTTTGAGTTGATGATTATTTTTTTAATTAGTTGAGAACAACGATATCTTCATTTTCAAAAAATAACTCGCACGATTCGATGGTGCTACTAAAGGTAAATCGTTCTGTTGCGGGAAAACAACCACTAAAATTTCACGGTGTATATTGTATGGGCCTTTAGTTGCCTGAAATATACAGAATGACTTTTTCATAATCTTAAAATTTTTTTATAGGCTTTAAGAATCGCATTTAGAGCCCATTTAGAAAGTTAACAATGTAAATCAAGTTTTCACCCGAAAATATTTTTCGCAACGTAAATTTCAATTTTAACGGTCCTAAGCCTGTTAAGGTATAAAGGGAAATTCAAAAACTTATGAATAGTATCGTAATTAATAAATGAGATGCGAATCGCGTAAAAAAGTTTTAGATTTTTGGCAGACATTTATCTTAACATTTTTGCACTGGGCTATACCAAAAGGAAAAATAAGTAATTTGTTTTTTGTTTCGTAGATGGTTAGTGGTTTTGCTATGCTAAGTTAAATACCTTATTATTGTAATTTAAGTTTTTAATGTGGTAATAAATTGAAAAAAAAATTAAAATTTGGAAGGTGGTTAAAATTTCATCTTGTATAAAATTATGTGCCTATACCAACTGACCTGAAAACTAATGTGGCGGCGACCACGTCGTGCGGCGGCTGCGGCGGCAACACGCACACGCCGCCCGCGTTGGTGCCGCACACGAGCGCGTGCGCGTACCAACGAACGAAGCTCACTTCGACCTCGCGATCCTCGACCACCAGTTTGATGGGCGATGGAGCTGCAAACAAATCGTTATTTATCAGTGAATCCATCCATCCATCCTTAGAAAATATCTATACTAATATTATAAAAGACTCTTCAGAGTCTGTTTGTTTGAACGCGCTAATCTCAGGAAGTACTGGTTCGAATTGAAAAAATTTTTTTGTGTTGGATAGTCCATTTAACGAGGAAGGCTTTAATATAACATCACGATGTGACCAATAGGAGCGAAGCATCAGTGAAAAATGTTACGAAAATAGTCGCTATCATAATAACAGAAATTGACGCGGACGAAGTCGCGGGCAACAGCTAGTGATAAAAATAAAACTATTCATTTCGAATCATGCTGTCACAGCACGGTTGTATTATATTGCTTCGGCCGGGAGTCCTGGATGAATGAACCTTACACAGATACGTCCGTGGGCGTCACAGCGTGTTTCTAAATGTACAGCTGACTCAAAAATTTAATATTTTCCGAGTTATTTTTTTGATAAAGATAAAAAAACACTGCCAAGATGTTATACATAGTGGTTACATGACGTGGGTTTCGTTTGTCAGGAGGTTCAAAATACGGTGTATAGCGTTTTTAGGGTTCCGTAGTGTAACGTTATACGTTCGTCTTATATTAATAATTAAATTAGTTAAATAATGTTCTTTTTTTTTTAAAAAAATAATTAAACTCAAAACTTTTGTTAATACTTAAAACTTTTGTTAATAGTTAACCTACATCAAACTAATAAAAATTGAAGATTCTGATACAGATTACATTCTTAAAATTAAATAATATTATTTCTTAATCAAAATATCACATGCATCAAACATGATTCATAATTAGTAGATAAAAAACAAAATAATTAACTGTCCAAATAATTATATCCTATTAAATAAAACTGAACTTCATAAAACGTTTTAAGCTAATGGTTCGCTTGAGTGTTGTGCGGATCCCTAACTCGTCCTTTTGTTTGCGAGAAATCGTATGATCTTGGGGGCTGGGCCAAGCCACCGCTGGAAGTGGAATGCAGGAGACCATTTTTAACACGGCACGGCCGACACACCTTAACTTCACACTGAGTCGAGAGGACGTTACTTCCTCGAGCAATAAGTGCAATACCTAGACATATTCTAGACCAGAAGTTAAAATTCGAATAGACTTATTTTTTTCGCAGTCGTGCCATTAACAGTTGCTTTCAAATACTTACTTCCTACGTAATAGGAAGACGAGTTTTCCCCGATAGGGTAAGTGATGAACTTGTATTCTTTTAATTTAGCGAACCATAGTTGTAATAGTGTTTCGAACGTATTGTGTTGAGTAGGATTATTGTAAATTTGTTAACCTTTTTTCTAGTGGCCTATCTACTTAGGTATTTCTTCAGCCTAGACTTTATTTCGCTTTTGCTTCGGTGTAAACTAAAATAATTAGGTACCTATTTGCAAAGCTATACTTTTACCTTGTAATACAATGTTAAATTAATAAAAATAAAATATTCAATAAAATCCCTAATTTAAATTAAAACTATTTTCCATATTTGCATAATCTGTAATTGTAGTTTATCGTAAATTAAATTCATTTATTTATCTACCTACCTACCTAGCTTTTGCACTCCGTTCTAATTGCGATCTTTTAAAGCCACATCACCATCTACTAAAATACAGAACCCGTCTTCTTTGCTTTGGCTTGGCTTGTAAATGGGAAATGTTGGCGATCGCAATCAGCGGATTAATTTAAGAGAATGAATATTAAGCTGGGACGTTTTTCCAGGGAACGAAGTTAACACTTGAAATTGGGCCACACCTTTGCATCTACCCTCGCATGCTGCTTGCTGCCGTCCGTCCAACGAGCCACATCTATCCTCCGTCCTATCACAGGAAGTACGGGCCTGCGGAAGCAATTTAACAGTCGGGCATACGAACCCATACCCACAGTGCTCAACCTTATATTTTTAATAAATATCTATTTTGTGTACGCTTGGTTGTCCCTATTTAAATACACATTTGCGACAGTAGCCGAATAGCAAAAAACGGAACCCTTATAGATTCGTCAAGTCTGTCTGTCTGTCCGTCCGTATGTCACAGCCACTTTATTCTGAAACTATTAGCATCAAACAGTTGAAACTTGGTAGATAGGTGTATCCTGTTGCCCGCTTTACGATTCTCATACAAAAAATAAAAAATAATTATATTTAAGGGGGGCTTCCCATACATAGAACTAAAACTAAAAAAATTTTTTTACTCAAACCTAAGCATATGGGGTACTTTTAAAATGACATAGAGGTTTTTAGAACCACTTCTTCCAAAAGTCTAACGTTTGGAAGATAGACGCTTCCAAAGTGGTAAAATGGGTGTCCCCCCCCCCCCCTCTAACTTCTAAACTAAGCAAGTGAAAATTTTGAGAAAAATACATAATGTAGATCTTAACAAAAGCTTACAACGAAAATTGGTTTGAACGAGGTCAAACTGGCAGTTTTAAAAAAAAATTGCACATTTTTAACAACCGCAAATATAACTTTGCCCTTCATACAAACACTATAAAATACAAAGTTATTTGTGTGGTCAATTAAATATTGTGGTATTTTGGCTAAATGGAAGTAAGTGGACCCCTAATTCAGTTAAAGTTGGCACGGAACCCTCAGTGCGCGAGTCCGACTCGCACTTGGCCGGTTTTTTTGGTTATCCAGCTGAGCGAAGACTCAGACACTGATAAACTCTTCTTATTTCCACCAGCATTATCCACGTAGTAAATTATAAACTAATCGCAGGCGCAGGATGTTGTCGTCTAGCTGATCATATAGATGGCGCTGTTAGGTGCATACTCGATCTAATTAGTATACCACTATTACTATTACGTGACTGACCTTGATCTGGCTTTTTAGCGTGGTACATGACAAGGTGACCGCCCGAGCAAGCGTACAGGTTGTCGCCCTCGCCCCAACTGATCGAGTAGATGGCGCCACTGAGCGCTGGTATCAGTACTCGCGCAGATTTGTCACACCTACTAGTATCGATCAAACCTACCTGTAATCGGAATACATTTTCAGTATTTCATTTATTGCATATTATATACTAACTATAATATTTGGGTTAGGTTAGGTTAGGTAGGTAAAATCTAAGCCCGTATTAAAGGTTTTTACTGATTTACAGGCTATAAAAAAAAAGTGGACTAAATCACATACATTGTTCTACTACAAAGTAAGTAACTATGTCCATGCATACACAGTATGGCTTCACTGGAATAAAATAAAGACAAATGAATGCGGGTTTGCCCGTTAGGTTAGATAGGTAAATTATTTTTTACAATTAGTCATAGCAGAGGCTAAGAATAACAGGAATCTTGATTTTTTGGCTGGCTGGCTCATACTGCTGAACTAATGTTAACTTGAGTAAAATAATAATAACTTGCCAATAAATATTGCCTTTTACATTTCTATATTTATGTCTATCATCATGGCACAGTTTAATGTTACTTAAAAAGTGTAATTAACTAAATTATTTTTATTTTATTTTATGTATTCAAAATTCAAAACAGACAAGTTTTAATATTACAGAAATGTGTATGTGAAAGTGGTGCTTGAAAATAGAATCATAATAATTATTTTAATCAATATAAATTACTTACCACAACATTTAGGTTATAAATTTATTTTTCTTTACATTATTGTATCTTCTTTTAATGCGATGAATAAAGATTTTTTGTCTATCTACTTACACGAGACTCAGCAGTTGCAAATGCCAACACATTCTCCCAAGTCGGATGCCACGCAATCACCAGGACTTTGCCCTGAACGTTCTGCCAGAATGTTGAGACGTGCCCAGAGATCAGTTTGACGTCGTCATTTTCCGAAGTACCCGTTTCCCATATCCTGACAGATCCGTCACCAACACTGGCTGCCACTCTGTGAGTAAAATGTTTGAATAGTAATGAGTAAAATCATACATTTTTTTGACAGCTTATAAAGTCGTAAAGCATTTCTAATCACACATTTATCACACGGAGTTTGCCACGGGTTAACCAAATTAAAATGATTGTTCAACATAATGACAACAAAACGTTTCTTTATTATACTGACCAAACTAATAAGGGGCCGTCCACAAATTACGTCACACATTAAGGGGGAGGGGGGGTCTTACTTTTGGTGGCATTGGGCAAAATAGTATGGGAATTTTAGTAAAAATGCGTGACAAGGGAGGCTCTGAACATCTCAAAAATCGTGTGATGTAATTTATGGATGAACCCTAATGGGAAAAAAATACATTTTGCCAAAATGACCAGTTTCGTGTGGTGTCGACGCACTAGAAGAATAGCCACCTCTTTTTTTGCGATGAGTGTCGTAACAGGCAACTAAAGGAGTATACTGTTTTAAACTTTCATGGTATAGTGACCATGAAAGTTTAAAACAGTATACAAACAGTAAGAGTTAGTTATTTCGAGATTTCTAGCATGTACCTTGTTTTTTATGAGTTTCCGATATTTCGGCACTGTTGCAAGCGCCATGATCGCCCACCACCAAGAATGGTTAGAGAAGCGATCGAAATCACCAAACATAAAAACTTTAATCGTGAAGATGGCTTTAAATTGTCGTGTGTCTGGAATCCAGTGGTTAAAATTTGTAATAACCAGAAAAATAAAGTTTTGTAATAATTTTTGATACTATGTACTACAGGGAATATTGTACTTCATGGACGGGCTCCGCCCACTTAGAAATGTGTAATTCGTGATTAATGACCACAGACTATAAAACGGTTTTGAAATAAATCGATTATCGACTATATTAATAAAATATACAATAAAATTATTATGATTATATTTTATATTAAATCACGTGAAAACCTTTATTATTTTGCATTAAAATGCCCTAAATGTCCTGTTAATGCATAAATAATTTGCGTAATGAAAACTGTTCCATCGTACGTAAATGGGATCGAATTTATTCGCTGCAAAATAACGAATCTAAAATAATCGTTTAGACTTACTGTAGTTGGTTCAAATAAAAAGTATGTGAATGAACTGCGGTACCTTCTTGTAATGAACAGGTACAAAATGTTGAAATTCATAGTAAAAATAATAAAAATGAATGTTAAAATAATGAGTGTGTTAAATCGATCAAAACTTCTTCATGAACAAAATCAATCGATAAAAGAAATCGAATCGGTAACAGGTCTGGGTATCACTATTTGATTAAGTATTAGAGCTGTCAAAAGTTAAATAAACGATTGGAAAGGGTTTAGAAAGCTACTTGTATAAGGGCGCTGTTGTATTTTGTGTGAAGTCACGTGACACAGACGACAGATGGCACCACCAATATCTTTTTTTTTAAAGATAACATTCGTGTTCTCTTAACCCAATATCGAAGTACATGCGGACGAAAGCTAGTAGCAGTACTCACCAGGACTGCTAGATCGTAAAATGGGATACAAAATTTGTATAATCGGGTGCTACATCCATTATCATTATGTAAAATTCGATACATAACTTAAGTAAGGCATGAAGGGACGTGAGTTCGCCTCTTGTATTGGCCACTACTACTGCATTTAGTGATATAAGTTTATTTGAATATGACCAGTACTGAAAAGTTCTTGCACTGTCAGAGACTAAAAGGGTGATAAATAAAACCTTAACAGCAATTAATAACAGATCAGTATGTAACTTTTATGAAATTTTTAAGAAAAATCCATTTATAAAATGGTGATGTATAATGCGGTAAAATTTTGTATAATTTCAGATACTAAACCGTACAACCGCGATTTGCTCGCATCCCTAATACTCACTTGTTAGCGTCATACGGGCACGGCTGTACATTGTAAACGAAGCCCCCGCAGGTAGAATGCTGTGCTATCTTCCGTCGGCTGTGCATCGAGTACTCCACGATGTTTCGGTCTTGAGATGTGGTGTACACCACCCAATCGTCGTCCGGCTCCGTTCCGTTTTGCACGCGAGGCGCGTTAGACGCGATGCAGTATATCCCGCGTTTATGAAAGCCGTGAACAATGGTACACTTCAATTTGTTTTTGCTGTAAAAAATTAAAACTTATATAACACGTCAATCGTCATTATGATAAATCGAAGGTTAAAAGCGCCTCCTCTGGCCTATTTGCAGAAATAAAACTGATTTTACTGAGATTAGGACTATGTTTCATATTATTTGTTAAATATATGTATAAAAACTTACCTATCAATTTTAAGAGGATTAGATTCATACAATTGATTCTTTCCATCAGACAAAAGTAACACATCTGGTTTGTACCATAATAATGTTAGGCAAAAGGGCACTATTTTCTGGCTTCTTGAGGGGGCATGAGGAACTGCACAGCTGCCAACCAATTTACCTGCCTTTGACCATATGCGAATGCCACTAGAATGTAAACAATGATTAAGTTTAGAACACGGCTCCTTGACATCTCCACCAGGCCAAAGACAATTTAGAAAATGGTAAACATTTTAAAACCAACCAAAGATTCTAACCTGTGGGTCAATTTAGCATATTGCTATCACAGACTAATCAGAATAATCCAAAATCTACACTTTCTATGCAGATGGATAGTTAAATCTGCTTGAAAACCATTCCTTGAAGAAAATCTTAGTCAGCCTTAGGTGGGACTTAACACACAACCTTCGGCTCATCTGGTGACATCTATTATTCATTGAGCTACCCTAGGTAGCTCAATTTTTGTTGTTGTATGTGTTGTTTTATGTCAACAAATTTGCTAGACTTTCATTCATGGTTATTCAAAGGTGTGACCCTCATTCTGCTGGCTTATTATTATTGCAATTTAACACTTCCAATAATTAAAGTAGTAATTACAATTCAACCATAAACAACCACATAACAGTTAAATAAAATTTAAATTCAATCCCAAATTATATTTTTTTTAATTCAACGCTACTAAGATTAAAGAGCACTTGCATAAATTGTTTGTTCTCTTGTCAGACTTACCCATGTTTAGCAACAGTGGCTAGTAAATGTTTATGAATATGGTCACTGGCTGCATCAAGCTGTTCGTCATTACAATCGTTACCATCAGTCTGTTTAGCACCCTCAGTTGCCACGTCTTTCTCATCATCTACACGAGTATTCTCTAATGCGTCGACCAAAGACTGCATAGAACTCTCCCCCTCTGTCTTCTTTTTCAATATTTCATCTTTCAATTTCAAGCATTCAGTTAAATAGTCATCCTCTTTTGTTTCCGCTGCAACTTTTACGTATATATCCTCAGGTTGATACTTCTTATGACCAAACTCATCGGCCTCGTGATCTTTGTAGATATCAAACATGTCATCTTCCTGAACTACAACTGATTCATCAAAGCTGTCATCTGGAAGATTTTTACCGACACCTGACGCTTCTAGTGCTTCAGTCACAGTTTCCTTTCCTAGTAGTTGCTTTTTAATATTCTTGTTAACAGCCCTTTTCGCTGATTCCCCAAGATTTTTCTTTAAACACAGCTCATACTTTGGACACCAGCTAAGGTTTGTGATCTCATCATCATGCCCACGGACTTTGTATATCAATTTTCCAGCACCTGATGACAAATAAAGCTTTTAAAAGTAGGAAATCAGTAAAAATCATTTCCGAAAATTAGCCCCAGGCAGGAGGCACTTTATATGTTCCAATATTTAAACCTACCAGTGGTACTTTATAATTCTCTAATCTCAAAATTTACTATTATTATGTGGAAAAAGTATAAATAAAGCTGTGAAAACATTGTTACCATTTAAATCTAACACCACCACAACGCCTTGTTTAGTTCCTATTGCCACATGCAACGGTAAGTGCAAGGAACATGACATACAAGTGGGTCTGAAGTTTTTTATGAGACTAAATGTTTTGACAACATTAGAATTTAGATCCCACTTTACAACATTCCCATTACCACCAACTGTAATGGCGGTCGACTCATTTGAATAACCAACACCGGCAACTTCCTGAAATTTTCAGAAACAAATTAATTATTGCAGTCTGTTTAATAAACAAGGCTTCCAATGAATAATATACTTAAATAAGCGCTACTTTGATACTGACTGATGATTAAGTTGTAAAAACAAATCCCTGTTCTCTTAGGTGTAAAAAAAACATGTGGGTATTTTGATTTTTATGTTGTGCAGTATAACTAAAGGGTAGAGCTTAGGACATTGTTTATATTAATTGAAAGAGGTTTTTTAATTGTTTTACAAAAAAATATTATGTGTAATAAAATAGATCTCACCTCTTTGTCATTTTGATGTATATCATGACTAAGCTTTAATTTGAATACATTTGCCTGAAGAAGTGACTCGAGACTCCACTGTTTGACAGCACCATCAGCACTTCCTGTTAGTATGGTACGCTTTTCTGGCCACTCTTGAGATATATCAACACTCACAATCCTTTGAATAATATTAATAATTGTTAAATTTTAGAAACTGACAATTTAAAAGAAACATAATAAGCTGACTATTTATTAAATTTAGTTAATATGTAATAAATACGTTTTCCTAACAACTTGCTTGCATAAAGATACCTCCAAAATAATTTCTTTCATTAAAATACACTGAGTATTTTAGTTTACTTACTTCTCCCCGTTGGCTCTGACAAGGACATGTGCCCTGTATCTTCGTCCCAGAATTAAGGCATTTCCATCTGCGGGTAGGGGCTCCAATGCACAAAGGCTCTTGCTAGGACCGCCGTACACAATCCACCCATCTTTGCTAACCGCTAAACCAGATACTTGAAACCAATTGGGCGAGGGAGGTAGCAAAGTATCATCCATTGTTAACTATAAAAAGCAAGATAACAGATAGGACCTTGGTGAATTTTTAACAATGGTAGGTAGGTATATTTTCTTTGTCTTCAATTTGCGCGGATGATTTTTTATTTACTACCCGGCACCCGGTGTAAGCACTAAGCAGACGGAAGGAAGTTGATTGAACGTAGTGATTACTTGCTCAGTGGATGGAACGGAATGGATATGATATTAAACAACTGACTGATGACAGTTTTATTTTTATTTCCACTTAGCAGGACTAAGGAAGCTTTACATAGGTATAACTGGAATGTGCACTAGTGACAAAACGCGGTCCGAGTGACAGAGGTAGAGGGCTTTAAGGACGGCCGCGCCGAGCGCTGCAGGAAGCCCGAAGGACGTAATTTGATACGGCACTTAAGCCGTGGCCGCACTCTGTGTCAAATGTTTAACTTTATTGTTTTTTGTGGCTTTCCTGTTTATAAATACCACACATATTGTATATCGTTGGATTTGTAGATAAATTATCTATAATCTAATAGTACTTTCATTACAAAATTTTGTACTATATTCAAACAGCATGCAAGTAAAAGTGGAAATTGGGTTAATTCTGACTTTCCTATCAAATTAAAATTAAATAAAACAACTTATAGATTCCCTTTTGAGTTTCATTAAACCTCTTACTACATATAGTAAATAAAATATATAAAAATATTTACATCTTTTCATAGTGAAATGTCAAGGAAATCAACAATTTCCGCATATAGACATTTTTGGCCGCGTAAAAACATCTCTAACAAAGCTCAATTTTGTACCTTGATTTAGTTCAAATTATTGAATTAAATATAAGTAATGTGCATATTTTTAGAAAGTTTATTCCATGAATAAAATAATACGTTAACAGTTAGGGCACAAAACTGCGTTTATTTCAAACAATAGGTAAAACATCAAACCCTTTGCTTGGGCGGTGAGGAGAACGACCTTTATAACTACGCTCTTTAGAAAAAATAAAACCAAAACATGAAACAATAAACATTTATTCTAAAAGAACATGAAATAAGCTTTCAATTACAAACAAAAAACAACACTGCATACTACTATAAAAAATAATTACAAGCTTTTACAAATACGAAATTTATGGGCCTTTCCGCCTAAGTACGGCGTGATTAGTATGGATACGACTATAGATGCATGGTGTCTACGTGTCGATTTTTTTTGACAAAATATTATGTTGTTAGTTATTATTACCCAACTTTTTTAACCAACTTCAAAAAAGGGTAAGGTTTTTTTTTTCTTATCCGTACTAACTTACTAATTTAAATCCACCACTGCTTGATAGCCGGTCATAAAATGACCAGCCTAACCCTGCAGTTCTATTGCCGTTAAATATTTCAATTACAATGAATTTAAGGAATTCTGCACATCATTAACTGTTTGTTTATGAAATTATTCACTCAATACAACAAAAACATATCGAAGAAATCAAGAATTAATAGGTAAAATCATACGAAATATGTCGGTATACCGACGAATTGATGGCTAGTAATCTAAGAAAATGTGTTTTTATCCTAAATTACTGGCTCGAATCTGAATAACTTTGATAAAAATTGAAAAAGCATTTACCTAGGCATGATATTCTTGTAATTAAACTTTAAATTTATCACAATAAACACACTGTATGCGAATCCACAGCATAGCAAACTACCACAGAATCTCTCACTTGAACAGATTAAA
Organism: Anania crocealis; assembly: GCA_949315895.1. Taxonomy (NCBI): domain Eukaryota; kingdom Metazoa; phylum Arthropoda; class Insecta; order Lepidoptera; family Crambidae; genus Anania; species Anania crocealis. The sequence continues at coordinate 18,778,057 of OX438884.1, read as the reverse complement.
CAAACATTTTTTTTTTTTCAAGCAAGTCTGTTTTTATTGAACTATACGACAAAACATAGACTAGAGAGCCATTCTGCCGTCTGCACGTGTAACAAAACATATATCAAATGTCCGCTTACATTTCGCAGTCATATTATGACCGGTTATCAGGTGAGGGGAAAGCCTGCGAGATAGAAGAAAACCTCGGAAATCTAGCAAGATAGAAAAAGAAAACTAATCTTTTCATTTTGTGACCTGTTTTTATTGACCCAGTGACAACTGCGATATTAAGCTTTAAGCTTTATATGGAATTATTTCTTACATCGTAGAATATTTAAAGTAAATATAATTTTATTTATGGTCCCATGTTCTGTGAGTGCCTATGGTGTCAACCACAAAAATAATCTAGAAAATTGCTCATTTCACAGGTAAATAAGTAGAAAGTCGGCATCGTCAAAACGAGTTATTTTTGTTGAAATGGGTCTTTTTGTTCTTTGGGTTGGGTCTGATAACAAAATTATGTCAATCTGTTATTTCACTTTAATATTTTTATGTAGATAAAGTTCTAATTATTGATAATTTAGTAGATAAATTTTTCATCAAAATATTTTACATGTACGCTAGAGCTTGACTCAAATTTATCGATACTATTATCGATATGTAGAGATGTAGAGGGGCGAACCACCATCTTCCGCCCCAAGCCAACCTCACCTGCACGCGGTGCATCCTGCTGGACGACGAACGAGGCTCTGGCGATTGACCGACCGATGGCGGTATAACCATCCAACGGAAGGCGTAGTTAAGTGTACCGGGCCGGTGACGGGCAGCAGCGTCATCGGTGCAAGAAGCTACGCCCTGCGATCGCCAACCCGTCTGCCCAGCGTGGCGATTATGGGCATAACCTCCTATGCAGACGCACAAAAAGCCACGGCCCCCAGTTCCCGGCGGTCCCGCTATTCCTGGTCATGGTGGCGACCACGGTTACGGCGGGACGGGGGGTGCGAAGAATCTCCGGGTTACGGGAGGCCACCAAAAACAACTGACCCTGGCGACGTACAACGGACGCACGCTACGGCTAGACTCGCATCTGGCTCAACTTGAGGTGGAACTTGGAAAGATTAGGTGGCATATCCTAGGGCTATGTGAAGTCCGAAGAGAGGGGGAGGACACCATAACCCTCGAGTCGGGCCACTTAATGTACTTTCGTGAGGGAGACCAACAATCCCAAGGTGGCGTTGGGTTTCTGGTAAATAAGTCCCTTTCTGACAACGTTGTGGAAGTGTCCAGTGTGTCGAACAGGGTAGCGTACCTTATTGTTAAGCTCACTGAGAGGTATAGCCTCAAGGTGGTTCAAGCGTACGCACCGACCTCGAAACACTCGGACGAAGAGGTGGAGGATATGTTTGATGACATATCAAAGGCCCTCCACTTCACCACTAAGACTCACTACAGCGTTGTTATGGGAGACTTCAACGCTAAAGTGGGAGTACAGAATTGCAGCGAATCGGTAGTAGGATCCCATGGATTTGGATGCAGAAACCATAGGGGGCAAATGCTTGTCAACTTCCTCGAACGGGAGGGGCTCTTCTTGATGAACTCCTTCTTCAAGAAACAGCCCCAAAGGAAGTGGACGTGGCAAAGCCCCGACACTATGACGAAAAATGAGATTGACTTCATCATGACCAACAAGAAGCATATATTCAGAGACGACTCCGTGATTAACAGGTTTAATACCGGTAGCGATCACCGACTCGTTCGAGGCTCTCTGAATATTGATTTTAAGGCTGAACGTGTCCGTCTGATGAAGTCAAGGCTCCGACCTACTTTGCTCCAAACCATGATAGGATCTGAAACGTTCCAGTCAAACCTGGAAAACCGACTCGCTGCCGTGGAAACCACAACAGACGTAAACCAGAACCTCGAAAATGTGGTTCGGATCCTCAGGGAAGAAGGTACGAGATTTTGTGAAATGCAGCGTAAGGGCAGGAAGTCAAAGCTTTCGGAAAGAACTTTAGGGCTGATTAAGGAACGACGTGAAAACCCACCCGTCACTTCGTCAGGAAAGCGCGCTCTAAACCGAGAGATCAGTAAGCTCGTACGACACGACCTCCGTTGCTCCAATACTCTTGAGATTGAAAGAGCGATCGAGCAAAATCGGGGGTCGAAAGTGTTCGTACAATCTCTTGGAAGAAGCCACCTGACGAAACTGACCACAGCAAGTGGAGAAGTCGTTGCTTCGAAGCCAGCAGTCCTTTCCGAAGTAGAACGCTTCTATGGCCGGTTATACGCTTCGCATGCATCTCGACCTGATCCCGAAAATGAGGACCCTAGAGCCGCGTTAACACGCCACTACACTGAAGACCTGCCAGAAGTCAGCATTGACGAAATCAGAATGGCTCTTAAACAGTTTAAAAATGGAAAAGCCCCTGGAGAGGATGGCGTTACAACAGAGTTGCTAAAGGCTGGAGGTAAACCCGTACTGAGGGAGCTTCAAAAGCTTTTTAACGCTGTCTTGTTTGAAGGGAGAACTCCGGAGGCGTGGAGTAGGAGTGTTGTCGTCCTGTTCTTCAAAAAAGGAGATAAGACCCTGCTGAAGAACTATCGACCCATTTCCCTTCTAAGCCACGTCTATAAGCTGTTTTCAAGAGTCGTCATGAACCGCCTTGCGCGAAGACTTGACGAATTCCAACCACCGGAACAGGCTGGATTTCGGAGCGGATACGGCACCATAGACCACATCCACACATTGCGGCAGATTATACAGAAGACCGAAGAGTACAATCAGCCCTTGTGTCTAGCATTCGTGGACTATGAGAAAGCCTTCGACTCGATAGAGATCTGGTCCGTTCTGGAGTCCCTGCAGCGTTGCCAAGTAGATTGGCGGTACGTACAAGTGATGAGATGTCTCTACGAAGCCGCCACCATGTCCGTCCAAGTACAGAATCAGCAAACAAAACCTATACCATTGCATCGAGGAGTGAGACAAGGGGACGTCATTTCCCCGAAATTGTTCACAAATGCAATGGAGGATATGTTCAAGACGCTGCACTGGAAAGGACGAGGCATCAACATCAATGGCGAATACATCTCTCACTTGCGATTTGCAGACGACATCGTCATTATGGCAGAAACGCTTCAGGACCTACAACAGATGCTGAATGACCTGGCTGACTCTTCTGTGCGTATCGGCTTGCGAATGAACCTGGATAAAACCAAGGTTATGTTCAATGAACATGTACTACCGCTACCGATTGCGATGCACGGCGCCGTCCTCGAAGTTGTTCAGAAATACGTGTACCTCGGGCAGACATTGCAGTTAGGTAGAAACAACTTTGAGGATGAGGTGAACAGAGGAATTCAGTTGGGTTGGGCAGCATTTGGGAAACTACGTCGAGTCTTCTCATCGTCGATCCCACAATGCCTAAAGACGAAAGTCTTCAATCAGTGCGTCCTACCCGTCATGACATACGGAGCCGAAACGTGGACACTGACGGTACGACTAGTCCACAAGTTCAAAGTCGCTCAGCGGGCTATGGAAAGAGCTATGCTCGGAGTTTCTCTTAGGGATAAAATCAGAAATGAGGTGATCCGGCAGAGAACTAAAGTTACCGACATAGCCCACCGGATTAGCAAGCTGAAGTGGCAGTGGGCTGGCCATATTAGCCGCAGAACCGACAACCGCTGGGGTAAACGAGTTCTTGAGTGGAGACCGCGTCTCGGCAAACGTAGTGTAGGACGCCCTCAGGCTAGGTGGAGTGATGATTTGCGCAAGGTGGCTGGCAGGAGCTGGATGCGAGAAGCCGAGGATCGACCTAAGTGGCGTGCAATTGGAGAGGCCTATGTCCAGCAGTGGACTGTGATAGGCTGATGATGATGATGATTATCGATATTTATATTGAATGTTAACTGATAAATTACATGCTATTTTACGTTTAGCTTCGAAAATCTAAACTATTTTATCAAAAGAAAGTTACATATCAATAATTTTATACAAGTAAATTTTTCGGACAGACTCCCTTTAAATTCTGTGGTAAGAGGAACGGCCTATAATGATCCCACAGCAGGGCAAAGGCCTCCATAGTTGAATTTAAGTTACCATTGCAATGAAGGGTACAGGCATAATCAGCACGCTAGCCAAATGTGGGTCGGTGATCACAAACCAACTAGGCCAACAATGCAGTTTGTATTTTATGTCAGTATTAGTTCAGATTCTGATTAATTATTTTTTTCACTTACTAATAGTACTATCCTTTAAGAACAGTCAGAAAAGTCCTCATCACTCACACAAAACAGTCTTATTAATTGGTACTATATTTAATAAGTGAAATATTTTACACTTTATTATAATATTATAAGAAGAGTTGGCGGTTAGATTTGCCGGGGAGGATACAATAATCTAAGGATGAATACAGTAAGAAAGTTAATATTGTTACGAACGTGGAGTTCGGGATTTGGATAAAACACCGTTGACTTATTAGAAGATTTTATTAGGCGATGAACAGGTCGCAGACACTATCACAAAAGCCAAATCACAAGAATCGTAGTCCGGTGGGTCACTGAGGTCGTTGGTACCAAATTCACTATTAGCCAATCCGTAGAGTAGTCCTTAGATCCGTTGGTATCGCTAAAGTCGTCGTTACTTCGCACTAGATCACTTTTCGCAGGTATCGCACCGAAATCTCAGAATGAACTGACTTCGGCGTCTCAAGTCCTGTTCTTTATATATCTCAACATCGACGCCGGTCGTACATACTAGAATGTTCGTTTTCCAGAAGAAATAACAAGGACGTTAAACGTAAACAACTCTAGTAAGTTATGCCTTTTTGCGCCTTAATCTGTAAACTTAAAGTTCAATGATGCTTGCACTAAGGTCTTGTTATTACTTTGTGGTCGAACTTAGGTAGTTATGTACATTCCTCTAGCGATATCTTGAACCTTCTAGCATGACCGCGACAATATTTTTCCCAAACGACGAACTGGAATTATTATCGATAGTCTCAAAATGTAAAAGGTTAGTCACTAGTAAAGACACACATTGACAAATCAAAACTAGTCACGTATTATCGGGCTATCAGTTGATCTACTAGTATATTAAATCTATTGCTCTAACGTCTGTAGGGTGACAACCCATAATACAACTTATTGAGACTACTTAAATATTAAGGTCAAGGAAATTTTGTGTAATGCAGAAACTATACGATGATAAAAAAAATCTTGTATGCACTGTTTCTAGCTTGATTGCCTATATAACCGGGTTTTATTTAACACAATAGCGTTGAAAAGTAGAAATCTTAAAATAATAATGAAATAATAGGATTAGGTACGTGGGTATCCAGGTAGAAAACAACATACCGACGCGACAGCAAAATTAAATAGTTAATAAGTTGTAGCAATATTTCTCTGGTACCAGATGTTGTTCCTCGTGTTATACTCTGCAGCCGCGCCCCTGTTTGTACTAGCTAAGTACACCATGTACAAGTTACAATCTAGTATCTACGTTCAGTAATTTTGAAGAAACTGAACATTTTATAGGGCGCAGCTGTAGAGCATGATCTCTAGCCGCACCCCCTAGAATCCTTATTTCCATATGCAATGTAGTGGTAATTTTGGGCTCAGTTGGTGTACAAATAGTAATTAGTATGTACGTGATAAAACGATAAGGAAATTGTAATCGGTTACCGTTTTATCTCACTTTAAAATATATCGTTATTTGCATCTGTCACTACAGATTTTCTGGGATTTCAAAATTACTGATTAGATTGTAACTCGTACATGGTGTATTTAGTTAGTATATTTAAGTACAATAGATTGGGCCGCGGTCGGTACAAACAGGTCCGCGGCTACAGAACTACTAACACTGTTTCACAGTTACGTAAAACGAGATGTGATCGTGCCATTAATCAAAGCTCTTATATCGCTAACTTAAATAATTCAAGGTTGAGGCTTAAAAAAAGTCAAACAAAATATGAGATTTAAAACTTTCTTTAATATACAGTACAATAATTTGTTTGTATAAACTGTTTACACATGCTTCAAATGATAAAATCAGTTTTGTTTTTATAAATTGGCCCTAGGAGGCGCATTCACACATTTAAACCTACCACTACTTCGGTACAAGTCTGAGCTAGCGCTGATAGAAGCAGCGCAAGAAACTCGGGTCAATATTTTCAGCTTTTTTTTTACATTTTACTAAAGTTTTATGCACGTACGAGCTAGGAGAATTTAATGCCCTACGTTCCTTAATATTAACAGTTTAAACTCTTTTTCATTGAAATGACATTTAACATAGATACGATTTTTAAGTTTATGTCTAAGGAGTTCAGCAATACCCTGTGGTATTTTGTTGAAAAGACAATAAAATTAATCACTGAACGAATTTTCCACTTTCCCGCAGATTGTAAAATAATTGCACTTACGACAGAAATACTTTTACCTTAAGATGGGTTCTAAAAAAACGATTAGTGCTCAATTATACTATGTATAGGTATGTTTTCGCCATTGCACTTTAAACATATGCCTTACCACCGGAAAAATTTATGGAATAGCGTCTGGTCTTAGAGTCATTGATGACTTGTATCTAATGGTATCCTCTGATTTAAAATTGAGGCCACAAATAACAGAGTATCTTTGAAGGTTTTCTTTAAGTCAAGCCACTTTTTTATGGTTTTAATTCTTCAAATCACAAAGATTCATTTGAATTCAATATTATTACCTTATTGTATAATTTAAAAGCCTCTGGGCTAATGTTCAGTGACAACACATTAGAACGGTACATTCAGGTCGGATTGGTCTCCACAAGTAAAATACAGGGATCAGATCGATATATTATACTTTATTATAGGGACACGCGATTTACCAGAAACCCAACTTTTTCAACAAGACAGAAAAATGTTTTTACCTTTATAAAATTTTCGGCGTTTTTCCAAAACTTTTTAATCAAAATGTAGTTATGATTTTTTTCTTCTGTTTTAATAAAATAATATTTACTTTATTAATATTATTAAATAAAACTACATTAGAAAATAATGCTACAAGGGACATTCAGTATGTTAAAATTTTTGTAACGTCAATATGTAATCCTACCAATTACATATGTATTTTTTAATTCAGGTTTTATTAAGAATGAGACAGACTATTGAAAGTTGAAACAGAGGGCTCTCCAAACGCCAGACCGCATCTCAAAGCCACAAAGTCACAATGTATTATCGACTTTACCTGTCATAAATAAAGTTTATTTTAAGCTATTGCATAGCTTCTATCGCGGGCCTTGAGCGTGGAGACCGAATCCAGAAATTCCGTAACGAAAATAACCTAACACCCCCCCACTCCGACCGGCACATCGGTGATACTTTTTAGTTTTATAATTGCATAAGTTGATAAAAAATGCTATGCAATAGCTTTACCGCGGCAGTCTCCGAGTGCCACACGTCTTTTTTCTACTATGTACAATACTAAGTGCTTTTTCCAGTTATATTTAGAAGTTCCTTGAGCAGAACATTTTTGTTACATTCGGAAGTAGTAGTAGTACTTAGTCTGTGGTACTGACTGACGTTTGACGTTTCAATTATTTATAGGTCAGGTTTTGCGCGGGAAACGAGAAGAGAAAGAATATGGACTTTGTTTCGTAATTTTGTGAAATTATCCTAAGCGGCATTTATTGTGATAAAGTGGTGGCATTTTTATAATAATGTGTCAGTGAGTAGTATAAATCAAATAAAAGTGAGAAACAAGGAAAGGCGCTCCTATTTGACTCTGATCCACGCTCTCGCGTAAAACTCCTGTAATCATTGAAATGTATAAACCACCCATACATTTCAATGACTTATGTTAGCTTTCATTTCATTTCATCTCATTCATTTTCATTTCTTTTTTATATTTTGGGTAGTATTTATAATAAAACTAGGATTAGCAACATGACATGACTTGATGTATTATTCCAAAGTATTGACAGGAGTAATGGACAATAATAGATTACGCTGTGACAGGCAAGCAAACTAAACAGGTTAACATACTAAAGTATGTATGTTAAAATAATATCTTAACACTCCTCCTCGATTATAAATGTGGTAAAACATTAAACATTTATAATCGCATATTAAAATAACAAGTAAACAAACTAATATTAAAAGTAACGACAACACACATAAATAACATAGACACTTGAACACTAAAAACATAAAAATGTTAATAAACGTTTAACAGTTTAACATTATTATATGAATCTATATGATAAACAGTTATTGTTTTATTTTTCACTAAGTCTTTCACGAAGTGATATTTTATATCGATGTGCTTCGCACGTTTGCTGTTCTCGAAGCTGTTTGACATGGCGATGGCTCCCATGTTATCTACGTAAATGGTAGGAGTTAAGCACTTACCGAGATCTTTGGCTAATCCTATAATGTTTACTACCTCTGAACATGTGTTGGCCAGCGCGACGTATTCGGCTTCTGCCGTTGACAAAGAAACACAGTGCTGTTTTCTTGAATGCCATCCGATAACATTACCGTTGTATGTGATTACACTTCCACTCGTACTTTTTCTGTCTATCTTCTGGCCTGCCCAGTCAGCATCTGAGTATGCTTCAATTTTATTTATTTCGTTTTGATCTTTTTTATAGTTTAGGCCGTAGTGGATAGTATCCTTAAGATATCGTAAAACTCTTTTTGCTTGCTTCCAACATTGTGTGTCCGGTTTATCTAAGAATTGACTTAAGTATGACACTGCATAACTAATCTCTGGTCTAGTTACTGTTGCCAAAAACATGAGACCTCCTATTATCTCCCGGTAGGGGACATCTATGACATCTTTGTCATCTTTAGTTATTTTACCCTGTAAATCTTTCTCCATTGGTGTTTTAACTCCATTGCATTCTGTCATTTTAAATTTTTCTAATAACTTTTCAATATGTTTGGTTTGACTGATCTTCATTCCTTCACCTGATCTTTTTATTTCTATTCCGAGAAATTTATTAATTGATCCTAAATCCTTGGCCTGAAATTCTTTAAATAACTGGAGCTTCAGCTTTGTTATTTCTTCTTCTTCTCCTGTAATTAGTATGTCGTCAACAAATACTAACATCCAAACTTTACTGTTATAGTACAGGCAAAAATCATAGTGGGATCGTTTTAGTCCTATTTCATTTGTTATGAAGTTGTTCAGTCTTTCGTTCCAGCATTTTGGGCTTTCTTTTAATCCATACAAACTTCTCTTTAATTTTAGTACTTTATTCTTACCAACGTTCACTCCTTCTGGTGCTTTTATGTATACTTCGTTTTCCAACACTCCATTTAGAAAAGCTGTTGGTATGTCCATCTGACATATTTTATAATCATTTTGTACTGCATGAACTAAAAACATTCTAATTGTATTCATTCTCGCTACTGGTGAGTAATTATTTCCAAAATAACTCTCTTTCTGCTGGAATTCTTTTGCTACTAATCTAGCTTTCTTAAGTCCACTTTCTTTAGTTCTAAAGACCCATTTTGTGTCTATCGCTTTTTTGCCTTTAGCTTCTACTTCTTCCCAAGTATGCAACTTTTCTAACGAATTAATTTCTTTTCTAATTGCTTTTTGCCATTCTTTTTCTTTTATTGCTTCCTTAAAATTTGCTGGATCTTCGAAACTCGCCAGACAATATGCCATATATATTTCATAATCATTTAAATGGATTGGTTTATTTATGAGTCTTCCTGATCTTGTTGTTTCATGAACAACAGGTTCATTCATGCTGTGAAAAGAATCATTTTCATTTCCACTATTGTTATATTCTTCTTCACTATCATGCCTTGTTAAAGTTTCATTATGTATATCCATTTCAATATATCCATCTGTTGGCTCATCTATTGTATCATCTTTATCATTAACTGTTCTTTCATCATTTTTCATCTCAATTACATCTTCTTCATCATTCATATAAGTTTCAACTTCTTTATTATCTTTATCATTAACTGTATTTTTGTCATTAATCATTTCAATTTCATCTTCTTCATAATTCATGTAAGGTACAAACTTATGTTGATTGCCTTCTGTCTTTTCCACTTTGAATGTGGTTTGATTTTCGTTGAATTTGACGTCTGTTGATATTATTACTTTATCTTCTTTGGGATCATATAGTCTGTATCCCGAGCCACTATATCCAACCATTATACATTTCTTAGCTCTTGGCTCTAATCTCTATCTTTGCTGGTTTGGGTAATATTACAGCCCAAGCTTGGCTGCCGAAAACTCGTAGTTTTGTTAAATTGTTATTACCAAACCATATTTTTGCTGGTGTGTCCCTATTTAACGCTGAGGTTGGACTTCTATTTATTTCGTAAGCGGATGCTGTGACTGCTTCACTCCACAGGTATTTAGGCAACTTTGTTTCCGCTAGTTTAGTGCGTACTTTATTTAGGATATTTCTGTTCATTCTTTCTGACGTTCCGTTTTGTTGGGGTGTGTACGGCGTCGTATATTCGAGTTGAATTCCTTTATTATTGCAGTAAAATTTAAATTTATTTGAACTGAACTCTCCTCCGTTGTCTACTCTTATTCGTTTTGTTTTAAGTCCAAATTGAGTTTTTATAAATTTAATGAAGTTTATAATATTGCTTGCCGCTTCATCTTTTGTCTTCAATAGTCTTATCACAAGATAGTGAGAGTAGTCATCAATGAGTACCTGAAAATATTTATGGCCATATATTCCTATTGGATCTATAGGTTTCACATACGTCGGAATGTATTAAATCTCCGATTTGTTTGCTATTATTATTCTGTGAATAAAAACTTCTTCTTGTACTTTTACCTTCGATACAAGTATCACAGACCTTGTTGGGTACTGGTAGGTTTAACAGTTTCAAGTCGTTATAATTTATGTGACCAAGTCTTTTGTGCCATATGTCATCAGTTTCTTTTGCGCTTATGTAACAATCTTCTTTAATAGCCAAATCAAGTTTTAAGGTGTATAAGTTGTTATATTTGTCTCCTTTTATATAAACATTGCCTTTCTGTATTAGTACATTACTGTTATTGAAGGTAATGTTAAAGCCTTTTTCAGTTAATTTATTAATCGATAATAAATTGTGTTTTAATCCATCAACCAATAGCACTTCTATTTCAATTTCCAAATTTTGGTATTTGGTGTTTAAAATTCCTTTTCTTCGTGCAATCATAAATTCTCCATTGGCAATTTGAATTTTTATTGGTGTTGCCAGTTCCTTCATTTCAGTAACGTATTTTTCACATTTTTTTTTAGCAGATGATTCGTTGCTCCCGAATCTAAAATAAAGTTATCTGTATTCTCAATTGCGGCCATTGCTATGAATGATACTTTATCATTTGAACGGTGTGGGCTATGATCTCTATATGTGCTTCTAGATGCACCTCTATACGACCTTCCTCTACAATTGCTCTGTCCTCTATATGAGTTTGGGCCTCGGTGAGGAGCTCGGCCTCTTTGTTGTTTAAAATTGTTGTTATAGCATTCAGTTGCTCTGTGCCCTCGTTTGCCGCATTTAAAACTGGCTAAAAAAGTCACTTCTGGCTGTGATGATTGAGCTTTCCCGTAATTTTTAAGTTCTGCGTCTAATAATCGGGCCTTTACAAAATCTTCTGTTAATTCTTTTTCCACGCTCATAGTCTCTAGTGTCGTTATGACGGTTTCATATGTGTCAGGTAATAAGTGAGCAACCTTGTCGCTTTCATCTAACTTGCAGCCTGCGGCCTCCATTTCATTTAAGATGGCGTCAACCTTAAAAAAATGGTCTTGTAGGCTTCCATGACATTTAAGTGTCAATAATTTCTTTTTCAGATATAATTTATTAAAAACGATTTTTCGTTCGAATATTTCTTCCAATTTGCACATTATTTCTTTGCTTTTTTCTGCCTTCTTTATAATATCTAAGTATTTATCTGACACATATTGCACAATTATACGTTTTGCTTTTGCATTATTTTGTACATATTTTTCTTTTTCTTTCTCATCTTTCGGGGCGTCTTCGTATAGCACGTTAGCTACGCCTTTTTCTTCTAATAATATTTTTATTCTAAATTTCCAATTGGAAAAATTTAGTTTTTCATCCAATTGTGACATAATATTGTTATTGGAAGCTGCCATCATTTGTTTTCACCGTTGTGGCTGAAATACTGCAATGATACAACTTACCCCAAATGATACGTACTTACTACAATTTTTATTGTAGTTTAATCATGTTTATAACGCCCATAACCTTTTATATTTTGGGTAGTATTTATAATAAAACTAGGATTAGCAACATGACATGACTTGATGTATTATTCAAAAGTATTGACAGGAGTAATGGACAATAATAGATTACGCTGTGACAGGCAAGCAAACTAAACAGGTTAACATACTAAAATATGTATGTTAAAATAATATCTTAACAATAAAAAAATTCTACTGAAGACTTGGCTGTATGGGCATAGTTCCCTTTGCCTACCCAGAATGGGTGAAGAAAACAACAATCAATCAAAGCTTTCAGTGTTTATTATTATTTTGTGACGGAACTCAAGAAACGATAAATATTTTTAATTTAATTGTGTGTAGTTTAAACAGTAATTGTAAACAACAATATTTTGACACATTTCTCTGAAGGCAGATTAACATCATACAGCTGTTGGTTATTGTTTGTAAATCAAGCTATCGAAAAGTAGACAAACATGGCTCACTACAAAGGAGCTGCTTCAGAAGCTGGCAGAGCTATGCACCTAATGAAGAAACGAGAAAAAGCTCAGCAGGAGATAGAGCTTCGTAAGAAAAAAATTGAAGAAGACCTTAAAATAGATAATATTGAGAACAAGTTCGCAACACATTACGATGCTGTTGAGCAGCAGTTGAAGAGCTCTACCATAGGCCTTGTAACTCTCGATGAGATGAAGGCGAAACAAGAACACATAGTCCGTGAAAGAGAGAAAAAACTGGCTCAGAAAAAGGCTGAAAAAGAGAAGGAGAGGCAGAAGGAAATTGAAGCCAAACAAGCTCAGAAAAATAAACAGAAAAGACAGGTAAGGCAATTAAAAACGGCGTAAAGTCGGTCAGTATAACTCTTATCGTACCCTAAGCAGTATGTTAAGAGTTATACATATTAGAGAATAGTTATGTCAGTAACTAATTAATCCCTCAACCCCCAGGAGGCACTCGGGTGCCACAATAACAATTGATTTCAATTGTGTCTGGAATAACTCACGATTGATGGATTAAACAAAATATTTATTTTACAGATTCAAGCCCTATCATTTGATTTAAATGAAGAGGAAGAAGGCAATATATCAGAAGAAGACCCTGAAGACATTAAACCTGAACCAAGTTGGAAAGACAAAGAACCAGTAAGATAGAAATTATATGATTTTAATATAAATTATAAAACTCAATAATCTTCATAAAATCCTAATTGCTTAAGTACAGGTTTTAAAGAAAATTAAGAAAAATCCAGATGTTGACACATCCTTTTTACCCGATCGCGAGCGAGAAGAAGCAGACTTAAAGTTGCGTGAAGAACTACGTCTAGAGTGGGTCATGACACAAGCCAGTCTCAAAGATGAGCCCATTACAGTCACATTTAGCTATTGGGATGGATCTGGACACAGAAAGAATGTGACCTTAAAGAAAGGTAAGCTTGCTTATCAACACGTCAGCTGCTTAAACACATTTACGCATGTTTTATCATTCGACACTTGGGCTGCTTTACACACATCTGGTAACAGGCTCCCTTTTCCGCATTTAGGCTCCACTTGGCCCATTATGCGTAGTTACACACATCTGTGTTTGGGGCGAAATATCCGCTGAAAGCATGTGCGGCGCACGCGTTTGCAAGTCAAGTCCGTATTTTAGGATAATTCATTACGAAAAGCCCGCAGCCGACGTGTTAATTAGAGAAAAGGGTTAGACCATTTTTGCATTATAAATTCTATAATCCCCTATTTGCTGCATCTATAACTGCTAAAACAGACAATTTTTTTAGGTACCTATAGAGTAAACATTATTTCATGTAAAACTCCAGAAATTGCCAAGGTTTGCATGATTTATGTTGTAAGCACAATATTGAAACACTCTAATAGTGTAAGTGAATCAATATATCCTTGTTTAGACATCAATAAACATTGATTATTTGACCTTCCACAATACTGATACAGCATCATCATCATATCAGCCGAACGACGCCCACTGCTGGGCATAGGCCTCCCCAAGGATCTCCACAACGAATACATATTTATGATTCTGTATCAGTATGAGACTAAGTAAGTCTCATACTGATACAGAATCATAAATATTTTGTAAATTCCATAGAATTTTAGGAATATTATTTTGATTATTGTCATTGCTAAGCACATGTTTGCTTACTGGACTTTCTATTATTGTCATAATGTTATGGATTATCTTTGTGACTTGTGTTATCTATCTATTACTTAGATTTTAAAGTAGAGAGTAAAAGGAGGGTATTGATTAAAACTATACCTATCTACAAAAAATTTATGATAATTTTTTATTACTTAAACACTTTTTCATCAATATGCGGGTAATTCCAGACACAATAGAAATCAATTAAGCAGCCTAGAGGTCATAGAAGAGAAAAAAGTGGTGTAGCAAAAGGATTTCTTAGGCCCACCTCGTGTCTACCATTAGGACAAACAATTTACTCAAAATTAAAACATACTTATTTCTTGAACTAAAATGCTTATACTCTCTGTTAATCAAAGACTTGATAATGCAACAAAACATCCCATCACTTTATATAGAGTTTACACTGTATATGGTTTTTATTGGTTGGTTTTCAGGCAATTCAATATATCAATTTCTTCAAAGATGCTTGGATACATTGAGACCTGAGTTCAGCGAACTTAAAACAGTTTCAGCAGACCAACTTATGTATGTGAAGGAAGACCTAATACTGCCACATCATTACACATTTTATGATTTCATTGTTACCAAGGTATTATAATTTATTTCGATCTTAATGCACTAAATTGTAAAAAACATATACCTATAAAAAAGATTTAATTAAAAAGTCACACTTAAATTTTATAAAGGATAAATTATGTAATTATTTGTTTGATTGGATTATTCAAATGCTATAATGGGATTTTATGCAAATATGACACAAATTCTGTAATTTGTGTCATATTTGCAGTCTGTCTGCAACCAGAGTTTGCACAATT
This sequence comes from Anania crocealis, assembly GCA_949315895.1. NCBI lineage: Eukaryota > Metazoa > Arthropoda > Insecta > Lepidoptera > Crambidae > Anania > Anania crocealis. The sequence continues at coordinate 18,762,922 of OX438884.1, read as the reverse complement.
AATTAAAAAAAATGTAAACTCTATTAAAACTTGTTTTAATGTAACTCAACTAAATAACATTTTATTATTAATTAATTCATTTTACAGGCTAGAGGAAAAAGTGGCCCTCTATTCCAATTTGACGCAACAGATGACATTAGACTTGTTAATGATGCTACCCAAGAAAAACAAGATTCACATGCTGGTAAAGTTCTGTTGAGGTAGGTAAATCCGAATTTAACTTACAGTCTAAACTAAACAAAAGAAAAACAACCATAGTTTGTTTGTTTTACAAAACCTTTTATTTTGTTTTTCAGGTCCTGGTATGAGAGGAACAAGCACATTTTTCCAGCTTCCCGATGGGAACCTTATGACCCTACTAAAACTTACTCAAAATACACCATTAAAGGAAAGTAAAATTTTGTATAGAAATAATATTGATTACTTTTATAAAGTAATATTGTTAATTTTATAGGCCTAAGCAATAAATAATGTATATTTAAACAGTTCTGCTGTTTGATGAGTCAGATGTAGAAGACCTACTCTGTCTTTTGTCTTATCTAATCCCTGATAATTAGCCTTATAAGACTAGCCACATTATACTATTACCCAATGGTAACTTGTGTACAGATGGCAGCACATCAAGATATAAACTGATGCGCCTTAATGTAGTCGACATAGGTGCGTGTTTGCAACAAAAATGTATAGCCTGGTGTGCAGGCCACTGTATTTAAAACTATTTTTTTATTTTTAAATTAACAATTGATAAAACACAAATTTCCTATAAACCTTTGACATCAACAATAGACAAGATTTTCTAGATCCCTCCATCTTCTGTCTTCCAATTTCTCCAAGAACTGCAGTTTATTGTTACTAATTGTTTCTGGACACTTCAGTGGGGGTGCATTTCTTTGGAAATGGATTATTGCAGCCAAAAGGTTCCATATTGTAAATTCAGGCCATAAGACATCAGAAAAATAAAGAACAGTATTAGAAACCTAAAAACAAAAAATGATGGTTTGTAAATATTGATAAAAAAGTGGTAGAACAGGACATGTTTAAAAGTTTTGTTTGTTTGATATAAATCGCTTCTTAATCTACCTTTTTTTAAATCCTTATTCAGAAAATGAAAAAAATTATTTTCCAATTGTCATTAGTACCTGATTAAAATTTGACTACAATAATTGCATAAATCAGAATTGCTATAGTCAACATACCTGCCAAAGCATGAAGTCGGATAATCTAACTTCCCCTGAAGTTCTGACCAGCAGATCAGGTTCACCTAGCTCCAAAGTATGGGAAACAAGTTTATCATCTATTTCTTCAGACAGTAGCTCATGGTTTTTAACACCATCTACTATAAGTGAAGCTGCACGACTTATTTCATCTCGCCCTAAAATAATTTTAAAAATATATATTTATTAATATATTTAAAGACAATCTTAAGAATATGGTATTTCAAGTTACACCAACTGCAATATCTCCAGGTAAGGAATCTTCATCATTATGCAATAAAATACAAAACAAATTATCCTGAACCCTTCACATTCTAAAAGGCATGAAGGGGTTCAGGCCCCACTGCTGTATAAATTAATTATGAGCTTAAGACATAAATCTGTCCCTGTCAGGATTATACAGATTTATAGCTCTAAAATGATGATTAATACCATCTTAGTGGATACTTTTATATTACATTTATCTTTCAACTTTTGATACTGACCTGTGTAAGCATAAGCAATATTGAGTCTTAATTTGTTGTTGTATCTAGTGGCAAGCATTGCCTGTGAAATCATTTTTCTTAAATCTTCTGGTAGTAGTGACAATCTTCCTGCTATATGCATACGGACTCCCAATTCATTTATTTGGTCTCTAATAGGAGAAATAAAGTATATAGTCTGAGTCAAAACAAATGATGTATCATGGTAGGTTTGGTTAGTATTTTCTAGGTTTTAGGAAAGGATAGAATGCTGACCAGAACAGAATGTGAGTTAAGCGAGAGTTACAAATTGTGCAGCAGACAAGGCTCCAGAGCCAAAACTATCCCATTATTGTTGAAAGATTATGAATGATAGATTCTAAAAATCCTTAATTTTTATGTTCTTAAGTAATAATAATACAACAAATTAGTGAAGTAGTGTGGGGACACTCACAATAAAGATTCAATTCCCGAACAGGTCAATTTAGGAAAAAAAAAAAAAAAAAAAAATTGTAAATTACAGAAGTCATATACACCAGTTATGTCAGTGGCCTGTAATAGGTGACTTAGAAATAACAATATGAAAAGTCAAGCATACAATTTAAACGAATTAACTCATGCATACATACACTTCGTCAATCAGCCGGCGAAATTTTTCTCGAGCTAGATCCATGAGTGCACTGACTTCCTCCTCACTTCTCTTAAAGTTTTCGATGCTAAATGCGTAAACTGTCACCTCTGGAATACCAAGATCTAGGCACCACTAAAATTTAAAAAATTATTTGTACCTATACTTATGAAGGAAAATATATTGTCATAGATACCTAGTCATAAAATAATAATAACAATAATCCCTCGATCGTGAGTTATTCCAGACACAATTGAAATCAATTGTTATCGTGGCACACAAGTACCTCCTGGGGGTTGAGGGATTAAATTAGAAAAAATAAACATCAAGTTTTCATATGGAGGGCCTACGATTTTAAAGTTGCCGCTATAATAATTTAATGAAGCAAGACCAACAGGCCGGACAATAACAAACCTTTAACGTCTCGGAAAGTTTTTCAAAGCCTTTGGAGTGTCCAGCGGCTGTATTTTCATTATGTTTCTTAGCGTACCGACGATTACCATCCATAATAAAAGCTATGTGTTGCGGGACGCGTCCCGTCTTCACTACTTTAATACAGAATAACTGGAAGAACGACACGACATCTTCTTTTACCCATGACATAATTACAAATACTTGATATAGCTTCTTCAAACAAAATGATTAATTTTAATATCAACAACGATGATGACCCTAAAACATTCTGATCTGTGATTCTGATGGATGAAACAGCAGCTGTCAAACTGCTGTTTGTCTGCAAAACTGTCAATATCATCTGATTTTTTTTTTTGTTTTTGGCGGGTTAAGTGCTTGAAACAAGTGTTAATAGGGCAATTTCGTCTATTTCACGTAATTGTTGTGTTATTTTTGCTGGTTTTTCCTGTTGTTTATCTAATTGGTCCTTTGTGCATAATAATAAGTGTGTTGTTTAATACGTAAGTATTACATAGTGCAAAAATGATTGGTGGTGACCCCCCTGATCCCGGGGGAGGTTATGTTCCCTACCACAATCCCCTCAATTCCCCATCTCCAATGGATACTGATCTGTCCACTCCTACCAGGAAAAGACAAGTTGAAGCTGATCCCGATTTTTCCCAATTACCAAAGAAAAATTCCATCGCGCAAACAGTTGCATCTAATCAATCTGTTTATACCTTACCAGAATTTGAAGGCACACGTAAACGGTATTCCGACCAGGATGTCGCTCCTTTTTTGGTCCATGTGAGCAAAGAAAACGATTCAACATCGTCATCTAACGTTATACTTCGTCCAATTAAGTTCGGTCACTTCTTACATCATAATAATATAAAGGGTGTAGCCAAGGACGGTGTTAAACGCATCGGCCGAAATCGAGTCTCAGTTGAATTTAAATCTGCTGCTGCTGCAAATTCATTTTTAGATCATACTGGTTTAGTTGCAGCAAAATATGAAGCCATTATACCTTCGTTTAATGTTACCCGCATGGGTATTGTAAGAGAAGTCCCAGTGGAGTGGACCTTAGAGGAACTAGTTTCCTCAATTGAGGTTCCTGATGGATATGGACGTGTTATCAGAGCCCGCCGGCTCAATAGAAAGTCATTTATAAACAACACAGCTACTTGGACACCTACCTCAACTGTTGTTCTTACATTCATAGGTCAAAAGCTGCCAGATAGAGTTTATTGCTTTTATACATCGCTTCCAGTACAGACATATATTTTGCCAACCATCCAATGCAACAAATGCTGTAGATTTGGTCATGTTGCCTCACTATGCCGGTCAAAAGAGAGATGTTTCATCTGCGCACAACCCCATGCTGGTATTGATTGTACCAGTACATCTTCAATACCTACCTGCCTTTTGTGCTCTGGCTGTCATAAAGCTACTGATCCAAAATGCCCTGAACATTCTAGGCAAAAATCAATTAAACTTGTGATGTCACAGGAAAATATATCATACACCCAAGCATCTGTCAGATTTCCTCAATTGAGGAAATCTTTTGCTGAAGTTTCCAGCTCTTCTCCTCCTCTGTTTCCCACTCAATCATCTCAAACTTTAATTCAAGCACCTACTCAGACACTACCCTCACACAACTCTGTTTCATATCGTCGTACATATTTTACACAAAGAAAGACTCCTACTCCTCCTTCTAGCTCAGGATATGACAGACAGGCTCATCAAGCCATCATTAGTACTCCTCCCTCTATTGCCCCTAATGGGAGTGCTCTCCCTTCAGAAAATATAACAGCAAATGATAACCTGCTGGATCTTCTAGTTTCAACAATTTTAAATATAATTTCTCGTTTTGACGACTCCCAACTACCGAACAACGTTTTATCCAAACTTACTCAGATAAATAAGGCTATACAAAATGCCAAACATCCTTCAGTGGAATTGCCACAGTATCCGTCACAGGAAGAATGATATTATTTCTCTTGTCAACAAATACAATCCTTCTGTCTTTGCCGTTCAGGAGACATGGCTAAAGCCGGGATCCAGCTTTAGGATCCCGGGTTACTCATGCCTCCGAGACGATAGGACTGATGGGTATGCTGGTTGTGCCATTTTAGTATCTAGAAATGTGATATATACCCAAATTTCTCTTCCCCCACACAGTGACGGAATTTTTGCCGTTGCCATTAGAACTAATAATATCTCTTTTCTCTCCATCTACATTCCTGTTCCTAATCTAGCTCTTCTATCTGAATTAAAATGTATTATTACTAGTCTTCCTCCACCAATAATTGTCTTAGGCGACTTTAATGTACATCATACTTCTTGGGGTTGTTATTATTGTGATTCTATGTCTTTTCCCTTTCTTGATCTTTGTGATGAATTAGATTTGTGTGTTTTGAACGACGGCACTCCCACTCGCAGAGTCCCTCCCACTCAAAATCCAAAGACTGCGGTTGATCTTTCAATAACTTCTCCGTCACTAGCTTCTAGTTTGCACTGGTCTGTTCTTTCTTCTACTCATGGTAGTGATCATTACACCATTTTTCTTTCAACTCCAGACTCCCTTTATCCTAACCCTATAGCTTCTCTTCCCCCTTTGATAAAATTTAACATTTCCAAAGCTGATTGGCCCCTATTCAGATCTCATCTAGATCAAGAAATCTTGAATATTCCTTTAGTTAACGCCGACAACGTTCTGTCTTCTTACGAATCATTTAAAAACGCTATACTATCTTCTGCAACTAATTCTATTCCTCTCAAAAATTCTGCCAAATGCAAAATCTCTTCCCCTCCTTGGTGGGATTCGGAATGCACAGAGGCTTGTAAGAGTCGTTCAGAAGCAGAAAAAACTTATGCTCATGACATGAGCCTCGAAAATTTCATCTCTTATCAGAGAGTAGCTGCCAAGACTACTAGACTTTTGGCAGAAAAGAAAAGAGCTGGTTGGATTCGTTTCTGCGAAGAAATATCTCCTGTCACTCCTCCATCAGAGGTCTGGAAAAACATTAGACGCTTTCGTTACTCATGTTGGAGTCCTGTAATTTCATCTAATGACCCTTCGGTCTGGATCGAACAATTCTCATGTAGACTAGCCCCCCCATCTGTTCCTTCCTTAGTTGAACTCTGCCCCCCCATCTTACCATATAACCCTTCTGACAAATTTGAGTCTCCCTTTTCTTGGGAGGAACTCTCAACTGTGCTCAAGAATCTTAGAGATTCATCTCCAGGAATTGATGGAATTCCATATTCCTTCATCTCCGAAAGCAGCATTCCCGTTAAGCAGGTATTTTTATCCATCCTCAACAATATTTTTTTATCAGGAACTCCACCTGAGGAGTGGAGGTCTCAAATAATCATACCGATTTTAAAACCCGGAAAGTCCAGCTCAGACCCATCCAATTATCGCCCCATAGCTTTGTCCTGTACAATGGCTAAAATATTGGAACATTTGATCAAGAATCGGTTAGAATGGATTGTGGAGAATAAAAATGTATTGGCTAAATCCCAATTTGGTTTCCGTAAAGGTTTTAGTACCATGGACAGTTTAGGCACATTTGTGACAGACATTCGTACTTCCTTCTCTAAAAATGAGGCTTTAGTAGGTGTTTTTTTAGATGTTACATCCGCATACGACAATGTTCTTCTTCCGGTGCTCAGACAAAAAATGCTTCAGCTGAGTATTCCTGTAAGGATTGTTAATATAATTTTTAATCTCCTCTCTCCTAGATCGGTATATATTCGTTCCCCAAATTATAATTCTCCTCCTAGACAAGTATGGAAAGGGCTTCCCCAAGGCTCAGTTCTTAGTCCATTACTCTACAGTATCTATACGTATGATTTAGAGCTCTCAGTTAATTCTTTTTGTCAAATACTCCAATATGCCGACGACTTAGCTCTTTATGTTTCAGTTAAAGATATCAATGAGGCCTCGTCTCGCCTCAACTCAGCTATTAGTTATCTTCATGATTGGCTTCATAACCACGGATTGTCCTTATCTATTCCTAAAAGTAATGTTGTGGTTTTTTCCCGATCTAGATCTATCCCTCATGTTTCAATATCATATGGCCAACAAAAATTTACCGTCGTGGACTGTGTCAAGTTTCTAGGCCTTGTTTTGGATTCCAGATTAACAGGAATTCACCATATTAATAATATTGTCAAAAAATGTGAAAAAAACATAAACATATTGCGTTCCCTATCCGGAGTTTGGTGGGGTAGCCATCCCTATACTCAAAAACTCATGTACAATGCTCTAGTGCGTAGCCACTTGGACTACGGGACTTTCTTACTGGAGCCCTGTAACAAGTCTGCCCTGTGTTCCCTTGACAAAATCCAGTCTAAATGCCTGAGAATAGTATGTGGTGCTATGAAATCATCCCCTGTTAATGCTCTCCAGGTGGAATGTGGAGATGCTCCTTTAGGTCTTAGAAGACAATTCTTATCCGACCGTTTTCTTTTTAAAGTTATCCAATTCCCTTATCATCCTCTTATTTCTAAACTTCACAGTCTATCCAATCATATTTCTTCTAGTAAATACTGGTCCCATAAAAATTATCCCTGCCTTTTCAATAGTTTTGTAGCTTATCTACATCTTCCTTGTCCCATATTTCAGTGCCAAAGATTTCCACTTTTTGATATTTCTTTTGATGCCCTTATCTTTCAACCGCAAATTATCCTGAATCTTGGCATTGAAAAGAACTCTGTTATGGCAAATTTACAGTTAAAAGAATACATAGCTGAACATTGGCCAGATTGGCTTATCATTTACACGGACGCCTCAAAGTTGTCAGACCAGGGTTGTGTTGGCGCTGCAGTTTGGATTCCCAAATACAATGTAATTCTAAACTTCAAATTCCCCCCCGAAGCATCAGTTTTCTCTGGTGAATGTACAGCTGTTCTGGAAGCTTTGTCTTTTATTGAGTCCCATAAGCTAAATAAATCTGTTATTCTCACTGATTCTAAGAGTTGCCTTCAGGCTATTGCTACCAACCAATTTAAGTCAAAACATAAATTTCCCTACATATTAAAAATCAAAGATACGCTCTTCCGCTGTCAGTCTAAAAATATTCAGGTCGTCCTTGCGTGGATTCCTGGCCATAGTGGTATTCAAGGTAATGTGACTGTGGACGTTTGCGCCAAAGATGCAACAAATACTGGATGTATAGAGCACTACAGGGTTTATACAAATGATTTACTTTCGATGGCAAAACAACGTCTTCTCTCATCCTGGAAAGCGTATTGGCAAAAGACTAGTTCCTCTAAAGGAAAATTCTACGCTGATGTTCAATCTTCAATTCCCATTCGTCCTTGGTTCTCCAATCTCAAAAATATACATAAAAGCATTACAAGTACGATCTGTAGATTAAGGCTAGGGCATGCGTGTACCCCCGTTCACCTGGCTAAGCTACATATAAGAGACAGTTCTCTTTGTGAATGTGGACTTGACGAAGGAACTTCCAATCATATCTTTTTCAGCTGCCCTCGACTGTCTTCTTCCCTCTATGATCTCCTTCCTCCGAATATCCCACGCCCCACTGACTTCAAATCCTTACTCTCCTATGTTAATTCCCCCTTTGTTTATATTCTGTGTTCATTCATTAATCAAAATAATATTAAACTATAATATGTTGGTATTTGGTATATTAACCATCATTCCCTTATATAAACTGGGTGCGTCTTTTTTGTTCTAGATACATCAACAGTGAACTTCGCGGTGAATAGTCTCAGCAGTAACCACTTTCTTAGTTTATAACAGTGACCTTGTTCGTTCACAAAGCCCGCTGTATATGTATAATACGATTTAGCACTTACACTTGACACTGGCGAAATCTTTAAGAAAACGCCATCAACCCAAACAAACAACAACAACAACACTTTTTTTTTCTTTAGTAATTTTAACGGCCTCGGATACTTGTCCATACAGCTAATTCTTTAGTAATATTGTCTTTATTTTTGCATTAAAACGTTGATGTTAGACGTTTTAATGCTTTGATGGAGTTTTTAGAGAGAGTCGAAAGATTGATGGAATGTAGAGAAGTCCCCGAGAAAGAGGTGAACTGTTCGCGTTCCCGCGCAAAATTCACGGTTCACTTTTCTTGGTTACGACCCATACACCACCTTATTTCACCGAACTGTATATTGTTCACTCGCACGACACTTTGTTTCGCAAAATAACACCACTTTTACGACCCAAAATTCACTATAAACAGTAAAAATTCGATAAAATAAACGGACTCCAAACGTATCTCACGAACTCCCGCCAAAAAACCCTGATTTCGACACGTTGTCACATTGTTGCCATAATGTGATAAATCCATGAATTTATTATAACTTCATAGTTGTATCCTTCGAGCTTCGAGCAACGAGGCCTTCCGTCCCGTAAGGGAGTAGCCATACGAAGCGTTTCCCCTCTGTCAAAAGTATAAGCCCAATTGGGCATTAGCGTTTATAAAAACTAGTTGCGCTCAGATTTCTTCCTAGACCGAGTCCAGTCACGCAAGTGAACGTTGCCGTATTAAAAATGCCGAATTGCTCAGTTTTCTGTTGTAAAAAGAGGTCTGCAACATCAAGTTTACAAAATTATGGTGTTACATTTCACATGTAAGTGAATTTGTATCGTATTATTGCTATTTCATTACATTTAAACACTAAATTCGCATATTTTATTCTTGAATAGTTGTTGGATTTGTTCAACAACATCAGGTCCGCTCGCCTGTGCAAATTTCAGATCGGTCTCGCGATAAATTCGACTTCTTGCCGCTGGGCAATGTTATTACTTTCGCATGACATAATGTTTGTCGATAAAGGGCGGTAGTTATCGACGACGACGTTATATATTTTAATCACATATTTAGACAAATAATTGTTGATATGGTTTTATGTGTGATGTAAAATCTCTTTTCTGTTAGGTATTAAGTTTGAAACTCTTTAATAGTAATAACATAATAGTAATAATTTATTTTTATTTGATTTAATCATTCTAGTTTGTAGTTTCTATGTATTCTGTGCAACTTGTTTATTTTCCTTAGTCATTGAAATATACATATAGTAATGTTTTTAATTTATTCATTTAAACTCGTTTTTTTTATTACCTTTTTTTATTAAATTAACTTGCAAGATCAATCATGGAAAAATATATTGACACCAGAATTTATATTTGGATCAGCGGTAGTAAACGCTGCTTCTGAGCCATGGGTCGCGGGTTCGATCCCCGCACAGTACAAATATTTGTGTGCATGAACATGTCTGTTGGTACTGGTCTGGGTGTTTTCTATGTATTATAAGTATGTATTTACAAAAAAAAAAGTATATAAGTAAGTTTATCGGTTGTCTAGTACCCCATACGACAGGGTACTTAATAGTAGCTTAATTTGGGACTAGATGGCTCTGTGTGGCCAAGTGAGGCATGTCTTAAAAAATATTATATTTTAATGAAAAAAATTGCATCCGCCAAATACACACAAAATTAATTCATTTTAAGAACCGATGAACTTCTTATGACTAATTTTCACGCAGATACGTAATTTACTATTCTCAAATTCATTATTAATCCATAATTAGCGTATCCGGCAGAGTTCGTCCCTCCCATACCTCCAATCCCTCCAGTCCATCCCATCCCTCTAATATTTTTAAATGTCGTGTCACGGTTTATATGGTGTCACTCCTCTAAACAGCTCATTTGTAGCGATAGCGGTATAAAATCATCAGCTCTCAGCGGTATAAAATTTAGTCTTCGTCCTAGTTTCGTACCCATAAAATCTAACACAAAAATCAACATCAAAATCGATCGTTAATTGAATATCAAAAGTTGATGTTAAGATCCTACTAATAAATAAATATTATAGAAATTAAGTTATAATTGTTTTTAATTATAATTCATCATTTGTTCTGTAAATAAAGATAATATTTAATACATAAAATGTTTCACTTTGCTAGCTTTATTCCGTCTTCAGAAAAAAAATATCGATATTGCTACATTAACAGTTAAGTCCAACTCTATTTACGTTGAAAACGGGGCAATGTGTGAGTTGTAACTCATCCGTACACGAATTGTTGCTGAATTGTTTAATTTTTTGTGTGTGAGTGTCGTCACTACAGTGTTGTTTCTGTATGTGAGTATGCGAACCTGCGCTTGTGTGCACATTTCCCCCGCAAAAAATGCCAGAACTTTTGACGTGACAACGTCTTAAATTAGGTTGCGGCTGGGAGTCACTTATGAAAAAGTGTAACGCTCGGTAACGTTACGATGAGTCACCGCACGAGAGAGAGGCCCGCCGAATGCCTTGCGTCTCTCTCCCACTCAACTATGATCGGTCTGCCGCGCGCGCAGCACTAGAGAATTAGGCGCATTGAATCGGCGCATGCTTGTGTCTCTGTCTTTGTCTTTCTCGAACGTTCTTGGCGTTGGAAAAAGACTTGACTTTCGCAAGACACATTACAGCAGAAACACTTCCTTTCATTTCATATTTCTCCTATCATCGTCCTATCCTCAACAAAATCACTCAAATAGGAATTAGTTAAGTTTAAGTTTACATGTACAATGTTTTAGTAAACAAAATATATTTCTATAGTTAAAATTTGTGCAATTCTTATTTTCATTCAATTCCTTGTTCCTATTGTGCAATTTAATTATATTCATATCAATAAATATTCTACCGAGAAAAAGACGTTGTCACGTAAAATCTTCGCCCGTAAAACCGACTTTACAGGCAACCATTTTTTTTTGTTTAGAATAGAATCGCTATGCCTACTCCCTTCCGGGAAGGAAGGCCGCGTTGCTCGAAGGATGTATCCAATCAATTTCGATTAGTAAGCAAGAGCAACTCAGCACAACCTACTCACAACAAAACTATAACAAGTTCGAGGGAAATATTGTAATGGTACCACAATATTGCAATTATTTACACATCCTTTTGGATACGGTACCTAGTTATGAAGCATGACATGAAAAAGTAAGAAATGAAGTAGAGCACCTTAGACTCGATATAAGTAAGTACCTTTGCATATGGTGTTACTTAGCAATAAGTACTCTAGTACCCATACATTTCAATGAGTTAAGTATTAGTAAGTATTTATGATATTGTCGCGGACATGCTAGTTGCTTCGAGATATCGCTAGAAGAATGTACATAACTACCTAAGTTGAACCACAAAGTAATAACAAGATGTTAGTGCAAGCGACATTGGACTTTAAGTTTACAGTTTAAGGCGCAAAATGGTTTAACTCACTAGAGTTGTTTACGTTTAAACGTCCTTGTGATTTTTCTGGAAAATGAACATTCTAGTATGTACGACCGGCATCGATGTTGAGATATATAAATAACAGGACTTAAGACGCCGCAGTCAGTTCATTCTGAGCTTTCGGTGCGATACCTGCGAAAAGTGATCTAGTGCGAAGTAACGACGACTTTAGCGATACCAACGGATCTAAGGACTACTCTAAGGATTGGCTAATATTGTTTTGGAACCAACGACCTCAGCGACCTACCGGACTACGATTCTTGTGATTTGGCTTGTGTGATAGTGTTTGCGACCTGTTCATCGCCTAATAAATTCTTCTAATAAGTCAACGGTGTTTTATCCAAATCCCGAACTCCACGTTCGTAACAATATTTTATGTATTTATTAAAAATGTAGAATTCCCACTAAAAACATGGCAGCATGGTCTTATACCTTAGCCAGTTCCGAAAGGAACAAATAAACAAAAAAAGTACAGCAATGATGTCATATTCTACGTTTAAAGTTCGTGCACTGTATATTTTTGTCAATTTAAATATGGTCGTTAACAACAAAGGTTAAGGTTCATAATACTACGTCAAGTTATTACCCACAAAAACGAGCTGACTGAGAGGTCCTACGATCGGAGTGTGTCCTTGTCTAACAAATTGCCTGCCCAAATAAATATTACATTTAGTATAGTTATGATAGACAATATTCTAACTTTTAATAAGAATTATTAATGAAATTGGCTGCGATGTTTTAACTAATACTAATTATTAGCTATAGTCTTTTTTGTGTTTTGAATTTAAAATAAGATTATTTTAATAATTATGTATCAGGTTCATATACAGTACGATATTGTTGTATGATTATGGCAATCTGGAACAGTAATGGCGTTTGACACGTGCCAACACGTGCTCTATTATTACTCCGGTTTCCATTTGTTTTAACCTTTTTTTTTAATTGGCTGTGGTGTTTTGTCATAAAACAACAGAAAATGGTAAACTTTTGCTATGTGAAAGGGTGCAAAAATGAAGCATGTCCCGGAAGCCCGTCTTTGTACCATAAATAAGTAAAATTGTTTTATGCGCTTTGTAGGGTGACCATCAATTCGTTTTTTTCATTAAAATAAAGTTGAGCTTGTTTATTATTTTCTTTTCATAAATTATTGATATAGTTTTTATTTCCTTTTTAGATTTCAGAAAGACGAGCAACGGAATTTGAAATGGAAGGAAGTAGTGCCAAGTGCCAATTGAAGAAGAGGACGGAAACGACCAATACGAAGTTCTTATAGACTTGATGGCTAAGATTGATTTATCTGAGTTCAAAAATTATATTATACAGGAAGAATTTTTCGTTACCATCCAAATTTTTTCTACGTATAAGGCCGTTAATAAAAGACGGTTTTCCTGAAAAAAAATGTAGTAAAAAATTTTCATAATAAAATAATTTTCCCAAAGCATTTTTCAAATTAGTGTGGTTACCCTGCACTGTTCACTTTGCGTACGCGACTAATAACGGTGGCGCATGCGCGCAAGGCCACAGAACCCAATAGCGGAGCGCAAAGTGACACTTTAGTGCTAAATAAATTGAACGAAAATGTGCAAAAACTGTTTGGAGAGGAATGGTTTGCATTTTGAACAATTATTAAAATACTACTGAATTGTTTAGGTAGGTAACGTAAGTTGATTTTTAATTATTTGTACATAAGTTGATTAATTTTTTTAAATACGCCTGATTGCAAAATTTAATTGTGATTTAGTTTCATCTGTTTATCCCATTATTCACGAATTTCTATGGATTTAAATGCCTTTAGCAATTACAATGAACGGTTATGAAGATGACAAGTCTTTTGCAATCAGACGGTCCTAAGCCCGTAAAAGTATGAAGGAAAAATTTGCAACTTATATTTGATTATTTTTTATAAATGAAATGATGGCGCCATTTCAGTGGGGGGCGCCACGCTAGGCGGGCGGGGTCGTGCGCGCGGTATCCATGAACGTCAATGTTTTTTAGATATCTTTGTGATGCCTTAACTTGATATTTTAGTACTAAGTGGTACTAAATTAAAATAAACGTATATTATTATTTACATAAACGATAACTACTCGTATATTAAAAGTTCGATGCCCAATTTTGGCCAATAATGCACACGAAAACAGATTTTGTAGAAAAACCTATTTAGAATTTAAAACAATTATCAACTAATTCAATTTATCCTAAAAGTTGGGGATAATAATATGAAATAGAAAAAGATTTGAAACGACTGTTAATTTCAACATTTTCAAGGAAGTTAAAAACATAAGCTGTAGAGTTGCCAATATAGAATTGGGAGATAACTAATAACAAGTATCGATTAGTTTTATCGATTTTTATTATGAGGTATGACCATACTTTAAAGGTACCTATGTGGTGACAAATCAAAACATTTTATCGGTAAAAATGTGGGTAACAATATACAATATAAAAAATCTAGTATAGTTGCATTATGTACTTACAATAATAATCACAGTTTTATAATGTCTAACATGATTCAAAAAGTGAACTGAAACGATTTATGACAATCGATCAATTATAGACATAGCAATCAATCGATTTTTTTTCATTGCACTAGCAATCACACTTTAAAAAAAATGTTAATGTCAAACGTCACTTGCTTAATCTATTCATTGTTGTTTCTTCTTTCGTTCGTTGTGTTTTAGTGCTTTCGTATTTTGTTTTTGTGGATTTATCGAATAACTAACGATTTGGCATTAAAAATGGACCCCGAAGATTCTTGTAACCCTATCGACCCTGGCATGAATATGGATTCTGCTTCCGCTTCCTCTGAAAACCGTGGCGCTAATATGGACTTGATAACAAGCGACGATGATCACCCTGGCATTCATACTGGACAACCGAGTTCTTCGCAAGGAATAACAATAGATCCGAGTTTACTTTTACGTTGTGTGAACTGTGGTATAAATATATCAAGAATGCGAAGACATCCACTAGTTATCGAAGAGGTGCGACGTCTTATACAAGGATGGGTTGAACCACGGCAGGTAAATAATTAAATTAATAAATAAAACGTAATCATTAATCAAAGATTATGAGAAGGGATTTTACTTTTAATTGCTTACTTTTATTTTATTAGGCACAAGTAAGAAGTGACGATTTGGTTTGCCATTCTTGTTGGACAGCAGCTTGGAATGAAATACGACACCCTACTCCTACCGGTCAACAATGTGTACCATTTGTTGGTCATACACATGTATGCATCGTTTGTGGAAACTCACTTTTAAGATCAAGATCTCACACTTTAAGAACGGACACACCACGTGAGGATCGTATTAGAAATGAGGTTGCTCGTCAACTTGCATTAGGCGAGGTAAGATAATATTATTGTCTCTTTTAATCCATTTATAAAAAAACTTGCCTTGTTTTATCCTTGTTTAATGTGGAGACCATGTCTGATATGCGCAATGTATGGTGCCTTTCAACAAAGTAGCATAATAATATATGCAAAGCTTAATATTATTACTAAGTCCATTAACGGGTCGCTATCGCGTTTAATATCATAAAGGTACCTATTTATTTAACTGACGTTTCAGCTGGATTGCACCAAGCCATGGTCACGGGCTGATATGCAAAGCTGCTGGTAACAGATGCCAGCGTATGGCAACTAAAAAAAATCTGATAAATCAAGCTACCTAGCACACCTAATGTGCATTGGGATAGGCCTATGTCCAGCTGTAGACTGACATGTATTAATTATGACTAAGATTATTAATTAGTTTTATTTGTTACAGTTGCCAAGATCAGCATCTGTCTGTCATACTTGTTGGCGAAGGATTGACAGAGCAGCATCTAGATCAACTGTAGACCGAGATATTGCAGCACAACCCTCTTCAATTCCATCAGAAAATACTGATTCTGCATCAACAACCGAAGAGGAAAATGTAGCCACTTCTAACAATGTGTTTCTACCTAATTATGTTCGAGCTCCAGGTACACAAAGTCGCTGTTTTTTCCCTCATTGTGTAAGCTCACAGCGGCTCACAGTCCCAAATGATCTGAGAATGAGGCTGTTTTGTGATTTTAATTATTATGTACCTCCTGATTGCAGAATTTGCCTATATCATTTAAGAAACAATACATGGGACCTACTTCTTGACTCACTTGAGAATCCTATTCAAACTTTTAGTGCAGAACAAGTGGAAGAATTTGCTTCTTTGCTAAAAAATAATATGTTGAGTCATTTAGATTTTGAAAATATTAATAACATGCCTGAACATATAGTGCACTATTATCTAGGCTTTAATAAGGAACAATTTTTGGATATTTTATCCAATGTTCCCAGGCTTTCCAATAAACATAGGGGTTCTTTTGCACTTGCTGCCTATTTAATTAAATTACGAACATGCGACAGTGATGAACGCATTGCAGCTTTATTACAAGTGCCAAGAAGCACTCTAGAACGCCTCATGAATGTCGCTCGTGATCTTTTAACACAGGATTTTGTACCTAGAAATCTTGGAATAAATAGTATAACAAGAGCAGAAATTGCTGCCAGAAATCTTACCATTCCAGCTGGATTATATGAAGGTGATGATAGAAACCCCATAATAATTGTTGATGGTACTTACTTATTTATTGAGAAAAGTTCCAATTATCTATACCAAAAGAAAACATATTCTTTGCATAAATACCGAAATCTGGTAAAGCCTTTTTTACTTGTATGTACTGATGGTTATATTGTAGATGTGCTTGGTCCCTATCCTGCGACCACTTCGGATGCAACTATAATGTTGAATGAATTTCAAAATGAATCGAGTCCTTTCCGAAAATATTTTCACCCCGGGGATGTTTTTATTTTAGATAGGGGGTTTAGGGACTCCCTGCATTTATTGGAAAGTTGTGGTTATCGTGTGCATGTGCCCCTAGCCCCAGAAGATGGTGAATCACAATTAACGACAGCAGATGCCAATAGATCAAGGGCAGTCACATTATGTCGTTGGGTGGTTGAGGTAGTTAACGGAATATTTAAAAAATCATTTAAAGTATTCCGACAAAACTTTTTTAATAGAGCATCTAGGCACCTCATGCAAGACTTCGCTGTGGCTGCTAGTTTAATCAATAAATACCACTCTAAAATTAGGGATAGGGAAGATGCAACACAAATACTTCAGATTGTAAATCAAAACATGAACGTCAATAATGATTTATCTGATTATATAAGAGAACACAATTTAAACAGGGTTAGGGCAGATTTTCTAAATATTCACGTGGACTCTGAAAATATAAGAGAGTTTCCAATCCTCACTTACAGTGATTTAATATTAATTGCATGTGGGACTTACCAAATAAAACAAGCACGCTCCTACTATGGGGAGCACATAAGACAAAATGGCATTTACAGCATTCAGGTCTGCAGTGATCGTAGAAGGAGCATTATAGCAGCATCTGCTTTTGGCAACAATTGCTATTTGCTCAGAGCAAAAATAGCTAGCCGACATATAAGTCGAAAAGTATACTTTGTTTATATTTTAATAAACTCAAATAATAGTGGTCGTTCAGCAATACAACAATACTGCTGTAATTGCATCGTAGGTCGTCGGACTGTAGGATGCTGTGCCCACGTTATGTCTGTTATCTGGTATTTAGGGTGGGCACGGCATCAAAACAATGTTAGTGCACCAGCACAGTTTTTAGATGATGTATTAATTGTATACGATACCAATGATGAATAAAAATCATCAATATAGATAAAAAAAATAAAAATAAATTATTACAAAACCCGAAGTTTTATTTCAATAATTCCTTTTCCTATACTATATTGGCATTTTATACTATACTTTACACGACACACCATCAGTGTGCACTCTAGGCCAAAATCTGTATGAACTTTAGGCAATTCCCTTTGCAGGATCTAAGTCGAAAATAATGCTTAATTTATCGTTAAAACATTTCGTTTCACAACAATAAAATATTTTTCCTCCTCATACTTCCAGATGTGAAGAGTCACACGAATTAGATTTGATCTAAAACAATTGAAGATAAATATTTAAATCTAAAACTCAAAACGCATGCAAAGTCTACTAAACAACAGTGGGCAGCGATTAGGGAGGAATTTAATGTAGGTATATATTTTTTTTATATGAAAATAAATAAAGTTCTTGTTTATAAACTCGCATTTTTACTAATACATTTTCAATTTATACATGGCTACGTTAATAATAAAAGGGGTATTTTCAAATTCATATTTGTACCTATATTTTTTCGGCAAACTAGGTAACTCCAGTAATTAATTAAGTGACAGCGAGATAAATGACTGCTCTGCAAAAAAAACAATTATTAAACTAACTAACTAAAATCACACAAAACAAGATGAACTTTTTTATTGAATTTAAACCAAAAATGTGCTTGGTACATCGGATATATAATTTACAAAACAAAAATACAAATTACTTATCAAAAATACTAACAACAGTAACAGGTAACTATTGCAACACAATGGTTAACTGTTAACTAATGAGGTTATTAGGCAAATATAGCTTAATTTCTGGTGCGTCACATTGTATTGACGAATTTGATTTGTATCTAATTAAAATATCTTATTATTGTAAACATGTGGTCACCTTAATAGAAAGGGACAAACTCCAAGTTAGTTGTTCTCTCGCTCAGGGGCCTAATTAGCGTAACCGAATCGCAGTTCAATCGTGATTGAATTGGACGATTTTGACATTTAGCCCATACTAGAACTGTCAAAAACCTGTCGTTCAATTACGATTGTGATACGATTCGGTTACGCGAATTAGGGGCCAGCTCGTTTCTACCGGCTCAGTGCACGGTCTTGTTACTTGTATAATGTCTTTGGTCAGTTATTAAACATATTATATATTGTCAGTCATAGATGGATGATATCACTATTCACTGATATCGAGGTTTTTGGCGGGAGTTCGTGAGATACGTTTAGACTCCATTTATTTTATCGAATTTTTATTGTTTATAGTTATTTTTGGGTCGCAAAAGTAGTGTTATTTTGCCGAATTATTTTGAAGAAAAGTGGACCGTGAAGTTTACGCGGGAACGCGAACAGTTTACCTCTTTCTTGGGGACTTCTCTACATTCCTTCAATCTTACGACTGTTTCCAAAAACTCCATCGAAGCATTAAAACGTCTTACAGAACGTTTTAATGCAAAATAAAGACAATAATACTGAAGAATTGGCTGTATGGACAAGTATCCGAGGCCGTTAAACTTAAAAAAAAAACACTGATATCAGATAATATGTCAGCATTCAGCAGTGTTGCCAACTATGCGATATTTATCGTAAATATACGATAGTTCTATGCTTTATACGATATAAAATAATAACAGGGTATCGCACCATAATTGTACTGTTTTATACGATAATTTATGAAAGATTACGATATTAATGAAAACTTAATGCGAAGTGCAAAAATGTGAGCGTAAAAGGAAAGGGATGGGAGGAGGGAAGGGAAGGGGATGAAAGGGAACTCGATTCTTGGTGTATAACTCTCATATATTTTGTATGTAAATGGAGTTTTACTCGCAGACAAAGCTATTCGATCTGGCAATACATACTGTGTTGATTTTAAGCCCAAAAAGGTCATGCTGGACCGCTGCATGACACTTGTAAATACATATGGTTCAGAAAAAAATGAACGCGAGGATGAAAACATAGATTTAGTTATACAAATTTAGTTTTTTTTTTAATAATAACATTTTAGACATGCCATACATAGTTATTCTTTACATTCTTTTTCTTTTAACATACTCAAAATAATAGGTATGTACCTGGAAATCCTTTAAGTAACTTAACTTTTTCATTTACTTACAAGAATAAATGTACGCGATAAAAATACGATAATTTTATGTGTGATTTGCGATAATTTTGGATTTCCATATTGGCAACACTGGCATTCAGCAACATAGAAATTCATAGAATACATTTACTCTAGCGGTCAGCAATCGGCATATTCGTCATTTTCCATCCAAGCTGCCAATAATATAGGTATTTTTAAAGTCATCATGTTTAAGTTAAAACTTTCGGCACTGGGTCATCCGAACCCTGAAAGTTTCAATTGTGAAGGTACCCAATTTTATTAGATAGTAATTTACCTATTTTCATGAATATTCTTAATTACTGTGTGAACATTTTAGATGAAAAAGAATACAGAAGCGTAGTGTTGTGGTTGGAAGACCAGAAAATACGGCATTACAAGATAGAGGAGCGTGAGGGTCTTAGAAATATTGACGCCGAAATATGGAAAGATGCATATGATACATATCAGAAAGACTTAGTCAGTCCAGCTTCCGAGGGAACACTTAATGAACAACTTAACTGGCTGCTATCATATGCCGTCCGATTAGAGTATGCTGATAATGGTATGTAGCTACATTGAAATCAGTTTTGAAAGTGTGTGTGGTTGGGATTGTAAAAGATATTTGTTTACTTACTTCATTACTTGTTTTTGAGTATGTATGGACTGCATGGAGTAAATAAAAATTCAAGGTGTGTTTACTATTTTGCTGGACAAGTGACTATGGGAAGCCAAACTGTATATCAATTTGGCAAAGACTATGATTTTGTCATAATTTTAATCCCTCGATTGTGAGTTATTCCAGACACAACTGAAATCAATTGTTATCGTGGCACCCGAGTCCCTCCTGCGGGTTGATGGATTAATACAAAATAAAACATACAAATTGGATTCCGTAATCCAACCAAACACTATAATGATATTGATATAATTATAGTTTTATAGCTAAAAGTTGCATATTTACATGAATTTGTAATTTTTTTGAACCCTCTGAAGCTTGTAGGTACTTTTTTTGTTCAAAGTTCAAATTAGCTTTTTATGTAATTTTAACACATTCGCTGCTGAAAAAGCGTTTACGCGTGTTTTATCATTCGACGCTTGGGCTGATTTACACACATATGTGTTTGGGGCGAGAGATGATTTAGGATAACTCATTACGAAAAACCCCGCAGCCGACGTGTTAAGGACATGTTACACTTAAAATACTATTCTATTTTCAGTTGAAAAATACAAAAACAGTAAAATAGAAGAAATAAAAAAAACTGCACCTAATGTTGTATCTTCAAACCCATTGGACAATCTTGATTGTAAGTAGAACTAGTTAATAAACAATGATTGATTACTGTTAAGTACTAATTAAGGAATTATTGTTTTTTAGTTTCCAGTCCTGCCTTCAAAGCTGGAGTTGAACGGGTATCAGCACTGGCTGCAATAGGGCCTCATCCTGACCCAAAAATAAGATTAGCTGCTTTAGCAAAAATATTGAAAACGAATCCCCATCCAGACTACCCGAAAACAGAAGCCAATATGATCCAACATCCTTCTGATGTTCTTAAACTCTTGTTTGTCCAAGATCTTAGAGATTTACAGACAAAAATTAATGAGGCTCTAGTTGCTGTGCAAACTGTAACTGCTGATCCACGTACTGACACAAAACTGGGCAAAGTAGGAAGATAATTTCAATTTAAATTTTGAAAAGATTGGGCTTTTTACTTTACATTATCAGTCAAAAAATAAATCTCATTCGAATTTGGTATGTTTCTCAACTTAATTAAACTATGCAAAGCCTAGCCCTAGTTTTTAGTCAAGGACCTATCAGAACTTGTATCTGTTATTATCAATTAAGAGTACATAAAAGAGAACTGATTTATCTAAGTTTTTAATAACATTTTGAATAAAAGTTGAAGCACTATTTATTTACTTTTTTATTTTTGTAACATTGTGTAACAAATTAGGATTATTTACAACCATTCCATAATGAACACTCGAGCATCCTAAACATTGTACAACAAGGCTATACCATAATTAGATATAATATCTCAAGAAGCCAGCAGATATTGAAAACTGAGTACAGGCACAAAATAAATGCTACATTCATTTAAACAAACTTAAACAGTGCAATTTTATCATCATTAACTGCCTAAGCAATGGGCAACTACTCTAGTTAGACCACTGAATAGAAACGCCTTAATAATAGGTAATCTAATAACTAGTGCATGCCGCCTCCTTTTTCTAACATTTGTGCGAATCTGTTAGTTATCAGAAGAGATACATCGATGAAACGCTCCACGCAATTAGTGATGCATGTTTCAGTACGGGAGTCTAGTTTCGCACCAGGTTTGTCCACGCATTTATCCCAGCAGAAATCATTAAATTCATGAATCTACAAAATAAAATCCAATTAACGAGATTATTACATCTTCTGTGATGTAATAAGTGATATTATAAAGCAATCAAGGGGTTCACCTGGGCTTGAAATTGGGCTTTTTGTTTTTCTACCAACAGGAAATCTTGTAACTCATTATCCACACCCTTCGTACTAGAATATTCCGATAAATCACTCATATTGCTTTTTATTTAAAATGTTTACAGTAAATACTAAAAACACAAAATTTATATTTTTAGGTTATTATAATCATAGACTTTACAGATTGATAGACTGAGTCACTGAGTTTTGGTTAATTTGACGCAATGGTGCAAAGTTTTACAGCCAATGATGTTTAAAAAGAAAACGTGTACTTTTTAAATATCATTGTTTACAGCCAAGTAAATCTAAATATATAAAAGTGAAAACTGATTTAATGACTGACTGACTGACTGACTGACTGACTGACAGACATATCAACGTACAGCCCAAACTACTGGGATTTAAAATCTGAAAATTTTCACCACGCTTCCTTTTATAGTGTAGGTGAGCACTAAGAAAGGGATTCGGAAAGAGGGAACATTCAATGTGTCAATCAGAAAATAAATATCATTGCGAGAGGGAGTTTTGCGCGGGAAACGAAAAGAGAAAGATTGACTTTGTTTCGTAATTTTGTGAAATTATCCTAAGCGGCATTTATTGTGATAAAGTGGTGGCATTGTTATAATAATGTGTCAGTGGGTAGGATAAATCAAATAAAAGTGAGAAACAAGGAAAGGCACTCCTATTTGACTCTGATCCACGTTCTCGCGTAAAACTCCTGTAGGTATTCATTGAACCCATACATTTTAATGAGTTAGGTTAGGCTATTATGTTTATGTAAGTATTTATGATATTGTTTAATATGTATTTTATAATGAAATTATAACTAAAGACTAGGCTGTGTGGACTCGTCCCAAGCCGTTAAATTTATATTTAAAAAAAAAAATATCATTGCTTGCTAGTGCTGCCATTTTAGCGCTTTCGGCGCTAGATCTAGCGCTTTTTTGCTATGTTCAGCGGGCACTTAATAATTTTAGCGCCTAACGTATAATTTAGCGCTTTCTTAATTTTTAATATGGCAGCACTATTTGTTTCGTGGAGACCGTAGGTCTCAGATTAATAACGACGCTATGCAATAGCTTTACCGCGGCAGTCTCCGAGTGCCACACGTCTTTTTATCTATGAAACTACATAGTACATAGTCGATCATTATAATTCAAAAATACATGGTTAGTTTGTTACCTGCCGGCTGAATTTAGTTTTACATGAAAATAAAAATTACCCAATTTTGCAAGTAAAAATTTAAAGTTGGCAACTTTGTAATTTATTATTGCTGTCTCGTGTGCAGCCACAGCATCGCACCGTCTAGAGGTAGATAGTCTAAGCCGTAGGTAATAAAATTATTGTCTATATTCAATTTTGTGCTCTATGCCAGCTGGGTTTTAATATGGCAATAGAGCACGGGGAATCCCATGAACATTAAGTACGGTTTGTTTCATGTTTGGTTGATTGACTCTGCTTTGCTCTTTTCATTTTCATTCTGTCCATGTGAACGCACTGAAGCTCAAGTTTAGAAATAACGTTTTAAGCACTGATTTTATTAGTTACTTTTGTGAGTGTTCCATAATGTTGTGTTGGTTAACTCTTTTGAAATGGATGTACCATTATCAAAAAAACTGTGTACAAACAAAGATATAAAGTCGCCCAACTTTAAACAATGTGATTACACAATCTACCATACTAAACACATAGAGCAAAACAACGGAGCCGTAAACGAGATGCGTTTATACAAGTCGCAATCTGCGTCTCGCTTCCAAAACTTTATCAGAATTGTTTTAAGAACTCATGGTTACAGCCCATGTTTAGTATGGGAGATTATTTAATCACACTGATCGTCTAAAAAGCGACTTAGTTAAAAGTTCGGATCTAGCGCTTTATTGACTCGTTTTGGCCTATTTAGCGCTTTAATGGCTCGTGAATATATTCGAATCTAGCGCTTAGTGCACCGCTGTCAGCGCTGATTAGATTTTTTCATCTGGCAGCACTGTTGCTTGCAAATAGAAGGGTATTATTTTAGAATTTAATAAGAATTGGTGCCGAAATGGATGAATTAACTAAGTTAAAACGTACACGAACTTCAATTAAAGGCTGCATTAAACAATTCGGTGGCCAGATACAAACCCTAAGAGAAATTTCTGATTATGAATTAAAATTAGTAAGAGACCAGCTGCTGGTGACCAGTCACAAATGTACAAGATTACCAAGGATAATTGGGAAGAGATACGACTACAAATAACGGTATTACTAATGAGATGACCCACACTTGGAAAATTTGAAGAAAAAAAAACCTTCAGGGAACTACAACACGGCTTTATTTAAAACTGCAGAATTTGAATTCAATAGCACGAAACAATTCCATGTATGCAGAAGGGACCGAGGAGCAAAGGTCGGTCACAACACAAACAAACCTTAGCACATCTAAATTGAACTCAAGTACTATTAGACAAGGACGAAACATTCAAAAACATCATTAAATGGTTGGATACTTACTTAAAACTGAATAAATGTGATGATATCTATACAAGGAAATACAAGTTTCTAACATCTTTGAGCCCGGAATTACTTCAGAAAACGTATTATAATATATTTATGTGCTCCACGGGATCCTTCTGAGTCAGAATTTGAGGAGTTAGTTAAAATTCAGTTAGTAAATTATCAACAACTCAAAATTGGACAGATTACTAGAAGTTTTATCAATAGTGTTTGACGAAACTCTTGTTTGCATATCAAACTAAAAAGCAAGGCTTGGAAACCGGTATTCTTTACAAAACGGTTTGACGAAATTACAGGTGGAACTTTTTGAAAAAGGTTCTGTTCCTTTGAACCGGTTTTTAAACCGGTTCGGAAAAATATGGGTATTTTTCACTCACCGGTTCAACTTTTCGCTCCGGCAGGTCAACCGCTGAGCGCGTCTGACGTTTGTTTTTATTCAATATAACGTTGCTTGTTTATTTATCCTATCAGATACGCTCAGCGGTAGTTGTTTGACAGATTTTTGTGAATTCTAATTACTTATATTCTTCAGAACAGAATTGAAGGGGTGAGTGGACAAAGGTGTTAAGTAACAAGAAGTTCAAAATGAGTTAGAAAAATGTTAGATGACAAAATCACGGTAGTTATTACAGCTTAAAGTTTTATATAAAACTTAAATATCAATAAATTAGAAAATATGATTACTTTAAAGATTATAGATAATTGAAAGGTATTTTTAATATATTTATTATAATTTAGAGAAAATATTAACATAACACCTTTGTTTAATTTAATAATAATCATATTAAGATAGGATGAACTTAAAAAAGTCTTATATGAAAAAATTATAATAATGAGTATTTATATGAAATAAATTTATTTTAATAAAAAAAATTACAGACAGGTATGAAGGACAATGTTAATAATGGTTTAAAGTGTGCAAATAATACCATTGAGACTTGCTCGATGTACTCAAGCTGTTTTTTTTATATCTGCATTTTTTTCTTTAGAAATTTTACCCTTTTGAGTAGTACAAGTTATGGAAACTGCTAGGATAATATTTGGGTTCTTTACCAGAGAGACATCAAGAAATGGTGTGTTGGGGTCATAGTTGGTCTAATAAAAATATATCTACCGTATTCTTCAACGCGGATCCATTTAACATTTAGCTTTAAAGTTTATTTTTTGTCTTAATGTATTTAAATTGATGCCAATCCCTTTGATTTATAATGGTTCATATCTTCTATGATTGATTTATTTTTAGATGTGTCGCAGGAATTTTGTCAAAGACGTGATATTATGATTTCAATAGTGAAATTATAATTACACTGATTATTGTCAATGATAACTGGTTCGTATGATTTGACGGGTTCTTTTCAGTGATATTGTAATTTCACTAGGCCGCAATAGTGATATTATATTGTGGTGGAAGCCCTGCGTGTTAATATCGGTTTATTACATATTTTTGGTGTTTTATGAGGTATTTACTTGATTATTCTAGTCAATATTTTCGAAAGAAGATAATAATAGATAAGATTTCGTGAAAGAAGATATTGTCACACGGATTGAGAAAGGGATGCTTAGATGGTTTGGGCATGTAGAGAGGATGAATGAGAGAAGAATGACTAGACAGATCTACAAGACGAGTGTGAAAGGGAACGTTGGAAGAGGAAGGCCTAGACGAACTTATCACGATCAAATCGGGGATGTTCTGAAGAAAGGTCAGGTCAAGAGTACTCTAAACCGACCAGCATGCATGAAAAGATTGATGAATGTGGAAGAAGCGAAAGATGTATGCCAGGATCGTAGTAAGTGGAAGGCCTTGGTTTCTGCCTACCCCGTTGGGAAGAAGGCGTGATAATATGTATGTATGTATGTATATTTTCGATTTTAGTGATCGTGAGCATTTAAAAGTGTTTCAATCGTCAGATACATCAAATTCAAGTGGAAGCAAGTGTGAAATTGTGGTACTACAGTGACCAATCGGATAAAATTCAAAAACCGGAGCTCAGTTGGTAACGAAAACGGACCAATCAGCGATCGCTTTGATCATCTTTCTTAAACCTGTGTTATTGTCAAAATATCACTTCCTTACAATTTCACTGTATCGGTCAAAATGACACTAAAACTAGCCCGTTAAATTGTAAGTAACGCAAACGATTGACAATAATCCATGTAATTATAATGTCACTAGTGAAATTATAATATCACGGCTTTCATAATATCCCTGCAACAAACAGATGCCTTTTGAAATGTGTTTCTGTAGCTACTGATTAGGAGTAAATTTTTTCTCACCTTTAGAAAATATTGACTCCTAATCAGTACAGAACAGAAAACGGACTTTTTGGCTCAAAGTAGCGAAATGTCACTTTAAATAAGTGCGTTCGGAAATTTGAAAAAGGTTGTAACATATGTTAAAATTTAACATGAAACCAATACTTACTAGTAAATAAATTTCAACAATGAAGATTAAAGACGTTACCACTGTTACAATTTTATATTTTATTTTATAAACATACTACACAGCTTATAACACCTTTGCTTATTTTTAAAATTTTAAAATGCAAAAGGCACATTGCCTGATATTACCTTTTATTATTCAAAAAGTATCAATGTATGTGATGTTTCAAAAATTTATCTGCTTATACCACATTTGCAAGCCAGAAATGTGTGCATGCTATCAGTTAACACCTTTGCTAGGGTCTGTATTTTTGAAACGAATAAAAATAGGTATGCGTGTTGTGAACTCGTCAGTCGATTTATCATGACTTAAAACCTTTGTTCACGCAAAAATATAGATTTTTTCAGTTTTGTCAGATAACACCTTTGTCCACTCACCCCTTCAATTCTTGAACTTATTCAAACTTACTTCATTAAGATGATTAGTAGGAATGGCCGATACAAATCGTATATAGATATTAAAACGTATATTAGACCGATATCGTAGTATCCGTTATCGATGCGTACCAAAACTATATATTTGGTTAAACACGATATAGCTGCATCGGTGCGATACGCGTCGGTTCGGTATCTCGCTCGATGTCCAAGACTTATCGTGATAGGATATCAAACCATATCGGGTCGCGATACGGGCTACAGAACCGATGCAGGCCGACTGAAAGGATTTGTAAATGAGAGAAAAAGCAATAATCGGATGATCGTACGATTCCAAACCTTAAATGTATTGTATACTTTCTTGTGTATTTTGGCACATTTTTAATAAACCTTATTTTGTCAACAATATGATGCATTTTTGATTTGAAAATTTATTTAACTCTTACTGACCTTTGTCCTTGAACTTATAGCTTCCGTGATCCATTTCTCTAGCGCTGTATTTTTATTCTAGAATAGATTTAATAGATTCGGTGGCGCGACCAAATAAGTGGAAATAATTTTGCGTTTTTTTGTACGTTTATTATAGGTTTTAGATAGTTATTTTAGGTTGTAGATAAAAAGTTATTAAGTGTAAAAAGTGTTGATATCGTGTATACAAAGTTAGTTAGGTATTAGTTTGAATAAAACATTTCAAAATGTCTTGCTTAAATTCAAGTATGATGGAAAGTTCATTGATATTATTAAGTTTATGTATTTAATGGTTGTAGTTAGTTCCAAATATGTTTATAAATGCATAACTTACTGAAACAAAATAACAAAGTAAATAGGTATTAGTTTGAAAAGTACTACTACTGAAACATCCATAATACGCCTAAAGTACTTAATCGAGACGGTTTTGAGTGGGCATTTCTATGTAGGTAATTGTAATCACAATGCAATATCATTTTATGATACAGTATATAGTTTCAGAACACATCGTTTTGTAGGTTTTATGTTACCAAATACAGACTGATACAATACATCAATATATAGTTTTCAAAAAATATAGTTTCAGAATCCGATATCAGATATCGATATTTATAGTTTCGATTCGATATTGTAAGAATCTGATATTACCCACCCCTATGATTAAGATCTGGCTAACCCAAATTACGTAAAGCAAATTACTAAGAATTAATTCGAAGGTGGAAAGGCGAAAAGCCTGAAGCGACATTTTGATAACTTTACCGGAGAGCGATTGAAAGTTTTTTTTTTCACATAAAAAAGTCGTAGCATTCTTCTGTCGCTATTTACAGTGAAAACTCTTACAGATATATGTTTTAAAATACGATCTGTAAAATTAAATTATATGTTTAGCCATAGAGTTATAATTTACAGAGTTAGATGTCGGTTAAGCTAAACTGGCCTATTTTTAGATTAAGGAAAAAGGGTTCAAATTCCGTTGCACTTAAAATAGGAGCAGCCTAAACCTAAAGAGTGAAATCTTGAATTAATAGAATGAGGATTAAAGATTGAAATGGTCAGTATTATTACCTATACCTGTGCAGGGCAAAAAAAATTCAAAGTACAACGTTACTTTTGTGTGAACAAAGAAAAACATCCTATGAGACATTTGAAGATTTTGGAATTTGTCTGAAGCACCTTATTTGACCAGGTATTGAGTTACAAGCTACTTAAGCTATTCTACATTGTATACAAAACTTAAATAAAACTTAGCAAAGCCTTATATAAATTCATTGACACAAATAATTTAAGATCTTCGTGATTGACTGGTGTATACACCGGTTTAGAAGGTGTCGTCTGCTCCAAGTTCTTTGGTTCGATTCCCAGATGAGTCAGTTTAGAAAAATAGCGTTTTTCTACATTTCTTGTTTCGATTTCCACAATACGAGTGCTTTCAATAGTAATACACACAAAACAGTGTGCGATGCTGACAAAATGATTACAAAAAAATAAGAAAAAAAAATTCAAGTACTAAATCTAAAAAGAAATTACAATCAGTGTCGAGGCTTATGATATTTGAGGATAGATATCTGGTAAATGAGAAATTTCGATATTTAAAAAGGAATGAGTTTAATATTACTGCTTCGGGACAAGCCCATAAATAATTTTCAGCTTTTAAAATAATAATGTCTACAAAAAGATAAATACCACTGTAAAGTTGGACGTTTCAAAGTCATACATTACTGTCATCTGTATAATCACTGATAGTATTTATTTTTATTCGGATTCATTTGATTGGAACGCCCCTTTGGTCTAGTTGTTTAAATATCGGACCAAGATCTCGGTGTCCCGGGTTCGATCTCGGGGTCCCGGGTTCGATCCCCGGGTCGGGCAACAAAAAGTTTCGGATTTTCGAACATTGCTCAGGTTTATGATCACCAACCCGCATTTGACGAGCGTGGTGATTATGCCAGTACCAATCATTGCTGTGGTAACTTGAATACAATGATGGAGGCCTTTTCCCTGCAGTGGGATAGTTATAGGCTGTTACTTTACTTTACTTTTCATTTGATTCATTAGTATTTAGAAAGAGCAGCTGGCGATGACTATCAGATTAACATCAAGTGACCCAAAACTATACATGATGCATGCGCCTTTACACCATAATCAGACGGGTTAGCTATTGCAGCTTCGTAATAGTGGAGATAAGAAGTCTTCTTCGAGCACAAGCCTATCAGTCACCTTTTATAACACCCATGAGAAGAGAAACGTTGGTGCCTTTATATTTTTGGGTCAGCATCTCGCAGCAATAACAGTTTGGCTTTGATCAATTGGCTTTAATTCTCTATTCTCTACTCCTTATACAGATTATCGCCTCATATCTGTTCCACCCTTTTCCCAAAATTATCAAGCAAGTTCTTAATCTAACTTGGGTTAATTTTATTTTCACCTAAGACTAAGTATAGTAACTGCTTTTATTAAATAGCAAGCAACTTACTGCACTGATCTTGCTAGGTTTTAGTAACGCTTTTAACTATATGGGTTTTGACCTACAGCTTTGAAAGTGCATATCTCTGACTGACTTCATAGTAACTAACGTGAACACCAGCAAAACATTCGTGCTGAAGTATTTTTGTTAGTGCGGTATATGTATTAAATTGCAAATTGCAAATGTCTCATATCTATATATGAATAATACTGATTTAGACCGTTGAATCCAGTTGAATCATATTCTAAACAATCATACGGACCAAAGTTGTAGCTTTGATTGCCAGAATGGACAACAGGAGAACCATGCTACACATTACATTTGACGGCGTTTAAATTTCTTGCAGAAAAGCTCTGAGAAATCTAGGTATTCACTTACCTGAATATTGCACTTGTCTAGGCAAGGATTGTGGAAATTAACAAGACAATGGCTGAATCGGCAGCTTTAACTAACAAATTACGTATTTTCTTACCAAAACCCTCTAACTAACTGTACTTTTACAATACTTATTTTCTTTATCCGGGGGCCCGGCAGTGCCCCCGCTAAGTCGAGCGCAAAGCAAACACTGCCGTACCATCCTTTACTGGAACCATTTCGCCGCATTTTCAGGCCCCTATTTGAGAACCTCTGGATAAGACCAGAACGCAAAAATTTTTGTCATCCAGTTAGCTATAATCACATACTTAAAATCCAAAATTTCAAATCTGTAGATCATTTAGTTCCGAAGTTAAGCGAAAGCAAAGTTGCGCCTTTATGACACTCACTCACTCACGATCATCAAAATAGAACTAGTACTTCCCATAAGAAGGCTCAGGTCACACAAAAGACAATAGAGATAGAAATGTTTGGTATTCCTCCTTGTGATAGGATCAGAAATGAGGCAATCCGTAGGAGAACTAAGATAACCAACATCACTGAAGTCTTAGGGCAGGCCTATATCCAACTGACGGCATTGTTTGCCTGAGATGATGATGATGGAGATAAATAAAGTTATTTCCTTTGTTTCTGGCTTATCATAGTCGTTGGTTAATCATTTTTATATTTTTTGGGCATTTGTTTGATTAGTTACTGTTTATTTTTCATTCGTATTGTGCATTTGATGGTTTATTTTAAATCTCTTTACCACCTTACCTTGAGCTGTCTATACTTATTTCATTATAATCATAAAAATAAGTTATTTTAATGGTTATAATGTAGTTTTTATGATTACAATAAAATGAGATAATATTAAAATGAAAGATTAGTTTACGGATTTAGAACGCGTTTATTTTTGATTTAACCCGACGTTTCGAACCCTTTACAGCGTATGGTCACGGGTAGACAACAGTATAAGATAATATTAGACTTATTACATTATTAATTTTTATTTTGGCCTAGGTTGACTGTAATATCAATGGTTTTACTATAATTTCAAGATAATAATCTATTTTGACACGACCTTTTTAAATTTGTTCGGTTTGCACAATCGCACAAAGTGCGTTAGTTTAGTCAAGACGGTTCAAGTTTTCTATTAAAGTAAGCTCATAGAAAGAAAACATGACTTGAAAGATACAAACCCCTTGCATACTCTGGTTGCATAAATAAAACGATTTAACTGACACATAAATGACAAAAATAATCCTAAAAAAGGTCGGAATTAAATTTTAATTTACACTCGATTAAAGTAAAATAACTTACAACTAACATCTGGTTGTGGGTAGATTATGGATAAAAGGCTCAAATGACAATAATTTTCTTCGATTTTTAAGAAAGAAAGATTTAATCGTCATTGTTTTACTGTGAACGTTTAGGAAAAAAGGCTTAAGAAACAGCTTTTTGTAATTGGATCCGGGCAAAACGCTTTAAATAATAAAGAAGAGCATTCTTAGATTACAGGCAAGGAACAAAGATTCAAATGTAACACGTTCCTGAAAGTGGGAAAGGATTAAAACCACAAGTGACTTGAGAGCTACCTGCGAAATAATTAAAATCCAAATCTTTTAAAAAATCAATAAATTTGTGGCGCTTAGTTCTGGGCATTTAAAAATGATGGCCTATTTTGTGACGGAGTTAAGCGACAAAAAGTGCTCCGACTTACACCAAACTCGGCTCAAAAGACGCAGAAAATTTTGCTGATTCCAACCATGTATATAACTCAATATCGCCCTGGATGTCGCTTGATGCCTTTCGCCTTTCTACCGTCGTATATATGTAAATACGAATTATTTTATTGACACGAGAACTTTACCTTTAACTCTGCATTGCAAGTTTTTATTAGACATTTGGATTTTTTTGGTACTTCATTAAATTCAAAGTAATGATATATAGGATGATTTTAACCACCTTACAAATTTTAATATATCAATCTACGAGACAAAAAACAAATGACGTATTTTTTCTTTATAGCCCAGTACAAAAATGTCAAGATAAAGCACTTAGAAAATGTCCGCCAAAAATCGTTTTTTTTTTAATACGGCCGCCTAGCAACACTTTATTTACGCGTTGCGCATCTCATTCATTCATTACGATACTATTCATAAGTTTTTGATTTTTCCATTATACCTTTACAGTAAGACCGTAAAAATTGAAAACTATATCGCGAAAAATATTTTCGGGTGACAACTTGATTTACATTTTTACTTCATAAATAGGCTCTAAATACGATACTGAACGCCTATACAAATTTTGGAAAATGGTTAAAATTTCATTCTGTATACTTGAATTGCGATCGCGCTCGTGAGGTTTTGGTGTGACACAAGTTTCTGAACATGTCACCCGACTAAAACGATTTTAAAGACGTTATCACGTCAAAAAAATTACAAAATGTTTTATGAAACTGGATTTAAATACAACCCGATGACACAAAGATAAACTAATAAATACACAGTATAAGTTACAATTTTAACGACCCTTTATTTTGGTAAGGGGTAAAAATCATTAACATTTATTTATTTTTGTGAGAATTTTAACACATCAGCAGATATCGATAAACCTGCTATCGCATTAGACAACATCACTAAATGAGTAGCGGAAAGTATTTCAGTCAGAATGCGAAGAGAATTTGTGTTATCCAAAGCAAGCTTAATTTCTGAAGTAGGTATCATGATTAAAGTAAAGTAAAGTAAAGTAAAAATTATTTATTTGCAAGAATACAGTTCAATTGAATTGAATTTAATTTGAAATTTATTTTATTTTTAATTAATTGAAATCCAACAAGATTTCTTTTAAACTACGATTTTGTTGCTTTCCTGTGGTATGAAATACCTCCATTTTTAAGAGTTTTTCTCCTACTATCATTTTTGCACTGCAAAATGGCACAATAATTTTAGCTGTAAATTAACGCAAACAAAGAATTCCGCAGGACTACTGAATAGGCGCGATGTCGGAGCACGACTAAGGTTGAGTATGCGTAACTACGCTAAGTAGTGGCACGCGGGTCCCGCCTACTTCCCACTTCCACTTGTTTTTTCTGTTCCGTGATATTAGTACACATAGCGGCACATCAGACTATACATGTTGACCTTGAGACCGCCTTTATGCCCTACGTAATAAAAGCTGTTATCGCAGTTCAACTGTTTAACTTGATGTGCTGTCGAGTGTACTAGCTTAATTATGCTATAATAAATACGTAAGTATACCGGCCGAGAGTAATACACCGTGAAATTTTAGTGGTTGTTTTCCCGCAGTAAAATGATTCTATCTGAATAGTACAATAGATTTGTGCAGTTTTTTTTTATTCAAATAAAAAAATAGCAGTTTCACAATTGTGATAAACGAAACTCGAAAGCTACCTCGAACCAATAGTACCAGCCGCGCCGCAGCCGGTCACCGGCCGGGGTCATTGCCCCTCGCGCGGTGCAGTTTATGATGTATTACTTAGTGCGTAGAGCTTCTTTTGCTTTGAACATTGATTTCGTGCGGCAAGCAGTACCCAAACACGTCACTTTTTGTAAAGATACTATCGTATCTCACGCTTTTGAGTTGATGATTATTTTTTTGATTAGTTGAGAACAACGATATCTTTATTTTCAAAAAATAACTCGCACGATTCGATGGTGCTACTAAAGGTAAATCGTTCTGTTGCGGGAAAACAACCACTAAAATTTTAAGGTGTATAATAGTAATATTATATGTTGCACACCAAACAAGGTGACTCTAATCTTTTATATAAAAATCAATGTTTAAAAAATTGAGCTACATTTATTTTGTAAGGTGTGTGTGCCGTATGATTCGGACGTGAAATTAATGAATACTAGCTTATACCCGCGGCTTCGCGCGCGTGGAATTTGATCTGTTACAAAGTTTTCGTCATGACTAAACCCATTTCCTCCACTTTCTTTGCCTACAGTGCCAGGGGTGCCCATCACGGGCGAGGTGATGTTGGGTGAATGATCATCATCATCACCATTATCATATCATCATCATCATCGCAATGTTCATCATCATCATCATCACAATGATCATCATCATCGCAATGATCATCATCATGATCATGATTATCAATGGCTCGAATGAATATTTTTATTCAATATGGTTAACAATATTTATTGAATAAATGTGATATTTTTTTTTTATTAGTTAAATTTATCTGATAATAGATATATTCACCATCTCTTGCATCCATGCTTTTTAATTAAAATATAATCAACTACTGCCTAGTTAACTATAGATAGGCTAAAGTTGATTTTGGCTTTTTATTTTCAATTGATATGTACTTGGATTATTTAAAGCACACAAATAAGTGGCAGTAAGTTATTGCACGGAACTTGGGTGCTAAATGTTGGTGAGTTTATATTAAAAAACTTATTTCACAACATATAATTTATTAACATTATTTTTATTGGAGACCTTGGTGAATCTATAAAGACTGTTTATTCATAAAGTCCTTCACTCTATTTATCAGCAATTCCTGAACATCTTTCGCAAATATGTACTTGCACGCATTTAGAGCTAAAATAGCTACTTGAGATTTATTTAAACTGAATGTTTCAGCACATATTCGGTATTCTTGAGACAATGATGTTGTGAACACCCCTTTATCATCAGTCTGAAAATAAATATTTTTGATTTATTTACATATCTATTATAATTCAATTATCACAAAATACTATACAAAATGGTGTTTATTACACCATTTTTTTTATAGTGGATGATTGTGGTAAATCTAAGAATTGAAATCTTAAATGTAACAGAATCAGATTTAATCATGAAAGTACTATCACTGATCATGCGAGGATTCAATGTACTGATTGAACATGTTTGGGAGTTTTAGCTCCCAAACATGTTTATGATAAGATATCATTATAACATTTATCAATCCTTCATACATATGGGTGAATGTGGAAGATAATACTTAAACATAGTAAATTAATACTTACACAGATGATCATTGGGACACCAGCTTCATATAAATACTTGAAATGGTGGGATTCATAGTCAGGGGTCAATTTTGTATTCACATTGCTAGTAAGACATACTTCTGTAACACAAAATATAAAAAATTGAAATCCTTCATTTTGATACTAGCTAAATAATTCTTGGAATGAAATAAATTTTATCATTTAGTAATCAATCAAACAGGCACTCACCAACAGGTATTTTACTAGCACCTAAAGCAGACCATGTTACTTCAGTGCCTCCGAACCGAGGATGGATACATGTACCATGGCCAATTCTATGTGGTTTAAATTTGAGCATCTCTAGAACTTCTTCTGGATTGCAGACTTCACCACAATGAAGAGTTATCTGGAAACATGTATAGAGTTGTTAGTTATACCTCTTTAATTTTACTGTTATATCAATAAGTTCATAACAGACAATTTACTTTTAATCCAGCATCCCTCGCTTTAATAAGAGCTGGCACAAAGTCTAGGAACTTCCCAACAGTAGGTTCACCACTAAGTTCTATTCCCACGACTACATCAGGATATTTTTTGTAGCTCTCTATAGCCAGGTCTGCTATAGCCTCAGCTTCTGATACAGGATAACTTCGATTTATAGATATTATGAGACGAGATAACATTGATAAATTTTTAGCAGACTTTCTGAAATAAAAAAAAATAAGTTAGAACCAAAGAGAGAAAATACTCTGATGTTGAAAATTTTTCTTATTTTGTTGATGACAAAGTGAATAAAGGATAACAATAATTAGCATGTTTGTTAATAATTCTCATCCTACAAAATGCACTCTGTAATATTGAATAAAATCAGCTATAATGTAGGAAAGGTAAAGCAACTCTTATGTATTTAATTATCCAAAGTTCTGCATGCAATATGCACTTTTCAGTCCAAAGTAAAAAAAACAAATAACACTCGTCCAGTAATAATTGTTCATTTAAGTATTTACTGCATACAATGTACAATAGTCTCAACATATTGTTCCTTGGTCATGTACTGCGTGTTTCGAGGGGTGCTCCGGAGTTCAATGTAACAGCATCCATCACTGTGAAACTCTTGTAGTGTGAGGGTAGTTGCTATAGCTAGAGCTTCAGGTGTACTGGTCAAGGAGTGGGCTATGCTAAATACTAGAAAACAGCTGCAACAGATTGAATATAGGTTGGACCTTAATTTTGTAAATGTAACATTAGCTCAGGAACAACCTGCACATGCTTTAGCCGAGTGAAATTCTGCGACCAAAGTAGTAGAGTTATTTTAAAAATAGGTACTAACTCTGACAAACTTCGGCTATCTCCCGCGCCAATTTGAAATTCATCAAAGAAGGCGTTAGTTTTGTCTTGCAACCCAGAGTCAGCGTAAAACCTCTTCAAATGTAACATTGTAGATCGACTTAATGATCCATTCAAATGAGCATGTAGTTCCTAAAACGGAAAAGGCTTTAAACTTTAAAATTAAGTTATATTGAGCTTTAGTAACTATTACTTACGATTTTTGGCAGATCCCGGCAAAACGTATTCAAATCCATTCTACTAAAGTAAATCTATGTGCAATGCGCAAGCCTGTTAGTGAACGGAGGCGATAAAAAACCTACAAAGATTTTTGTAACGTTGATTTATTAATGTGTAATAATCATTGATGTAACCTAGAAAAGTTATCAAAGTTGATACGAACGAACACAACACACAAATCACAAAAAAGTCAAAAGTGTCCCAACACTTCCAAAAATCCAAATTCCCAAAACTCCCAAACTCCCAACCAATTTTTTCTTTGGCTTACACGGCTTGTGCATCGCCACAACAGGTAAAAGGTAGGGAATCATTTATTAAACAGAAAAACAAACCGGGAATCTCTAAAGGATCAGGAAGGAAGGAAAGGTTAGTGAATAGAAAAATATATAATTGTCTACATAAACACTATCATATATACATAAGTAGTAATTTTAAATTTTAATCTTATTTTTTGCTAAGAAATTAGATATACATTGATAAACAGAATAATCGTTCGATACATTAGTTGGAAAAGGAACACTCCGGACTCCCACCAACTAAAGATGAGTTATAACAGGTAAAAGTCGATATCTGTTACTACTGTTCTTGTTATGTAAAAATAACAGTTCCAAATATCTGTTATTAAATAACAGCCTGTTATTCCTTATTTTGATACTTCCTGTGGCCGCTAAAATCTCAAACAATCTTTTTAATACCCATCCAATACAATCAAAAACATTCCTTCATGCTTAGAACAGGCTTAGGACTGTCAATTTGCTAATATTACGATTTTTAGGAGGTAAAGTTTTTTGGTAAAAATATTTAAACATTACGTCAAAATATCAATCAAACACAAGACCAAATGTAGGAGACTGTTTCTGATACCTAAAACTGAGTAATCTAGTAACCACTTCATTTTTTCATGTAATAAATACTAGGAGCTTCTCTTTCCAACGCGATCGAAAAAAAGAGATAGAGCTATTAAACTGCTCATAAAACCAAATTAAGAAGACACATTTTGCCTATGTAATTTGCGAATGTGAGGTTGATTTAAATTTGTTGTTTAGTCAATACTAGGTGCCTCTCTTTTGTGTATAAGCGAAATGAATGAGAGGGGATGATACAATAACAGTTATCGCGCAGATAACAGCAACAGTCAAGCAATATTTTATGCATCTGTTCTTCTACTGTTCTTACGGCAACTGTTAAGATTTAGCTGTTATTTCCTATAACAGATATTTATCTTAGGAAGAACAGTTGTTATATTCGGTATTTAAATATCTGTTAAATTTATCTGTTGCGGTAAATACGCCTCACCGCTACCACCAACTAAACTAGTTACTTACATACTCTTTGGTCCCAATCCAAAGACAATATTTACTATTCTGTTGTTATTTTGTTTCTTTGGCTAAGGTCTAAGACTATGCTGTCATAGATTTAATATAGATGATAGATTGGCAATTGAATCCTGAAAACGAGACCAAAACTAGGTTACGCTAGTGTGCGTAAAGTGAGCATGTGCGTGAGATAAATAGTGCAGGTACTGCATTGCGTGCTTGACTTTCGATATCGATTCAATCGACACAGATTACTTGGACGCAATGTAGTACCTATTATTAAAAGAAAAAAAAACTGGAGGTAAATAGGTATATTTTTTATTTTATATTTAATTAACCCCGAACAAAATCAATTTCGCTTGATTCGATATGGTAAGTTGGATTTTAAAGAGTTTAAAGGTGGTTTAAAGTATGTACCTCGATTTGCATTTGAAGTGATAAAAAATGCTGAAAAATTGGTCCTTTCTGAAATAGCTGCTTTGTTTTACCCATCTCATCCTGTTGAAAGCAATGAAGAACCACTTGAATTACAGTTGGTGAAGGTATTAGCTTATTCATATTTAAATTTAAGAATATTCCATCATGCTAAATCAAACTCATTAAAACAGCTGGGCAGTAAGATTGGTCTACGTCAGAAATTACATAAATCAATTTTGTTTAGTCATTTTTGAGTACAATAAAAATATCTAAGTACATTTTTCCTTTTATTGAAACCTTATAATAGTATTTTATCCTTTCATGTTTGACATATAATTATATGTAATCATTCGGAAACTGATACAAAATTGACGTTTCCTAAAGAAGAACGGCTACTGATGTGTCCGAATTACATTGTGACAAAAGAGTTTTATCCTACTAATATTATAAATGTGTTAAACGGATTTATGTGAAATTTTGCACACGGTTAGATTATTATCTAGATTAACATATAGATACTTAATATCCCGGATTTTTATGGTTCCCGTGGAATTGTATGCGGGCATAAGCTAGTACAATATATTATTTTTGTGTCCCGAGCAACAACAATAGCATGGTCACCATAATAGCGTTATGTCAATATTACGTAGGCAACTAGCCGTATATTAGACTTCTGTCAAATCTGAATGAATAAGAAAATTATACAAGTCAGTATAAACGGGTTCGAATTAAC
Organism: Anania crocealis; assembly: GCA_949315895.1. Lineage (NCBI taxonomy): Eukaryota > Metazoa > Arthropoda > Insecta > Lepidoptera > Crambidae > Anania > Anania crocealis. The sequence continues at coordinate 18,723,102 of OX438884.1, read as the reverse complement.
CCGCGTCCATTTTTAAGTAAAATGGTTGAAGGAGAACTTTAAAGGGAATTTTGATTTGTTGTACAAAACTGGTTTTAATAAGAACCCCATCACGGCCAGAAACAAATTAAAACCCTAGTTTTCCCACCAGTGAAAAATAAAACTGCACCAGAAGGCATTTCGAAAAATAAAAAGGAAAACATATTGCAGTTTTTTAAAACATACCTAAAAATAGGATGTCTTTTTGGTAAGAACTCCCCACTTTTGACTGATGATAATTCATAGAATATGTTTTTTTTTTCGATATTTTTTTCGTTATTTTAAACTTGAATAATAAAACACTTTAATAGTTTACCTACTTTGATTGAAATTATTTTTTTAAATGATTTGTTTTTTTTTAACTGCAAATTCTCACTTTTGTCCATACAAACATGTAAGGAAAGAGCTAACCAAAAGGCGGTAACTCAAATCTAAACTTTATTTACTAAGCGGTATAGCAGTATCTCATAATTAGATATATGAAGATAGAAGATATACCTAATATTATATATGAATTCCATTTACTAACTAAAAATAACTATCTTTAAGGTAACAAAAAAACTACTTTTACATAACTTCAACTATCTCGAAACTAGCTGTTACTGAGATACCGCTTTTGCGCTTAGCACAGCAGAATAGTAGTCTGTCCTTGTCTAGCAAGTATGCTAGTGTAAAATAAAATCTGCTTTGAAAGTGAGTATTAGATTTCTCCAAATTTGAAATATTATGATATTATAATAATTATTGTTAACTGTTAAATGTGTTAACAAAATGATTTAAGAATTATATAAGATTTTTAAAATGTGTTTAGACAAATCATACAATTTTAAAAAAATATATAGATATCATAATGTAGAGTTTTCTCATCCTTATATTATTATGGCAACTTTGTCCTTAGACAAAAAAGTAATATGTCTGCTATCTTTTTTCTTAATGGCGCGCGGCGCCAGGATGATATTCTTTGCTGTTTTTCTGATATTTTGACTTAATTCATCAGTGTTTATTTAAAAAGGGTGTTGACCATTTTACAATTTTATCCACGCTTAAATGATATTCCTCATCCAGTACAATCTCTCACTACTGAATTAAGACACAAACTAAATTAAATGTATCGCAATCAGATAATAGCAAAGAACATACCTAATTAAATAAAGATAAATAGCATTCAATCTAAAACCTTCGTCAATTTAATACCCGACGTATTAAAGAGACCATTGAGCGGAACAAAGGCTCCAAAGTGTTCGCCAGAGATCTGTCTATTGGGCAAAGCCAATTGACGAGGCTGAAAACTGAGACAGGTAGCATCATTGCGTCAACACCTGAAATCCTGAGGGAGATTGAGAGTTTCTATGGACAGTTATACTCCACGAAAACACCTGTTGAAAGCAAGGCTAAAGACCCTAGAGCCAAGCTTACCCGACACTATTCTGAAGATATCCCGGACGTCAGCCTGTGCGAGATTAGAATGGCTCTCAAGCAGCTTAAAAACAACAAGGCGGCGGGTGATGACGGAATCACAACAGAGCTCCTTAGAGCGGGCGGTAAGCCGATACTTAAGGTCCTCCAGAAGCTCTTTAATTCTGTCATCCTCGAGGGCAAAACGCCAAAGGCATGGGGCAGAGGCGATGTGATGCTGTTCTTCAAGAAGGGTGACAAAACTCTCTTGAAGAACTACAGACCCATTTCGCTTCTGAGCCATATCTATAAGTTGTTTTCGAGAGTCATTACGAATCGTCTCACTCGCAGGTTCGACGACTTCCAACCTCCCGAACAAGCCGGGTTCCGAAAAGGCTATAGTACCATAGACCACATTCTTACGCTGCGGCAAGTTATACAGAAGACCGAAGAGTATAACTTGCCACTTTGCTTAGCGTTCGTGGACTATGAGAAAGCCTTTGATTCGATTGAGACATGGGCAGTGCTGCAGTCTCTCCAAAGGTGCCAAATAGACTACAGGTACATCGAGGTACTAAAGTACTTATACCAAAACGCCACCATGTCGGTCCGATTACAGAACCAGAGCTCTAATCCGATCCAACTACAGCGAGGTGTGAGACAGGGAGACGTTATTTCTCCGAAACTGTTCACAGCTGCGTTGGAGGATATTTTCAAGCTTCTGGACTGGAAAGGACGCGGCATCAACATCAATGGCGAATACCTAACACACCTGCGATTTGCCGATGATGTAGTTCTTATGGCTGAGACCTTGGAAGACCTGAACATTATGCTCGAAGATCTCAGTAATGCTTCTCAAAGAGTGGGTCTTAGGATGAACATGGACAAGACGAAAATCATGTTAAATGCCCATGTTGCACCCGCTCCAGTTAACGTTGGGAACATTGCACTCGAAGTTGTTGACCACTATGTTTACCTGGGACAGATAGTCCAGTTAGGTAAGTCCAACTTCGAGAAAGAGATCTCTCGTCGAATCCAGCTCGGATGGGCAGCGTTCGGGAAGCTCCGGCATATTTTCGCGTCCGAAATACCTCAGTGTCTCAAGACGAAAGTCTTTGACCAGTGTGTGTTGCCAGTAATGACCTATGGGAGTGAGACGTGGTCGTTTACTATGGGTCTCATAAGAAGGCTCAAGATCACCCAGCGAGCAATGGAGAGAGCGATGCTTGGTATTTCCCTACTCGATCGAATCAGAAATGATGAGATCCGCAGGAGAACTAAAACAACCGACATCGCTCGAAGGATTGCATCGTTGAAGTGGCAGTGGGCGGGACACATAGCGCGGAGAACCGATGGCCGTTGGGGCGGAAAGGTTCTCGAATGGCGACCACGTACCGGACGACGTTTCGTGGGCAGGCCCCCCACAAGGTGGACCGACGATCTGATCAAGGTCGCGGGAAGCCGCTGGATGCGGACAGCACAGGACCGATCGTTGTGGAGATCCTTGGGGGAGGCCTATGCCCAGCAGTGGGCGTCGTTCGGCTGATATGATGAAATAGCATGGGTTAGCAGTTGACTACTACTAATAGGTACTAGCAGTGCTTAAAATCCGTTTTAGATAGTTTTTTTTATTATAATCATAGCTGGGCATTAACTCGGTAATCCGTTAATCGTTAATTAACGAAGTTAACATTTTGATTAACGGATTAACTTTTAAGTTAATTTTTAAAAATGTTAACGGACACGTTAACTTCCGTTAATATGCAGAAGTCCGTTAATCGTTAATCCAATGCCTACTATTTACCGCACGGCACCGCGGCGCGGCGCGAAAAACAGGTTTAGACAAGTATGAAACGGCAAGTGCCGGGCGGCGCGTGGGAGCGAGTGAAACAAAAACAAAACTAGATACCTATAATTTGCCGGCGCGAGCGAGTGAGAAAATCTATATTCATAAATCGATTCATTAAATACAATACTGCTATACCCTCGATCGCTGCAGTTGAACGTCTGTTTTCCACGACATCTTTTCTGTTTTGTAAAGCATTTTAACACCAAAACTAGCCTCGCTTTCAGACGAGAACTTCAACATGTTAATGTTCCTGAAGGGGAATATGCACCTTATGCAGTGGTAGGTTAAATATTGGGACATGTAAAAGCGCCTCCAGGGGCCTATTTGCAGAAATAAAACTGATTTTATGCCCGACGATTCAATTACACATTTGAATTATACAAGTATTTTGTTTTGTTCCTAACCTGTTAACTTTCAGAAACTTAACCAACAGGTTTTATAAGTTCACTAACGCAACGATATAAAAATGCAATTTTACTTTAAATACTTCGGGGAAGAAAGGTCGTAAACACCACTTTTAGTAAAAAGGACCTAATGATGCAGATTTGTTTAGAATATTTAACTCTATAGATCTGCCTATCAAAATATTCAATATTTAAAAAGAAATGGTTTTTACTCCCAATATATTTTTATGTCCTAAGTCAGTTTACTGAGTAAAAAGGGATGTATATGCCAATTTATTGTACCCTTAAATTGCGATGGGCGTAACACTATAGTTATTAAACAACGTTTGGGCGTAAAAGCAACATTTAAAAATATATATTAACCAAGTCGTTATTAAATACTCCACCAATGAAAAAGCAGTTGCAAAAAAAAAGATTTATCTAAACATACTGAAAATAAACAAGGAATAAGAAAAAGAAAGGAAAAAGGAAAAGGTAAGGGTAAATCCAGTAAAGAAAAGTGATGTCAGAGTTGAAGGGAGTCAGACGGAACTAGTATTACCCAATTTGTAACCGTTTACCGATATCAAATGCAAAATATAGGTATAATGATCTAAAACATCTATGTCAAAGTGGCGTGATACCTAAGTCCTATCATAGTGAGTTTTTGCAACTGCCGCATGATAAATTGAGAGATGCCCTTATAGACACTGACAAAGAAGACGAAATAGACGATACCGAGGAGAACAGTACAGAAGTAAACATTTAAAAAATGTTCAAGGAAAAAACTTTATTGCTTTCTTTATTTTAATAAATCTTAGTTATTTTATATGTAAGTGACAAACATTGAAACCAATAGCTGGTATAAATAACTTTATCAAAAATATATTTATTATTCTGAATAATATTAAAAAAAAAATAAGTAAGTAAAAGTTCTTAGTTTATTCTTTTTACCGAATTATGTTTTGTTTGCACTGGTTTTTAAACCCAAAACTTGCCAAAATTTAACAAATAAATGTAGTTACGCCTATTGGCGTTTTTTCCTGAGAGGCGTATTCACCATTTCACTTGATTTTTTAGGTAGTAACTCCATACTAACTTTAAAACTATCTGGTTTCTTTAAATTTTAAGTTCATGAAGTTAAACTTCATTAAAATACAAAGTATTTACACTTTTCCGATTGAATATACGTTAATAATTCAAAAAGATATAAGCAAAAAAACTTACTTTCTTTACGTTTTTTGCGTCTCCTGAAGAATTACAATGTTGGTGTTTACGACCTTTGTTCCCCGAAGTATCGACATATTAACGGATTAACGATTAAGGTTAACTTGCGTTAATTCTTCCGAAATGTAACGCTTTAACGTTTAACGAAGCTAACTTTTTGTATAGCGGACTAACGATTAACGAAGTTAACTATTCGATTAACGGTGCCCAGCTATGATTATAATAAAGCCTTTATTTCCGAAATTTATCTTTATCTTTATAGAATGTCCCTTATTTCGGCATGTCTTACGACAAAGGCCTCCAACTCTTTCAACTGCTTTCTGTCTGCCGCTACTCTTATCCGATGGGGTCCCAAGGTCATTTTTAAGTCGTCCTTCCATCTTGTTATTTTACGTCCTCTGCTTCTTGTGCCGTCCCTTGGGTACCAAGTGGTCACCTTATCCTTTTTGCAACGGATCATATGTCCAGTCCATCTCCATTTAAGCTGATCAATACGTGACAGTATGTCTGTTAGTTTCGTTTTTCCCCTGATATCTGTAATTCCAACTTTGTCCATTAATTTCAAACCTAGCATGCTTCTTTCCATTCTTCTCTGACATCTTGCTAGTTTTTCACTATGGCTCTTCGTCAAAGCCCAGGTTTCACAACCATATGTAATGCAGGGGAGTATACAGGTGTCATAAGTCTTCTTCTTGATCTTCATGCCCAGTTCTTTGCTCTTCATTATTTCTTTCATGGTATATGCGAAGGAGGACTTCCCGAAAGAAGTTCTCGAGATACGCAAACAGTTACAATCAAAAGTGGAAGCAGAAAGAGAAAATGGAAACATAGCGTTCTTAAAGTATGACAAGCTCATTGTTAAAAAACCGGGGACCAACAACCGTGAGAAGAGGAAGAGAGAGATTTCAAGATCGCCAACCACTCCATCCCAGAAAAAACAAAGCACGAAAAATACCGAGAGTGAAAAGTCAAGGGAAGTAATCAGACCAAGCATCCTTTCATATGTAGCACGTGAAAGATCAGCCTCGATGTCAGAGCTAGCAAAAAACAAGCAGGGGCCCCCTCCAACCGAACCAGCAAAACAACACAACAATAATTTCAAGTAAAACTCCAATAAATTGCCCCCCAAGCCGGCTGGTCACCGTGGGGGAAGTCGACCATCACTCTCCAACAAAACTGCCAACAAAATCAAATACAAAAAAGTTTATAGGAAGGAGAAGTAGTCTATACCTATGTACGCTAAATACACGAACCTTGAGAACACCGGATAGTTTGCAACAACTAGAATTATCTATTAAAAACATCAAGTGGGATATTTTGGGCATAAGCGAGATGCGAAGTGTAGGGAACGAATAGAAGAGAGAAGTAACTTTATTATGTACCATAAAGGCGAAGTCGCTGGACAAAGAGGAGTTGGATTTTTGGTAAAGATAAATCTAAAAAGCTAAATCACTGGGTTCGAAGGGGTATCAGATAGGATAGCGGCAATTCACTTAATCTTACCAAATGACCCGAAAAAATGGACAGTCATACAAGTTTACTCGCCGACGGAACAAGCAACAAAAACAGATATAGATAATTTTTACGACAAACTGATATTACTGAAAAATATTCGGAAAACAATTTAGTAATCATGGGTGACTTTAATGCCCAAGTCAGCCTTAGATTAGCAGGGGAAGATCATGTAATAGGAAAATATGGACGAGGTAAAAGAAGCAAAAACGGAGAAAAATTGGTAGAATTCCTACTTGAAAAAAACCTAAACCTTTAAAATTCCATGTTCTATATCTCCAGATGGAAAGACCAGAAACGAAATAGACTACATAATAACCAACAAAAATAAATTGTTCAGTGATACAGGTATAATACAAAACCTAAATTTTACTACTAAGCATCGTATGGTACGCAGCTTTCTTAATGCAAGTGGTACAAACAACCTTGACCAAAAATTACTCAATTAAACTATTTACAAAATAATGACAAAGAAAGAAACCCAAACGACACCACAGAAAACCTAATGGAAGTAGTTACCTCAGATATGAACCTAACTGAAAATACAAGAAAATAGAAAACCAGCTCAAAGAACTCGCAAGAACTAAAATACGAAAGAGTCAAGAATCTTATCTAAGTGAAAAAACCTTACAATTAATGGAAGACAGAAGAATTTTAATATTGAAAAAAGACAAGAAAGAAAACCAAAAAAAACTCTGAACTAAGCAAACAGATCCGTGAAAATATGAGGAAGGACAGAAAAAATAGAAGAATCAAAACACTAGAGAGTCACATTAGCAGAAAGGGAGGCACGAGAAAAGCTCTAAAGGAATTTCGGGAACAGGGAATAGAATGGATACCAAAACTAAGAGACAAACATGTGCCGACTACTACTCGCAGCAAAATCCAAAATATAGCGACAGACTGAAAGCGGAGCGCGTACCCCGCACCCGAGCGGTTGACTTTTGACTAGGCTCCGTAATTAAAATTCTGTTGACAGCAAGATAGAAAAAGAAAACAAATCTTTTCGTTTTGTGACCTGTCTTATTTGACAGAGTGATATCCAGTGGCATATGCGATATAAGGTTCAACATTTTATGGAATTATCTAGTACATCGTAGATTATCTAAAGTAAATACAATTTTATTTAACAATGCTCACATGTTCTGTGAGTGCCTGTGGAGTCACCCACAAAAATAATCCAGAAAATTGCTCATTTCACAGGTAAATACGTAGAAAGTCGTCATCGTAAAAACGCGTTATTTTTGTTGAATTTGATCTTGTTGTTATGTTGTAAATATAAAATTATTTCAATCCACTTGTTCATTTTTATATTTTGTATAGATAAAGTTCTGTGTATTGATTATTTACATTATTTTGGTGGATAATTAATTCATCGAAATATTTTACATGTACGCTAGAGCTTGACTCAAATTTATCGATACTATTGTCGACATTTATCTTGAATGTTTCCGGAGAAATTTGATGTTATTTTACGTTCAGCGTCTCAAATGAATGTCAACTTAACAATTTAAAGAAGGAAACTGTAAGGAATCACATAACTAAGATAATCTTGTTAAAAGTCAATAATTAGGGATTGATTCATCAGAATGTAAATGTTTATTCAGATTTTGTTTACTTGTTATTTTTCACTTACTGCCATTGATGAGCTCACACGGCACAGCAGATGACACGGGAAAATCTTTTAAAGAAATAAATAAAGAAAACTAATTAACAATGGCTGTTATTTTTTTTATTAATTAAAACTGTTTATTTTTAAATTATAATATATAATAATTATACTCACCGGGCACATTTATCTGCTCACTATTATAGTTGTAAGAAGTGAGGGCGGTTAGATATGCCGCAAAGTAGGTGCATAATCTCGAGATAAAAACAGTGTGACAGTAAACATTATTTTCCAAACGACAAACTGCAGTTATTATCGATAGTCTAAAAATGTTAAAGGTACGTCACTAGTTAACACACACATTGACAAATCAAAACTGGTCACGCATTATCGGGCTGTCAGTCGATCTACTTGTATCCTATATCTATGGTATTCCCAATGTTATTGAGTGTTGTGCTGTTGAACTGACAGATCATGAATTAATTGTTTTATGTTTCTATAGAATTCCTAAAAAAAAAGAAATACAACTTTGACCTATTTTTTAACGGCCTTACTGATATCTTAGCCCACTTAAGAAGTAACAATGTACAAAAGCAAATTGCTGTCTGTGGTGACTTTAATATAGATTTGCTTACAAGAAATAGGCATGCAGTTGACTTAGAACAACTGCTCGATAGTTTCAACTTACAACCCTCTATAAATGAACCAACAAGGCCAAGCAGTGGAACGTGTATTGACAACATATTCCATAATGTTCGGAAAGCTAAAGGTAAAGTAATAGAGCTGGCATTGTCTGATCATACAGCACAAATATTAACTTGTCCTGTAAAAAAGACTTGTTTATTTGACCACTGGTACTCATACAAGCGTGCTATTGTACTGAAAATTTAAAAAAGTTTCATGAATGCATCAGTCAACTCACTTTTAGTTTTCACGGCAAATAACTCTGATAAGGCTTTCAGTGAGTTTATGACTTGTTTAAACTATTCTATGATTTATGTTTTCCTAACCTTATAGTAAAAATAAGGTAAATAAGCTACCAAAATGGCTGTCTAATAGTATTAAAACCTGCAGTAAACGAAAACGCTCCCTTCTCTGGAAATACCGACTTTTAAAAAACCCAATCGACAAAAAAAAACATTTAAAGCATACTCTAATAGGTACAGTAAAATAATCAAACTAACTCAAATATCTCAGAATAACAACTATATTTTAAAATCCCACAATGAGACAAAAGCTACCTGGAATATCATTAATGATAACAAAAAGAATTTTCTGAAAGAAAACATTGCAAAATTTGTGATTAACGATAAAGAAATTGAAGATGCTCGTGAGATGACTGAATCATTTAACAATTATTTCATAGATGTAGCTAAAACTCAACATTTAAAAAGAAGTCGAGAGTCGCAGAAACCTATTAATTATTTCCCCAAATCATTTTTTCTTTTTCCCACTGATCCCTTAGATATCTGTAACACTGTTAAACAACTTAAGAATACCAAAAGTACAGGTTATGATGATGTATGCGTTCTGGTCCTGAAATATGTTTGTAATATTATTGCTCCTATACTATCCTATATAATGAACTTATGTTTTGAGCAGGGTGTTTATCCAACAAAACTTAAAACTACAATTATCAAACCCCTTCACAAAAAAGATGACAAATTAAATATGAAAAATTATAGACCCATAGCACTCATTCCAATCTTTTCAAAACTATTTGAAATGATTTTACACAACAAATTATACAACTACTTTGAGAGCCATTCACTCTTAACGCATGAACAAAAGGGATTCCGTAAAAATATATTGATCAATCTGGCAGTATACGAGCTTTTACGTTTTGTTTACCCTAGAGTCGATACAAGACAGCCAGTTTACGCATTTTTTATGGATTTGTCAAAAGCGTTTGATTTCGTGGACCATCCAACCCTTCTAAGCAAACTTGAAGCATATGGCGTTAGAGGCAATACTCTGGATCTAATTAGATCTTACTTAACCGATAGAGTACAGATTACATGCTTAAGTAGAATATGTCCTAAAACGAAACAGGAAACCTGTTTTCGATCAACCCCAAGGGAAGTCACGTCTGGAGTTCCACAAGGAAGTGTATTGGGACCGCTTCTCTTCTTGATATATATTAATGATATTGCTAAATATATCACCAACCCGATGATTTTGTTTGCTGATGATTGTACGGCTATATTTAATTGTAGAACTGACATAGACATGGGTTTGCGTTGTATAACTGAGTGGCTCCTAAACAATAAACTTGTCATGAATATTGAAAAAAGCAAAATCATGGAATTTAGGCAGAGAACTGACCGAACTTTAACTAACCCAATAAAACATAATGGAGGCAACATTGAACTAGTCACTACAATAAAGTTCCTAGGCCTTTTCATAGATAGCAACTTGAAATGGCAAAGTCACATTGACTTTGTGTGTAAGAAAATTTCTCAATCCTCTTATAGCCTTTACCAGTTGTCAAAAAAAGTAAGCCTACCTACATTACTCACATCCTATCACGGTTTTGTAGCTTCTAGGTTAAGGTACGCAATAATTTATTGGGGCAATGCCACAAATTGGGACAAAGTATTCAGGTGTCAGAAAAAATGTATTCGCGCCATGTGTGGCCTAAAAAGAACTGATAGCTGCAGAACATACTTCCAGAATCTAAAAATTCTAACTTTGCCCTGTACGTATATATTAGAATTGGCTCTTTTCATTAGGCAAAACTAGTAAATACTATCTAGTAAATATAGGATTTTCTCAGGCGTGCCTCAGGGATCTCATTTAGGTCCAATTTTATTTAATATCTTTGTTAACGATATTGTAGGATGTTTCGTGAACTCTACTCTTTATTTGCTGACGATTTGAAATTTGCACGAGTTATCAAAACCGCGGATGACATAGTGGCGCTTCAGAGAGACTTGGATAGGCTGGTGCTGTGGTGTGAGGTCAATATGATGGAAATTAACCGTGAGAAGTGTTCATCCATAAAAATTACTAGAAAACGACAAACATTTTCCTCTGAGTATCACATTAAAAATACCACTATTAAAGAAAGTACATGTGTAAGGGATCTAGGGGTGTTAATAGACAGTAAACTTACATTTCTTCCACATATTGATCACATTATCAAGAAAGCGTCAGGAATGTTAGCATTTATATTGCGTAATGCAAAAGTTTTTCGCAGAGTAAGAACTAAAATACTTCTGTATAATTCGCTAGTGCGGAGCACTCTAGAATACTGCAGTGTAGTATGGAGACCACACTTTGCAACTCACTCCCTGCGAATTGAACGAGTACAAAAAAGTTTTCTGGGTCACTTAGCTTACTCTAAAGGAATGGCTAAAAGATCTTCTTATAAAACAAGGCTAGAGCGATTTCATATGGTGAGTCTTGATAACCGTAGAGATAATTTGGACCTTGCTTTTCTTTACAAGTTACTACGGTCCCAAATCGATTGCTCGAGTTTACTCAGCCAAGTAAGATTTAGAGTGCCTTACAAATACCCAAGATACCGTATCCAGTTGCCACTTTGTCCACCTTTACGGAAAACTAAATTCGGTGCGAACTCACCCATTTGTAGGATTTGTAAGCTCTTTAATAGATTTAGTGACTTTGTTGATATACATAACGAAAGACTGACCCTCTTTTTAAAAAAAATAAAGGAGAATAGCGATAAAACTGATTAATTAATTATTTAGTATGATTAAATTGCTTGGTTTTACTTTAGTTTATATAATTCCCAGTAGTATTTTAAATAAGCACTATTATTGTATGTAGTTAAGTTTAGTTTTGCCATAAAATTGCATGAGGTGTTTACCTATAATTGGCTATGCATTTAGTTAAAATCTTAAATTGTGAATAGCTTGTAAGTGTCAATGTAATAGCTGTTGGTAATCCAAATAAATAAATAAAAAAAAAAAAAAACAATGCCTTATTTAAAGTGGTTCGTGGTCTTCGCAACCGATCGACACTATATACTGTTGATCATATCCGATACAAGACAGCGCTTTATGGACATAGCGTCCTAGCTATGGCGCCAAAAATTTATAATAAAATCCCGAACTGTATTAGAGAGTGTGATGACCTCCCAATATTTAAAAAAGACTATTTACATTTTTGACAAGTAGGTAACTCATTTTATTCAATTGACGACTTCTTACAATTCAAATGACATTAAATCCAAATCTCTGACTTCCGTTTGGCTGCCTGATATTATACTATAATATGATGATTCTTAATAATAATTATTATTATTGATGTTGACATGTTACGTTTTTATTATTAATCTGATTTGACATGTTTCTCTTGCCTTTGTTTAAACTTTTTATCACGAATGTTATTCTTGTCATGTAAATTTTATATTAATTATGAATAAAATTATTCTTTTATATTTGTATGCCAAAATGGCCGATCACAGCCTGCACTTTAAATATAATTATATATGTCATCTTAATTAACCTGTGTATCACAATTTCACAAATAAATTATTTGATTTGATTTGATTTGAAGACTATTATCGCTCACTATACAAAAACGACAGTGCAAATAAGCCTAAAATGCAACTGTTTGGTAAAGAACATAGTAATATACAAAACTATAGCGAAGAAGTAGAAGTTGTACCAGAAATGTTGGCATCGGAAGTGGAAAAAGCCATAAAAAGTCAAAAGATAGAAAAAGCTCCTGGTCCAGATGGCATCACAAATGAACTCATGAGAGGGACAATTAGCGAACTAAGTCAAGCATTAACGAAGCTGTTTAATGAGTCTCTATATACAGGCAACACCCCAAGCCAATGGGCGAAATCACATATTATACTTCTACACAAAAAAGGTCCAAAAGATGATATAGGATATTACAGACCCATTTCTCTAATCTCCAGTGTATATAAAGTTATCGCTAAAGTGATTCTAGATAGAATATCACCCAGACTCGACGAAAATCAACCTGTGGAACAAGCAGGATTCAGAAAAGATTTTAGTACAATCGATCACATACACACAGTCAAACAGCTCATACAAAAATACAATGAATGCAACAAAACCATTTACCTAGCCTTTATAGATTATTCGAAAGCTTCTGATAGCCTTAAACATAAATTTGTATGGCAGAGTCTGAAATAGCAAGGGATCCAAAATTGTTACATAAATATCATCAAAAATATTTACAGCAAAAGCGAGGCTAGAATCAGACTAGAATCTACGGGAGACGTTTTTCCGATAAATAGGGGTGTCAGGTAAGGTGACCCACTCTCACCGAAGCTGTTTACAGCAGTGCTCGAACAAATGTTCCGAAAATTGGATTGGGAAGATGTAGGGTTAAGTATAAATGGAGCACGATCGAGCCATCTAAGATTTGCAGACGACCTGGTCATATTGGAAGAGGATCCACAAAAGCTGGAATCTATGATACAAAACCTAGTAGACAGAAGTGGAGACAGAGGTCTGCAAATTAACACAAGTAAAACTAAAATGATGACCAACTCAGCATAAGCATAAGCAGCGAGTAAACAACAGCTTTGTTCATCACTCCAAAAAAAAAAATCTTTTGTCCGTAAAAACTGTGATATCTTGATGGAAAAACCAGTGCAAATCAAACGCTATGTGTTGTACTTCATGTGAGAAGAGAATTTGTGTGAAAAGTGTAGTATTTAATCACTAAAACCAAATTAATCATTTTCTTATCGAAACATTAAAGTCATTCGTTACAAGTTAAATCAGTCTCAAAGATAACGCGTAAGCGACGCTCATCGCACGGCGCTTACGACTTTCTTTCCGCGACCACTCTCATTACCAAACGCGGTCTACCGCAGCGCATTACAGCGCTGCGTCCGCTGCATAATTTGTGCTACGATAAACGATTGACAGCTTTAAGCTACTGCAGCGCTTTCTTTTATTATTGCTCCGGTTGTTAGCCGGCTTTACTGGTGATCTACCTACCAATCTGCATTATGCCGAATAAAAACAGCAATGTTTGCGCTGCATGCCCAAACACCTTAAAGAATATTGGCTTTCTACATTGTTCTCGCTGTAAGGAGAAATATCATTATACGTGCATGAATTTTACGGCTGATGATTTCAGGAGTTTTAGTTCTGAATTTAAATCTACATGGATTTGCCTCGCCTGTCGCTGTAAGGAGCCTAAGACTGGCAATAACTGCAACACTCCGATAAGACCGGTATCCCCCGCACAGGCGTCGACTTCGGGCTCGGCCAGCCACCAGTATGATAACGTCACCTTGCGCGCCAAACAAAAATCAATCGCTTCCCCGGCCGTTCCGCAGGGACAGAGCTGCTCATGTTTGACTACGGCTGATATTCGGGCCGTGGTCAGGGAAGAACTGCGTCAGATAATCCGAACTGAAATTAATTCTGAGTTACGGGAAATAAAGCAAACTGTGACGTCTTTTGAAGCGACTTTATCTTTCTTCAATGATGAATTCGAAAAAATTAAAGCAGCCACTTCTGCTCAGAATGAAACTATTGAGACACTTCGCAAGGACAACGAATTTCTGCGCAGTGCTACTCAGGATCTTTCGGCCAGGTTACTTCAGCTTGACCAACAGACTCGTGCTACCAACCTTGAATTACAATGCGTGCCCGAACACAAGCAAGAGAACTTAGTGAACACGGTTCTACAACTGGGTAAAGTAATCAAGTGCCCTATAAATGATACTGATATTCATTATTGCTCCAGAGTGGCCAAGTTGAATCCTAATAATCCTCGACCCCGATCAGTATTAGTGAAGTTCAGAAGCCCGCGTTTGAGAGATACATTCCTGGCTGCATCATCAGTATTTAACAGAAACCACCAAACTGAGAAGCTCAACACAAGCCACCTTGGCATGGGCGGAGACAAAAAGAACGCTGTGTACGTGGTAGAACATTTGACTAAGGAGAACAAAGAACTTCACGCCGCAGCTCGTCGCAAGTCAAAAGAGCTGAGTTATAAATTTGTTTGGGTTCGAGACGGCAAGATATTTATGAGAAAAAGCGAAGAGACTAATTATATACATGTACGAAATTTGGATACTCTAAATAAGCTTACCTGACTTTAAATTTTAAATTTAATATTTCATGTGTTGGTTCTACTTTTTGACGACCTCCGTGGCGGAGTGGCGTACACACCGGTTTTCAAGGTGTCGCCTGCTCCGAGGTCCCGGGTTTGATTCCCGGACGGGTCAATGTAGAAAAAATGAGTTTTTCTACATTTTCTCTGGTCTGGGTGTTTATGGTACCTTCGTTGTTTCTGGTTTCCAAAACACGAATGCTTTAAATAGTTATTCAAATTGGGATCAGAACAATGTATGTGATGTTGTCCACATTTATTTATTTATTTTTTATTACATTATGTATTTATTAATACAGTATGACTATCCGAGCAGATAATATTTTATGGACACCGTATTAGAAAAGGACGCACATCTACTTTCGAAAGTCTCTTTCGGCTCGTTTTTTTTTAGATACTGCGCAGTCCAGCTTAAGTTTAGGTTCATGACGCCAACACCTCTGTATTTCACAGAGTACTTTTTTATATAATTTATGTCAAGTAAAACCTTTACAAACGTACATAAAAGTCACGAAACAAGTAAGTAATCACTGTAGTACTTGCTCAGAAAGGTCAACGACCTATATCTTTATCACTGAACGAGATCTACGACCTCCTACGACCAATCAGTAAAGTTAAAATCACTATTTAAATTTACTCACACTATCATTGCATGCTATCAATCATGCTGTCATTTAGCTGTCAGCAGCAATGATGCTATCTGCTGTCAGTCAACAATGATAACATTATAACAATATTAGGACTTATGATTAAGAATATACGTCAACTATTAACATTCAAACGTAGTGATTACTTGCTCAGTGCATTCATTACTTTACTCTATGGTGCATTCTACGTTTATGCGTCCAGCGTTGGTTCATGGTTGGTGGGGTTGGTGCTGTTGGTGCGGTGTTGCTTTGCTTGAGAAATAAAAAGATAATAAAAATAAATAAAGTTGTTATCAAATAGCTCATAAAATAGTAAAAAATAATGTTAGTGAAAGTGATAAAAAGGTTTTGTTGAGGTGTAAAAAAGTTTTTAAACTTATGACAATTTTCTCGTTTCGAAATGATAAAACATCCATTTAAAAATATGATGTTGCACGGTATAATATTATTGGTATTTAATTGTTGTTTTCTTACCTTGTTTGCTGAAGGTAAGGCAAACATTCCTATAGTAATAACAACTTGGAAGTTTACTAATTCTACAATAAAAGGTTACTATGTTTTGATGATAATGGTTACTGAGTTATTATGAGAATATTCCATTTTTATTTCATAATATTTTATTTTGAGGCAGCTTGGGAAGTATTGAAAGAAGGAAGATCAGCATTGGATGCTGTCGAGCGGGGTGCATCGGTGTGTGAAGAGCAACAATGTGATGGTACTGTTGGATATGGTGGAAGTCCAGATGAAAATGGTGAGACCACCTTAGACGCTCTCATGATGGATGGGTACTGTATATTATTTAATTGTTACTGTATGTTTTAATAAAGGACCGGAAAACCCCTTTTTAAGAGTAACCCTATTTAAAAGTAAAGCCTATTAAACTGTTACCTAGGTAATATAGTTATCATATTGATTGTGTTAGCTTAGTAGTTTGCTAATCTTTTGAAAAAGGTTTTATCACTTACCTCTAAATAGGTGTTACTCTTGTGATAACCTACTGAACTGCACCAAAATCAAACGACTATTGTCTTGTTAGGTAACACAATAATATGCCCAATGAGCAGCAATACTAACTAACTAAGGGTATGGATATAGTTTAGGACTTGGACCGGAGTTCTGGGATTCTGCAATTTTGTGGCTAAATGGTAGTTACTTATGTACTTAGTAATTTAAGTAATGTTTCAACTTGCGGAGTAAAATGGAAAAAAAATGGCAAATTTGATTTTCTATGAGCATTTCACTTTTTGACAACGGAATTTGCATTTTTTTTCACGTATGTCTAATGAAATGTGATTTATGTAAGTATGGTGCTTATACTACTTTTGATAAAAAAAACATTTAATGATATTTATTTGCCTGCAATGTCCAGTAGGTTAGGAAAAGTGTAGGTTAGGTTAGGTTAGGTTAGAACAGCGAAAGCGAGAGAGCGGAGCGAGCATAGCGAACGTGCCGTAGCGCGACGGCGGCCGCCGAGCGCTTTAAAAACCCAAAAAAATAATGATTATTGAATCCAAACCGCAAAAAAAAATTTTTTTAAACTTCGCGTCCCCCTGACTTCACTGGGGGGTCCTCATCTCCCCCCTGCCCCTCCCCCTCCCCTTAAATTGAGTTAAGGGGATTGTCCTAAACTTTAACCGGTTCCGGTCCCTGTTTGTATAAAGTTATGTGTTTTAAATTAGTATAACCTCAATACTCATTCATCATAAAGAAAGTTACTTGATACTATATGAATGATTTATGAATACTCCTTATTGCACAAAAAATTGCAATGTTATCGCTAAAAGAAATCTCTTCAATACAACCTTTGGATAAAGGTATAAATACATGATTGTTCAGACAAAGCATTCTTATAGAATTTTTATGAAATTTAAATTTTTCAGGGTTATAATATACCTATCCTAAGACTAACAAATAAATGTCACATATTATCTGGTTCATAATCCAGCCAAAAATATGCAACATAGAATACATACTTAATTAAATTTTTGGGACTTTTTTCAAAGACAACAAAAAAAATGTTTACAGCGGACAACCTGCTTAAATAAAATACTGAGACTGCCTATTATTTAGATTTGTTTTTTAAACTAATAAACTTAGAATAATAAAATTTCACATTGAGTTGATCAGCCTCACTCTCTTATCATGAGGCTTGCAACAATGCCAAAAATCAAATATTCATGTTCACTCGCGAAGCGCGAGGGCCCCGGCCACTGCGGCACCGGAGTCCGGACCAACCAAGGTACATCGTAGTAAAAAACCCAACTCTTATGATAGTTTTAATAAGTAGGTATATTTTAATTATCATATAGTTTTTTCGTAGATACTTAAAGGTATGTTCTCTTTATCAGGAAAACAATGAATGTAGGCGCTGTGGGATCTCTGCGAAGAATTAAAAATGCCATTTCTGTAGCGCGGTATGTTTTAGAACACACAAAGCATTCACTTCTCGTCGGAGACTTGGCTACTCAGTTTGCTGTTAAAATGGGATTTCACTTAGAGACCCTAGCCACTCCTGAGTCAAAAGCAATGTGGAAAAATTGGTTTAACAAGGAGCATTGTCAACCAAACTTTTGGATGGTAGGTAACTTTTACTATGACAACCTTTTTCTCAATGCCACTGTTTGGATATAGGGAAGAATTTTCAACAAATTATGGATTAAGAAAATTATTTTGCTAATGATTTCTGCTTGTTAATATACCGGCCTAGATACCTTCACCACACCACCCGCACCAACACCGATTTGAGGAAGCACCCGCACCACACCAACACTGATTGAGCTAGCACTATTTCATGCAGGAAAACCGCCCGCCCTCCCTCAAAAATGCATGCAGTACAATTAATGCAATTATTAGTACCCAACACCAATACATTAAAAACCTCGACGCGTTTCGCCACTTCACGTGGCATCCTCAGGAGATGTTGTCGCCTTCGCTGCGCTCCTCCGACGACTAAGCTGTGAAGAAAACTGGCGAACAGGCCTTTTATAGAAACTCCCCACTACGACAACAGGTTGTGACGTTCAATCTGCGTTGTTATTGAAATTGGTTTGATTTGATTGAAAGTGGTTTGAGTTTTGATTTAAATGATAATTGTGATCACAATACTGATCTCCCTCAATGATGATACTCCCTCAAAAATGTACTGCATGCATTTTTGAGGGAGGGCGGGCGGTTTTCCTGCATGAAATAGTGCTTGCTCAATCAGTGTTGCTGTGGTGCGGGTGCTTCCTCAAATCGGTGTTGGTGCGGGTGGTGTGGTGAAGGTATCTAGGCCGGTATATTAACAAGCGGAAATCATTAGCAAAATAATTTTCTTAATCCATAATTAGTTATGGATTTCCGCAAAGTAACGCCTGAGTCTATTAATTTTAGAATTTTCAACTTTACCAAAAGAATAATTGGTCATTACAATTAGTGCCGTTTTATAGTATTGTAATAAGGTTTATATTTAATTATTTGCTTCTGAAACCATGCCAGGTATAAGTTAAAAAAAATATCTAGACTTTAAGCATAAAAATTACTAAGATTTGAGAATTTAACTAGTTGAAAAATATACATTTTAATAGAAGAGGATTTTCTCGGAGCATAGTGCCTTCCTACTTTCCTCTATCTAAAGTGTCTATTATAGATAAGTGTAATTTTCTTTCATGTGTGCCTATCTTATCTCAGAACGTCAAGCCAGATCCAAGGAAATCATGCGGTCCTTACAGCAAACTTGAAGGCAATAAGTATGACAAGGATGTCGAAAGTAGCAAGAATATTGGTAGATTCAACCATGATACAATTGGGTTGGTTGCTATAGATAAGAACGGAGATATTGCTGCAGGAACTTCAACCAATGGGGCCAAATTTAAAATACCAGGGTTAGTAGATGTTTTGGTTGTTTAGTAGAGTAGATAACTTCATATTTTTTGTTTCGTACGCGATGGATTCTCTTGTGTATCAGTTGTTTGGTCATACCAGAATTAGATGTTCCAGAAAAGTCAAGCGCAAACGTAAACAGAACTCATTTGGTGTACCTCCCCAAAGATCAGAACTCGTAGTTTCTCGCGACCGCTTATCATCTCACTTCGAACTGACTCAATGTTTAAAAAGAAGGATGTGACAGTACGAATCTGCAATTTAATCCCGTTGCTAAGCTCAAAGTGCATATATCTTTATTCGTGTTTCTTATTGTAAATAATAAATATGATTCTACAATTACAGAAGGATAGGTGATTCACCTATACCTGGATCAGGTGCTTATGCAGACAATGCTATAGGTGGTGCCGCCGCTACTGGGGATGGTGATGTTATGCTTCGGTTTTTGCCTAGGTTGGTACTGTTTAAATCTATAAAACAACACAGTTAATAAGCTCTTTCTCAAGAATTTATAACAGGAACGCCCTGCCTGCGTTTGTTTTCCCCAATGACTTATGACTACAACCCCAATCCTTAAAAAAATATAGGTACTTATAAAGTACCGAGTCCAAACATTGTTTGTTTCAAAGATTTGTATTTTAAGCCTTGCGTAAGTGTGTTGTAAAGTTGCCCATTTACGGTCGAGCTAATTTGCGTGATATAGCCGTAAAGCTAAATTGTGTTTAAGAATGTAAAATCCTTTTGGCATGACACTAGATTTCACGCCATAAACGAGGGCGTCAAATCTGGATCAATTTTCCAGTTCTTTGATAAGAAGTAAAAAAAAGAAAGAAATATTTATTTGACATAAAAAACAAACACAGCACAAACACAATTTAATTAAAAAAAGGAAATACCTAAGTATCAAAAGGTTCCCGCTCAGCATTAGTCGTGATAGCTAGACGCTTATCACGACGCTGGTTTTCAGCGGGGACCCTGAATTAGGTAATATTGATGACACACGTACCTAGTTAGTTAGTCTTTGTATTATTAAAGTAATTATGGAGTTATCGTGAATCGAACATCAGACGTAATAGATTTGGGCCACTCCTTTGAAACATAAAAACTGTTTAATTTTTATCGATTGTTATTTGTTTAGTTTTTTGGCTGTGGAAGAAATGCGTCGAGGGTCTTCACCTGAAGCAGCTGCGCGGGTAGCGGTTGAAAGAATAGTGGCTTACTATCCAGATTTTATGGGAGCTATTGTAGCGTTATCAAAAGATGGCAACCATGGTGCCGCATGCCATGGTATCACCACATTTCCTTATGTTGTTCATGGTAATGATCAAGACAAATACAAAGTTGTTGACATTGATTGCACATAATTCATCTGAATACTGTACTGAATCATTTATTCTGTTTTTTTAAAACTTGTAATAAACAAACAACGACGTATAAATGTAGTTTCTTTCCTACCTTGATGTTTTGGGCAAATGACGACTGCCATCCTGCCTACCATGCGTGGCTATTTATGACAAAATCATTCATATGGAGAGGCCTGTATCCTGTGTCCATCAGTGGACTGGTATGATAAAATATCAGTAACAGTTATATTTCTGCAATTAGGCCCCCGAAGGCTTTTACTCGTCCCGATATTTAAACCTACCACTGCTTTGGGACAAGTTTGGGCTAGTGCCATGAAATAGCAGCACAAGATACTTATGAGCTAGTGTGATGATAATTTTTAGGGCTGTGCACAAATGTTAATCGCAACCCACCGTAAACACAATACGCGCACAACCATCCTGGGCCCCAATTCCGCTAATTTACAAATGGCTCAATAGAATCGCAATTGCATCTCAATCAATTTTTTTTTCTAATTTTGACATTACTACCTTAATAAATGTGTCAAAATATACAATTGAGATGCAATTACGATTCTATTGAGCCATTTGTAAATTAGCGGAATTGGGGGGTCTGTTAACGCGCGTACACGCCCGAAAAACAGCAAATACAGACGAACTTCTCATTTCTTCAGTGATACGCCCATAGAAATATAAAATTTCTTATATCTATGGATACGCTCGACAGAAAATGCGTGTCAACACGCATCGATTTCCTCTATTTGTTTGTCAGTTGAAAAAAAGGAAAAAAAAATTGTAACACATTTTTTATTGATTTACCCAATTGCACAATAATTGACAGCAAACAATATCTGCAAAATGCTACACTTGTCAGTTGTTCTCTATTTTAATATAATGAACTTTACAAATTTGTTCTAGATCCGTGCAGCCGTTATGGCGTGATTTAGCAAAAAACGTACATCCATACATTCGCATTTATAATATTAGTAATTAAGTAAGAATAAGAATTACCTGCTGAGATATCTAATCAAAACATTACAATTACAGTACCTTTTTTTAAATACCCGACGCAAAAAGCGCAGTTATAAGTTCAACACCAATGTCTGTGTGTCTGTCTGAAGTATCGTAGCTATTCGAACGGATAGACTGATTTTGATGCGTTTCCATGCGGTAGTTTTTATCTTATAAGTAGTATATAGTATTTATCTAAGATTTAGAATCGCGTTAGGGCTAAAGAAATCGCGCTAAGTTCTAGAACAATTGAGCCCAGTGAGGCATGTCTTAAGAAAAAAAAAAAATTTGATGACTGCAAATCATGTGTATAAATATTGTAGAGAAGAGGACTTAACACGGAGCCTTGTGGAAGGCCTTTCCAAATTAATCGTGATCTAATATTGTCTGCTTGAATCATATTTACTATCGATCTCACTGATAACATGTTTTTAATAAGATTCACCAATACCATAGGCACATTTAACTTAACTAGCTTAGTTTTTAATATGGATATTATAACCGAATCGTATGCAGCTGATATATCTAAGAATGCCGCTAAAACAGACTCATTCCCTGAAAATGCTATTCTAATATCAGCAGTGATAATTTCTATGCTATTCATCGTGCTTTTCCCTTTACGGAAACCATATTGACTACTAGCTAGTAAGCCTTTACTTTCGACAAACAACTCTAAGCGGAAGTTCACTAAATGTTCCGCAATTTTAGCTAGAACAGAAGAAAGTGCAATAGGCTGGTACGATGAGGCTTCTAGGGTAGGTTTATTAGGCTTTAGTATAGGAATCACTTCTTGTGATTGCCGTGACGGAGGAATAACACAAGAAAATATTACAGAATTCATATTCATGGGCAAGCGCCCCACCCTGCCCCACCGTGGCTACGCTCATGCCTTCATATGTCACAGTTACAAAACTAGAAACCATAAAAGAAAAACGGAAAAAACTTGCCAAATATGACGCAAACTACACACAAACTAATTTAAGTAATTAAGTTTCCCGCGCAAAACTCCGTTTATTTGTTCCTTTTGGAACCAGCTAAAGGCTGAGACCATGCTGCCATGTCATTTGTAGGAATTCTACATTCTTACTAGATACATAAAATATCATAATTACTTACTTACATATGTTTTACTTACAATAGTCAACAACTTAATCTAACTTAACCCTAGACTAACCTAAATCATTGAAATGTATGGGTGGTTTACACATTTCAATGATCACATGTTTTACGCGAGAACGTGGATCCGAGTCAAATAGAAGCGCCTTTTCTTGTTTCTCACATTTATTCCATTTATCCTATTCACTGTTACATTACTATAACAATATATGCCGCTTAAGCTAATTTCACAAAATTACGAAACAAAACAAATTTCCATCTTTTTCATTTCGTTTCCCGCGCAAAACTCTCAAAAATACATCAAATCCACTGAACAAGTACCTAATCACTACCTACCTACGTTTTCAAATCCATAGACATCTATACATAATAATATAAAGTTAAAGAGTTTGTTTGTTTGTTTGAACACGCTAATCTCAGGAAGTACTATTTCGATTTGAAAAAATATTTTTGTGTTGGATAGTCCCTTTATCGAGGAAGGCTTTAGGTTATATAACATCACGATGCAACCAATAGGAGCGAAGCATCAGTGAAAAATGTTGCAAAAATAATCGCTATCTTATTAACAGAAATTGACGTGGACAAAGTCGCGGGCAACAGCTAGTAGTATACATATAGACATACAAAGCCTGCGAGATAAAAGAAAACCTCTTATAGAAATCTAACAAGATAGAAAAGAAAACTAATCTTTTTATTTTGTGATCTGTTTTGATTGACATAGTGGCACCCAGTGACAACTGCGATATAAGCTTCACATTTTGTGGAATAATTTCCTACATCGTAGATTATTTTAAGTCAATACAATCTTATTTAACAGTGGTCACATGTTCTGTGAGTGATTGTGGGTCAATAACAGAAATAATCAATAATCAATAAACAGAAATAACAAAAATAAAAAAAGTCGTCACCGCCAGTATGTGTTATTTATGTTGAATTTGATCTTGTTGTTATGTTTTAAATATAAAATTATGTCAATCCGTTTGTTCACTTTAATATTTTGTATACATAAAGTTCTATTTATTAATTATTTACATTATTTTGGTGGATATCCCTCAACCCCCAGGAGGCACTCGGGTGCCATGATAACAATTGATTTCAATTGTGTCTGGAATAACTCACGATCGAGGGATTCATCGAAATCTTTTACATGTGCGCTAGAGCTTGACTCAAATTTATTCGTTCGACGCGTTCGGCTCGAAAGTGTGCTTTCACTTTAATGTAGATCAATATGTGGCTATATTGACCATTTACAATGGGGACTACCGTTTCTTTGCTCACCAGTTGGCGCCACCGTAGACTGAGGTCCGGAAGTATAGCTATCAAAGGCGATTGGCGCCGAAACAAAGTGTTATATCTTGAATCTAATTAAGGTTATATTGTATCAGTATATAAACTTGAAAAATTTTGTCTCCCGCCTGAGACAAAATTTTTCAAGTTTATATACTGATATTATAAGTGCAATTAAGTTGCTAAAATATCAAATAAAGTATAAGGTTATATTGTTTATAAATAACTATCTTGATATCAACAAACTAACTTCTGAAAAAGTTGCTCTTGAGGCCGCCTATTTTTGCGATTTTTCTTAATTCCGCTTTTAAAGCGTTCACATTAATCGCCAAATAATCCATATTTGCAATATTTCACGAAGGAGATCACTTTCCAGCAGGTAAATTAAAGAAATTATAATTTATGCAACAAATTCCGCTAAAACCAGTACAAAGTGAATATATATATTGGACCTCACGCGACACTAGCGCCTCTAGTGGCAAATTCACTAGCGATAGCCCCCATTGTATAATGACAAAAAAGCAGTGAACGTTGCATAAAAACACATTTTGTGGTATAATATATTATATTTAGTATCAGCCATTGCTGCACCCACCCGTGCGAAGCCGGGCGGGGTCGTTAGAGCCTAGAAATCAAAATATTGAGTGTAACATCGATATTTTATTTAGTCGATGTAAATCCGCAATCGAGGGCCTCGATCGCTCGCACTATCGATTTTGTCGATTGTACGTAGTCGTACACTAGTAGAGTACAATAGAGTCAGGAAACTCTTGATTGTGACGTTACGAGACACGGCCATTTTGTGTTTGACCGTCTTGTAGCGCACACAGTTCAACGTAAGTTTTAATTATAATTGAGTAGGTACCTTAACTTTTGTTAATAATATAGAGAGAGCATGTTCATCTATTTAAAAAAAACTATTCGTTAATTTTGTGGGTATGCCAGTTTATTCTATTTTTATTTTGTTCGAGTTTCAATGCAACTAGTAGTAACCTCTGCTCTCCACGTGTTCTTTCAATGATGAAACCAAATAAAACATTTCATTCGTGGTATCTACTAAGTGTTTAACACAATGATGGCCTTTACGCGTCTGATTAATACTGTTATTGGTGATGCAATCAATAAAATTACAAAAGTAGTCTCAGTAAGTGTTCAATTATAATTACAGAATGGCGGACGCTGCTCCTGCCGGTGGACGTGGCGGATTTCGCGGAGGTTTTGGTTCTCGAGGTGGTGATAGAGGCCGTGGGGGCCCACGTGGCCGTGGACGCGGGCGCGGCCGTGGTCGTGGTCGCGGGAAGGAAGATCAGAAAGAATGGGTACCAGTAACAAAACTGGGCCGTTTGGTTCGCGATGGCAAAATTGACAAACTTGAGAACATTTACTTGTTCTCTCTTCCCATCAAAGAGTTCGAAATCATCGATTTCTTCCTCGGGCCATCACTTAACGATGAGGTTCTCAAGATTATGCCTGTACAAAAGCAGACCCGTGCCGGACAGCGCACACGTTTCAAGGCGTTCGTGGCCATTGGAGACAACAACGGGCATATTGGCCTAGGCGTTAAGTGCAGCAAGGAAGTAGCAACTGCCATTCGTGGAGCTATCATTCTCGCTAAGCTATCCGTCTTGCCAGTCCGCAGAGGCTACTGGGGTAACAAAATCGGGAAGCCCCACACAGTTCCTTGCAAGGTGGGTTGTTATTTGTTAACCTATGGTTGTTACAGCCAAATTATTAATTAAGCTATGTTGCAAATGATGAAAACTTGAATTTTTTCATTCGTGGTATCCACTGAGATTTATCCTATGAAGTTCGTTGAACGTCTGATTCCTATCTTCAAGATATATTTACATGTTGTGTTTCACTACCTATCTTAAATGTCTATTATCTTGTTTTTCAGGTTACCGGAAAGTGTGGTTCTGTCACTGTTAGGCTAATTCCTGCTCCTCGTGGTACTGGTATTGTGTCTGCTCCAGTTCCCAAGAAGTTGCTACAGATGGCTGGTGTCCAGGACTGCTACACCTCTGCCCGTGGATCCACTGGTACTCTGGGCAACTTTGCCAAGGCCACCTATGCTGCTATTGCTAAGACCTATGCCTACCTCACCCCAGATCTGTGGCGTGACATCCCACTAACAAAGTCCCCATACTCTGAATTCAAGGTCTAGATTTTCACAATTTTATGTCAAATTGAATAAAAACTTTTGACAGTTGCCTTTGTTTAATTTATTCCCACATGTACATTCTCAGAATATGTGCGTGTGGATTAAGTGTTCTTTTTCAAAAGTTTATTCAAATATTACGAAATACACGAATGTTTTAGGAAACAAATTGTGCAAATTCAATGGAGAAGATCAAACATTTGTGAAAAGTAAAGATAAAAAGTTACGGTCAATTAACTGGAACACTTACACTGCCGACCTGAGAAAAATGCTGTATCACGTTTCTCAAAAAGTACTAGGCCTAATGAATCAATTTTTTACGGTTTTAACGGTTTATTTAGATTTTATAAAGGTATCTTTAGAACACTGAATCCCCACATAGTGAGCAAGGAGTGTTCCTAAAATCTCAAACTTTGGCTACATAAATTCTTGATTTTGTTACATTATATTATATTATATGAGTACGATCCCGAATGAATTTGTGAAACAAAAATCTTAACATAACATAAAATATAATATTTCTAGAGTAATTTATAAAATCCTGCGTGTTCCATGTTTTAGCGTAGGTATATTAAGCTAACTTATGCAAACAGAGACAACATCAGAAATTGTGATAAAAAAATCACAAAGTTGACACACCTGTTTTTGTAAAATTACAAAAATAATTAACTTTTTTCATATTTCCATACAAATAAATTTTTAGGGTGACCATAAATATCTATGTGAAAATAAGACATTTTTGTGTGCGTTACGCCAGCGGAAAAGTATCGAATTTCTTGACTTTAACTACACACATAATTAGAGTGTCAGCTCGTGTAATTGTGCACGAAATTTTGAATTTGTGCATGGAGATATTCGAAAAAAACACTTTCCGCGAGTGACGTTTGGAGTGACGTTCGTTATCCCAGCGGCACCGTTTTTTTCCTGAAGACTTCTGAAAATAAATTAGCCAAGGAATTAGAGTATAACGTGCTGTAAATGTGCTTATCTTAAAGGACAATGCTCAAAAGAAACCCAGGCCCGGCGCAAAAGAAAAGTAACTCAAATTATAGGTAATAACTTTATTTTCTTTGGTAATAATAAGTAATAAAGAAGATATTGTCACAAGGATTGAGAAAGGGATGCTTAGATGAGAGAAGAATGACTAGACAGATCTACAAGACGAGTGTGAAAGGGAACGTTGGAAGAGGAAGGCCTAGACGAACCTATCACGATCAAATCGGGGATGTTCTGAAGAAAGGTCAGGTCAAGAGTACTCTAAACCGACGAGCATGCATGAAAAGATTGATGAATGTGGAAGAAGCGAAAGATGTATGCCAGGATCGTAGTAAGTGGAAGGCCTTGGTCTCTGCCTACCCCGTTGGGAAGGAGGCGTGATAATATGTATGTATGTATGTATGTATAATAAGTAATGAAATACTGCATAGGAGGCATCATCGAAATCAATGGCTATATGTGTGAAATTGCCATTTGAATTTTTACAGGGGTAACATGAGCAGCTGGGACTTATAGTTTAATTAAAGTGCTATCTGAAACAACAAACAAGTAATATGGCAAGTAATTAGCTTCTCCAAAAAGATCTTCTTCTCTCTGCTTCTCCAATAAATCAATACCGAAGTACAGCTCGGGACTTTGGGATGCGACGCAAGCCTTGTCCCAACCGGGTTAACTTCACTTTAGCAGTGTTTAATATTGTAACAATTATAAAGTAGCTCCATCGGTCGTCGGTCGAGTCGGTCGGTCTCTGTCTCATTCACACGTTGTCGGAGCCGGTTATAGGCTTCTCACTTCGTGCGCAAGTGCCGCGTCGCCCGCGCAGTCCATCGACAGTATTCGTTGCGATCTGTGCGTTCTTCTCTGTTATTTTGAACCGATTGTACTAAAAACGACCACCTAATTGCTTTTTTTGGATTCCGAGGTTGCTTATCGATTGGTTATTGGTGAAAATGGATGCCTGTGTTACGTGTAACCGTTCACTTAGACAGCTACGAAGACATATTCTCTCTCAACGTTTTTTTGAATCTCGACGAGATTTCGTGGAGCATATAATGCAGGATCTACAACCGCCACGACAGGTGAGTACTTTTAAATATACCTATTTAGTACGCATAATATTTTCAGAACGACAGAAACAGATGTACTTTCTTATATAAGTAATATCAGTAGACCAGGTAACCGTGTCAGTTGTTTTTTCTTCGTATAGATTACAAAAACGATCTCTTCCAGACCATTTTTATGAATTAGTATTTTTGTTTCTTGTTACAGATAGCATTTGATGGAACGAGATCGATCTGTCATGCTTGTTGGCACAGGATCAATCAGGAAGTGCACTGCGATCCAGCACTCCAACCCGCCCCTCAAGCTATCGTTGCGATTCCGGTTCCGTGTCTTAGTAGGGTAGCAAATACATCACGGCGTTGTATGATAGATGATTGCAATAACTTGCAACTCCACCAAATGCCTAAAGCATGGAATAACTCACGATCGAGGGATTACCTCGATCGTGAGTTATTCCAGACACAATTGAAATCACTTGTTATCGTGGCACCCGAGTGCCTCCTGGGGGTTGTGGGATAAAGGTATATCTTACGAGTTATTACGACTTGCTTATACCCCCACTTGCACGGATATGTGAAAATCATTTGACTAACATATCTTTGGAAGACATATCTAATAGAGTGACACGGCGTCATTTCGATTTCAGTGCTGACAATTATCTGGATATGTATGTTCAGGCGCTAGAACAAAGAACTCTAATAGATTTTGAAAATATTGACGAATTAACAGTGGAAGATCTTCATTTCTGGACTGGTTTAAATCACAATCAGTTCAATGAACTGCTTGATCAAGTACCGAGCCTGCGTATAGGTTCAAATACACCACGTACAGACTTAGGTATTTATCTCAGCAAAATAAGGACTGGTGAACCGAGCATACGTCTGAATACAGTTTTTAACAAGTCAAGACAAACTATTGACAGAAAAATCAATTTTACAAGAAGATATCTGTTCAATGATTTTGTTCCCCTGCATTTAGGACTCGATCACATTACACGGAGCGAAGTCATCGAACGAAATAGAGTTTTACCAAATCATATTTTTGGGAGTGGTGAAACACCTAAAGCTATTTTAATATGTGATGGTTACATTTTTATCCAAAAGAGCTCGAACTTCCTCTTTCAAAGAAACAGTTACAGCTTGCATAAATATCAAAACTTGATAAAACCGTTTATGATAGTATGATGAGGACGGATACATTATAGACGTTACAGGACCATACGATGCAACAACCTCTGATGCATCAATAATGCAGCAGATTTTACAATACCACGACGGTCCTATGAAAGAGGCCCCGATTAATTATTTTTTGGAAGAAGGTGACGTCTTCATATTGGACAGAGGATTTCGTGATAGTATTCCTCTTCTAGAGTCATATGACTATGTTGCACATGTACCCCTGTCTGTAACACGCGGTGAAAGTCAGCTGACAACTGATCTGGCAAATAAATCACGAAGAGTCACATTATGCAGGTGAGTCGTAGAGACGATTCGAGCGTGACTTTAAAATATTTAGACACGTATTTAATCGCACTTTACCAAACACCATGAAGGCTTTTAAGATAGCCGCAGCCATCATCAACTGTTTTCAAGAGCCCTACGAGGACAGTAGGTACACAAACCAATTCATTGATATAATAAATAACGTAAATAATCACAATCATTTATGTGATTATGTGCTTTAACACAACTTAAATCGACAAAGGGTGGCGTTTATACGAATGCATGCCGATCTTCCTGAATTGGCAGACTTCCCAAGACTAACCCATGAAGATTTGATTTTGATTGCTGTGGGCACGTATCACTTGAAAATCGCCCACTCTTATTGCAGTGAGCATATCAAGCAAATAGGTGTTTATGAACTTGAAGTTTTTCGTCATCCCGAGTTAATACACATTAATGATGAAAACTGTGTCTTAATAAGATGTCGCATACAATCGAGGCACGTAAGAAGCAAGATCTATTATACCTACATTCTTTATAAAAGGGAAAATGGCAGGAATGGCATATCAGGATATTACTGCTCCTGTATTCATGGGAGAACATTGGGCTGTTGCGCCCACATAATGAGCGTTTTATAATTCTTAGGGTGGGCTAGACATGAGGAACAGTTCGCGCATCCCGCATCATTTTTGGATCATGTCGTGTTAGACATAGAGAATCGATGACTTTTAAGCGTAATTATTAAAATGAAAAGTACATTCATATCGTGTTTTTAGTTATATCATCCTATTATCTTGTAAAAGTAGGTAGAATAGTAGAGAAGTTGCTATATACATGTCATTATATACACTCTTAAACCACAACTGTATCTGTTTATTGTTCCTTTTACTAATACATTATGTTACTTCTAAAATCTCGAGTAGCAATGTGGCGCAGATGTTAAAATTCGAATATCAATTTCACACATATAGCCACTGATTTCGATGATGCCCCCTATATAATATTTAATTACTTATTTTTACCAATATTTTGAGTTACATTTCTTTTGCGCCGGGCCTGGGTTTTATTCTCATACTTCATGAGCATTGTCCTTTGTGCGCCTCAAGGTTTTGAAGTTATTCAAAATGCCGCTGGAGTAACGTTTGCGTAGTTTCTATTATCAAGAACGGTAAAACGCACAAACTTCATTTTTTTACACACGATGTGATGGATTTGTGCGTGATATGAGCAAAAACAGAATTTTAAAAAAAGGCACCGGTTAAAAGATACAAATAAAATAAACTATAATCGGCCCTAGCATTGTAAATAGGAATCATAGAGATGAATTATTGACAGTAATGCATAGCTCTTGATCGCCTGCAACGTATAGTTAAGTCTCGTTAGCCTACTGTAAGCCAATAACTAATAAGAGATGCATAATTATGACGAATTTTTGATCTTAGATTGAACGATTTTGGTATGGATTGCTAAGAATTCCGATATACCAACAATTAGAGTGTTAATTGAGTCATCCACCTGCAAAATTGCCGCAAAATATACCTATTAATTATGAAGTTAAAATAAGAAACAATTACGACGCGCAAAACCGTGATAAACCGACCAAGTTTACACGACTATCAAAAAGCGGCCGCGCTATGCTTACTGTTACCCTTCTGAAACTCTGGAATCTCTTATGGACTATTTCTGAGATTTGGCATGTCGTTAAGACTATTTCATGACTATTTTTTGGAACCTAAACCAATTCGATAGACTTTACCGTTTGCTTGCACCAGAAGTGAGGATTACAGCTTGACGTACAAGCCATAATCCTCGTTAACCTATAGCTATAACGCCGGAACTAAAATGCGACTATTTTTTTTTACTTGTACGACTATTAATTTATGACTATTTCAGGACTATATTTTTTAGCATTGTCAAAATTCGTTTTCATTGAGATTTCAAATATGAGGATTTCTCATACAATTTAAAATCATAATGACCATTCTTCATAAAAAATTCAAAACCATAACCATAAAATTCATAATATCACTCTGTTTTTACTAATACCTATTTGTTTTCATATAGTATTTGTTTATACTAATGATCGAAACTCATAATCATTCGAGTAAATAACTTTTGTATTCATAAATGTGTTTTATTCTAATATTTGTTTTTATAAATTTCATAATCATAAGTTTTTCTATCCATATTATTGAAAAAAAAATTATTATCATAAAAAATTGGTTGTTTGTAAAGTAGGTTTACGATCGAGATGTTTACGTGATAACGTCTTATTGGTGATATAAGTTTTTGGGAAGTAAGGAATTAATGAAGATAACAATTTTTTCAAATTTTAAATTACATCTTAAACATTCAACGAAAACTTAACCGCACGAGAAAATCTCCATTCGTTTGTATGCCGCTAGAGTGAGAGAGACGGAAGATCGGTCCACTCACTCGAACGCTATGCCAGCCTCCGCTCGTGAGGATTCCGCGTGACAAGTTTCACGGAATGACTGGCAGCGCTCGAGATGAGACGGGAGATCGGTCCGTCTCTCTCTCTCGTTATACCTGCGATCGCGCTCGTGAGGTTTTGGTGTGACACAAGTTTCTGAACATGTCACCCGACTAAAACGATTTTAAAGACGTTATCACGTCAATAAAATATTATTTATTTATTTATTTAATATTCAAAAGACCAACAGCTAATGCAGCATAAAAAAACAATAAAAGATAGGTATCAGAAAGCCAATAACAGGTCCTCGCAATTAACAATAGACTAGGCGAAAATACATTAAGCGTCGAACACATCGAGTTAAACAATGCTTACATATTATCGAGTGCCAACTTTGTACCAATTATAAATATAGTTTACATAAATATGTCAGTAAAGTAGGTACTAGAACTTTGTAAGCTAAAATATTAATGATATAAAACAAGGACCACATAAAATATAACTAACTAGGTACAAAAGAATTATTAGCAAGAAGTAATTTCAGTATCTCCGCGCTGCCTGACCGATCCGAAGGTTCCCATTACGCTGGCTGCATTGCCACGTTGAATGGCAATGGAGACCTGCTGAACCAACCAGGACCCAGAGCGGGAATCATTCCCTTTCTCCCGCAACCGTCGCCCTAACTCCTTAAAAAGGTCTCGAGCCTCACTACCCCAAGGTCCTGCCGTCTCAACTGCGAACGGTTCGAAATCGTAGAGTGACTCTAATGCTGAATATTTAGAGTGTTTCAACTTCGCACCGTTTTCCGCCGCCGACCCCGCAGAAACGACGGTTTGTTTCAAATGAGACGCAGCAAAAGTGCTAACACACGTAGCATCCCACAAGAGACACCGACCCCTCCGCCATGGAACCAATGTAAGTCCATCCGGCCTCTTACCATCTGTCCGAGATAGTCCCGGAGGTTCTAAAATACACGGAATATTTAGTGATGTCATGGTCCTACGAATAATCTCATTAATTGAATGGTGCCTCGGAAAGCGACCCGCACATCTCTGACAGCTTAAACCATGGTGTCCATTCTCCTCCACCATTAAACAACAAATACAGCGATGCGCTTCACACACCTTGCCCCCCAATCTTAGACCCACTGCTATTCTTAAAGAATCGTTATCGAGCAGTGTGCCCAATTGAGGAGAAGGAAAGGCATATTGTAACCACGCACCAGATTCAGGCCTTATGACAGCCTTCAAACGCGCCAAATCAGCTAATCCGGCACCACTCAACAAACGAGAATACAATAGTTTACAGAGGATGTCGTCCCATTCCTTCTGAACCACAAGATTTTCTGGGCGGTCATCAGCCGGACAAAGCATGGTCCACCTCTCAAAGGTCTTAGCAACAAAAGACAAACGAATATTTCTGCCATCTAATGATAAAATGCGAGCAACAAGATCCGCCGACCCATGTGCAGAAGCCAAGAAAGCCACCAGCCCTACATCCTAAACTTGACGTATTCCCAGACCTCCATATCGAATAGGTAAGGCCGTCTGACACCACTGTACGTCATTTAAACTCACATTAATTATTGACTCTAAAGCAAACCTAAGCATATTGTCGAGTAGCTTCAATTCTTCTTCAAAAAGCCAAGTGGGCGATGTTCGCAAGACATACACTATCCGCGGCAAGGCTATACAGTTTCGCAGCAGAACAAGCGATACATGACTGGAAAGATGCGTCAAATGCTCCTGTGCCACAGATTGAATTAGCGTGTGCTGAGCTGGAACAATATATCATAATTAGCGTGTATAGCCCCCCCAAAGCTAATTACCACGTTTTTGAATCTGTTATGGATGAGGCTCTGAAAAAGCTCTCAAAATCGAATAAGAAAGTAGTGGTATGTGGGGATTTCAACGTTAATATATTAGAAGAAACGCAGTTGTCGACCCGGTTTCTTAATCTAATTCATCTCTTAACTATATAACTCTCTAAGTCTTATAATCTAATTAATCTTTTTAATGAACCCACCAGGGTGACACCCACGTCAGCTACTTGCTTAGATAATATTTTTTGTGATGGTAAAGTGTTAAAAAAAACGATTTTAAATTGGCTTATTTCGGACCACAGCGGACAAGAAACATCGTTCGAGCACCATTATGTCTCTAACAAAGTAGATTCTGTGTATAGGCAATTCACTTTTAATAAAATAGAAAAGTTTAAGGAAAAAATTAAAGAGGGTGTGAATTTGCTAAAGCCTAATGATCAGAATGTTGATGAATTATATGAGAATCTTTTTGGTTTAGTTAAAAAGGAATTTGATAAACATTTTAAACAGAAAAAAGTAAAAATAAACAAACAGAAGTGTAAGTTTAATGAATGGGCTACACCTGGTATTTATAAAAGCAGAAAAACATTATATGATTTATATAGTTTAAAGGCAGATTCTCAAAACCCACATATTATAGAACATGTTAAAAAATACTCTTATTTAAATTAGTATGTGCCAAAGCGAAGTCAATATATCTTTATAATTTAATTTCGTCTTCCAAAAATAAGGCAAAAACCACTTGGAATATTATTAATAAAGAGACATGTAGAGTAGAGAGAGGGATGTAGAGGGGCGAACCACCATCTTCCGCCCCAAGCCAACCTCACCTGCACGCGGTGCATCCTGCTGGACGACGAACGAGGCTCTGGCGATTGACCGACCGATGGCGGTATAACCATCCAACGGAAGGCGTAGTTAAGTGTACCAGGCCGGTGACGGGCAGCAGCGTCATCGGTGCAAGAGTCTACGCCCTGCGATCGCCAACCCGTCTGCCCAGCGTGGCGATTATGGGCATAACCTCCAATGCAGACGCACAAAAAGCCACGGCCCTCAGTTCCCGGCGGTCCCGCTATTCCTGGTCATGGTGGCGACCACGGTTACAGCGGGACGGGGGGTGCGAAGAATCTCCGGGTTACGGGAGGTCACCAAAAACAACTGACCCTGGCGACGTACAACGGACGCACGCTACGGCTAGACTCGCATCTGGCTCAACTTGAGGTGGAACTTGGGAAGATTAGGTGGCATATCCTAGGGCTATGTGAAGTCCGAAGAGAGGGGGAGGATACCATAACCCTCGAGTCGGGCCACCTAATGTACTTTCGTGAGGGAGACCAACAATCCCAAGGTGGCGTTGGGTTTCTGGTAAATAAGTCCCTTTCTGACAACGTTGTGGAAGTGTCCAGTGTGTCGAACAGGGTAGCGTACCTTATTGTTAAGCTCACTGAGAGGTATAGCCTCAAGGTGGTTCAAGCGTACGCACCGACTTCGAAACACTCGGACGAAGAGGTAGAGGATATGTTTGATGATATATCAAAGGCCCTCCACTTCACCACTAAGACTCACTACAGCATTGTTATGGGGGACTTCAACGCTAAAGTGGGAGTACAGAATTGCAACGAATCGGTAGTAGGATCCCATGGATTTGGATGCAGAAACCATAGGGGGCAAATGCTTGTCAACTTTCTCGAACGGGAGTGGCTCTTCTTGATGAACTCCTTCTTCAAGAAACAGCCCCAAAGGAAGTGGACGTGGCAAAGCCCCGACACCATGACGAAAAATGAGATTGACTTCATCATGACCAACAAGAAGCATATATTCAGAGACGTCTCCGTGATTAACAAGTTTAATACCGGAAGCGATCACCGACTCGTTCGAGGCTCTCTGAATATCGATTTTAAGGCTGAACGTGTCCGTCTGATGAAGTCAAGGCTCCGACCTACTTTGCTCCAAACCATGATAGGAACTGAAACGTTCCAGTCAAACCTGGAAAACCGACTTGCTGCCGTGGAAACCACAACAGCCGTAAACCAGAACCTCGAAAATGTGGTTCGGATCCTCAGGGAAGAAGGTACGAGATTTTGTGAAATGCAGCGTAAGGGCAGGAAGTCAAAGCTTTCGGAAGGAACTTTAGGGCTGATTAAGGAACGACGTGAAAACCCGACGAAGTGACAGGTCACTTCGTCAGGAAAGCGCGCTATAAACCGAGAGATCAGTAAGCTCGTACGACACGACCTCCGTTGCTCCAATACTCTTGCGATTGAAAGAGCGATCGAGCAAAATCGGGGGTCGAAAGTGTTCGTACAATCTCTTGGAAGAAGCCACCTGACGAAACTGACCACAGCAAGTGGAGAAGTCGTTGCTTCGAAGCCAGCAGTCCTTTCCGAAGTAGAACGCTTCTATGGCCGGTTATACGCTTCGCATGCATCTCGACCTGATCCCGAAAATGAGGACCCTAGAGCCACGTTAACACGCCACTACACTCAAGACCTGCCAAAAGTCAGCATTGATGAAATCAGGATGGCTCTTAAACAGCTGAAAAATGGAAAAGCCCCTGGAGAGGATGGCGTTACAACAGAATTGCTAAAGGCTGGAGGTAAACCCGTACTGAGGGAGCTTCAAAAGCTTTTTAACGCTGTCCTGTTTGAAGGGAGAACTTCGGAGGCGTGGAGTAGGAGCGTTGTCGTCTTGTTCTTCAAAAAAGGAGATAAGACCCTGCTGAAGAACTATCGACCCATTTCTCATCTAAGCCACGTCTATAAGCTGTTTTCAAGAGTCGTCATGAACCGCCTTGCGCGAAGACTTGACGAATTCCAACCACCGGAACAGGCTGGATTTCGGAGCGGATACGGCACCATAGACCACATCCACACAGTGCGGCAGATTATACAGAAGACCGAAGAGTACAATCAGCCCTTGTGTCTAGCATTCGTGGACTATGAGAAAGCCTTCGACTCGATAGAGATCTGGTCCGTTCTGGAGTCCCTGCAGCGTTGCCAAGTAGATTGGCGGTACGTGCAAGTGATGAGATGTCTCTACGAAGCCGCCACCATGTCCGTCCAAGTACAGAATCAGCAAACAAAACCTATACCGTTGCATCGAGGAGTGAGACAAGGGGACGTCATTTCCCCGAAATTGTTCACAAATGCAATGGAGGATATGTTAAAGATGCTGCACTGGAAAGGACGAGGCATCAACATCAATGGCGAATACATCTCTCACTTGCGATTTGCAGACGACATCGTCATTATGGCAGAAACGCTGCAGGACCTACAACAGATGCTGAATGACCTGGCTGACTCTTCTGTGCGCATCGGTTTGCAGATGAACCTGGATAAAACCAAGGTTATGTTCAATGAACATGTACTACCGCAACCGATTGCGATGCACGGCGCCGTCCTCGAAGTTGTTCAGAAATACGTGTACCTCGGGCAGACATTGCAGTTAGGTAGAAACAACTTTGAGGATGAGGTGAACAGAAGAATTCAGTTGGGTTGGGCAGCGTTTGGGAAACTACGCCGAGTCTTCTCATCGTCGATCCCACAATGCCTCAAGACGAAAGTCTTCAATCAGTGCGTCCTACCCGTCATGACATACGGAGCCGAAACGTGGACACTGACGGTACGGCTAGTCCACAAGTTCAAAGTCGCTCAACGGGCTATGGAAAGAGCTATGCTCGGAGTTTCTCTTAGGGATAAAATCAGAAATGAGGTGATCCGGCAGAGAACTAAAGTTACCGACATAGCCCACCGGATTAGCAAGCTGAAGTGGCAGTGGGCTGGCCATATTATCCGCAGAACCGACAACCGCTGGGGTAAACGAGTTCTTGAGTGGAGACCGCGTCTCGGCAAACGTAGTGTAGGACGCCCTCAGGCTAGGTGGAGTGATGATTTGCGCAAGGTGGCTGGCAGGAGCTGGATGCGAGAAGCCGAGGATCGACCTAAGTGGCGTGCAATTGGAGAGGCCTAGGTCCAGCAGTGGACTGTGATAGGCTGGTGATGATGATGATGATGTAGAGTAAAACCAAATAATCCTACTTACTCTCTCAAGTTAGGGGATAAGCTAATAAACACGAACACAGAGGTTGCAAACACATTTGAGACATTTTTTTCGAACATAGCTCCCTCTACTACTGAAGGGCTAGCTTCTTCTGCTGATCTAGCTGAATCCCTTCTCAAGTCTGTTGTCGAAGAGTGCAATTCTTCATTTAATTTTAGACATATTAACCCTGATATAATTACAAAAACTTTTAGAGAATTGAATATGAAAAAAACAGAGGATCTTTGGGGAATTTCTGTCAATACTATCAATACAATCATAAGTTCATTAGCCCCTCAACTCGCTATTATTTTTAACAAATGTATTGATTACAACTTAAATGAAGTTTAGCAAAATCATTCCTTTGTTTAAGTCTGGCAAAAAATGTGACCCCTCCAATTTTTGACCTATATCTATATTGCCAGGGCTAAGTAAAATTTTCGAGAAAATAATGTTTAATCAGCTTTTATCTCACTTTAGTGTAAATAAATTATTAAATAGCAACCAATATGGCTTCAGAAAAGGTAGAAATACTACCGATGCTGGAGTTGCTCTCCTACAACATGTGTTTAAGGCTTGGGAGAGTAAGCTAGATGCCTTAGGTGTATTTTGTGACCTTTCAAAGGCCTTCGATTGTGAAGACCATGAAATATTACTTAAAAAACTTAAACATTATGGTGCATCGAATGATTCCTTGGATCTAATAAGTTCTTACCTTAAAGGCAGAATACAAAAGGTTTGCATAAATGGAGCTGAGTCTTCAGGGTCGGCCCTTGTTATGGGTGTCCCACAGAGATCAGTATTAGGACCCCTGCTATTTTTAGTTTATATGAATGACCTTCCCTGTTACTTACATAATCTTTGTGAGATGGTATTGTTTGCAGATGGTACATCAATGATTTTTAAAACCAAGAGGGGCAAATCTTCATTTGACGATGTTAACAATACCCTCTCTAAATTATTGCATTGGTTTACAACAAATAATCTCTTACTAAATGCAAATAAAACAAAATGTGTTAAATTTACGATGCCAAACGTAAGGTTAGCTGCCCCTCATATAATTGTTAAAGATGAACCACTAAACTCTGTAGATTTTACTACCTTTTTGGGTATAACTGTAGACTCTCATTTGCAATGGGGTGCTCATATTAGGGGGCTGTCTGGAAGACTTAGTTCTGCTGCTTATGCTGTGAGAAAGATAAGGCAATTGACTGATGTTGGAACGGCAAGATTAGTATATTTTAGCTACTTTCATAGCATAATGTCATACGGAATTCTGTTGTGGGGCTCAGCGGCAGATATTGAGTCAATTTTTATATTGCAAAAACGTACTGTACGGGCTATTTACGGCTTTCGACCCCGTGACTCGCTGAAAGAGCTCTTCAAAGAGATTAATATACTTACAGTGTCTTCTCAATATATTCTCGAGAATATTATTTACGTTCGTAAGAACATACATTTATTTCTTAAGAAAAGTAACGTACACAATTTTAATACGAGAAATAAAGATAAACTCGCCGTTCCAGGCTTCAGACTGCGAAAAGTAGGAAAATCGTTTATGGGAAATTGTATCCGTATTTTCAACAAATTACCAAAGGATATTGCTGAACTCCCTGTACATAAACTTAAATCGTATGTTAAAGTTACTTTAATGAAAAAGGGCTATTACACTGTTAATGATTATTTAAATGATAGAAATGTATGGCATTAAGTTGTCCCAGCTCGTACTTGCTTAAACCTTGTAAAAATTACCTTACCTTGTAAAAATTTATTTAAAAAGAGGCTGACAATAGTGACCGAGTTTCTTGCGCTGCTTCTTCTCAGCACTAGCCCAGACTTGTCCCGAAGCAGTGGTAGGTTTAAATATTGGGACGTGTAAAAGCGCCTCCTGGGGCCTATTTGCAGAAATAAAACTGATTTTAAACCAGGACGTCACTATCCCACCGATCTGATTTTTAAATTTTGTATATTCAATTAATCTAATGAACACAATTTAATATGGTTTCTCTTATTCGCTCGTCGACCTAGAGCAAATAGGTTTTAACTGATTTTTAACTGATAGTGCCTGCCTTTTTTGTTGCAAAACGGAGCCGACACCTTCAGGGAATATGGGTTTACCAAACATATTTAGTGAAGCTTTATCAATATGTCTAATCCCAGGCAAGAGAGCTTCAAAATTTTTTGATATTAGAATCCAAACCACAACATCCAAAGAATTCACACTTGCTTGGGTTTATCTCCAAGCCTATTGTTTTCAATGCTGGGATCAAAATCTTTACATCCTGTAAAACCACCTCTGGGCTTCCTCCTAAAATACCATCGTCAAGGTACCAGACATTAAGAGGCGCTTTCAAATCGGAAATAACCTTTTGAATGGCCAAACAAAACAATAATGGTCCCAACGGATCACCACTTATATTACTCTTTGGGATCACCTTGTTGAGCACCAACCTGTGACTGTATAACAGAATCAGAATAAAAAAGATTACTTGGAGAAGCATAACACTGATATATAAATGGATATAATGAAGGGGTTTGCTCCAGAACTTCATTGAGTATGACATCACTCTCTACGCTCGCTGTTAAAAGCGTTCTTAATGTCTATTTTAATAATTAAATTATCTGATACCTCGATTCCCACAGCGAAATACCGGGTGGAATGTATTGCCGCCTCACAACCCAATATAGTTCCAAATCCAACCTGCCTTGGCTGCAAGTAGTTGAATATTGTATCCCAAACGGATCTTATTGAAAATCAAAATGTCTCTATTCATACATTTGTTGTAAGTATACTAATATATTCATTTTCATGTAGTTTTTAATCGTATGTGTAAACAAAACGGTAATAAATAAGTCATTTTTTTAAAATAGTGAAGAGTAATTAATATTGGCAAGATACGTGAAACACAATCAGCATAATTTATAGAAATTCAAGAAGATTTACACTCTCAAGTGAATAATAGTAACAAACTTGTATAAAGTTTAGGACATGGACCACAGTTCTGGGTTTCCGCAATTTCGAGGCTAAATGGTAGTTACCTAAGTAGTCATTAAAGTAATGTTTAAAATTGCGGAGTATTGTGCCTTTTCAGAAATTATTTTTTATAGATTTTGATTTTTCTATGACCATTTCACTTTTTGACAACAGACTTGCATTTTTTTTACATTATGTCAAATGAAACGCGTGTCTTGTATGGTGCTCATAATAATATTAAAAAAAAATGCGATAGTTATTTGCCTACAAAGTCCAGTGAGTTAGCCACTTTGGCACATTGAGTCCAGAGTCACTACACATCTTACACACATAAGAGGCTCTCCTTACGGTATTGCCGCGTAAGGAGGGTCTCATTTGCCATCTCGCTCGCACGATAGGGAGTTTCGCTCGCACAAAATATTGCTGACGCGTGCACTTGACGCTAAGCAGATATAGTCACTAATAGAATGCAGCGAAACTCCACATAACTGCGAGCGGGATTTGCAAAAAATAACATTCGTCGAAACACATTCAGACTGAACAGTCTACAAGAAGACTCAACTGGTGCAGCCTTAAGAAATCAACATACAGTCCACTATACACCATCAAGCTACTATCGCCTTATTAGCAAGAAAATCCGCGTTTTCATTATCTACCTACTGGCATCTCCCTAGTCCAGCGCAATCCAGCAACATATATGTACCGACGTCACAATAGAGTCACACATAGGGGCGTTCGGTACATTGTCTGGTCCTTCGAGCCGGATTCATCGTTGGACATTGCCAGGCTTATCCAAGCCAGGCCATCACGGAAAATAGAAGATATTCGTCAAAATGCCAGTAACAAGATCAACGTCGGGAAAATCGAGAACGGCTGCACCGGCCACACCCAGTACGCAGACTACGTCGACTGAGGGACAGTCGGACACCGAACAATCGTCTGCGGTCACAGGGATCGGCTTCAGTTCCGACGCCACAGCGTCCACAGCAAGAATAGAATCACCACAAAGAGGCCAACCTACGCCTGCAACGACGACCCAGGGTCGGGCACCGCAAGGCAACATCGAACCACCTCCAGTTATCGCTCAAACGTTCACGAGCCGGCCCGTTAGGCCGCCCGTGTCCAAAGCGTCCACATCGGCGTCGCGACGCGCCGCCCGACTTGTGAAAGCCCGAGAAGAATTACTCCGCCTCAAAGTCGAGTTAGCCGCCGCGAAGATAGCAGCCATAGAAGCCGAGTCGGACTCCGAAGACGAGAACGAGCACGATACAGTCATCGGTGATAAAGAAGTCAAAGAACGAGTCGACTCCTGGCTGAACAGTAGCGTTCAACCGCTGGCCATAGCCGGCGAACCCTACAATCAACCAGGCCAGCCGCCGCACGCGCCGCTACCTACAATAGCCGCAGCGGCACCGGCGGGAGAAGAAACGTCGAACATAGCGATGGCAGCGGTCAACAAGATAGACCTTTCAGAATTAGCCGCTGCCATAACACAAGCTGCCAGAACGGGACATAGCAGCCATTCAAGAATATTTCACGAGCTACCTGTCTTCACGGGGTGCCATCAAGAGTGGCTAGCCTTCAAAGCCGCGTATGAAGAATCGCAGGGCGGGTTCACCGAACTCGAAAACTTAGCCCGCCTGCGGAAGAACCTACGCAACAAGGCACGAGAAGCAGTAGAATCCCTACTTATCTACGCATCGAAACCAAGGGACATCATGAAGATATTAGAAAGCCGCTTCGGGCGTACAGACGCCATCGCCATTGCAGAGGTCGACAAGATAAGAAGCCTGCCACGCCTGACAGACGCCCCTAGGGACGTGTGTATATTTGCCAGCAAAATCAACAACGTCGTGGCCACCCTGAGAGCTATCAACAAGCAACAATACCTCTGCAATCCCGAACTAGCGAAGGCAACCATCGAAAAATTACCGTCGACATTGAAGTATCGATGGTACGACTACAACGCTACGCAAAACGATCAAGCCACCGAAATAGTGAAGATAGCGCGTTTCCTGAATAAAGAAGCCGAAATATGCAGTCCGTACGCGCAACCAGAGAGCGACAGGAAGGGACAGAAGACTTACACCGTGGAAACCAGCCGGCAGCAAGAGAAAGACACACAGCGGTGCCCGGTGTGTGACAGAGAAGGACATAGTGCGACTTCGTGTAACGACTTTAAGAAAGCAGACACCCCAGCAAGATGGGACATAGCAAAAGAAAAACGACTCTGCTTTCGCTGTCTACGATTTCGCAACAAAACTCATCACTGCCGGAGCAACCAGTGCGAGAAGAACGGGTGTCAATACAAACACCATCCGATGCTGCATCATGACAAGCCCGCGGTCAAGAAAGAAAGCGAAGTCGTCAGCTCTACGTGGACCGGCAAGGGAAAACAGGCGTTTCAGAAAATAGTACCGATCAAGATCCATGGCCCCCGAAGAAGAATAAACACCTTCGCGCTGCTCGACGACGGATCAACAGTGACACTCATAGATGAAGACTTAGCGCATCAAGCCGGGCTGCGAGGAAAACGGGAGCCATTAGTGATAGAAGCCATCGGCGAAGCAAAGGTGGACACCTCCACTTCGCGAAGGCTCACCGTACTCATCGGCGGCTCAGGCGCACGTCATAGAATAGAAGCACGCACTATGAAGAACCTACGACTGTCGCCGCAGAGTATTCACGCCGAAGATCTTGCGGGATGCAGCCACCTTAAAGACTTGCCAGATGTCATACGCTACGAAGGAGCACGACCGCAAGTACTAATAGGCCAGGACAACTGGCACCTACTGATGGCCGAGGACAAGAGAATAGGAAGCAGGCACCAACCAGTCGCATCGAAGACACCACTGGGCTGGGTATTACACGGCACCTGCACAAGAACCCTCGGACATCGCGTCAACTTCGTGCAAGACATAGAAGAAAGTAGGCACATCGATCAACAACTAAATAATTTCTTCTCACTAGAATCGCTCGCCGTAACGCCTAAACGACCACGAAACGATCCTGAAGAAAAAGCTCTGAAGATCCTGAAAGAGAAGACAAAGAGATTAGAAGATGGACGTTTTCAAACGGGACTACTATGGAAGGAAGACAACATTAAGCTGCCGAACAATAGACAATACGCAATGAAGAGATTAGAAGCCACAGAGAGAAAAATAGAGAAGAACCCGGAGCTCAAAGTCAAGGTGCTAGAAC
Source organism: Anania crocealis (assembly GCA_949315895.1). NCBI lineage: Eukaryota > Metazoa > Arthropoda > Insecta > Lepidoptera > Crambidae > Anania > Anania crocealis. Next base: position 18,678,637 of record OX438884.1, on the reverse strand, counting down.
AGATGAAGGACTTAGTCAAGAAAGGATACGCCGAGCCTGCACCCACCGAGACGACGCCAGATCGGACGTGGTACCTGCCCTGCTTCCCTGTGCTCAACTCCATGAAGCCAGGCAAGGTACGCATGATGCACGACGCCGCAGCTACAACAAAAGGCGTATCCCTCAATGACGCTCTTCTCACCGGCCCGGACCTTCTTCAGTCTCTGCCAGGCGTGCTCATGCGAATGCGGCAGCACAAAGTCGCAGTGTCGGCCGACATAGCTGAAATGTTTCTTCAAGTCAAGATAGCACCGGAAGACCGTGACGCGATACGCTACCTGTGGCGCGACGGCGACATAACAGCAGAAGTGCAAGAATACAGAATGACGTCACTAATATTCGGCGCAACGTCATCTCCGGCGACGGCGATCTACGTGAAAGACAAGAACGCAGAAGAATTTATAGACAAGTGCCCAGCGGTAGTGAAAGCAATTCAACGCAACCACTACATGGATGACTACATCCAGAGTTTCGAAGATGAAGACACCGCCATCAGAACAGCGTGCCAGGTGCGCGACATACACGAACAGGCGCACTTCGTACTACGAAAATGGACTTCTAACTCGGGAAAAGTTCTTAACGCTTTAGAAGAAGAAGCGGAGACAACAGAACTCTGTATTAGAGATGAGTTATAACAGGTAAAAGTCGATATCTGTTACTACTGTTCTTGTTATGTAAAAATAACAGTTCCAAATATCTGTTATTAAATAGCAGCCTGTTATTCCTTATTTTGATACTTCCTGTAGCCGCTAAAATCTCAAACAATCTTTTTAATACCCATCCAATACAATCAAAAACTTTCCTTCATGCTTAGAACAGGATTAGGACTGTCAAATTGCTAATATTACGGTTTCATGTATTCCATCATCTCTAAATAGCTTTTAATACTAACGTAATAAGACCTAACGTTTAAGAACAAAATTTCAACCAATCCTGATTAAGTAAGGAATTATGTTTGGATACGCTCTCGCAATCAGGTTTTAAATGTTTGTTAATCTACTCATGTATCCGATTTAGTGTTTTTTATGTCAAAGTGTATTATTTTAATTTACACGTACACTAGTATCATTAATGTAAGAAATTGATTTGATAAAGAATGTGTTTTGTGTTTTTATTTTGTGAATGTATCCGAACATTACGTCAAAATATCAATCAAACACAAGACCAAATGTAGGAGACTATTTCTGATACCTAAAACTGAGTAATCTAGTAACCACTTCATTTTATCATGTAATTAATACTAGTAGCTTCTCTTTCCAACGCGATCAAAAAAAAGAGATAGAGCTATTAAACTGCTCATAAAACCAAATTAAGAAGACACATTTTGCCTATGATATTTGCGAATGTGAGGTTGATTTAAATTTGTTGTTTAGTCAATACTAGGTGCCTCTCTTTTGTGTATATGCGAAATGAATGATAGGGGATGATACAATAACAGTTATCGCGCAGATAACAGCAACAGCTGTTCTTCTACTGTTCTTACGGCAACTGTTAAGATTTAGCTGTTATTTCCTATAACAGATATTTATCTTAGGAAGAACAGTTGTTATATTCGGTATTTAAATATCTGTTAAATTTATCTGTTGCGATAAATACGCCTCACCGCTACTCTGTATTGGCCCGAAAACAGAAAAAGTCCTCGGAATGGTGTGAGATACAGCAGATGACTCGCTGCGATACAACCTGGATCTGTCAAGACTGCCAGAAGATGTGCTGCAAAAACAACGACCGACGAAAAGACAAGCCCTGCAAATAGTCATGTCTCTCTTCGATCCATTGGGCCTAGTCTCACCAGTGACAATCGGCGCAAAACAAATCCTGCAAGAAATATGGAGAAGAAGCACAAAGTGGGACGAACCCCTGGACGAAGACCTAGCCGAGCAGTGGGCCAAATGGACTCGTCATCTTGAAGCTCTACGGGAAATCGCAATACCACGATGCTATCACAACTATAGCAGCGGGCGCAACCTGCAACTCCACATCTTCGTCGACGCCAGCGAAGCAGCATATGCAGCAGCAGTATACTGGCGCATGGAGGACGACCACGGGCAGGCACACGTAACCTTAGCGCTAGCCAAAGCCAAGGTTGCGCCACTGAAGACGACATCGATCCCGCGCCTAGAGCTACAAGCAGCCCTTATGGGCACTCGATTGGCCGACTGCGTAACGCAAGAGCACGACCTGGAGCCCACAGCGCGCACCTTCTGGACAGACAGCAAAACCGTCTTGACATGGTTAAGAACAGGCGCGCGGTCATACAAGCCTTTCGTCGCACACCGCATAGCTGAAATAGAAGAAAATACGAAAATAGAAGAATGGCGATGGGTCCCTACCAAGCTGAACGTTGCCGACGACGGGACGCGCGGAGTCCCTCAAGACTTCAACCAGCATCACCGCTGGTTTAAGGGCCCGAGCTTCCTACTACAAGACCCGTCGACCTGGCCAACAGAGAAGACGACAACTCAACAAGTCACCGGCGAAGAGAAAGTTATGAAAATACAAGAGAAGAAACCGTCAGTATATGAAGTTGTCCCAGATCCTTTCCGGTTCTCCAAGTGGGAAAGGCTCATCAGGACCACCGCCAGGGTACTGCAATTCGTGGCTGTCTGCAGAACGCGAGCCACAAAGATAGCGTACGCCAGAACGAAGGCGAACCGACAAGATGACCCCACCTGGAGCAACCAACGAGTCAAGAAAAATGAAAGTGAAAGGAAAATTGTCAGACAAGAAGACAAATATAGAAGAATACCGACGGAGCTCCTCATCGAAGCCGAGAAAATGATAGTCAAAGCGAGTCAAGCCGACAGCTTTGCCGAAGAAATAGAAGACTTGTCACGAGATCGTCGCGTTCGAAGAACCAGTAAACTACACAGAATATCATCAGAAATAATCAACGGTATAGTCGTCGTGAGAACGAGAATAGGAAAGGTGAAAGACGTTCCCGAAGAAACGAAGCGGCCACCCATCCTTGACGAGAAACACCACGTGGCGCGCCTATACATCGCGCACATCCACCGGACCGGGCATCACCAGGGCCTAGAGGCGACTATCAACCAATGTCGCACCAGATACCACATCATCGGTCTACGCACCACAGCCAGAGGAGTGATCCACAACTGCGTCCCGTGCAGAAAAAGACGATTAGCGCCACCAGAACCACGAACCGGTGACCTCCCACTTGATCGGCTTGCTCATCATCAACGTCCATTCACTCACACCGGGGTGGACTACTTCGGCCCACTGCTTACGACGCAAGGAAGAGCAACCAAGAAGACCTACGTAGCGCTCTTCACGTGCCTCACAACCAGATCCGTCCACCTCGAAGTAGCAGCCTCTCTCACGACTGATTCCGCTGTCATGGCATTACGGCGATTTATCGCCCGTCGAGGATGCCCACACACCATCTGGTCCGACAACGGAACGAACCTTCATGGGGCGGAGAAAGAAATCCGTCTAGCAGCCGACGCCGCCACCGAAGAAGAAGCGGCGAAAAGAAGAATCTCTTGGCGGTTCACACCCCCGAGCGCCCCGTTCATGGGAGGTGCCTGGGAACGGCTCGTACGGACTGTCAAGACCGCCCTTACTGCTGTCCTGGACAAGCCCACGTCAACAGAAGTCCTCGCCACCGTCCTCGCCGAAGTAGAGATGACCGTGAACAGTCGTCCCCTAACCCACGTGAGCGTCGACCCTGAAGAACCGGAAGCGCTGACTCCGAACCACTTCCTCATGCTGGGGCCAGCCTATGATCCACCCACCGGGCCATCTTACCCTCAAGACCTCCATGGGAAGCACACCTGGAGGACGGCGCACAGACTGGCCGATTTGTTCTGGGCCAGGTGGCTCAGAGCATACCTACCCGAGCTCCAGTACCGGCGGGAGCCCCACGGAAGAGGACCCTCGCTGCAGCAAGGCGACGTCGTGATCATCGCCGATAACACCTTGCCTCGAAACACGTGGCCCCTGCGGCGAGTGAGCGCTACCTATCTGGGTCCTGACGGCGTGGTACGAGCAGCAGACGTGCAGACCAAGAACGGCATACTACGAAGACCAACGAAGAAGCTGGTGATCATCGTGCCAGCAGAAGAAGCAGTAACAGCCGTCCATCCCAGTGAACTTCGAGTTGCGTCGGACTGAGCAAGCCCACACTCGACGCACGGCGGGAGAATGTTACGGACGGCCTATTTACTTGTATAGTCTATTTACTTTATTATTATGTTGTGTGTTATAGTTTGATTTAAAAGTGTTTAAAATTTGTAAATTACCTTTGTATTGAATAGTTAGTGTAAGATAGTGTTAGAAATTGTATAAGTGTCCTATTTGTTTATGTGTCTTATTTAAGTTTATCGTATGTTGTTATTACGTGTTGTAAAGTTTTTACTAAATAAATAAAGGCGAATAGGTACACTACACATCTTACACACATAAGAGGCTCTCCTTACGGTATTGCCGCGTAAGGAGGGTCTCATTTGCCATCTCGCTCGCACGATAGGGAGTTTCGCTCGCACAAAATATTGCTGACGCGTGCACTTGACGCTAAGCAGATATAGTCACTAATAGAATGCAGCGAAACTCCACATAACTGCGAGCGGGATTTGCAAAAAATAACATTCGTCGGAACACATTCAGACTGAACAGTCTACAAGAAGACTCAACTGGTGCAGCCTTAAGAAATCAACATACAGTCCACTATACACCATCAAGCTACTATCGCCTTATTAGCAAGAAAATCCGCGTTTTCATTATCTACCTACTGGCATCTCCCTAGTCCAGCGCAATCCAGCAACATATATGTACCGACGTCACAATAGAGTCACACATAGGGGCGTTCGGTACAGATGTGAACCATTAAAATAGAAGAGTGATTAACCAATAATGGGAAGAAATTTTAGTTATTAGTTTTTCTGCAGGAGGTATACCTCTATATTGTTTTGGATTTATTTCAGACTCTAAATCGCTCTTGTTAGTTTCAAGAATATAGTCAAAAGTTTCTACACTCATTCTGGTGTTGTCGTAGAATTTGTCGGGATTTTGTCTCTGTTCTTCATAATTTCGATAAAACTCGCCTTTTAATTTCCTTGCCCTATAGGGATACACTTCTTCTTTTGCCCACAATAAATCGGGCGTTAGGAATAAATTTGAATCAAACAAAAATTGTCGTCGTTGTTCAGACATTTCGTTCGCGAATAAAAACAAATATCTCGACAACACAACCACGAACACAACACTACGCCGGCGCCGCTAAAGTGCCGCGCGATACCCGCTTGGTTGGGGAACGGGTCTGCGTTGTCCGCCCCGCTTCCGCGCCGCCGCCGCTGTCCGCAAAATTCGAGGCTGAGGTCTTAGGCTATGCTTAGATGATTTTTAATTTGATTGTAATATTAATGTGATTTAAGTACTTAGTTGACATTTATTTTATTTGATTTATAATTCACGAATTACTTTTACCATCTCTTGTACCTAAATGTTTGTTTCCGTTCTAATTATGTTATGAGTGAATAAATAAATATGAGTATGAATATTTATAACATCACGCTGCGACCAATAGGAGCAAAGCATCAGTGAAAAATGTTGCAAAAACGGGAAAATTATTCATTTATTGACGCGGACGAAGTCGCGGGCAACAGCTAATAATTCATATTATTTTCTTGAAATAAAATGCTTAACACAATTAAATATTTCTTGATATTCATGGTCACCCTAAAAAAATATTTGTATGGAAATATGAAAAACTTAATTATTTTTATAAATTAAACGTTCACAAAAACAGAAGAAGTGTCAACTTTCTGTGAATTTTTCGATCATTTGTGCTCAATAAATTTGCTTTTATTCTAATATCTGTTTACAAATACTCTAGGACAAAAAAAAGTTACACAGAATGGCTGCATATCTACACTCTATAAACAGTTTTGACTGCACCATACTGGTTGGCGTATAAAATATTTTTGCTGGCTGTCCATATAGCAGCTATAATTTATTGTCCGAAATTTATGGTCTTTCATATCTAAATAACTTCCTAAAATATTATAGGTAGTTATAAGAAAAAGGGCATTTCTACCAACTATAAGCAGTGTGCAAAAATAAACCTGTAGGTAAATATTTACTATATAGGCTTCTTCAAATAGTTCCTGATGATTCTGGCTTACGACAAAATGGGATAGGTTTGCATCTTTTAACTCTTGTAGTATTATGACAACTTATGAAGAACCCACAGACAGTTTTGTGAATACTGTGCTGTAACTTGGATTGCATGGACCTGAAACCTTAAGGTAGTTTTGTATTAATATTTAATAAATTAAGATACTGATTTAAACTTCCTTGGTCATTATCACTAGAGTTAATTGATACGGGGTTTATACCATGTACCTTAGTTTTTAAAGGAACATCAGTTCTCCCTTGATCATGGCACTTGCAACAGTGCCGAAATATCAGAAACTCATAAAAACTTAGGTACATGGTATAAACCCCGTATCAATTAACAGTTAATAATAAATTGTTAAACTGATATTATATGTGATTCTCGGCTTCTTTTATAAACAGGCACAACAGTCTTAATTTTAAATTGAAAGTATTAACATCTGATTACAACAGTCTGAATTTAGTACAATGTCAAACAATCATGTGGCTGAATATGTGAAGTTTAGCAAGTATAAGGCACTTTTAAAATAAAATTATGACATAAAACATATTAACTTTTAATGAATTCTTTGATTTCTTTTTCAAATAGATCTATAGTGTGATCACAAACTTTTTGAAGGTCTTTTAAGCCTCGTTTTAATATCTCTAACGCTGGAGTTTTTCTTGTTTGTATTCTGAAGTGCATTTTGGATTCGGCTGGGTGGGGCACTGTGTAACCACAAAATTCAACATCCTCACTGGAAATAAACACCAGGATTAGCAAACATGTAAATTTACCGTAAGAATTTAAGATACAAGTGTTGTTTATCTTTTTTTGGATAATCTTTATGTTAATAATGAGTAAGACATCCATTACTTAAAATTTTTTACTTACTATCTGTTTATAATGCATTTTAGGGCATTTCCTAAAGTGTGGCTTTCATGTTGAAAGACATAAGTGCGACATGTTGAGCCTGAATCTTCATCACCTGGTAGCTGTAAAGGAAGCATGATAAAAATTACAGAAGTAACAATACTAGTTGGGTGTATGTTTATTAATAATTTGAGTCAAAAGAACAGGCAATAATTTGAGTGAAGTGCATGTTGCTCCGCACTGCACTGCTGTGATGTTGTGTCTGTACCTAAGAGTATTTGTTTAGATTCAATTTATATTATATATGCTATGAAAACAACAACGTTATCAAAATAAACTTATCTAAAAATACTAGAAGTGCTAACAGACTTACTTCAGAGATCTTCATTTTCCAATGATATAGTATATTTACAAACTGTATGTACTATTAAACACGAGTTTCTTTTATTTAAATTCTTACAGGTTATGTTACATACAAGTTTGTCTTACAATCTGACACTTTATCAAGTATTAGTAAGTACATTAGGTATTTATTATTAAGCGTTACATTTACTACTACTAACTATAGTCTGAACTGCAAAACCGAACCGAAAAGGGGTTTGTCTTTTATCCTAGGAAGTATGGGCATGTATGGGTTTGCTTCAGTCAGTTTGCTTTTGCTTTTTTTTTTCCTTTAGTATGTTTAACGGCCTCGGATACTTGTCCATACAGCCAATTCTTTAATAATATTGTCTTTATTTTTGCATTAAAACGTTGATGTTAGACGTTTTAATGCTTTGATAGAGTTTTTGGAGACAGTCGAAAGATTGAAGGAATGTAGAGAAGTCCCCAAGAAAGAGGTGAACTGTTCGCGTTCCCGCGCAAAATTCACAGTCCACTTTTCTTGATTACGACCCATACACCATGTTATTTCACCGAACTGTATATTGTTCACTCGCACGACACTGTGTTTCGCAAAATAACACCACTTTTACGACCCAAAAATAACTATAAACAATAAAAATTCGATAAAATAAACGGACTCCAAACGTATCTCACGAACTCCCGCCAAAAACTTTGCTTTTGCTTGCTTTGGTTCTTGTTTTTGTTCATCATACGGCTTTTTGATTGTTGTTATTTTCTTCACCCATTCTGGGTAGGCAAAGGGAACTATGCCCATACAGCCAAGTCTTCAGTAGAATTTTTTTATTGACATGAAATAAAAATGAAATTTAATGAGATGAAATGAAACTTAACCTAAGTCATTGAAATGTATATATGGGTGGTTTATACATTTCGATGATTACGGGAGTTTTACGCGAGAACGTGGATCAGAGTCAAATAGGAGCGCCTTTCCTTGTTTCTCACTTTTGTTTAATTTATCCTACTCACTGACACATTATTATAACAATGCCACCACTTTATCACAATAAATGCCGCTTAGGATAATTTCACAATATTACAAATCAAAGTCCATCTTTCTCTTCTCGTTTCCCGCGCAAAACTCCATGGCTTTTTGATATTATGACAGTTTACTTTTTTAAGCTATTGCATAGCTTCTATCGCGGGCCTTGAGCGTGGAGACTAAAAATGTATTGGCTAAATCTCAATTTGGTTTCCGTAAAATTTTTAGTACCATGGACAGTTAAGGCACATTTGTGACAGACATTCGTACTTCCTTCTCTAAAAATGAGGCTTTAGTAGGTGTTTTTTTAGATGTTACATACGCATACGACAATGTTCTTCTTCCGCTGCTCAGGCAAAAAATGCTACAGCTGAGTATTCCTGTAAGGATTGTTAATATAATTTTTAATCTCCTCTCTCCTAGATCGGTATATATTCGTTCCCCAAATTATAATTCTCCTCCTAGACAAGTATGGAAAGGGCTTCCCCAAGGCTCAGTTCTTAGTCCATTACTTTACAGTATCTATACGTATGATTTAGAGGTCTCAGTTAATTCTTTTTGTCAAAAACTCCAATATGCCGATGACTTAGCTCTTTATGTTTCAGTTAAAGATATCAATGAGGCCTCGTCTCGCCTCAACTCAGCTATTAGTTATCTTCATGATTGGCTTCATAACCACGGATTGTCCTTATCTATTCCTAAAAGTAATGTTGTGGTTTTTTCCCGATCTAGATCTGTCCCTCATGTTTCAATATCATATGGCCAACAAAAATTTACCGTCGTGGACTGTGTCAAGTTTCTAGGCCTTGTTTTGGATTCTAGATTAACAGGAATTCACCATATTAATAATATTGTCAAAAAATGTGAAAAAAAACATAAACATATTGCGTTCCCTATCCGGCGTTTGGTGGGGTAGCCATCCCTATACTCAAAAACTCATGTACAATGCTCTAGTGCGTAGCCACTTGGACTACGGGACTTTCTTACTGGAGCCCTGTAACAAGTCTGCCCTGTGTTCCCTCGACAAAATCCAGTCTAAATGCCTGAGAATAGTATGTGGTGCTATGAAATCATCCCCTGTTAATGCTCTCCAGGTGGAATGTGGAGATGCTCCTTTAGGTCTTAGAAGACAATTCTTATCCGACCGTTTTCTTTTTAAAATTATCCAATTCCCTTATCATCCTCTTATTTCTAAACTTCACAGTCTATCCGATCATATTTCTTCTAGTAAATACTGGTCCCATAAAAATTATCCCTGCCTTTTCAATAGTTTTGTCGCTTATCTACGTCTTCCTTGTCCCATATTTCAGTGCCAAAGATTTCCAATTTTTGATATTTCTTTGATGCCCTTATCTTTCAACCGCAAATTATCCTGAATCTTGGCATTGAAAAGAACTCTGTTGTGGCAAATTTACAGTTAAAAGAATACATAGCTGAACATTGGCCAGATTGGCTTATCATTTACACGGACGCCTCAAAGTTGTCAGACCAGGGTTGTGTTGGCGCTGCAGTTTGGATTCCCAAATACAATGTAATTCTAAACTTCAAATTCCCCCCCGAAGCATCAGTTTTCTCTGGTGAATGTATAGCTGTTCTGGAAGCTTTGTCTTTTATTGAGTCCCATAAGCTAAATAAATCAGTTATTCTCACTGATTCTAAGAGTTGCCTTCAGGCTATTGCTACCAACCAATTTAGGTCAAAACATAAATTTCCCTACATATTAAAATTCAAAGATACGCTCTTCCGCTGTCAGTCTAAAAATATTCAGGTCGTCCTTGCGTGGATTCCTGGCCATAGTGATATTCAAGGTAATGTGACTGTGGACGTTTGCGCCAAAGATGCAACAAATACTGGATGTATAGAACACTACAGGGTTTATACAAATGATTTACTTTCGATGGCAAAACAACGTCTTCTCTCATCCTGGAAAGCGTATTGGCAAAAGACTAGTTCCTCTAAAGGAAAATTCTACGCTGATGTTCAATCTTCAATTCCCATTCGCTCCCTTGGTTCTGTAATTTCAAAAATATACATAAAAGCATTACAAGAACGATCTGTAGATTAAGGCTAGGGCATGCGTGTATCCCCGTTCACCTGGCTAAGCTACATATAAGAGACAGTTCTCTTTGTGAATGTGGACTTGACGAAAGAACTTCCAATCACATCTTTTTCAGCTGCCCTCGACTATCTTCTTCCCTCTATGATCTCCTTCCTCCGAATATCCCACGCCCCACTGACTTCAAATCCTTACTCTCCTATGTTAATTCCCCCTTTGTTTATATTCTGTGTTCATTCATTAATCAAAATAATATTAAACTATAATCTGTTGGTATTTGGTATATTAACCATCATTCCTTATATAAACTGGGTGCGTCTTTTTTGTTCTAGATACATCAACAGTGATCTTCGCGGTGAATAGTCTCAGCAGTAACCACTTTCTTAGTTTATAACTGTGACCTTGTTCGTTCACAAAGCCCGCTGTATATGTATACTACGATTTAACACTTACACTTGACACTGGCGAAATCTTTAAGAAAACGCCATCAACCCAAACAAACAACAATAACCTAACACCCCCACTCCGACCGGCACAGCGGTGATAATTTTTAGTTTTATAATTGCATAAGTTGATAAAAAATGCTATGCAATAGCTTTACCGCGGCAGTCTCCGAGTGCCACACGTCTTTTTTTTAGTTTTTTGTTCCATTTTATTCATTGATTTATGATACAAGTAGATCGACTGACAGCCCGATAATGCCCAGTTTTGATTTGTCAATGTGTGTGTTAACTAGTGACGTACCTTTAACATTTTTAGACTAACGATAATAATTGCAGTTTGTCGTTTGGAAAATAATGTTTACTGTCACACTGTTTTTATCTCGAGATTATGCACCTACTTTGCGGCATACCTCACTTCTTACAACTATAATAGTGGGCAGATAAATGTGCCCGGGAGTAGGTATATTTTTTACATATTATTTAAAATAAACAGTTCTAATTTATAAAAACAATAACAGCCATTGTTAATTAGTTTTCTTTATTTATTTCTTCAAAAGATTTTCCCGTGTCATCTGCTGTGCCGTGTGAGCTCATAAATGGCAGTAAGTGAAAAATAACAAGTAAACAAAATCTGAATAAACATTTACATTTTGATGAATCAATCCCTGATTATCTTTAACAAGATTATCTTACTTATTTTTATTTTATTTTATTTATTTAAAGGCACAACAACAGAATACAATTCAGCTTTTACAATTTCAATAACACTTAACTAAGATTCACATTAAAATTGAATTCAGATGAATGTTGCGCACAACGTTAACATAAAACAGTAAATACTTAAAAAAAAAAAAGATACTTGACTAGGCTAAAGGTTAGTTGCTACATTTACTTATTTAACAGTTTGATTGTTTTATTAAACGAATAAGAATTTTGAAAGAATACATCTAAATTGGGGGTATTATCATTATATAACCTGCACATTCGAAACAGAGGGTTGTTGTATGTTACATTGTTATTACAGACAGGTAAGGAAAACAATTTCAGCCTTCTCTTACTACCGTTTGTCTTCAGTGATAGATGGCTCAATAAATCCATGGCATCATAATGATTGTTAACAATCTTAAACAGTACAGATAGATCCTGCATAGAACGTCTACACTGCAGCGTATTCACTTTGAAGTATTTAAGTCTGGTCTCGTAAGTCGGTAATTTATGTCGGAGGCCCAATTTTGAGCTTAGATGACGCAGAAAACGCCTCTGGACGGCCTCTAACCGATCAATATGAATATTATAATGTGGACTCCAAATGATCGAGTTATACTCTAAAACACTTCTTACAAGGGCAAAGTACAATGTCAAGATGCTAGTGGGCCTTCGGAACGGCTTTGTAGTCCTTAAAATGAAACCAACAGTCCTATTTACCCTTGCTATGACATTGTCATAGTGGTACGTGAAGCTTAATTTGGAGTCCAACCACACTCCGAGATCCTTGACTACATTTTGTCGGTTCAGAGGAATACTATTAATGCCGTAGAGATACTGATAAGAGGATTTCTTTTTTGTGAAAGTTACAAGACAACATTTTGAGATGTTCAAAGACATACCATTATATACACACCAGTTCTGCATCCTATCAATATCATCTTGCAAGAGCATAGCATCCTCAGCACAAGCTACTTCACGATATATTTTAATATCATCTGCATAGGCTATACAACTTGATTTCGTGGACTCGATTAGGTCATTAATAAATATTATAAATAAAAGGGGCCCTAAATTTGAACCCTGTGGAATCCCAGAGGTAGAATCATAAGGAACTGAATCATAGCCATGCACTGCCACCAACTGGGTACGCAGAGATAAATAGGAAACTAGCCACCGGAGAAGCACACCATGAATACCAACGTGATGAGCCTTACAACAAAGAATGTGATGATCTACCTTGTCGAAGGCTTTGGCGAAGTCAATGTAGACTGAATCTACTTGCACATGTCTGTTAAAAGCCATATTAAGATCGTGAACATAAGTTAGAAGATTGGTGGTGGTGGAACGACCGCCAACGAAGCCATGCTGTTTGGTACTAATTATTGGTTTCAAATGGAAATACATATATTTGTAAACTAAACTTTCGAATATTTTTGCAAAACAACTGAGTATACTAATAGGTCGGAAGTTAGTTACATCCATTTTGTCTCCTGACTTAAATATGGGTACAATTTTAGCAATTTTCCACAACTCGGGAAAAGTACCTGTACTTAGGCTTTTATTATATATTAAACACAGAGGTATCGCCAACGCTATTTTACACTGTTAAATTATATTATAATAAATATCGGCGGTACTCCGTCCGGCCCAGCACCCTTTGCAACATCTACGGCGTCAAGAGCTGTATCTATCTCTTTCACCGTTAATGTAATAGAAGAAATACTTCTAAATGGCTCCGGAAAATTAGGTATGTAAGTGTGTGTAGTTGGTTTATTATAAACAGACGAGAAATGTCTCGCAAAAAGATTAGCTATGTCTGCACCATTATTAGCGAAATCCGAGTTATAGTACATTTGATGTGGCAATGCATTAGTAGCCTTTTTTGATTTAGTGTATCGCCAGAATGCTTTAACATCGCTTTTGATACTTTCCTCAGTTCGTTCTAAATATGTTTTATAACATCTATCAAGTTCATTTTTAGCTCTGGATCGTAGTACAACAAAAGCATCAAAATCGCGCGGATTTTTGTATTTTCGGAACTTTTTGTGGTACTTATTTTTCTCTTTTAATATTTTAATCAATCCACGGGAAAACCATAAGGGCCATGCATTACGCAAATCAGATATTGGAGTATGTTTTTCTATTATTTCCCATAAGTGGTTATAAAATACCTGTACGAAGTTGTCACAATCCAAGTCAGCGTACTGATCCCAGTCTATTTTACTAAGATCTGAATTACATGCGGGAAAGTTAGTTTTATGAAATCTATATTTTTTACTAGGATTCTGTTTCAGTAGGTTTGGTTTGCTATAATTTAAAGTAATTTGCAAAGGTGGATGATAAACGTCCACACGACTAAGTGGTTGAGCCTCGGTAACAATACATGCGGTCTCCGAATTATTTAATACAAGATCTAAAATTTTACTCTGGGAGTTAACTACAAAGTTAGATTGGGTTAAGTCCGATCTGGCAATGAACTCGTGTAGTGCGGTTATCTTAGTATTAGTTGTAGTTATCAGGTTATTGTCAGACCAGTCAATTTCCCGAAGATTAAAGTCACCAACTATGAGTGCATGTTCAGAGGACGAGGAAACAATGTTCTCAATACGGTCTAATAGTTCTTTGAATTGTTCATATTGTATATAAGTAGGTATGTAAACCGTAATTATGTTTAAAGTTATGTGTTTTAAGTGTAGACTTACCCATATATTCTCCCCACATGTTTCCGAGTCCGAGAGCACCCTATCCAAGGAAACTAGGCACTTTTTAACTGCAATAAGGACGCCGCCACCGTGTGTTTTATTATGTTTTTTCATAAATTCAACCGAGCGGTCTTTACGGTAGACAATGTACCTTTCATCAAACAATTCGGAAGAATCCACGGATTCATTAAGCCATGTCTCACACAAGCATATTATATCATAATTGTTTATTAATATTGAATTCATTATTTCAGTGGTTTTAGATTTGGTACCTCTAATGTTTTGAAAAAATACAGACAGCTGATTCTCCATCATAAAAAAAAAACAATCAGGAATTACATGTAATGGTATGTGAATAATGAGATAAAGAAATAAAAAATAAAAAGATGTCAAACACTAATTCAACGAGTCCAACATTGTTTGACACTTGACGTGAACGAAAGGCGATGTTTCATTCTTCCGCATAAATATACGTCCATTACGCACCCACACGAATTTATATGCTAACTCCTTGGCCTTGGCTCGAGCGGCAGCATGCAGCGACTTATTAGATGGGGACAGATGCTCTGAGACGTAGATGGGAACGGTAGGTCCACTAAAGTTCAGCAGTGACGATCCGAGCTTGCTCTTGGGATGTGACCTGTTGTAGCGCGAGACAGCTGAGTAAAACTCATCACGACAACGAACACTTCTCAGTTGGATGACTATGGCTCGGGGGGTTTTACTTTCCTTGTTTTTGTGGGCAACCCTTGTGCAGTTTAATATATCTGTGTCTTGTATCTTCATAGAAACAACTCCAGCGATTTTATTTACTATAGATATGATGTTTTCATTTTTATGTTCCGGAACTCCCTGAATCTCCAGATTGTTGTTACGCAGGTATTGTTCGAGCTGATCGACGCGCTCGGACATAATAGAAACTGTTGAACGCAGTTGCTCACATTCCGTTTGCATATTTTTATAGTCGATCATGATAGCACTAGTCGACTTAATAAGGTCATCATATTGGTTGCTAATATATTGAACCGAATTTTGTAATTCGTATAATTTTTCGTTGATAGGAGCCATTTCAGCTCGGAAAGCGGCTTTTATTTCACTTCTTATGATGTTGGTGAGGTCACTCTTAGAGCAATCATATTTATTACGGTCGCCTCTGATTGTTACGTTGTCCTGGGTAGAATCATCACACACCGTATCAGGGGAGGAATCATCTTGCGTGGGGTTTGGACGAACGGGCGTGTTTGTTTTATCGCTCTTTGGTTTCTTGGTAACGCATTCAGGGCAGGTCCAATTTTGCTTGCGTTCACTTCCAGCACTGTAAAAGCTATTAAAACGCCTTTCACTTACACCAGCGCACATAAGATTCCTTACAGTTTTCTTCTTCAAATTGTTAAGTTGACATTCATTTGAGACGCTAAACGTAAAAAAACATCAAATTTCTCCGGAAACATTCAAGATAAATGTCGACAATCGTATCGATAAATTTGAGTCAAGCTCTAGCGTACATGTAAAATATTTCGATGAATTAATTATCGACCAAAATAATGTAAATAATCAATACATAGAACTTTATCTATACAAAATATTAAAATGAACAAGTGGATTGAAATCATTTTATATTTACAACATAACAACAAGATCAAATTTAACAAAAATAACGCGTTTTTACGATGAAAACTTTCTACGGATTTACCTGTGAAATGAGCAATTTTCTGTATTATCTTCCAAGAGTCACTTAGGTATTTTTTTGGTAAAGCAATAAGATCATGACAAAAATTCTTATAAGGATATAAGTCACCACTATTCACAGCCTCTTTGGCTAATTCGTCGGCTCTTACATTATATTTATAGGACTTGATTTCATAGCTCCAGTTATTATCCGAAGTGCTTTTGATTGGATACTGTCTAACTTCTTCAATCCAAGTAAATTACAAGGTTCTAGAAAGTAAGAACCGTAATCAAGGACACTGCGAATAAGAGCATTGTAAAGAAGTTTTAAGGATGAGGGATGAGCACCCCACCAGACCCCTGAGAGGCATCTTAGAATATTTAAAAATCGTTTACATTTGTCTGCAACATAATAACAATGAGAAAGTCCTGATAGTTTACTGTCAAGAATTATACCTAAAAACTTAGCTTCTTGGCATACTTTAATACAAATATTGTCATAATAAACAAAAACTGGCGGAGGCATTAGCATCCTACTAAAGAGAACTACAGAGCTTTTAGGAACTGATAATGATAAGCCATTATTGTCTAACCAGACCTTAAGAGATACTAAAGCAGATGTTAAAGAACCGCATAAATTATCTACAGAATAGCCAGATACGAGTACATACAGAAGTAAGTCATCAGCATATTGCAGGATTTGCAGGATGTTAACTTTATCTTTTAATCCCTCTATCGTGAGTTATTCCAGACACAATTGAAATCAATTGTTATCGCGGCACGCGCCTGCCTCCTGGGGGTTGAGGGATTAAAACCGATTCAAGATCATAAGTATATACATTATATACCTAGTATGGGACTCAAAACCGACCCTCGAGGAAGCCCTCTGTATAAAACTCGGGACAACGTCCTAGAGTCTTGTGTTGTTACGTTAATAGATCTCTCTGATAAAATATTAATAATGAAATGTATGAACTTTATAGGAATTTTTAATTTAAAAAGTTTGTTTTTCAGCATGAATAAATCCACAGAATCTTAGGCTGCTGAAATATCTAGGAAAGCTGCAAGGAGACTTTTGTTCAGTGTAAAAGCTAAGCGAATGTCTGTTGTAAAAATACCTAAACTATCCATGGTGCTTTTACCTTTTCTAAACCCATACTGACTTGGAGTACTACTGGGAGTTTTGCGCGGGAAACGAAAAGGGAAAGATGGACTTTCTTTCTTTTCTTCTGAAATTATCATACACAGAGTTTATTGTGATAAAGTGGTGGCATCGTTATCAGTGGTGGATTTGCAGTCTCGGCCGCCCTAGGCCCCAAGCCATCAGCCACCCCCTTTCTCATAGACTACATAATGAAAAACTCAAAATACCCAAATTCCAAATACCGTACCTATTTAAAATTCCAAATATTTAAAAGATAAATGTTTCAATGAACTTACAGTTGAACAGCTCAGGCTCAAAACATCTTTTATTACGGAATACTTTATCCTTAAATAACTACCTGTCTTTAAAAGAACAAAGCCTTATTTGTATAAGTTCAAAATATTCTAGGGCAAATTAAAAATAAGTTGTGCGGTAATAAATATTTTTTACATTTATTTATTTGTGAAACATGACGTGTTATTATTTTTATGTTACTAAAGATTAGTTGTTAATGCCTTTGTAGTATTTTTGGGGTGGGGAGGAGGGGAGGGGCGTGCCCCCATTACTCCCAACTACCCTACCAATTCAGGATACGTATTTTTGGAGATATTTATTTACAGGTTAGGAATTAAAAAAAAAACGTACTTTCTATACACTTTTGAGGCCATTATGGGTTTTTTTGGAGAGGGAGTCATCCCCAACCCCATATCGTATAGCAATTAGGGATTAGAATAGTTTTCGTCAACTATGAGAATAAGAAATAAAGTATTTATTATTTTATGCAATTCATATTTTGAAATTGTAATGTAGGTATAGTTAACTAGCCGTTGCCCGCAAGTTCGTCCGCGCATAGGGAAAGAAATTCTTCCCCTATGGTCCGCGTCAATTTCTGTTATTATGATATGATCGCGATTAAGAAGTTTTTAAAGGAATATATTTTAAAGTACAAGTCTGCGTAAATGATATTTTGTTTCATTTTAGTTTTTTTTTATGCGGCGGGCGGTCAGCGAGCCCCTTCTCCCCCTCGCCCGCCGGCCAGCGCAGCATCTTTGGCAATGGCATGTGATTACCATAAAAAAGGTAATAGTGAGTCAATCTTAAAAGATAGACATCAGAATTATTATAGACATAATACTGTCGCGAAAATTTTGTTAAATCCTACAATCCCTCCCTCGATCGTGAGTTATTCCAGACACAATAGAAATCAATTGTTATCGTGGCACCCGAGTGCCTCCTGGGGGTTGAGGGATTAAGTAAGTAAGTAAGTTGTAAGTTACAGCCTATAATCATCCCACTGCAGGGAAAAGGCCTCCATCATTGAATTCAAGTTACCACTGCAATGATGGGAACTGGCATAATCACCACGCTTGCCAAATGCGGATTGGTGATCACAAACCCAACGTTCGAAAATTCGAAACTTTTTTTGCCCGACCCGGGGATCGAACCTGGGACCCCGAGATCTTAGCCCGGTATTTAAACCACTAGACCAACGGGGCGTTTACTGAGAAATAATTATTTCATACATATTTTTTGGATAACTTAAACCGTTTACTTTCCTCAATAATGGACCATCCAACAAAAATTCAAACCAGTACTTCCTGAGATTAGTATAGATTGACACTTTGATAATTATAGGTTTAGTATTCTAAATCTTTTTGAGTTCGGGTATTTTCAGTTCGTACATTTTAAATAAAGACGTTATGGCTTTTGTGATTCTTATATGCACTCATGCGGTATAGATTGCACCATGCAGTGCAGCTCACCCACCATACGCCCTAATAAGTTTTATGACACGATCTGGGCCGCCCCCTAAATTTGGCCGCCCTAGGCCCGGGCATATCGGGCCTTAAGGTAAATCCGCCACTGACCGTTATAATATTGGATCAACAAGTAGGATAAAACAAATAAAAATAAGACAAGGAAATTATAGACACAGTGGTCAGTACAGACGAATCAGTTCTCTATCCTGTAAAGTTTCTGAACACTATTAATCCTGCTGATCATCCTCCATCCATCCATGCCTCGGACATACATCCCACATAAAAGTTTTGTGAAACTACGTCAGCTTTATGCTATACTAGCTGTTGCCCGCGACTTCGTCCGCGTCAATTTCTGTTGTTCTGATCGCGATTATTTTTGCAACATATACAAATTTTTGTGTGGATGAACATGTCTGTTTGTACTGGTCTGGGTGTTTTCTATGTATTATAAGTATGTATTTACAAAAAAAAAAGTATTTAACTAAGATTATCGGTTGTCTAGTACCCCATACGACAGGGTACTTAATAGTACCTTAATTTGGGACTAGATGGCTCTGTGTGACCCAGTGAGGCATGTCTTAAAATATTTATTTATTTACATTACAATTTTATTTCAAAATATGAATTGCATAAAATAAAAAATACTTTATTTCTCATTCTCATAGTTGACGAAAACTATTCTAATCCCTAATTGCTATACGATATGGGGTTGGGGATGATTCCCTCTCCAAAAAAACCCATAATGGCCTCAAAAGTGTATAGAAAGTACGTTTTTTTTTAATTCCTAACCTATAAATGAATATCTCCAAAAATACGTATCCTGAATTGGTAGGGTAGTTGGGAGTAATGGGGGCACGGTCATGTTTCACAAATATATAAATGTAAAAAATATTTATTACCGCACAACTTATTTTTAATTTGCCCTAGAATAATAAATATAACAAATAAGGCTTTGTTCTTTTAAAGACAGGTAGTTATTTAAGGATAAAGTATTCCGTAATAAAAGAAGTTTTGAGCCTGAGCTGTTCAACCGTAAGTTCATTGAAACATTTATCTTTTAAATATTTGGAATTTTAAATAGGTACGGTATTTGGAATTTGGGTGTTTTGAGTTTTTCATTATGTAGTCTATGAGAAAGGGGGCGGCTGATGGCTTGGTCCTAGGGCGGCCGAAACTGCAAATCCGCCACTGATAACGATGCCACACTTTATCACAATAAACTCTGTGTATGATAATTTCACAAAAACAGAAAGAAAGTCCATCTTTCCCTTTTCGTTTCCCGCGCAAAACCCTATTTACCCATTCGGCTACGAAACCCTAAAAACGTAAACTGGGAGAGTTTACGTTTTTAGGGTTTCGTAGCCGAATGGCAAAAAACGGAACCCTTATAGTTTCGTCAAGTCTGTCTGTCCGTTCACATGTCGCAGCTGTCTATGAAACTATCCTATGAGTGTGTATAATAGTATCCCTATGGCAACAGTTTTTTTGATTCGAGGTATACGCCATTGTCTGCTCTAAACCACTCTACCCGCATTTATTCAGCCCTATCGTGATCATGGCGCTTAAGGGTGCCTGCCCACCGGAGCGGAGCGAGGTAGCTGAGCGGAGAAACTGAGAAATATTGCATCGCAACGTGTCACGATACGACGTCGTACACGACGTGTACTTATGTGTGCCCTCAGTCGGAAACTATTAGTCCTAATTTTGGTATCAGAATGCAGAATACCAAAATGTGTCAGAAAAAAAGGGAAATCAACTATTTTTTCTTTAATAGACAAAAACTATCTTAGGAAATTTTCAGGGTTTTAAACTATCTTCATACCGAAATCCAGCAAAGAAATTATCAATTCCCATACAAATGTTCACCCCCTTAAAGAATGATAATGGTCCTAAATAAATCCCTTCCCGGGACATAAACCATCTGTGCACCAAATTTCACTTAAATCGGTTTACGTGGAGAGATAACAGACACACGCATACACTTTAGCATTTATAATGTGTAGAATCAACTCGTGGGTGCCGCCAAGCGATCTTTCTCGGCATGAATTAAAGTTTGTGGTTTCCCAGACCTTAACTCACGACGTAAAGTGCCCTTGTGACGATTTATGCGACGTGATCCCTTTAATATATATCAGTCGTCTTCATATGGTAAAGGCATATCCACAGTCAGTAAACACCGCATGTTTATTTAGCAAATATCTAGGTAATGAACAGACTTGGCTGGGTTTAAATGGATAATGCTGCACGTAGTATGGTATAGGTGTAGGTATTCGTGTCTTAAAATTTTTATTTACAGGGATTTTGCTTTGCCATATAAATACTATTAGCTACTAAAGTCAAGATCATCATAAGCACACACCAGTCCACGGTTGGACATGGGCCTCTCTAAAAGCATTTTACCAGGCGGATTAGTAACTGCAATTTGACCAATTGTGGAAAGAAGAGTCTGCTGCATGCCCGTCTTATGATTTTGTTGCCTTTAACGACACCCGTAGGAAAAGAAGGGGTGGTGCTATTCGGTTTCTAAGTAAAATAGGAACCTATATTATTGTTGATTTATATTCTTTTGAAATTCAATTATGCTTAGAATTTCAAGAAATTAGAATTTTAGATAAGAAAAGATAAGAAAACGATTATTTGGTACCTACATTATTGAATTATAATTAAAAATATAACTTTAAATTATAAACGACGGGTGCGTTAAGTATTCATGAAATCGAAGAGAAATATGTAAGTATAATGTTCTTCACTTATTATAATATTCTTATTTGTTCTCCAATGTAACCTACAAAGCGAAAGGAATGAAAATAATAGCTTTGTTTATAATGTGTAACATATTTCTGATTCAACACATTACAAACAATTCGTCGGAATCGGTGCAAAGGCGATTTACGTTGCCTTCTTTTTAATCTCTCCATTTGTGATAGCGAGTGAGCGAGCTAGGATTAGCTTTTAGCTTTCGAGTGGTACGCGTCATTAGCGAGCGAATAGCCTACTTTAGCAGTCGAAAAGAAACACGTTTAAGGCTAGATTTTGCTACTCTATTGTTTGTGTGATTACAAACTACCAACCATGTTATAGTAAACGTTGCCAACTCACAATTAATGAAGTGAATTGTACTATTTAAATATTGCTTTATCATCGACGGACACTAATGTTGTAATGATTTTATAGCAGGGATAAAAACAGTAAGTTAAACTGCCAGTCTATGGCAGAGGCATACAATGGCTAATTTTGATACATTTTGCAGGATTTGATGAGATGAATAAGATGCAATAATGCGTAAGAGTAATACAATTTTAATATGAAAAACTATACTAATAATTATTTAACAATGCAATTTTTGAGAAACATTTGTCTTTAACAATTTTCAATAGGAAACTGTTAAAATAACCTATAGTTCTAACCCAACAGACAAAACAAGAGAAAGTTCTTAGTTCCCATAGATTTAGGATACAAGTAGATCGACTGACAGCCCAAAAATGCGTGACCAGTTTTGACATGTCAATGTGTGTGTTAGCTAGTGACGTACCTTTAACATTTTTAGACTATCGATAAGAATTGCAGTTCGTCGTTTGGAAAATAACGTTTACTGCTGTCACACTGTTTTTATCTCGAGATTATGCACCTACTTCGCGGCATACCTCACCGCCCTCAATTCTTACAACTATAATAGTGGGCAGGTAAATGTGCCCGGTGAGTATATTTTTTACATATGATTAAAAAATAAATATTTTAAATTTATAAAAAAAAACAGCCATTGTTAATTAGTTTTATTTATTTATCTCTTCAAAAGATTTTTGGCATCTGCTGTGCCGTGTGAGCTCATCAATGACAGTAAGTGAAAAAGAACAAGTTAACAAAATCTGAACAAACATTTACATTTTGATAAATCAATCCCTGATTATAGACCTTTAACAAGATTATCTTAGTTATGTTATGTTAGACGACTTCCGTGGCGGAGTGGCGTACACACCGGTTTTCAAGGTGTCGCCTGCTCCGTGGTCCCGGGTTCGATTCCCGAACGGGTCAATGTAGAAAAAAAGTGTTTTTCTACATTTTCTCGGGTCTGGGTGTTTGTGGTACCTTCGTTGTTTTTGGTTTCCAAAATACAAATGCTTTAAATAGTTATTCAAATTGGGATCAGAACAATGTATGTGATGTTGTCCACATTTCATTAAATTATGTTTAATTAATGGTTAGTATTAAATTATGCGTCAAAATTCAATAAGTTTGCGTATGTGATTCCTTACAGTTTCCTTCTTCAAATTGTTAAGTTGTCATTCATTTGAGACGCTAAACGTTAAATAACATCAAATTTCTCCGGAAACATTCGAGTTAAATGTCGGCTATAGTATCGATAAATTTGAGTCAAGCTCTAGCGTACATGTAAAAAATTTCGATGAATTAATTATCCACCAAAATAATGTAAATAATTAATACATAGGACTTTATCTATACAAAATATTAGAAGAAACAAACGGATTGAAGTAATTTCACATTTACAACATAACAACAAGATCAAATTCAACAAAAATAACGCGTTTTTACGATGACGACTTTTTACGTATTTACCTGTGAAATGAGCAATTGTCTAGATTATTTTTGTGGTTGACTCCACAGGCACTCACAGAACATGTGAGCATTGTTAAATAAAATTGTATTTACTTTAGATAATCTACGATTGTACTAGATAATTCCATAAAATGTCGAAGCTTATATCGCATATGCCACTGGATGTCACTCTGTCAATTAAGACTGATCACAAAACGAAAAGATTAGTTTTCTCTTTCTATCTTGCTTGATTTCCATAAGAGGTTTTCTTCTATCTCGCAGGTTTTGTCCGTCTATTATATTCTACGTTTATGTTAGTTCACCGCGTAACTTTTTTACCGGCTAACTGTTTTTTTTTTTCGATTAATTAATACTTAAAGTTCTTATTATTTTTATTTAAATTTAAAAAAGCAGGAGAGATCACAGTGATAGCCTTACAAAAGAAAAGAAAAGAAAACTATTTTTACAATATAATTTATTAACCGACAAAGAGCGTGACATAAAATCATCTTACAGCTTTCATTAGTTTAGTTGTGAGTGAAAAAAAAAGTTATTACTACTAACATACTTAATTTAATATTAAGGGGACAAACAAACATCCATACATCCTTACATCCATCCTAACATCCATACATACTCACCAAATTTCGCTTAATATAAAATTAGAAGTATGTTTATATAGGTAATGCGGCGTATGATTGCAACAAATATTGAGACACCAGCGCCTTTACGGCCTCTTTCTTTCTTGCCAAAAAACTAAAAATGGTGTAGGTTTATTGTATAATCTGTACATATTGTCACTTAAAGTACCGGCGATGGAACTAGGTGTAGGTGATGAACGTGTGACAAAATCGCGAGGTCAGCATACCTCGTGTCTCCATAAAACGTAACGGCAGACACATAAAGCCGGTAATGGAAGGTACAGGCCTATATTAAGACACTGTCGCATTCGCATGGCATGGGGGTATGACTTTACCATTAAGTAACATGACGGGGACAGGATCGGCGTAAGAATTGATGCTGTGTCATAGAGGGGCTAAGTTAGCTCGCCTGTTTTTTTTTAGAGGAACCTATGGGCGAACCTATCGAATCAGACTGTTGACGCAACACATAACTTTGTGATAGCCCCCGCTGTCGCGAAGTAACGTAGCTTCAGGCTCGTTTGTATCAGGTAGGCCATGAAGCCTGGCTGCCGATCATGTCCGTTATTATGAAAAAGGTACAATCCAAAAAAATATAGACACTAATATCACTAATTACCAAATTAATAGGTACCTATCTATATAAATAAAAAAAATCTGTGGTTGCCAAAGAGATGAATTATGGTTTGGCTGATTTTATCAATGAGGCTGAAGATATTTGCTACAAAGATAGAATCATAACAATTGCTTCACAAATTGTGTCAGTACTACTTTTCTGTGAAGCTATCAAAGTGTCGTATCGTATACCTATTTTTTACACTAGTAATTTAATTACTTAAAAATGGTTCGGAAAAGAATAATTTATTAAAAAGTTTAAGAGATTCATTTGAGTTACTTAATGAACATTAAACTTAGCAAATATCACAAGCTCCGTGTTCAAAGTGAGCTGTCGAAAGCGGCCCTTTCACAAATATCGCCTAAGGGTGTGAGTGTTCAATCCGGCCCTGTCGAATACCTGGGATGCCAGGATTCCCTCAGTGCTGTTATTTAGTTCCCGCGACGCGAGTATGTAATTAGAACAAATGCAAAATATAGCGCGGTTGGCGTTGTTTCATCGCCGCGCGTTAGCTGTTCACTAAATTAATGAACGCGCGAATGTCAAAGAAGCTTTCGCATGGGAAAATGTGTATTATATTTATATTAGTGAATTTTTACCATTAAATTTAACCAATATTTCTTTCGATAGCAAGTTTAGATTTTTTGATAAATTGTAGGTTATGTTGGGCCTTTATAGTAAAATAATTATTAAATTCGGTTATTATATTATACAGGTGTGATTTATAAACGTACTTACTACATACTTTTTAGAGTTATTATTGTATGTGTGTCATCTGTGTTTAATGCATGAAAAGAACATTATTTAGCTATTAAGAAATAAAAGTTACAAGGAATTCTAGCCCTTAAGCTCTCACTTTAAGAAAAAAAATGATATTTGAGTGTGTACTTGCAGAAGGGATTTAAGAATAATAATTTTTAGTGTTTTTTGTAATAGCTGCAAAATGATATGAAATACATCATCTGTGAAAATTTCAAATTTTCAACTGTTTAAGATACAGCCTGCTAACAGGCAGACACACATGCATACATACGTAAGGATGAAAAGTTTTTCATAATATCGATATATCGAAATCGATATATATCGAATAAAGTCGATATTAATATATCGATATATCGGTCTAGTACGCCGATATACTGATATTTTCGATATTTCTTTTTTTTAAAGGCTTATTAAAATTAATGTAGTTTTATAGCCCCATTATACGATGGGCTATAATGATGAACATTCGCTGTACATTACTGTGGTTCGCATCGCTCAGTTCCCAAAAGCTCATTAGTCATATAAAAAAAGGGACTATAGTCCCTTTTGGGAACTGAGGGAGTATACTATAGTTTTAAAAAGAAATTCGGCCTTAGTAAAGTCAACTGTTGACTCGACAGTGTACAGCGAATGGTCATCATCAGCATGGCATGATGATGGCCCATTCGTGTAAAGGACAGGAATACTTCAAGTACCTTCCAGACAATTCAAGTACTGCTGTACCTAGGCTACTACAACTTATTTCTGTAAATTTTATACATTACGATTTTTCGATATTTCGTTACGATATAATATATTTTCGATATTGATATATCGATATCGGCGTATCGTCGATATCGATAAATATCGATATATTTAGGCGTCGATATATCGATATTTATCGGTTTTTCGATGTATCGTGGTATCCCTAGATATACGGATAATTGAGTCTTAGTAATAGGCCGTTTATACCTTTTTTAGTTCAGAACCCTAAAAATAAAGCTGTGGCTACTGACCCCCGATAAATTACATTAACAAAATGTACCTAAACGTACCTAGGTAATTCAACACAGTTGGCTTGGCTCTTCAAAGTAATTTAACTTGGCTCTTCTAAAAAATTATAAGTATCCAATAGCATCTTAAACCACCTACGCGGTACATACTGTGAGTTTCGGTTTATTATACCCGAGATAAGATGCCTCCGAGCTTTATTAAGGTTTGCCACACCAGTCAAAGAGGTACGTGATGTCATAAATCGAATGTGTACACAAACGTACCCGTATACACGTAATAAAGGCAAACGCAGTCATGTCACGTGACACATTATTAAATTGCAAGTCAGCAAACCAACCAATTTTACACGAATATGTAGGAACTGGTGTAAATATGAAATAAGATTAAGATGAAGGCTGTTTCACGCTCTTTGGAATAGGTACTGCGTAAGATTTTGGAATTTGGATAACAACCTATGATTATTCAAGTCCATGAGGGGTACATGCATCATCGCCACGCTTGCCAAATGTGGGTACGTGATCACAAACCCGAGCAATGTTCAAAAATTCGCAACTCTTGTTGCCCTACCTACCCGGGTATCGAACCTAGGAATTTTTTTCTGAATTAAAATTTCGTTTCTTCGTTTCAAATATCTATACCCTAAAGTCATGGGGTTTTGGTTTTGTTTGTATTAGCCTATTCAAGAGTAGAGTAGACAGACTTGACGTTTTTAGGGTTCTCCAACATGGTATCTACCCTCATAGTTTCGCCATCCGTCCGTCCGTTTGTCTGTCTGTCCATCTGCAGAGAATCTGTACTATAAAGCTGTGATTAAACATGGATATGTAAATGCTCCTCTTTTTACTTCAGTTGAAGATGTAAAAAAGGTTTGCAAAATATACAAAAGGCGTGACATAATGTTAGCAAACGTGGGTGGGTACATGACAGACAGAAATTGGAGATGACTCGCCTAATCCTGACATGAAGCCGTAATCCCAGACAACACGTGTGCTCAAACTTGTTTCATATTAAAAGAAATATATATTTAAAAAAAGGTAGTTTCACCTTTTCCTACATTTATTTTACCTCTGATTTGCGAAATTTTTTCGCAAGGATTTGTATGTGAATTTTGTAAGTCTCTTCTCGAAAAGGTACCGCTGTCCGATCCCCCTACCAGATTGGGCCCGCCAGAATGGAGCCCGACCGTGATCCGGCGTGCCACGGCATCTCCGGTTCCGGCGGCGCCACCACTGGTGGGTTCGCCATTTGGTAGGGTGCCTTTCGCACCCCACACTAACCCGATCACGCCCGCTAGTATGGGCTCCGGTGCGAGCGAGCCTGAGGCTTTGCGAAGCCTCACCCTCGGCCTCAGCGCTCGCCAAATTGCCAAATTCTGCACCGGTTTAACTAAATAAAGCCTTCCATATAAGGTTTCAGGGACAGGTCCGTCAAAAAAAAAAAAGCCAAGAAGGTACCAAAAATGTAAGTGTAAGCTTTTAGTACACACATTTAATTGGTTCAACATAAACTAAACATAAAAATAAACATAAACAATATGTAAATTACCATATGAGTAGGTAATACACAATTAGGCTTAGAATAATAACACCTAGAAACCGAATGTAAGCACGAAAAACGCGCAACTAAAACTAAGCCATACCTGGCTTACTTCGTTCCGCGAGCTGTCAGTGCTCAACGTCACGCTAAGTCAAACACAGCTCGCGAAAAATAATTTAAAATGACTGTTTGCACTATGAAGAAGTGCTCTAGCATATCAGAGAAACAAAAAGAAAGTGATAAAGTTTAATTTCACAGGTAAGTACTTACATTTTATACATTTTTTGTACGTAAATCGAATTAAAAGCAAATAATTTAAAACACAAAACCTATCAACATCAGTGTTGCTAGTTTTGGGAAAACAAATTGCACACAGTTTGTTTAGTTGGTTTTTAATATTGAGAAAAATATTGAATTTCCCATAACAGCTATTTAATACTGTTTAGACTAAATGATGGTGTTATTAATTCTATGAAAATAATTTCTTAATGTGAATTTATACAATCATACAGGCATTTAAATTTAAACACATTGAACGGTGGCATTCGTCATTAGATTAATAAATATGTAATATACTTATGAATGTAATCATATTTTCTTATGTATTTAACGATCATACTAAACACATGGCAAATCGTCGTATAACTAAACAACACGTTTTCCCATTTTTTGTGGGTAAACGCCCGATGATGGTAACATTGAAGCCATATTTGTGTGCGTTAGAAGAGCGTAGATTTATTCAGCTTACGCACACAAGAATAATTAAATGGCACGCGTTTACGCTTACGTTTTGGTTCAGACGCGGCTTCTAGGTGTTATTATTCTAAGCAATTAGGTTATTTTATCAAGATGTTGCATATTGATAATAAGTAAGAAAGGTAGAGCCGGTTTCATTACATGTCATAGTAAGGTTTGTCAAGGTGCCTTAGCGCCCCTTCACGATTCCACAAGAATCCGCGTTAGGCCGCGTGGTGAATTATAAGACTCAAATCACCTCACAGTTGAAGTAAGGGCTGTGCCCTGCTGAACGAATGGCGGTTGATCCTTTTCTTTCTTACAGAGGAGTTCATGGTTTTATGAATGCAAGACGGTTTAGGAAAGATAAACAAGAATATCAAATAAAATATTTATAGGAAATGAAATTATTTAGATCATCCTTTTAATATTTCAATGTGCCATAGTCATTGGCAATGTCTCATTGCTCTGACAATCAGGAACCGTTAACTGTCAGTTCACATTAATTTGACAGATGACACTGACATCTGTCATTCCTCTGACAGGTCGTTTTGATAGTCCACGGACATATAAAGCGAACTGTATGTTCGCTCTGTTTCATTATGTCACTACAACCAATTTCACTACGACCTACATAATCCAACTTTAGTGCGGGCATTCCCCAGAGGCTACATAGTCCCGAAGTTGTCGCGACAACACGGACAAGCCCCGTGTGTCTGCGAATCGCGCCCTGTCCGCTGTGACGGCCATGTTACTAGGAAGTAATCAAACTTCTCAAACTCCCAATACCGATACTACCTGGCGAACTAATTCTGAAGCAATTTGTGAAATTTCCGATCCCCTTTGGAGGATGGCAAATATCCTTGTTCGGCCAATGGGATGACGGCTAGTATCTTGTGTGGTAATGTGGTATTGCTATGAATCATTCAAAATTGTATACAGTTATTTTTATAAGCATTGTTCGGATCATTGATATAGATGGATCGGATGCATAAGACGTAAACAAATTTTTGTTACTCAAAAGGAGAGTTATTTTTTAGGGTTCGGTTGGCAATAAGAAACCCTCATATTTTCGCAACGTCTGCGTCCGTCTGCTGTAGAGTTCAGAGATTCTAGATAAATACTACAAATTTTAATATTCGATTAAGTTTTTTGAAATGTAATATTTTAAATTGTCTCTATTGAGATGAGAAGACTTTAATGTTACTCGCATAGGTACCTATAAAAATTCTTGTATCAGTAGAACTTTGTGCCATAATATAGTAGAAGATGAAAATCAGTAAGATTCTCTGCATAAAGTAGTTGTAAATTCTTTCTAAAACTGGCAACCCTGTTGAAATAAACAAAAGCGAGTGTTGACATCGCCCGCGGCGGGAACAGGGATAACTTTATTACGTCAGTTAGTGCAAGAGAAGCTAAATTTTCATATTAAAGCCTATCCCAAAAGTTTCAGTGCGGTTGTTATGAAATTCTAGGCACATTTTAATATATGCTACCGAATATAAGTTTAACTAAGGTCAAAAGTTAGTTAGGGATTCGCATAGCCGTTGTTAAAATTAAGTACGTATACGATAGTAGTAGTGCAATAGTTTCTACATCCAGAGTGTATTTTGAGTTACGTTACTAACTAACTCATAGTTTAAGTTGTCTTGTAAGTGCTCCTATCGCCTGTCTTAATTACATCATTCAGTCAAATTTTATGGAAGCACCAATAGTTAGCAACAGTTTTTGAAGTCAGACTAAATTACTTATTCTTTGTTTATGGATATTTTCACATAAGATTTAAGTAAAAGTAAGTAATGCTTAACAAAGGAACAAGCCTCTGGCTTTTATGACAGCCATTCTAGGGCTCAAAACGTTTTCAACATAAAACAGTAATTTCGATTTTGCTTAATCTTAAACATGTTCATAAAATGTTATGTTTCAGACTTTTATGAGTATAATAAATATTTTATAGTATCCAGAACCGAACGACCCGCATATGAGTGCTTTGAATTTATGGATAGGTAAATTAAATCGAGGTTCTTCTAAATAAAAGAGGTAGCACTGAGTCTAAATTTGTCGCTTATTGTCGGTTGTTTGTCGGTTCAAACTGTGTGAAAAAAGTTTTATTTACCTAAGTATTAACAATTACTTGCCAAAAAAGTACGGTGGTTCCGTAAAAAAAACACCGTCTTAAAAACGGCAAGGGTTTAAAATAATGGAACCATAAGGTTGTTAACTGCCTCCGTAGAGCAGGGGTCCTCTCGCTCGGCAACGTCGCGCAGATGGCCGGCGCGCTCCACTGGCCCGAGATGACTTAAATGGGATGAATAATGAAATCGATGGACCAACTCGTTAATACTTAATCGATGTTTCCTTGTAATTGATCATTTTGTAATCGTTACGGCTGGCAGAATAAAACATTTGCTATCTGAAGAACGTTAGTTTTAAAAGTTTCCAACGCTACTTGCGAAGGAAAATAAAGCATGCACTTTATCTAAATGTTAATTTCTAAATGCTTAAATACGGAGCGGACTAATTTGAATTAAGAGACCGAAAAGTTAATTTCTGGCAAAAGCGGAAGAAAACCTAGTTTTTAACGGACATTTTTACTATGACTAACTTCCCTCATTTATATCTCGAGACGACTTTTCACTTCGGCTATTAGGCCTTAATGTTTGCCAACGGAACTTTTCCTTTATCTTAAATGTTTTAATAGTACTTAAATGAACGGAATACTAAAATCTATAAAAGTTTTGACTGCGATTACCAAATTTATTTATTTTTCAATTCGAACCAGTACTTCCGGAGATTAGCGCGTTAAAACAAACAAACAAACTCTTCAGCTTTATAATATTATAATATTATATAAATGATTTATTTGGTTATTATAATAAAAATATAGGTATGAAAGATTTCAGGCATCGGGAAATGCAATGTATAATAAATGCGTCAGTCGTCACTGCGGGTACTAAATTAATGTATTTGATACAGTATTAGGGCTTATTAGTTGAAACCTTACATGGTAGCGATAATTAACCACACTTTAGGCTAAAAATATTCTTTCAGGAAAGCATTCTTTTCTCAGTACTACTAACACCGAACAAATTAATAGTCCTAGATCTTGTGTTTTCACTCGTCTGTAAGGGGAAAACTCTTAAATCATGATTAGTCTTGAATTTAATGTGTTCTTTAATGTACCTAATGCGCATAAAAATAGTGCAGGCGAGGTACAGAACTTTGGCTGACATTCCAACTCGCAGCTCGTAGCGTGAAGTTGATCCGAGTAGGTCTAGAATAAAATAGTACCAACTCTTCTCGTTCTAGGTGTAATAGATGATTAAAGTAGTGATGCTGAAAGAAGACTAGAAGCATCATCTTATTTCCGCCATTGGGCAAACTAAGTTCGCCAACCCGCCCGCTTAGCATGTGACATTGCAAGTCCAGCAGTCGATTGATAATGATGAACAGGAATTTGGGTCCCACAGCTACATGTGCGGTACTGTGTGTACAGATGTGTAATGGTAAACGGACTGGTTGGTATAGTGGTGCGGAGGTCTACTACGCTAGGGTCCTGCGCTTGATTTTCGATAAGGAAACCTGTTTTTTTTCCTGAAGTGGCTTGGGTTTCGAAGGCACGTTGGTCCCAGCTACCGTTTCAAGACAGAAATTGTAAAAACAAGTTATGTCAGAAGCCTGGAAAGTGGCTTGGAAAACACTGGCATATGACAATTCTTGAAGAATGGTAACACGATAAGAAGAGAAAGCCGTGGTGAACATCACAGCATTTTTATTCTTCGTAATCTTTTTTTGTGTGACCAAGATCGATTTCGTATCATGGTCAAGCCTAGGTACCTTTTACTAGAAACAAGATAAAGAGTTTAGGGAGAGTCCACGTGTAATTATAATACGAATATTTTTTACGAGCTGTAGCTAGTTAAGGTATGAAAAACATCGCCTCGGTGAATCTTAAATATAATTAGAAGTAATTGTTGGTCGCAAAAACCAATTTTTTACGCACGTAATGTAGGTGCTAATAAATGTCACGGAAAATTAATGACCATAATAAATTAATTAGTATGGCATGATATAATTTTTATGAAATATGCCTTCGTTACAGCTTTAAGTACAGGTTTTTTATAATTTCCTTTTTATAAATTAAATCCGAAACAATTGATAATACAAAACTATTTCGGAAATAATCGAAACACAATATGCCCATTTAAAAATGCTGTTATTGCAATTTTATAGAATTTAAAATAATTTTTAGGAACTAGTCGCAACAAAAAGTCCTGCATTAGGCTAGCTGTCAGTAATAGATTATTTCATGGGTGACCAAGTTTCGGTATTAATTAAGATAATAAGCGCAAAATGTGATGTTAAATTTATCTTTATTATATAATAATAAATTTATCTCAATTGCTCTTTAGATTGAAAGTTCCTACAGAGCACCTTTAGTATGCTTTCCAATAATAAAACTACCTATTTTACGATAAATGTAATGCCATGGTTATAGACTAAAAGTTGGCATTTTGGTTTAGCATTTAAGTAGGTGATAATGAACTACCGTCCGCGTCCTCACTAGCCCCCAGTCCATCGCTATTGCAAAGCCGGCAAAGGCGATTAGCAAATTAGTCACGTGACTCGCGCCGCACCCGTTTCAAGCCGGTATAATTTGATTGGATCCCGACAACAGGCCTGACCTTCCGGAATTTCCCGGTGCACTGGAATGTCCCAAAATCGCAGTGTTTCTATTTCTCACTGGCATGAGAAGGTATAATTTCATTAATTTCCAGTATTGTCACTGAAATGTTCCATAAGTACACCAGGAATTTGAACTGTGAATTGCACATACCAGGTACTAATCTATTTTATGATACAAGAAACGGTATTGTGAACTATAAAGGAAAGTTATGCTACGGGAAAGGTTTTATTATGTACTTTCGTCGAACATAGTTCAGGTTACAAATTTAACAAGGTACCTAGGCTTGAGTGTGAGCTCTTAACGAAAATAACAGGAGGTTCTCAATTTAATCACGCATAACTTTTCACTAGGATAGATGATTTTGATGTTTTTTTTAATTGATAGGTTGTCGCCGAAAAGCTTTAAATAAGGTTCTTATTTGGAGTCAGTGCGCATCATCATGCGCTGACTTTCTGCAGCTTATTCACGGTTTAAATTTTGGCAATTCAATTTTAGTACGAAAAGTTATATTATTTAATAGGCTTGTCTCTCTTCCTAACCACATTACAAAAAGGCGAGAAGTATCTTTTCAAAAGCGTTCTTGACATTAAATACTTATCTAAACTGATTTTTGATGCATTTAAATTGCTTGACTGCCTTGGGCAAGGCTCACTGTTCTAACCACAGAACATAAAAAAAAAATGTTCTGTGGTTCTAACCGTTGAGCCATTAAGACGTTAATCAACGAATTTATTAAATTTTCTCGTTAGATGCAGAATTTCATCCATGTTTTTGATTACCTCAAACATCGGACTGAAATATTTTTACAAATATTTAACAATCGGTTAAGATGAAATAGCTGAAACATTGTTGCTACTCTGCTGGCTACAGCCAAAGAAAATAAACAATCTAAATTAAGTTAAAAAAATAAAATAATAAAGTTTATCTTTATTTTCTTTGCTACAGCGTAAAGCCTCGAGTAAATTCGTCGAGACAAACAGTTTTAGGTCGCTCGCAAAGCTAAAGGTTGTGGGTTCAATCAAACCCAGTTTCGTAAAGTAAATTTCTTCTTCAAGGTATCCTATTTAGAGTATCGAATTAAATTTGTATTCGTCCCGGCCGCCTTACCTATTTCAAACTGAGATAATTTCAGCCATTCCAATCATTCCAACAGTCGGCCGCTACACCCGACTGCCAACACCGTTTCATTATTCTGTGGTCATAGTTTGTGTTTGATGTCAAATTAACAGTTATGCAGCCGAATTCTAAATGGATACTCAACTCTGTTAATATGAAATCCTTCACAATTCGTTATTTATGTAGCCTTTCGATAGTAAATTAACAGCTTATAATCATCCCACTGCAGGGAAAAGGCATCCATCATTGAATTCAAGTTACCACCGCAATCATAGGTAGGTACTGAATTAAGCTTGTCTGTACCCGTCATTGCTATGATAACTTAATTTAAATGATATAGGCCTTTTCCCTGCAGTGGGATAATTATAGGCTGTTACTTTACTTTTACAAGATTACTTTAAAGAGATTTAAACTGCTTAAATTTAACAGTAGACTATTATTCTACTTACACTACGAGGGTCAATTTATCTACCTAATTATAAAAGTTAAACAAAGGCTTGAAATAAAACATAGATGTTTTTTTAATAGTAAGATGAAACTTATTGACTAATGTAATAAGTTTATTCTATTTACTCTGCAAATCACAAAGGAAAACAAAATATTAAAAAAAACGAATTATTTATTTAGAAGCTGAAAAGTAATTAACCTTATAGTACTCGTAAATAAAGTAGGGACAATAATAAACATGTGCGTGTCCTGGTTTACTTAGTAGATAAGAGTATTTTTGTTTTAAAAACTGTTCTTTAAATAAGTTAATTACTAGTAAACTAAAAATACAATTTCTTCCACCTCTGGCAGGCAAGATTTATATTCAAGGGAATAATCCCTTGAATATAATATTATACTTTCAAGAGTTTTCTTACTAAAAGCTGTCATCAAACTTGTTGCCAAAGGCGTCATTTAAACTGTCATAGATTTGCTAATGAATCAGTTAAACCCACCCCTAGTGTAAATGTGAGCTTCAGTAATAGGTTGATCAGATTACATACAGACCCCGTTGGTCGGGATGATTTGATTGAATCCTAAGTACTAATTCTGTCAACTATCGCAATCCTTCTCCTTTGACCAACCAACTAACAGGCTCCCTTTGTCGAACAAGCAATGGTTAGTTGACAAATGTCGAATACTCAGTATTCGATATTGTTTTTAAAGGTACACGTT
Source organism: Anania crocealis (assembly GCA_949315895.1). Taxonomy (NCBI): domain Eukaryota; kingdom Metazoa; phylum Arthropoda; class Insecta; order Lepidoptera; family Crambidae; genus Anania; species Anania crocealis. The sequence goes on along the minus strand of OX438884.1, from coordinate 18,642,944 downwards.
GGACGTTGGGATAAAGCTAGACAGACCACAGGCATGACTGGTAGTGTCATCTTTGCTCAGGAGTCGTTGACCCGAACTCGATAAATTTAATAAGACAATTCTGGCATATTGAACGATTAAAACAACGAACAAATTATGCTTAACTAATATGATCGTAGTAACGACGATATGACGTTTTTAAAGGATAAGTAGACGTCTCATCTATTCTAAAATATTATTCGCAAAAAGTTCCACAAATCATTTTAAAACTGCAAGATTTCCGGATCAAGTCATCGAATATTTTTAACTAATAATTGGAGTCGGTAGTTTTAAGCATAACTATTTTAAAATTACCTGCTATAAAGCAAATAGCACTTTTGTCAACCACAAACGCTGTAAAAAGTTCGAAACATTTCGTGATAAATACAAATAGATTTTACGAGTAAAACCTTAATAAACGTAAGTTAAATCCGTAAATAAATTAACGCAACCAAAACATCCTAACTAGGTAATTACTTAGGTAAATATAAACGTTAATTACTGTCGGATTGACGCTTTTGCTCAGCTCCAAAACTTTATAAACAGATTTCTAAAGAGTTACATGTATTCATCGCACACTTCTCACGTCTATATATTCGTAATATCCAAAGGTATGCCTTAACTTTATCTAGTAGATACCTTTTCGACCTAATAAACAGAAACTTTAGCATACAAGATCTAACTTTCTTAGCTTGTCTCTCTAAGTTAGAATTTCGATTTGGGCGGGATCCAGAACTTTAATATTGTGTTATCCGTATGTGTCCATAAAAAATAATACGCTGCTACTTTCTTTGTTGTGAAAATATCAAAGAGATTTTTCGCATCATACAGATTCCTATTTTTGAGTAACAAGAAAACTTTATCTGAACTATACAATTATGAAAAAACTTCCACACGAGAAACTTAAACATTTTTGAGGTGTAAGTAAGTTGTTAAGTTCTTAAATATTGAGTTTGTCGATTAATTAAATCTCTGCGAAACCACTTTACATCTCAGGTGTACCGGACTTGTTTCTCTACAGAAAACCCAATCCTTACGAAATGAAAACAAATTAACTGACATTGCAAAGTATCAGGGCCATAAACAAAGGCCAATTCCTTGTAGAATGGCGAAAATGAAACCAGCGAGCTGGAAGTTATTAGGGTCCTGGATTAATTAAAGTTTCACTAAACACCGTATCTGAAGGTTGGCAAACTTTATTTGACGTGCCGGGGGCAACTGAAAATAAAAATAGTATTTTAATCAGATAGAGAAATCCTAATTTACGAAAATGTATCACGTTCAGGTTCCTTTTTAAACTTAGTGTATTTTTCCTCTCACAATGATTCTTAGTAATACCTAATACCTATTCCTTGTATTGGTACATCGCCATCGCGAATCCCTATAGGGTGCCCTAGCCAGTTGACACTGCGCTTATTGTTTCCACGTAATTTAATTAATTATAGTATTTATGCAAGCCTAACTTTATCATTGGCAAGGTAAATCTATTACTGTTTAATGTTATTCTAGAAGTATGTGTACCTTTACATAATAAGCATCTACGCGATACGTGAAACGCTATTTCGTCGCAAATTGACTTTATAATTTTCAAAGAACACGTTGCTTCTCGGGTTGCCACAATACATTTACTGATATTACCTATGTAAATTTCGTTGAGGAATTAAATATTTGCGAGTGCCTTACGTCTTATTTACGCATCGCTCGTCAAAGGAAATGTGCGTGTGATCCCTGTAAATTCGCATCAAAACCACCCTGTTGCCACACGGCTATATCTAATAGGTACTACTCGTATTTATTTACATCTATATTACGAGTATATTAAACGTATTTTTATGAAAATATTGATTTTATTTCAAAGAACAAGTTTTTGTGTTTTGGTACTTAGTTCCGAAACCAGTTCTTCTGAGGTTATTAATGTTTTAGAGACACCGTAAAATCACAAAGAAGAAATCCAGTTCTAATACTGATTTGGTATTTCGATATTGTTGGATCACCACTTGATTCGATGCTGTCACAGCACTCGAGTCTAAAGCAATTGAAACTGATCTGAGCCGATTTCTCCTGAATCCTTTGGCAACGAATGTACTTCCAGTTAGCGATGCAATTTATTCCAGCCCCAATACTTTTTCTGCAGTCCTCGAGCGGGGCTGCCGGAAGGAATAAAATTTCTCTAAAGAAATAAAGCAGCTATCGAACAAGTTGAAAGATAAGGGTATTAAGTGGAGAAGCCGTAATTTTAATCTAAAGAAAAGTAGGTTGAAGACACTTATTTTTAGACGTTCAATACTTTAAGTGGATATCGCCATTAATAATTTAAATGATAAGTTTAAAACTAGGATCATCATTATTATCTTTTCAGCCACTGCAGGAAGTTATCCTTGTTATAGGCACAATGTATTTTACATTTCTTTAAAATATATAATGGGCTTGCTCTTGACAACATTCTTAACTTTACGGTTAAGAAGAAGCTTACCCAGAGGTACTGGTTCTCCCACACACCAGCGGAACACAAAATAACTGTTTGGCGCTGGACTCCGGCATGAGGGTGGTAGCATCCAGGCGGTCTCTTACGAAGCCTACCACCGCAGAGCCGGTTCTGTTAGCCGTCATCATTGGTTAGAAAACCAAAGATGCCGTTGCCCAGGGTGGACCACTAGGAGGTAGATCCCACCGCCCCAAACTACTGCGGTAAATGGCATCTAGGCCAGTCCTTACTTTCTCACTTCTTCAGTAAAAAAGAGCTTTTGGAGCATCAATAATACTAGTGTATCCCACACATAATTAAATACGTATATTTATGATTACATCAAAGATAGGTTATGTGCATAAATGCATATAACTGACGCGTAGTGACGCAAACATTAATTGTGACGCATTATTCATTGCAGGAGTGTTTGCGCGCAAGTGTCCTGTTTCTGATATTTTTTAACTGTAGACCTTATTGTTTGTGTGGTAAGCTTGCAATATACAGGATAAATAAACAACTACAAAAAATGTTGCGAGAGAAAAATAAGTTTAGAAAAAAATACAACCTTTACAATAACCCAATGGACAAAATTTCTTTTCGTATACTTAGCAAACGCTGTGAAAGGCTTTCAAAGATATGTTTTCAATCTTACTTAGACCACATAGAACAAAAAATTTCGACAAATCCTAAATACCTCTGGTCCTTTATTAAGGGAAAACGCAAAGATATCAGTAACTATCCTTCTTCCCTGTCAGATGGTGGCAGTGTGGTAAGCGATGGTTTAGATATTTGTAATATGTTTGGTTCCTACTTTTCGTCTGTCTATTCCCCAGTTCCAGTGTCGTGTGATGCAATTGAGACGTCACCTTTCTTGCGTAACCTAACAAACAATTCAGATTATTTTTCAAACATAAAAGTTGATGTTGTCCCGGATCAATGGAAACTGGCTAAAGTAGTCCCAATTCCAAAAAGTGAAGCCACAGATATCGTTGAAAATTACAGACCTATATCAATTTTGCCAACCATTGCCAAAGTATTTGAAGCATTAATTTGTCCAAAAATTCAAAATCATTTAAAAAAATATTTGACAACTCACCAACATGAATTTACTCCCGCAAGGTCTACGTGTAGTAATTTGTTAACTTTTGTCGAAAGCACTATAGAGTTCATGGATTCAAATAAACAAATAGATGCTATATACACTGACTTTAGCAAAGCTTTTGACAAGGTCTCGCATGATATCCTGATACAGAAACTCACAGCATATGGTTTCACTGGGACACTCCTTATGTGGCTGAAATCATACTTAGCCGATAGATCATTCTTTGTGGTTGTTGATGGATACAAGTCAAACATCTTTAAAATCAGTTCCGGTGTGCCACAAGGTTCACATTTGGGGCCTATTCTTTTTAATATTTTCGTCAATGACCTGCCAGATTGCTTTGTGAACTCTACTCCATACATGTTTTCCGACGATCTTAAGATAGCCCGAGTTGTGAGTTCTGATGAGGATGCAGTGTTGCTCCAGAACGATAATGACCGACTGGTAGATTGGTGCACACATAACAACATGCATCTCAACGTGAAAAAATGCTCTCAGATAACTTTCACTCGCAAACATAATATTATTGAGCAAAACTACAACATACACGGCGTGTATCTTGATAAGGTTAATGTTGTACAGGATCTCGGTATACTCCTTAATCGAAAACTTACTTTTGTTCCCCATATAGATAAGGTAATTAAGAAATCTTTTAAAATGCTGGGTTTTATTTTGAGGAGTGCAAAATCATTTCGTAAACCTAAAACTAGAATTATCTTGTATAATTGCCTTGTTAGGAGTATAATCGAGTATTGTGGTGTTGTTTGGCGTCTTCACTATGCAACTCACACATTACGATTGGAACGAGTTCAAAAACGGTTGGTGAATCATGTGGCCTATTCCACAGGGATAGCCAAAAAGATCCCTAGTTACGCGAAGCGACTCGAGAAGTCCCAACTTAAATCATTGAATTCACGTAGAGATGGGCATGACCTTTTGTTTCTATTCAAGGTACTTAACTCTATTACTATTATTAATCTCGGCAAACGTAGTGTAGGACGCCCCCCTGCTAGATGGACCGATGACCTGAAGAAGGTCGCTGGTAGTGGCTGGATGAGGAAAGCGGGGGATCGTGCACGGTGGCGTGCCCTTGGGGAGGCCTACGTTCAGCAGTGGACTGCAATAGGCTGATTGATTGAACTCTATTATACTCTGTCCCTATCTGTTGTCAAAAAATAACTTTAAAATTCCATATAAATATCCTAGACATCCCATAAAGTTATTAAGTCCCCCTTTTCGTAAAACTGTATCAGGTTCAACTCTCCAATTCCCAGAATTTGTAAAATTTACAACAAGTACAGCACTCAAACTGATTTATTTGGCACCACACTCGCAAAATTCAGGTGGCAAGTATATTCAATGACAAATTAATTTGTCACTACAACACAAAATTTACTGTAATTTAGTACTTCGGTTTTATGTTGTTCTCACTCTTTTAATTCAATTAAATTCATTTATTTATTTCGACCAACTTAGATCAATCTGTTAGTAAAATACAAATAAAACTCATCTTATCGTTGGTGAGATATTTTAAACATTAACACACCTATTACGATTATAAGCATTATTAACGTATGAGATGATTTGCAAGCACTTGTGGCTACAAGTGCTTTCAAATGTTTATATTTTATATGTGTTTAAGCGTTTATTTTAATAAATACTTGCATGGAGTGTTTACCTAAGTATATATTGTACTGTTAGTTTGTTTATTAATTAACTGTATCTAGAAAGTAATACTGTATACTTGTTGGTAAACCAATAAAAAAATATACTGTTTTCGAATACCTAACCTACCTAGACTCTTAAAATTAAATTCTGCACTGGCCAAGTAATTTAACTTGCGCATCTTATTAATTTTCGAAGAGAAAACTTTTGCATTTTTCATCAAGTTATTAAAAAAAAAAACCATTTAGAAAGAATATTTATTAATCCGAAATGTAGCAACTTCAGATGAAGATAACTGTAAGTTATCAAATTAACAAATTCCTGCCTTCGTATCGGGGTTGCCAATGGCGATTAAAAGTTTTGCGACTCGCCCCTGCCAGGCCCAGGCTGTTAATTCAATTTGCGAAAATCCTTCTGGGTTTGCTATCTGGCCTCTCAGCTCTGGTAGTAGTTAAGATACAGTTTCATCATGAATACCAATTTGTCATTATTAACACCTATTTGTATTTTATGCACCTGAAGAAGAATTGAAGAATCTAAGTTTGTTGTAAAAGTGAAATAATGTAACAGCCTATAATCCCACTGCAGGGCAAAGGCCTCCATCATTGAATTTAAATTATCATTGCTACAGGCAAAATCACCAGGCTTGTCATATGTGGGTTGGTGATCACAAATTTGAGTAATGTTCTAAATATTTGAAACTCTAGGATCGAACCCAAGGCGCTGAGATCTTGGCCCGCAACCAATTGACTCAAGGCGCGTTTAGTTTTATTGAGAAATATCGATAAGTTTACGAGGACTGCTAAGGGCTTTTACCAAATCTGTTTAACTGTTAACACATCGATGGGGTGACTTAATGGGTAAAACAATTGTTATGTCGAGAGTTGAGAGGGTAATATTTAATAGCGCTGATGTTAATTATTGAGCAATTTATTCACAATTACAACACATCGTTACATCAACCATGTTTTATAATTTTATGTACCATTGCTGACCTACAAATCTAATCTTTTATTTACTTGTGCAAATAATTTACTACAAATATGTAAAAAACACACTACAATCGGTCGAGACTTCGTTGCATCGAAAATCTATGTATGTTAGAGGCACCTACTCAAAATAATGTTATGCTTTTCAGTTGAAACTTTTCTTGTGTTGTATTATTTATATAAATTATAGACTTCCTACGTCAAACATTGTTTTCTTTGTTTAACCATCTTTTATCCTTATGTGTTGGTTGTATTATTCGATCTTATCCATAGTATTAAGGATACACAATACATGTACATGGTACCTACAGGTATAGTACTAATGAAGGAAGACCTAGAGAAGGTGGCTTGCCGGGTTGAATGGCAAACGGGTTTGGCATTGTACGGGCTGATTGGATCTGAGCTGAACTGGGAAGCAATTTTCTCATACCGAATTCCAGTGGCATTTCGGCGACGAAATCGGCAAGGTTATAATCGGACGAACACGGTATATTCAGTACAGAATCTTAGATAGCAACAAAAATCGAAAGAATTTTTTTTTCAGCAGATAAATGTGAAATAAGCCATCAATTTTAGGTTGATGCATTGATTCCTTGTTTAGGCATCTACTCAAAATAGTGGCTTTTTTCACTTTGTTCAGTTTTTTTATTGATTTTAAATAGTCTTACTTTTTGTAATTATTTCTTTGTGACACGTGTACCATGTATTATATAAGGTGTTTGTTTTTCAAGATGATAAAAAAAAAAATATTTATATTTCAAATGCTAAATGTTTTTTTGTAAAATATAAATTGTCTTCACTATGCGCTAAATGCTTGAATTATAATAAAATCATTGTAATCGGTCCAAATGGCAAAATGTTATGCGTTGCATGCATACTTACATAACAATATATAGGTACTTCTTATTTGTGTCGGTTCAGCTGTAGTACTAAATGGTCTTAATCTGTAGTCATAGGAGAATAAGTGATTAAACTTGAGGACCTCTATGGTCGACTGATCTTAAAACCGGTTTTCCAGGCTACTGCAGTTCTTAGGATCTATTACCGTAAGAGTCAATGTAGAAAACCACTTTTCTTTATTACCTCGGAACTCTGTGTTAGTTGTATGTTCCGTTCTTATTTTCGATTCCATAAAACAAGCGCATTCATAGATATCGTATCCGTACAAGAAAATATCGTTCTAATAGAAGTAGTTTTTTGTTTGCAAATTGGCACCTGTATCTCTTCATTAAACCTACATCTTTATTAAACTGAATTAAATGTAATTAAGGCCGTAGACAAAATTAAGTTTCACTGAAAATCAAACAAATACATAGGTAAGTAAAAGCATGTATTGATTCCAGGACATTTTGATACAAGATTTACGAGTTCTACAAACGTGTGGAGGCGATCGGTGCATGAATGAAAAATTTATTAGCACTGCGGAACAGATGCAGAATCAAATACTTTTTCCTTGCATGGTCACACTTAAATATTTAGTTAGAATCAGGACATGAATATAATACCGACTGAAGGACCACTACAGCGACTACTAAAAAGCATTATTTTGGTCTTATCCAGGCTTAATTTAATAACTTTCATTTTAATACCTATCATTTCCTTAATTTACCCGACCAGGAATCGGACCCGTTGCTCTTGTGTAGTAGGCGGACCATGGAACCATTTCAGCAACCACTAAAAATATTGTTAAGGTCCGATCCAGGCTAAATTAAGGAAACAAGCTTTTACGAGTGTTGTATGGGCCGACCCGTTGCGGTTGCGTGCTCAACCTATACTTTTTTTAATAAAAACTTTATAGTTCCCGTAAACTTTTAGCTCTCTTTTATGTCTCGTGCTTAATGTTCCTGTCTAGAAGTTAATAAGACTATCGCCGTGTCATCTAAAGAGCACAATGGTGTAACTCAGAAAATCGCAAAAGCTGGAAAACAGCAATTTTGCGATCCCTTGCTACGCAGTTTATAACATGTGGCACAAACTTTTCACCGTTTCGATCTGAGTGAATTGCTATGTGGGTTTGTTAAATAACTTTATCATACACAATGTACGCAGTTGAGCTGTTTATAATGACAGTTTCTATAGTCGTTCTGAGCAAATGTGTTTGTAAACGCCAGGGGATGGTATTAATTTGGAATTTAGGACACTAATATACCGAAACGGTTTTGTTGCTAGCGATGGCAGTATTACATTTTCATATATTGGTTTGAATTCGTATTTGAATGATACAATTTAGTATTGAAAGTTTGATATTTTGACATTTCATCAACAGTGCAATTGAAATGAGTTTCAATTGAAGTAGTCACGTAATTAATTTGTGCAGCGTTTGAAGTGTTACAACAACGGCATTTTAGTGCCTTTATCATCAGCCTACAGGTATCAGTCTACTTCTGGATGTAGGTCCATAAGTCTCCCTGTCTGTTACCTTGCTTCTCCAGCTTTGTGTGACCTTTCGCAAATCATCACTCCACCTAGCTAAAATGACTCGACAAGCGTTGTGTAGGACTACCTGTCCTACACAATGCTTGTCGAGTCATTTTTACTTGTATATAATTATGACCTGCTCACTACCACTTCAGCTTACTAATCCTGTGTGTGGTTTCGATGACTTTGGTTATTTGTCGGATAACTTCGTTACGAATTTTGACCTTCATAGTAAGTCCGAGCATAGATCTCTGAGCGTCTTAAAAGTGGTACTTACCACCCGTACTGTTCACGTATTATAACTATAGGTCATGTAGTACAGGCACTTTGGTTGACACTTATGTTTTTAGACTTTGAAGTACAGAAGGTGACAAAAGAACGAAAACAAGCTTAGCTGAGTTGCAGAATCTGACAAAGGTTCGCAAGCCACTTCGAGTTTACTTGTCAAAGCTTTAAGTCTATTCTTTATCACATATTATTATGCTGTCAAGAGTTCATAATACCCGCGAAAGTAAAAATTAAATGTATAATCTTAATAATCGCCAGTTGAATTCGTAAAAAATCTTATTTCACAGCTTATGTCATTATTTCATCCGAAAGAGTATCGATTTCAGTCCCCAGTTGTAGAGTTCTTATAACCAAATTAAATTGGAGGATAAGCTTTGGACCGACAGCGTGCAGCATAAAACAGAATTGCTATTATCAAAATCGGGCTTAAGGCGTAACTGCCCGAATTTCACTCGTAGGATTAAGCCCCAATAATATTTACTCTGTGTTAACTGTTAATCCGGCCCGTTATTTTTTTATGGTCCCCTTAACTGTTAAGCTATGCACTAAACTGGTTTATTTCATTGCTTAAAGTTTAACGATTTAGGTAATTACTTTCTGGATGAATAGGTTCTCTAATGTGACTCACATTTGATTAAATTCAAGCGTTTGTTATCTAGTCAAAAAGAAAAAAATAAATGCATGTTAAGGCTGGTATACGTTTATGCATAAATTATAACAATAAATTATATCGACAAAATCAGTAAAATTTGTAAGATCACTAAACTTTTATTTCTGAAAGTAGGACCCAAGAGGCGCTTTAACGCGTCCCATTATTTTAACCTACCAATGCTTCGGGACAAGTCTGCTGAGACTTCTTTTTTGCATTTCTGCATCTTTTTATATACATGTTTACAAAAGGTTTATGCAATTACGAGCTCGGACAATTTAATGTCATAAGTTCCTATCATTTAAATTATCATTAATAGTGTTTAGCCCTTTTTCATTTTGATATACGATTTAAGATTATGTACAGGGAGTTCGGCAATACCCTGTGGTAATTTGTAGAAAATACGAACACTATTTCCTATTATCGAATTTCCCACTTTTCGCAGTGTAAATAATGTAAGAACCGCCTTTATTTTGACACTGTTGCCAGCGGCATGATCACGTACACACTTCTGTGTTAGATACCTCGAATCTATTAATTCTACAAGTTATCTTGAGTTGCTTAATAGTTTAAGGATTGATAAAATGCACCAGAGTAATATTATGTTAAAAAATATTATCAAAGCCAAGCATCAAAATGGAAGGTTACGTTACTAAAAGTGACCACCCCTAAAGATATAATTAGAATATGTAAACCGATCCAATACCATATCGTTAATGCGCTTACAGTCAAAGCCGATATTGAGTCAAAACCACCAAATCCCTGAAGCAATATTTCAGCCAATATTCCATCAATATTTAAAGGAGTAACGATACTGTTTCTCAAATACCGTTACAGTATATCGGACTCGTAAAATATTCACCATTCCCTTTAATCCCTTTATTTTTATGTTAATCAAGTATTACATAGTAATCTGTTTCACGGAATCTTAAAAACGGAAATATCTGACTTTGTTTAGTTAAATATTAATGCTTTTTCTTAAACCAGCATGACCACTGAATGACTAGTATAATGTATCAAATAAGTTTAAATGTGGCAATGGTCTGCTCTTCTTATGGAATAGTTCAATGGTAGGCTGTCGGTATAATAGAAGTGCCATAAAGTAACAGCCTATAATCATCCCACTGCAGGGAAAACGCCTCCATCATTGCATTCATGTTACCACAGCATAGATGAGTACGGGAATAATCACCACGCTTGCCAAATGCACATTGGTGATCACAATGAGCCATATTCAAAAATTCGAACCTTTTTGTTGCCTGACCGAATCTGGGATCGAACCCGGGACACCGAAATCTTGGCCTGGTATTTAAACAGGGCGCGAAAGTGCCATAGAAATGATTTCTTTACGTCATATGGTGGTGGCGTACCTACAATACCTACATATTATCAGTTTTTATATGGTTCTAGCTTATATTTTCATACGCACATCAAGCCGTAAGTACATACAATACTACAGAGAAAATTGATATGTACTCCAGAAAACTAATTACTATTTATGATATGATCTGTAAGAGTGTAAAGGTTTTAAGGATGCAAAGTTTTAAAACGATGGCTACGTTATTACCACTTCCATTATGAGAAGAGAACATGTAATATCCGGAATAATAGCACATTAGGGCGCAGTGACACTTCCATTTTAAAAACGAATAGGTAACGCATGATAGGTACTGTGTTGATGAGCAGGCGAGCCTCGAGCGTAGGGCTGTTAGGGGTTAATGATGCAAATTCTTCTTTATTTGTTTCAAGAGGTTTGCCATCAGAATCAATCTTACTGAAAATGTGCCTCTAAAACCCTCTTAATGAAAATATTTTAAGACGACAAGCTCATAAAAAGTTACTGATTTTGATTTAGACATGAAGTCAACGATTTATTGATTGATGCGTGGACCAAAAATCAGTAACTTATCGAATCTTGCTTATTATTATTATTATCTTATTTAATCTTCAACAAAAAACATATAGCCTATATAGCATATTGCCTCAGAACTTTCGACTGGTTGAACGGATTTTCATGTTTTTTTTTATTATTTAAAAGATGGTGCTTCCCGTGTGATGTGATGACTTCATACTGTTCAGTTGTTAGTTAAAATAATGTTGTAAATAGAAAAATAGGTTTTAAAATAAAAAACGTTTTCCGTGTATTATTTTTTCTTTTTAGTGAGTTCCTTTTTTACTTTTTAGTGAGTTGTTTTGAAGTCTGTTTATATTTTTGTAAAAAAAATATTTTCTTGTAAATTAAAAAAGTTACAGGTATCATACGTCTGCGATAGAAATAGTTTTAAGGTAGAAATTAAAGAGTCACACAAAAGAATTCAGAGGCGTGGCGAGTATGCTGGCATACTTGGACTAGAAAAAAGCATTCCAAAAAAAAAAAGTATTTTTATTCTAATAGTTTAGAGCCACCCCTCAAAACCATGCGAGGTAAAATTTACATTTAATTATACAGATGGCTGTTTGGATTTAGCTACGTATGTAACAAGCCTCGCCTGTTTATTACGCATAGAACGGTAAGCAAAATCACCAGGTGTGTTTTTGCTTGGATTCTAAGGGAATTATCGTTTAATTATAAACATAATTCTCATTACTACAACGTGCAAACAAATATATTGTTTTAGTAACTGCTTAACCCACTCCCCTGTAAAGGCTTCTATCGTTGAATTCAAGTTACCACAGTAATGATGGGTACATACATAATCACCACGCTTGCTAAGTGTGCGGTTAGTGATCACAAAGTCAAGCAAAACAAAATTCGAAAGTCTTGTTGTCTGACCCAAGACCCAGAAATCTTAAGAAAATTAAAATGAAATGAGTGATAAAGTGAAAATAAACATCAACGAACATTTTGTTTTAATGTGTTGTCGAATTAATTACTATAAACAAACAACCTCCACAGAAATCAGACTTTGTTCTGTCAATAGTTATTGGCCTATTTCCTCGTCTGTTTCTACTATTTTAGTAGCAATTTTACGTTTTATCTTTTCATTTATCTTTTTTTTTCTTGTGCCTTAACGTTTACTGAATAGTGGAGCTTCTAGCAACGCATTTAGCTACTGAATTTCTCACCACTGGACACAAATCGCGTTATAACGTGTAGTTCACGCGGTCAGAGCCGCGGGCTAAAAAATTTGTGTTACAAATGGTTCAACTATACGAACTTAAAGAACAAAAAATAAACTTGACAACCGGAATACCATGTAAAAAGTTATGCATGGTCTACATGACACAACAAGATATAAGTACAATGATATTTTAAAGTATAGATATGTTACCTTCATAGTAATTCGCGTATCTGTAATCTGTTCCGAGCATTGATTTAGTATACGTTCCGAGCAATCCAAAACGGCACACATTGACAAGTTTTACTGATAAGCAGAACAAAAGATGCGAAGTAGATCACAAATGAAAGAGATGGCTATAATTTTTTATGATTACCGCTCGTGATTGTTCTTGACGCGGACGTTGTAAAACGTCTTAATAATGGCGTATTTGAGTCTTCACAACGCGCTCGCATATAACATAATATCTGCTTTGTTATAATATAATATCATTGACTAAGTACCTATGTGTCGAGTTGGACCTTTTTTTCCGTTAATTGATAAAAAAGAAGACTATTTTAAATAAATAAAATAAATAAATGTGGACAACATCACATACATTGTTCTGATCCCAATTTGAATAACTATTTAAAGCATTCGTATTTTGGAAACCAGAAACAACGAAGGTACCACAAACACCCAGACCAGAGAAAATGTAGAAAAACTCATTTTTTCTACATTGACCCGTCCGGGAATCGAACCCGGGACCTCGGAGCAGGCGACACCTTGAAAACCGGTGTGTACGCCACTTCGCCACGGAGGTCGTTTAATAACAATCAAATGCTACAGACTCGTATTTTAGGTAAGGCGTTTACATAAACTTCGGACTGAGCTGCCATCAGATTTCACATTATGCAAATACGTTAATAAATTAAGGAAAAGTTCTGAAGTAATTTAAACTTGAATCTTCCCAGGTGCTTCTAATAACACGGAGGGAATCAAAGCTATATAATCCGACTGTTGGAAATGATGACCAATGCAATACGAGTAACATTTATTCTCCTTAGATAAAATCATTTTTCACATTTCAAACTGATTATTGAATATTTCAGCAATTTCAAGCATTAAGCTTTTAAAAGAAATATTTTTCTAGGGCAAATTGCTGACACCTTGAAAAATTTATAAAGCAGTGTCACCTTTACTCACTATTACATTTTTTTTACAAATAAATGAATTTAGTTAATAGTTAGTGACAAATATTTTCCTAACTGTATCCAAAGTATCTTTCTTTGCTTTCAAAGTCGATTTGATGGCGCCTGCCTTCAGGTGCCTGCCTTCAGGCGCCTGCCTTCAGGCGTGACCACCTGGTCACGCGGTCGATCTCCAACTATATGGCTGGATCTTGTTAAATCTGTTACACAATGCCCAGCAACTGTTTGCTCCAGGAATGCTGCAGATCGCAATACGTGGAAAGCCGTCGCTAGAGCAGCGGCCTTTTGCAAGAAGTCGAATCCATAATCACGCGCACTCTGTCAAGGGTGAACGACTAAGAAGTGAAGAGAGATTAAAAGTATCTATGAAAATGATTTAAGTCACCTAAGTAATATTAACCTATAAAAAACATTGCTGAGCTGTTTAGTGGTTTATGTACCGGGTTAGGATTTTGGACGCCTGTGTTCGATCCCCGGGTCGGGCAACTTGAGTTTCGTATTTTAGAACATGCTCGGGTTTGTGATCGCCAACCCGCATAAAGTAATCGTAGTGATTACGCCTGTACCCATGGGCTGTGGTAGCTTTAATTCAATAATGCAAGCCTTTGCCCTGCAGAGTAAAAATTAATAGGTTACTTTTTGTAAGTATTCGAAATTGACGCTAGTATACATATAATTATTTCGCAACACGGTTGGCTTTCGCTATAGAGTAAAATTCAAACCAAACTGTTGACTTTACAGTCAAGGCCTACTAAGAACCTCAAAATGCCATAGCAAACCAACTCATTTCATTAAGTAGGAAAGTTAAAATAAAAAGGAACAAAAGGTAAGAGAAGGTATTGTTATTTTCTAAACAATTTTATCTAAATAACAAAAGTTTTACATTTATGAATTAAAAACAAAAAGGATTCTCTTTTACTTTTTTCTGCTCGGTTCGTTATCAGTTTTGGCCATAATACCTCGTCGGCGGGGACATACAAAGCACGCCGAAAAGCCAAATTCAGGACTGGCAGATAATCTAAATAAAATTCACTTGTTCCTCCACAGACTCAGTCGTAGAGGGCCATTCTCATTTCGGCACTGACTGTTTCGGTAACGGTAACGTTCAAGAATAAATTTAGTCAGGTAATAATATCTTATATATTATGACTGCAAAAATATACTCAGTAAATTCGATGGAAATATTTTTCATGTATGACCAATTTACCGCATGTTTGACATTGTTTTGGTAGCGCGAAGTCATTATGCAAAACAATTGTATTTGTATTAATGAATGTGTATAGTAGAACTAGTTTGTGATTGGTACTGGTCTTCCAACTGTTTCAATAAATCTTTTTCAGCTTAAGTATTTATTAACTCGACCGCTATAAGTTTGCAGCATATTGACCACACATAGTTCTTGTTACCTTGGGATAAGTTTTAAGGATTAATGGAGTCGAATACAGGGAAAAGGTATTTCTGTAGCTATCAAGATCAATTGGAGTAAAAATAGGTAGGCAAAGTTATGAAAAAAAAGTGCAAACAACGAAATTGCCGAGATCGTATGTACCCGTCGCGACCTGTTTATGGGCGGGCTGATTTCAATCTGTTACTTTTTATTGTTATGTCGGTAACTAGAGGCTTTGTCGGGCTAGAAGCCTGAAACAGAAAGGGAAAGTTTAGATTTCATCAGCGAACTTGTTTTTACTACTTTCCATAGCGGGACTGACACGAACGCTTTCCGTCCTTTGGGTTGGGTGAATTAACCTTTTATCAAACATTCGACACGATTCCCGACTCGTGAAATATTAATTAATATTATTCATTGCCATAAATAATAATTATATATAACTACGCAATAAAATGGTTCCAAGAAATATAACCCGTGGTAGGCGGGGCGTTAAATAAGAAAAGCATGGCGCATCATTGGGCGGCGACCTGAGTTATTTAAAAATGATACCTTAATGTATTAGGGTTTATTAAATATGCTTGCTTATCTTTCTCTACGCTGCAGAGACCTGGACGCTCAGAGAAGCCGAGAAAAAGAAAGTGGAAGCGCTAGAGATGTGGTGCTGGAGACGAATGCTCGGATTATCGTGGACTGAGTTTCGGACCAATGTCTCAATACTCAAAGAGCTTGGAATTAAACAGCGCCTGCTTTTCACGGTGCAATCTCGGCTCCTCTGTTTCTTCGGACATGTGTCAAGGCGAGGGTGAACGTCCATTGAGCGAATTGTTGTACAAGGCAAAGTGGAGGGCACCAGAGCCAGAGGAAGATCCCCAATGAGATGGACCGACCAGATCAAAGCTAGTTGTTCAGCAACCATCAACGAATGTTCCCGCAAAGCGGCCCTTCGGGAAGAGTGGCGGCGTGTGGTGAAGCGTGTCACTCAAAAATCTCCGTGATGGCCACGACCCCTCTGTCAAGAGCGGAACGATGAAGAAGAAGAAAGTATGCTTGCGCTAAAAGCATCAATTTTTTTTACTCACTATGAAAAGGTTGTTACGCTTTATAAAACACTTTAAATATGTAGAAACAGTGCTGTTTAAAACCGAAGTAAAAATTGGTTTCCTATACCAATTTTAATGACGGACTGGATACTGAAAAATAAATACGTAAGGCACAAAGCGTGAAAACTGTAGGTATATTTCGCGAAGCCGCTTTGTACTCTTGAGACAATACATAAAAAAGCACACTGGCTGTTTCTGTATTCTGTAGCCATTGTGTACCAAGTTTACTCCATAACCATTTAGCATCAAATAGCGAGTTAGAAAACAGAGTTACGAGAGTAAATTTCGTGTTTACATTTTAACAATAATTAGACAAATTTTAAAGCTTGATTTTTTAACGTGGAAACGGGAATGAACGGTCTTATACTGAGGTACTTATTCTGCTTTTGATTTACTGTCCGGATATACCGGCAGATTTTTTGTTCCATAGAAAATAAAAGAGAAATTTCAACCCAAAGTGCCGAGAAACTAGGATGATAGGTTAAATACTTTGTAGTCGGAGCAAAACAAATCCATTAAGATGACCGTCATACTCATAATATTGCCTGATTATCGTTTGACGCTCATACTTAGATCTTTGATTGATAATACACATGTAGTTAGGTAAACATGAACAGATATGCACTGCCTGGGATATGGGTCTACCCAGAACTTTGCCTCCACATGGAAAATAAAATTGTGTTAAGTAACGGCCTATGATCACCACGTTTGCCACGTGGGGGTTGGTGATCACAAACCCGAGCAATATTCGAAAATTTGAAACTCTGTTGCCTGACTCGGGGATAGAATCCTGGACCCCAGAGATCTTGGCCTAGTACTTAAACAACTAAATTACCAACGGGGCGTTAAAAGATAAAATGTTAATAATACTAGCATCATACTTGAGACAAATTACATAATACCTCCACTGTTATTGTATGAAATATGTAGTATTTCAAGTGGGAGGGAGACTGAGAGAAGAGACTAAGAGACGCGTTCATGCAATTGAACATAACACCGCGACAATTGTACCTTCCCTTACATTGTGTACACTTGTGTCGTAGGGTTGCCACAACTATAATAGGATTGTGTGCTGACCAAAATAATAAAAAGGGAAAATTAACGGGACAGACGTATAAGTTGTTCAAAGTGGCCTAAAAAGATTGGGGTGTCTTCTTTCCTGAACACTTAGTCATCAGTACTGTGTTATGCGAAGCATATTATAGGTATGATCATTAATGCCGTATCAAAAATGTGAATGCAATCCCCTTTTGGTTTATTTATTTCTTAAGAGGCGGCTACAAGAGTACTGGCTCTGGCACAAAACTACGATGGGCAACCTGCGTGGCGGGCGACTATGACATAATCTGCCTTCAGCGCGATGCATGATAGTGTCGTGTGGTATAGACTCTTAAAAGAATAACACCACCCACTCTCTTCCTATTGGAGTCGTAGTGGTGGCTAAAGGAGTACTGCCAGAAGAAAACGGCAGTAGCGTCTCTTTTCCACCATTAGCCAAACAGCGTTTCCCAACGGCTGCCAAAAATCGCCTTTTAGAAAAAAATCCTTGTTTTCGAGACGCCCATGACCAGCAGTGGACTAATATAAGCTGGTTATGATGATGATGATAGTGAAGACGCATCATCTATACTAATATTATAAAGCTGAAGAGTTTGTTTGTTTGTTTGAACGCGCTAATCTCAGGAAGTACTGGTTTGAATTGAAATATTATTTTTGTGTTGCATAGTCCATTTATCGAGGAAGGCTTCAGGCTATATAACATCACGCTGCGACGATAGGAGAGAAGCATCAGTGAAAAATGTTGCAAAAATAATCGCGATCATTATAACAGAAATTGACGCGGACGAAGTTGCAGGCAACAGCCAGTACCTATACAATATATTTGGCGTCTAATTATTATCACTGTTTATGGAAGGGAAGATTTTCGAATTAAGAGCATCTTGTACAGACGCAGCCCTGTCGAGCTATAGGCGGTAAAGCGCCGCACAGCGGCAGGTGTGCCGAATCGTCGTTCATGAATATATGGAACGCGCCAAATATTTGTTCGCCTCGATGAGCAGCCGCGCCCGCCTGGATTGATGGCGCCCTACAATTCCGAAGTCGATAGTTCCGATATATCACTCGACCTAAGAAATGTTATTCAGTATTTCACCATGATATTTTCTGGAAAGTGTATATTTTTTTAAAATAAAGTAGGTACTGATATTCGTGTTGTGTCAACACATTTAAGAATAGCGCCATCTCCTAAGGGTGTCGAAAGAGGCGACTTAAGAGTACTGCCAGAAGAAGATGGGCAGTAGCATCTTTTTTCTATCATTGGTCAAACTTGCGTAACAAACATTATGGCAAAGGCCTCTGTTTGGAGAGGCCCAAGTCCAGCAGTAAACTGATTTGGGCTGATTGATGATGGTTAAAATTCATACCGAAATACTAATTTGAGCAAATAATGTTCAGTCACATTTTGCTATGATCGCCAGGCTGGCATGCAGGCTAGCGATAGCGATAACAGAGACTTCTGTTTGTCTTCCTCTGGCAGTACTCCTTTAGTCGCCTCTTACGGCACCCATAAGACGATGAAGGGTTGTTCTCTTCTTTTTAGGTCGGCATGCATGACACGCTACATTAAACTAATTAAATGTGCATATTTAATTAGGTCTGAACTTAAGGTCTGTATATTGGTGTTTTAGAACATCAGGCCCCCGACCAGACCAAAGAATATAACCTACATGACATGCGAAACACAAGGCTATCTTAAAAATACAAAAAGAGCAGTGTAATCCTAGTTCGAGTCAGTTCGAAGCAGAAGTTCCAAGAGTATATTAGTCGAGTGCTACTCGAACAAACAAACATTTCAGTTTTCAATTACTTCTGCAGTTGGGTGTACTTTACGATAGGAAACTAATAATTATTGATGATAGAGCACAGAAATAATTGGTTAGTCAAACCGCGGACGCGATAATTAATGTTGCTTGTATATCGAGATGGATATTTTGAACCGATGGAAAAAGTAGAGTTTGATTATTTTATTAACCGCTGATAAAAGAAAAAAAGTGATAATTTTGTGATACTAAATGGTAGATGCTTTTGTGTGTAACGTGATTTTATTTTAAAATATAATCATTAAGTAATTAGTTTTTTTTCTATCTATTTTATGATGTAAACATTTTCTGTAATAACTACTTCAGCAGTCTGAAGAAGAGTATGTTATTTTCTCATAAGTCTACAGTATCAGTATACTGTAGACTTTAGAAAAAATAATATATTTATACTTTATTCCAAAAAATCATGATTTTACTATTAAATGTCAAAAGGTCACATAACTCTCATTTTAATACTTGCTACGATAATTTAAGTTTGTCCTGCTAAGTATCTTACGGTAATAGTGGCCGCAGAGAGACTTTCAGCCTGAAAATTAGTACTGATGTGACATAATTGTAGGTAAAGACATTTTTCTTTAAATTGACCGTATTTTTAACCGTTACGTGGAAACAGTCTCGCCATTCAGACTTTAAAAGATTTACTTAGATTTTGTCCTTTGCGTGTAATTTAGTGTCTATCCTACTTATGTCTATCCAAAAGCACCAAATTTTTCTAAGTTTATCGATGTTGATTGGATCTGAATATTGTGGTGATATTGCTTCGCTTTTTAAGAATACGTTGACAGCAGTTTTATAATTATGTCTGGCCTGTCTTGTTCGGCTTAGTATACGATAATTTGACATTCAGAGCGAGATTCTGAGTGTCAGTTTCGGAAATCTACTGATACTAAAAATATTCATAAGCATCTCCATCGTGTCTATACTACTGTACTATGTATATCTCTCGTTTTTTATTCTGTCTTTAGTGTCATCATCGTAGTCTTCAACATTCGACTTTACAAAATTACTTTAACAAAAGCCATTCTTCTCTTTATTTTATTCATAAATTAATAGATAGCAATCTAAATAATTTAAGTTTAAAAATTATTTTGATCAGCTAGCGCTGATATTGATCATGACGTTGGAAACTTAACGTAATAAGTAAAGTAACAGCCTGAAATCGTTGCACAGCAGGAAAATGGCCTACATCATTGAATTCAAAGTTGGTGATCACAAACCCAAGAAATGTTCGGAAATTCGAAGCTCTCGTTGTCTGACCCTTGACTCCGAGATCTTGGACTGATACTTATACATATCGTCGCGAATCATAAAACGGTTCGTTCTTGCAACGCCCACTCCTAGTTCTTCGTACCAAGGATTCTCATCACTAGTCCAAAAGCTTATAAATTAAATAGATTGGTAAACAGAAATCGATTGCGTCCGCGCGTCGCTCGCTCGCTCTGGCAAACACCATTGTACTACTTTTAAATTTATTTTGGAAGACTTTCCAACTTTGTCGGTTGACTTTGTGCGATTCGTTTTCGCGCGGTGCTGTGGATAGTACTAATAGCGTTCTGGTTTTAAAAGGATTGCAAGAGTCAGTCTGTCGCTGTATCAACATGTAGAAAAAAATAAACTGTGTGAAATGAAAATTGGCAGATGAACGTCGAAGATGTCATTGTGTTTTTTATGTGAATCCTCAAACATCAGGTCTATTCTTGTGTATTGAGTCCTTACCTTAATACATGAATATTATGGGAAAAGCTGCAAATAATTCCATATCTATATAGTCAAATTTGACTATGTTTAACAACTTAAAGTAGGTCAAAATTATAAAATCATTGATGTGTTTAACAGGGATCTTTAGGTTTAACGATAACTTCGGGACATAAGTATGTTTAACATAACACTTAACAGTTAACGGGATTGAATGCTATTGAATTCCTTATAATATATTTAATCCCTCGATCGTGAGTTATTCCAGACACAATTGAAATCAATTGTTATCGTGGCACCCGAGTGCCTCCTGGGTTTGAGAGACAATGTATACATACAGTTACCTGAAGTCTTGACAGATTTTACTACTTCATTGAGTAGTTCCAACAAAGAAAGAATTTAATTGTTTTGTTATAGAAGTCTTGTGATTTTAACTAACAGTTCTTACTATATAACTTAACTTTAAATTCAAGAGTAAACAATTTTAGGCTATGAAAATTCTTGAATTCTTGTTGGAATGCTGAGAGGCGCAGCGCTTGAAGTGTACGAGGGTCAGAAGTATTCTCCAAAACTCTCATGTACGTACAATTATAATGTTCATGTTTTCCAAGCAGTGGGCTGCAGACGACAGCTGTCACAATACCTAGTCGGTCAGGTGGAACGGGAAAACACTTAAGAAATATTAATATTTTTCATTTCCAAGCATACTTGACGTCATCTTTGATATTACTAAAGAGAAGACTGTCACTTGTTCGTTGTTTTTATGTTTTTATAGCAATTTAATTGGACAACATGACATAGATTGTTGTGATGCCAAAGTAAATGACTATTTCGGAGACTTGTTTTGTGGAAATCAGACACATGGAAGGTTTGGTACCTTGGTAATAACTGCCATACCCGAGAAAATATAGAAAAATACTTTTTTCTACATTGACCTGTACGGGAATCGAAACCGGGAACTCGCACGAAGTGTCACCTTGAAAACCAGTGTGTACGCCTCTCTGCCACCGAGGTCTTCGTCGTTAGTACCTCTTCCGATAAAGGGATTTTATGATGACTAGCAGGACTAACATCTCCACGTTTTGCTAGTTATTAATTATTGCAAGTGCTACTTAGTGAAGGTAGATACAAATTACACTGGCACTTAGGCTAACCAAATTATACAAAACTTGGTCCCCTAAAAGATGAAACTTTGTATTTTCTTATTTCGCGTTGTTGTTAAACTTTTATCATAAAAGACATCGCGGCCGCGTTGCTGTAGTGTTTTTTCTCGTGTTTACGGCTTTACATAGTCGTTTGAGGTTACAGCTTTACCACTGGTAAAAAATAATGGTTTAAGTTTGGCTCAATTCGTTCCATCACAGCCATGTCACGCCAGACGCCACTAATAACTAAACCTTAAGCCACAGTAAAATTGCAAGCGGGTATTGGCTTTTTATCGTGGTCTTTTGATTCATATATTTATTTCTAAAAAACTCGTATTCACCGCTGCAGGAAACTGCGTCAGGAATCATCGCTGACGGAATTTCCGCTCGTGTTGGCGAACACATCGAAAAAAAAAGGATATTTAAAGTTCCGTCCTATAATAACCCCACTACAGGGCAGAGACTTCAGTCGTTTTATGACGGATGCCTTTGTCTTGCTGAATTCCAATACTTAATGATGATATTCACCTAGTTATCCGAACTTGTCTGCAAACAAAATAACTTCATCTTTAACAAGGACTAGAATCTCGGCTATCAAAACAAATTAGTGTAGCTTTACCCTAACTTCGCTCAAGCAAGACACACGGCTCATTAGACGCTCGTGGAAGGCGGCGAAGAAATTTAAAACTTAATGAACTCATTAATCATGCAGCATTAGGCGTTAAGCGTTTGATCGAGTGATGCTCAATTATTTGAAATTAATTTGAAGTTACACCGATTGAGTTATAAAGTCGATAGAATTCTCATGGCTTCTCATTAACTTATAAAATAATGTTACTCGTATTCGTAAGCTATTTTAACTGTGGAAAATCTGGTTTCACAGAATTTACTTTAAGATAAAGTTAATTGCTTGTAAAATTACTTTGTTTATAGGAGCGTAAAGAGCTCGAAAGTAATGTGTTATCAAAAAAAAAACTATAGCTTCGTTTATAATAATCGCCGCATCAGAACCAGCCAACAGTGACTAATCTAGAAACTTCGACGGATACGAGCTCATTAGTCGCGTGGAATTACAAGAAATAAGTATCGTAAGTTGCGTGTATCTGCCTTAGTTACAGTGATGCCTATTAATAGTCTGAAAGGTTCTATGAAATATCGATAACCAGAACACATTACGAATAGGTACTGTAACATCGTATATGGCACTATTAATTTGCAATACACTGCTTGAAAACTTGATACGATTTGGTAATACCAATATGATTTTCAGCATACTTTGCAGGCGTAGACAAATATCTCAGACAAGAAATGTTTGCACATGCCCCGAATACCTGTTTCCAAATTCAAACAAATAATTTTCATCCCAACTGTTCTTTATAGCAGATTTAATGAGTAAGTATGAGTAAAAAAAACTTTTTAAGATAAGGTTAGACGATGATGAAGACAAACTCCTCTAACATATTGCTACATAGTGTAGTGTATGTAACACCTCACCCCGTACTAGGTAACTACTTAATTTGTATGTAAGCTTAGGATAGTCATGTTATCAGAAACAGAATGAATTTACACGTAGACACGTAGACAAACAGTCCCTTAATTCCGACACTCGGCTGCCATATTACAACAGCGAGAATACTTACATATATTTATTACTCCTCTCGCAGACAATCAAATTGGTATCATTTGCAACTATCGAATCCAACCAATGAAAAGTTTATCGACATTCAGTCACCACTAAATCGTTGATGGTTCACAGGTTAACTATAGTTTCTCCTTGTTTTCGAAGAGTTTTCTTTTACTGGATAGTTTTTGTTTTCTTCGTATCTTTTCCTGCGGCGTAGTTTTAGTCGAACATTTGTTTTGGGTTCACGGTGGATAAGCAATTTACTTGCGAAATGGTCTTAGTTGTGAAACAAAGTTATTAGTGATACCTAATTGAATTGATAACACTATTTATTACAAAGAAACTTTGCTATCCGTAAAACTATAAGTAACTTGAAATCGTTTGATTCCTTCATGTGCCCATAGCAGTCCTCTGCTGGATACATGGCTCGCAAAACGCACCTATATCCAAGTTTCCGCGAAAGTATTCTTTTGTTAATTTTACTCTGTAAAGGATAGATCTAATATAGTCGGTATTAAGGAATCTACACTAATACGAGTATTATAAAGAGGAAAGATTTGTATTTTTGTGTGTGTACGTATGTTTGTATTGAATAGGCTCTGAAACTACTGGACCGATTTCAAAAATTATTTTATTATTAAAAGCTGACACTATCTTTGATGAACATAAGCTACTTTTTACCTCGGGACCCGGTAGGTCGCGCTGTCGTCGGTATGCCAACTACTTACGGCCATTTCCAATAACCTATCTATCTTCAGTTTTGGCATATCGGAGATAGAAAACAACTGCTGTCTTTGTTTCTATGGACGGCAAAAACAGAGATAGAAACTGTTTCCTATCTCCGATATGCCAAAACTGAAGATAAATAGGTTATTGGAACCGGCCGTAAAAGGCTTGACCGATTGGGTTGAAATTTTGTATGTGTATTTCCATGGTTTCACAGTCACGAATGTATTAAGCCTACCTAATCTATATTTCTATATGCCAACAGTAAAAATATAAAAGGCAAACAAATTGCTAGTATAACTTACAGGAAACCTATAGCCACGAATATCAAATCAAATATAAACAACATTCTGCATTGTTATTCTATAAAATCAATCCATTTAATATAATGATATCTTCATGTCTACTTTTGCCGAACAGATCGCGAGTTTTCAAAGTTATCTTCATTTACGGAGGTAGTTACTTAGGAACTCAAAACAAAGTTTACTGTATCATATCGGTAGAAGAAGACAAAGTTTATTGCCTATCGAAGCAAAATCATCTAAAGGTAATTCGTTTCTAAAAACATGAGAAGTGTTTCAACTTGGCCCACGCTCAAACTTTTCTCGCAAATGTCAAAGGAAAACTCAGAAAGCAATAAACATCAACATTAATTAAAAGTCAAAATTAAAGTACTTGGCTCAAATCAGGCAGATAAGAGCGTCGTGAGCGGGTAAGACAAACATGAGTTGATATTTGTGAAATACCTTTTTTTAGTATATGAGGTACTGCCATTTCTTTGATAGTATTTGTAATAATGTGTAAGGGCTACCTAATAAACAATCAGAGTTGAATCTAAAAATAAACTATTTTTTCTAAAATTTACTTTTGGAAAATACTTAGATTGACAGTGATGATAGATGATATAATAAAGGGAAATGATCACATTTGGCCATGAACGGCTGGTGATGAAAGAAATATCATAAAATATGTCTTATTTTTTTATATTCGAAACAAATATTTATTGCCTCTAAGAACTTCCCAGGCATTTTCATCATTTTAATAATTGCCAAAGCGATATTAAAATTGTAATTGCTATTTCCGTTTTATAAAAATCATTCGTGTGTTGCCATTAGTATGCACGGCCGAAATAGATAATGAATCGATTAATTAAATAAATAAATTCTTTATTTATTCGTTTGTTTGCCAAAATCATTGAAATAATGGAAAACATAAAAAAAGTAATTAATACTTATTGTGTACTTGTCTCAATATTATTAGTTTGTACATTTTATAATTTAAATTGAGCAAATCGGTTTGATCGTAGAATCGATTTATTTATCGATAACCGATTCATATAGCAATATTTTAAAAAATACGTATCTGTCAAATTGACATAGTTTGCAATTCATTCGCGTTTCGCTTTGTTTGCTTGTGCTTCGTGGATATTCTTTTAATTGTGTTTTCCTTAATTTCGATGAATTACGCTACGAACATGGACCACGACGAACCCTCATCTTCTGACGACTACCGCCCGCAAATGGATTCTGGACCTACTACCCACGACGACCATGGCTTGAACATTGACACTGTACCCGCTACCCACGACGACCATGGCTTGAACATTGATACAGTACCCGCTACCCACGATAACTTAGGCGCTTCTAGTTCGGCAAGCGATCCTGTTTTATTTGATAACCTTTCTGGCAATGTTAGCGTTGCAGCAGGGCAAATACAAACCTCACGCATGCATCTCTGTGTCAACTGTAATGTCGACACCCGCAGATTGCGAAGACATACGTTAGAATTAGTGGAAGTGCGGTCCCTCATACAACAATGGGTCACTACGATTCAAGTAAGTTTCTACATAGGTGCATATAACACATATTGTATCTATGATATTCAAAGTATACTTAGTTTATGTGTTTGGAATGTTAGATGTTATAGTACTAAAGTATGGTATATTATAATTTATTAAAAATATTTTTTTTTGTTACATAGGTTACATCTAATAATGTATTGTGTCATCCCTGCTGGACATTGGCTTGGAATGCTATACGAGGAGTGCAACCATTCAACAGAGATCAGCTATTGGGACATATACATATTTGTGTAAATTGTGGCCGTTCTCTGAATAGAATAAGGTCTCATAGATTGCGCACTGAGACACACATAAGAAGTGTTATTGAAGAATGGATCATGCCACAAACGGTAAGTGTTATATTTCACAACTAAAACATAAAAATATATATATTTATGAGCTCTTAGGTGGAAAAAATAATCAATTGTTGTGATGTATCATTAATTAATTTAATGTAAATGTAAAAATATTTATTTACAAGTTTATAAATTGCAAAAATAAGAAATAATTAAAAAGTTGTTGTAATGTACCATTAAGTAATTTAATGTAAATGTATTACACTTACACTTATCACAAGAGCATGTTTACATGGTTTGACTAAGTATAGTGATACCCCATCATGCAATGTAATTGAATTTCAATGTATTTGAATTAAAATTAACATATTTTGCAGATACGTGCTACTGATGAAATATGCCACCCATGTTGGCAGAGAGCTACAAGACTGGCTCCACGGACATCAACACCGAGTACTTCTCGCAACATTGCGTATGAAGATTCAGTAACACCAGAAAGTGCCATTACATCTGGACTGGATACAATAACATTGTCAAATTATGTCAGGGTACCGGTAACCCAGCAACACTGTTTTTATCCAGGATGCAGTAGAGGAGAAAGACTGTCTGTACCTGCATCATTAAGGGCCAGACTGTTTTGCGACAACAATGTGGATGTGTCACCTGATTGCAGAATTTGTAGATATCATTTACATCATACATCTGTAGATATTTTGACTGAAGTAGAAAATCCGATTCATACATTCAATTCTAGGCAGATAGAAGATTTTGCTTCTTTGCTTAAACAACAAATGCAGTGTAATATTGACTTCGAAGATATTGAAAATATGGACGAACACTTAGTCCATTATTGGTTTGGATTTTCCAAGGAACAATTCAATGCCCTGTTAAGTGAAGTGCCAAGATTGCAAAACATGCATAGAGGACCCTTTGCGCTTGCAATATTTTTGATGAAAATGCGAACAGGAGACAGTAACGAACGTATTTCAACACTATTAAGAACACCGAGAAGAACTTTAGAGAGACTGATGTCTGAAGCTAGAGAGATTCTGCAACAAGACTTTGTTCCAACAAATCTTGGAATAAGCCATATTTCCAGACAAGAAATATCAAACCGGAATTTATTAATACCAAATGGACTATTTGGAGGAGAAAATAGAAAACCAATTGTGATTTTAGATGGTACATACATCTATGTACAAAAAAGTGCGAATTATTTATATCAAAAAAATACTTATTCTCTGCATAAGTATAGGAATCTTGTGAAACCATTTTTAATTGTTTGTTCCGATGGCTATATTGTAGATGTGTTGGGCCCCTATCCAGCAACTACATCTGATGCTGACATAATTATAAATGAATTTAATAATGAACTAAGTCCCTTAAGGCAATATTTTCAGGCTGAAGATGTATTTATTCTAGATAGGGGGTTTAGAGATTCGGTTCAACTGTTGCAAGAATGTGGCTATTCAGTACATTTACCATCATCTTTGGAAGAGGGTGAAACGCAGCTATCTACTTTAGAAGCCAATAAAACAAGAACTGTGACCATATGTCGATGGGTAGTTGAAGTTGTCAATGGTATTTTTAAACATGTATTTAAAATATTTAGACAAGAATTTTTTAATAGGGCATCTCAACACCTTATGAAAGATTTTTCTATCGCTGCTGCCCTCATAAATCGATTTTACCTTCGTGTAAGAGATAGAGATGATGCAATGGAAATATTAAATAGAATTAATAGCCATATTAATGTTAATAATAATTTAGCAGATTTTATAGACGCTAATAATGTCAATCGCAGGCGAACACAATTCATAAATATAAATGTGGGTAGTGAGAACTTTACCGAGTTTCCCCAACTTACCTACAACGAATTGATATTACTTGCTTGTGGAACATATCAATTAAAACAAGCTCGATCTTATTTTGGAGAGCACATGAGAGCACAAGGTTCCTATGCAGTAGAGGTAAGTACGGAAAGGGACAGCAGTCTGCTGCAAGGATATCCTTCGGCCGAAAATCTTGTATTAATAAGGGCAAGAATAAAAAGTAGGCATATGTCAAGAAAGATATATTTTGTATATGTTTTAATTGGACGCCACCGCCAAGGACTGGAAGCAATTCAGGAATATTGCTGTAACTGTATATCTGGCCGAAGGACAGTAGGCTGTTGTGCCCACGTCATGACGGTAGTGTGGTATATGGGTTGGGCAAGACATCAAGTAAATATTCATCCTCCAGCCCAGTTTTTAGATGACATTCTAATTATATATGATGATGAATAAATTAATTTTTAGAAAAATGGTTTTTTCTTTACCTAGTCTTAACTTTTTTTGGGGAAGTTTTACATCAAATAAACTTCTCTAATTGGTATTTAGGAATACTTATCTACTGAAAATAAATAAATTCGTTGCTGTCCAATATTGGCCAAATCTACTATGGCCAGTTACCATTACCCTTTAGAGAGTTTAAGCACGCTGACAATGTACTTAGTATCATGTCACCCGCAGAAAGTACACATTTTCCTGTTTTCACTAAGTTCTTCTATCGTATGGTGTACACACCGAACAAAAAAGCGATTAACTTGAACAATGGAATCCGAGGACAGGCAAAAGTACTCTTAAATGTTCTTCGACTAAGCCCTAGGGGGCATTTACAAACAGACCGGCCACTACGTTCCACAAATCTACTCTGAAACTATTGGTTAAGCACTTCAGACTGATGTTATTCACTGTAGGCATAACCGCCCGTTTAGGCTTCTATTAGAAATTTATTTTTGCTAGACTCAATTACTCGTGGGACAGTACGCAAAGATAAAAGGGAGACCAGAGCCGTTGTAATTTATGGGTGCAAGGAGTGCGGGGCACTCGAGGGCAGGGTCTTGGGGGGTGGCGATGGTTGATGGGTGCTACCACCCATTAGGTAGTAGATAAAAAATACCAAGAGCACAAGAATTTACTTAACTTTTTTTTGTTTGATACGGGGGCGTTATCTGATTTTCGCACCCCGGCGCCCAATATGGTTAAGACGGCCCTGACGAAGACTAACTGTTCGCTAACGAAGATGAAGCTGCAAAGACTAAAAAACCCAATTACATTTGTCTCGTGATGTTAATTTTCACAAAAGGGTTACTACTTTTAATTAAACAACCCCGAGCATTAATGTAGTCTAGAAATGCGGGCTAGCTCATCGTACCTAATTTGTGTGGTTTAAAAATTACACGATCTTTTATTTACAGAGGGACCTTGTTTTAAAACGTAGCCAGTTGCTTTAAAGTTTTTAACAACATTTGTAATTGTTTAATACTTAAGCGATTCTTGTAATTTTGTGTCTCGGAAAATAGCTCTAACGATTACGACCAAATTTTGTATTTATATATATATTAGGTGTAATATTTTAAATCTACGACACAATATGGTTTTATTACTTATACGATTTCCCCCGATTCTGATCTGATGATCATGGAACCAGCTGGGAAGTATAGTGCAAATAAAAAAACAAAATATTAAATCGGTCCAGGTATAAACACTTAATCGTAGAACAAAAAAAAGTTCTGAAGTCCGTAAAACGCAATATTTTGTGAATAAGTTGAGGTAATTGAATAAAGACAAACTTTTTAAAGCTTTTCTTATTGAAGGCATGTGTATTATGAATATTATTATGTACCAATAATATTTAATTTTTGTCTTGCACTACGTGCCTTTCCTTTTAGTAATAGTTTTACCATAGCCAAAAGTTGTCAAAGCTTATCATTCTGTAATGCAGTACTGCTCCTTGTTGTGTCGTAACATCTTAAGAGGCGACTTAAGAAGTACTGCCAGAGGAATACCGACATCAGCTTCTTCTTTCCGCCACTGCTGCAATGCTCGAACTGACTAGCTGTTGCCCGTAATTCCATGGCGTAAAGTAACAACCCATCGTTGCTTAACATTCGTGACAGAAACTGATCACGAAGAAGCATTAGGCTATGAGCACTTTGCGTGGAATATTAAATTTGAGACTATCCCAAAGGAACCGGATTTTACTTAGAAAAAAAGTAGTATATGTATGTGCTATTTCAGTTTATGGTCGATATTTGTGCCTACTTTCATCCAGATGAGTTTAGCCGTTTTGAGGTGAACGAATCAGAAAAGTCCATCAAAACTTTTGTATTTAAAATATTAATTTAGTCCCAAAGGGAAACGTACTTTATTTCACAGTATAAAGTAACCTATATGCTAAGTATTTCGTTGCCAAAATATTATTAACTTATAAACATTGCAATAATTGAGTGTTACAATGCAATCTTCAGCCAAATCATAAAGTCAGACTTTCTCAAACTCCAGTTGCCCCACTGGTAACATGACGCACAAACTTATTAACTTGATTTAGTGGAAGCACGTCCAGTCGCTAGCGTATCGTCCTACTTTACATAGTAAAACTCGGAAAATGTCAAGACTTAAACGATATCACAGGAATCAATTGTTACATGAGATATTATCATCTTCAACAGCAGTCTACATCAGCGGACTGCTGTTCCCTAAAATCAGGATTTTGCTATAATTTTATTCATCTTACAATTACTATAAATGAGAAAGTCTATGAAGATGAATGGACGGATATTCAAACTACCTTAAATATAAACATAATTACAATTATTTGGGTCTATCTAAAAAAACCACAAATAAAAATAATTGTTGTTGTTAGGTACGAATAAAAATATTTAGGTTTATGCTAGTTAAATTAGGGCAATACACTAATTTATCAAGACAATTATTTATTTCTTTATTGGATTTCCTTACAGTTATAACATACTATTTAGTCTACATTTTACCCAAGGTAAAATTGCAAGCAACGGAAAACATGCCAGTTCGCTGATTGTTTGCTCGGCACCTCGTTAAACTTTCTTTACTTTTTGACAGCGAATTTTTTTGTTAAAATATTGTAGATCCCGTTTGAATGTAGACACAAAACTTTCTAGTAGAATTGGGTTTTTCTATTTACCTGGGAACAATTTTGTGATATGATATCAAACAATAAAAAAACCGGCAAAGTCTTTGAATAAAAAAAACCTGATCCGCGTCGATTACATTTTTTCGTTTGTGTATGACAGATATCTGGATCCCATATGAATTACTAGATGTTACCCGCGAATGCGATCGTGGATAAAATTTAAAAAAAGTATCCCATGTGTACTTCTAATCTATAAGTACAAAGTTTCATGATGATCGGTTCAGAAGTTTTCGCGTGAAAGCGTAGCAAACAAACTTACATTCACATATTATATAATATTAGTTAGGATTTAATGTATAAGAAATCAGTTGAATCTAGAATAAAGCTTGGATAACATGAAACCAAATTACATGCTAAAGTATATACAACTTACTAATACATGATATAAGTGCGCTACTCTTTACTGACAGCATTACCTCACTGGATTGGGATGCTCAGTCGCTCTGCGAGGTAGCTGCCAGCTCTGTGGTTACCGCTGACGTCAAATAAATGTCTGCCTAGCGATCTTTGCACAAGAGAGTCTGTCGTGCTAACGAGCTGACATGTGCCACTTGGACATTGGTGTGGGCTGAAAATCTCGAAAATTTACGAACGTAATGAAATAGGTAATAACATTGTGATAAAAGAAACATCCATACCTAGACTGGTATAATTAACCCAGGTCTTCAGATTTTCCAAAGACACTATTCCCCCGTCTTTTTAATTTTTTGTAGCTCCACACAATATTTACTATCTTTACTAGAGCAATAGATTATTTTTTTCTGTTTTTTTTTAATATAAGGACTTTTACAGAGTATTTCAGTCCCATCGTGACCTAATCCTAAATTAAATCTCAACCACTAATCAATAATAATTAAACTACAACATAAATAAATATAATTAGCTGTCACTGGTGAAGTGGTGCTGAAACCATGTCGCAGACAAGTTTAGCAGCGTCCGATGAAGGGTTTGCCAAAATATTTTGAAAGACTCCCACATTTTGATGTGTCGTCTTAAGATTTAGTCGACTCACCAATAACAGCCGCTCACTATGGTTCTTTACACATTCCGTCAACAAGTGCTGCACATCATGTATTTTATCACAACACATATCACAGTTCGGAGAGTTGGATTTTTTTTTTATCAGGTAAGCGAATTTGTTAGATGGAATATGACCAGAACGAAGTCTATCACAGTTTATGTAGTAAAACACCATACTTTCGGCTTAAATCAACATTCAAAAACCATGGTAAGCGAGGAGGAAAGCAATAGATATTCGCAGTGAATTCGGGTAATCAGACTCGTATCTAATCTAGCAATAATAACACCTATCCGGGGAAACGGATTACTACTCATTACCTCAGCATTAATGAGATGTTATTTACCGAGCTGTATTATATTATCTCCCAAATACTCTGGCCTTGGTCGGTTGGAGGCAACAATCAGTGATGTATTAGGTAGTAAAGTGGCTTGATGATATTGCTTTAATTATACATAGTCTGAACTAATATTAACTTAGTGGTTGATTAATTCACGGCACTGATTTTGTGTACTCAGATCTGGAAATTAGGGGTCGTGTGGGATACTAACAATGTATTACTGATAGCTAGAACTGCTCGGATGGCTACCGAATTTCAAGTTTTTGTTACAGGAAGCAGTGTGGGGCTGACTTAAAATATGATAAGACTACCGTATCTCATACTGGTGTACATATGTGCATGTATGATAAAGCTCAAAGTTATAGCCATTGGGTAGATGACACTTCAATCAATTGATATCCTCTTTGTGATCTGTTAATAAGGATGTCAGTTGATTGAAGTGTAATTTTGCCATAAATTCAGTTAGGTATGGCATAGCATAGCAAAGACACTATTATTACTGTTCTCAAATAAAACTTACTGTTTATTGGTTTGAAAGCAATTAAAAATCTTATTCATCAAATGGCTGAAATTAATCCGGATTTTTAGGCACTAAATTGGATGTAACTTGCAATAGTTTTTTCGAATTGTTTGTGTGTCGTAACCCCCATTTGGATGCACTCTCATCCATCCGTCTTTGAATGGGTAATCGATCTGTAAGGTCCACAAAGGTTGTTTTAAGTGTATTAACAGGCAGTGTGGTAATTACTCGCAAAAGCGTCCCTACCTTTAGCCGCTTTAAACTCTATTATTCGGGGGCTTAATCTTACCACTGAAATGTTACATTTAAAAGCAAGGAACTGCTTAGGAGCTTGTGGTAATTGTGTGTGTTAATACCTAATAAAACTAAAGGTTTCTTTCTGGCATTAAACAATTTTTTTGCTACACAAACGAATAAACGTGTGCCATAACTATATTTAAATTTTAAATGAGGTATTTCAATTTAGATTGGATTTCTTGTCATTTGTTTTTTGTGTAGTATTATTTTTTCTAGCGTACTGTTCTCAAAGCAATAACTTTGAATTAAAAATTTTTTAATCATTGAACATTAGTATAATAGTAGTCGTTAGTTCTTTTTAAGAAAGAACAATAAAATCAAGTACCTATTTAGCGACGTGCATTTACCAAGATCTACTCTGCTCGTGGCCCGACATGCAACCTACCGGTTCCTTCATGTATGACAACCATAGATAAAAAAATCGATAGAGTTTTTCATTTAATATCTATAATGACTATGATAATGACCACGCATATTTATTTACAATCCGTCATGGATTACAATGATTTATTAAGGCATACTTTAATGTACTTAACTTTAAAAAAACGACCATAGTGAACAAAATTATTGTGAATTAAAAAAAATACAGGTCCTCTCAGTATCTGAAAAATTGGTTACTATTTCTTTTTTTTCATCCGACTGCGTCCAAAGGCCTTTGTTTTTTGAGTGTATGTAAAATCACTGAAGAATGTATGAAACGACACTCATGTAACACGCTGTTTTATTGAATTATGTAGTACAATCTGCAATAATGACCGTTGCAGAACTAAAACTTAAAAAAATAGGTAATGATTGAACATCAAGACTAATTTATTTTACCCAGCGTTTCATTAGAACTGAGTTTGCCTTAAGGTTAGTCCACGCTCACAAATAGTATGTTTTACTGCCGACAGTATATAACTGCGTACTTAAACAGAAGCAAACTTAACTTTAAAGTTTTTAATTGATTAGACCAGCATCCAACCTACTAATCTAATCCTACTAGGAAAGTCAACTGCAACTTAAACTCCGAGCCCAAATTAAGGTATTTTAACGCTGAAAAAATATGGTCCGGTGTGTATCCTTTGGTTACATAATTGCTTTTTTAGAACGAACGCCATTTTTTTAATTAATTAATAAAATGAAATAGTAAACTGACAACCTATTAATCATCCCACTAAATTTCAAAGGCCTCCATCATTGAATTTAAGCTAATACAGCACTGATGGGTTCAGGCATAATCACCACGCTTACCAAATGCGGGTTGGTAATCTCTTCCCTCTAAATGCATGATTGAGTAACAAATATCCATCCAAACATTCGCATTTATAACATTAGCAAGTTTGAAACATCCAAAGCATAGCATTGAAAGCTTTTTTGAAATTATTATTTATTTTCTTTAGTACTCAGAATTCAGTGCCTAATTTCGGAATTTTGTTTAATAAAGTTGTGCCCCTTCAGGGGTATATTTTTATACTTAATAGTTTAATACACCTCTGAACAGACAACACCAGTTTCTAGTGTTATTTTAATATTATTTGTGGGCTGTTTTCCCAGTATTGTATTTGACAGCTAATGCAGATTTAGCTAATAGACGATTCACCCTTAGCTCTTTTCGATCCTATTGCATCGCATCATAACGTTCGTCGTCGTCGTCGTTAAGAGTATGTATAAGGAGTACGAGAAGTTTATTAAAGCAAAATTCAATTTCAGCCACTTTTTTATGTGTAAGGTAATATAATTTATCACCCTTTAAGCTCTAGAACCCAGACACATTACAGTAAAAGATAAATCCCTGACCCTTAAGTATAAATCTGATAAATCAATAGGAGCCATTATTTTTCTACACAATGCGCTCGTAGAATGACCCTCTACCCCGATATTGAATCTTGGCAAGGCATTTTAGGAATTTTCGTAATATTTGGGAAACATTCAACAAAAGATACGAGGGTTTCAGTGTAAGGGTTCGGTTCAGTGTCAATATGAAATAATTTATAGGAATGGATATTGCAAGTAAAGGGGAACCCACTCTCGACATGGTCTCGTAAGTATTTGCGTAGTGTTATGATCAGTTACAGAACAAACATGAATATGAACGATCCAACGGATGGAGCGCTGTAAAGATTTTATCGAAAAGTGTGCTATAGAACTAGGGTATCTTAGATGGTTGCGAAAAACGGTCTCTAGAATAGAATTAGTAAAACAGCTTCAGAACGTGTGCCCATTAGCTAGAGTGAAACGGAATGTCAATGTGACTGTGGGTAGTCGCCAGATATCAAAAAACATGTAGAGCAAACTTAGATTAAAACAAAAGAACGAAAAAATATAAAAAATACTGACCTTATTTACTGACTGACCTTTACCATACTTTAAATATACAAACTTTAATAATGAAGTTCATAATGATTCCTAGCCAGATTGAACACAAAGAGTGATAAGGATGGACAAGCCATGTTTTTAGCCTGCACTCTTTATTTTGGAATATACAAGTAATTTTAGTGAATCACATTTCCTTCTTTTTGTGCTTGTTAAATTAACATACGTTAACGTTTTGAATGCGTATTTTTTAATGTGACTCTTTCATCAACTTAAGTCGTTAGTAAAGATACTGAAAATTTCGGAAATCAAGGAAGTGACACAACAGTACTATTTAAAAATGTGTTTATTGCTTTTCAAAGTATTCTCCGCGAAATTTGACAATTTTTTCCATACGACGAAACCAATCATTGAAGCAACCATTCCATTCGGAAGTTTGGGTTTGGGATGAAAATCTCTGACCTCGCAATTTATTCTTTATTTTAGGGAAAGTATAGAAATCATTAGGGCTTAGGTCGGGGCTGTACGGCGGATGGTCTAATAATTCTATGTTTTCTTGCTCTAAAAACTCTTTTGTTCTGTGCGCGGTGTGAGAACTCGCATTGTCGTTCGTAATGGATGATGATGCGGCGGATGCAGTTCTCTTTACGGAGTTCAGAAACGACCTGTGGCAAACAATTGCTAGCATACCATTCTGCATTAACCGTTCTTTGTCCCTCAAGAGGAATAGTCGCAACATCCGGCCATGTTGCGACTATTCCTCTTTTGGAGACAAACGTGGCCACCATTTTTTTTGCAACACTCCGTGAACGAACAATTTTTGTTGGCTTTAACTCATTTTCGAACACCCAAACTCGTGACTGGTTTTTTGTTTCGGGTTCGTAGGCGTATATCCAGGATTCGTCACCTGATACGATGTTGTATACAGCATTTAAGGATCCTGCGTGGAATCTTTCGAGAGTTCTGACGCACCAATTAACGCGAGCCGCTTTTTGCTCTTCACAGAGCGAATGCGGTATCCATCGGGAAAACAATTTTTTTACACCTAATTGTTCATGCAAGATTATTTGTATTTGAATCATGCCAATGTCTAAAGTTGCCTGAATTTCGCGGTATGTCACATGTCGATCTTCCTCAATCGGCTTACGCACAGCATCAACGTTTTCTTGGGTGACTGCAGTTTTTGGACGACCTAGACGGAGATCATCACTGAGCTTGACACGTCCACGATGAAATTCAGCAAACCAGCGATAAATTGTGGTTTTGGATGGGGCTTCATTACCAAATGCAGAAATCATCCGGTCAACACACTGTTTTTGTATTAAACCACTTCGAAAGTCATAATAAATCATTGCTCTTGAATTTTCTCGAGTCAAATCCATTTTTTTAACGACTAAACAAGCTTGACAAGACCTTGTGATAAGACCGAGAATCTTTTATTAAATAAATAAATAGTATTCGATTTTTAAAACTAAGGAGTTTGCAATTAAAAAGATTTTAATATGACAGGAACAGTGGAAATATTCCATTCCCGATACTTTTAGTGCAGCCTAGGTATATCTTCTTTTTATGAATACTCTAAAAATCACATTACTAAATATTTTGTTTAAACCTTATGTACTCGTAGATAAAACTGTTGTAGGTTCATATTGGTTTTGAATGTTACATTTACAAATTTAAATATTTTCGTTCTATTCTACTTTGTATATTTCTAAATGATCAGTAGGTTTATTTCGTTACGATCGGCTTATGATAAAGCCTCTAGATAACGTGTAATTAAAATGGCCTCTGAAATGTTCCCCTTTTTCATTTTCAGATTCGAAAATGTTATCGGGTATTTTAAAAAGCCCATCAAACTGATACATCTGAGGGCGCCCGCTTTTTAATGGCTATTATACGAAGCGCTCTGAAACTGATATATAGAGGTTAAAAAGCGTCATAGTCGTTAATGGGTCGTTTTGTCGTCAGCTGTCGATAGCCACCTCCGTTTTATGGACGCATGGACTAAATTAGACTCCATATCGTCCACACACCGCACCCTTCATATTATTCTGGTATGCGATTGCTGTTCTGAATATGGAAATATGCTAGACAATAAGAAAAATGAAAGATATATTTAGCCCATGTACTCATGGTCGCAGGCTGGCGATGTAAAGTTTTCGAAACGTCAAGATTTATCTCAATTCTTACTATTCTTACTAATATTATATATGCGACAGTAACTCTATCTGTCTGTATGTCTGTTAACCTATCACGCCTAAACTAATGAAACTATTTTGATGCAGTTGGTACAAAGATGGATTAGACCTTGAGAAAGGATATAGGCTGTTTTGCATAATAAACGTGTAGTTCACGCGGGCAGAGTCGTGGGTGAAAATCAAGTAACTATGTTATAACTTTTTTTCATCAAGATTTATATCTTGATGAAAAAAAGTTTAACAAAAAGTTTGGTTACAAGACACATGTGAGCTCACGAACGACCATTTCAGGGGAATTGAAGCGATCCCCGATGCCGTGAACGGTCGGATCACACCATCATGATTAAGTCATAACAATCTGGATTTTCATGGTTTAATCTTGCTTGGCTCGGAGTTTCTCTAAAGATATCAGTCGTAACGTGATAATCCGACAGCAAACTAAAGAATAAGATTAGCATGTATAAGGAGCTAGCTGGCAATGTAGAAGAACCGATGGCCGTTGGAGGTAAAGTTCTTAAGCGGAGTGCGCACGGCAAGTCGGCAAGCTTAGCATAGGACGCCAGGCTCCAACTCTTTCTGACACAATGGCTAATGTTTGATACATATATTTTTACCGATTAAAAGAAGAGATCGCAATGAACCTGCTACACTTTTAACGAAGTTCACGAACTCGAAGTTTTTACTTCACGTTTAGCCCTAACGATAATATTTTCTTGCTATGTATCTCTGAATTAAGTTTTTAGCAATATTGTGCTTTATACAAACACATAAAGATAATTGTAAAAACTTATTTACTAACTTATAAAACACTACGAAATGTAAAAACTATCTCTAAATAATGAAAGTCTTCCAAATTGTCTTATTACTAAATTGTGTTACTTTTCACTGAAAACGGTTTATGATAATTTCGATAAACTCTGTTGCCGAAATACCGCCGATGTTGATGATAAAAGTTTGGTAAGCCTAACGTTTTAGCCAATCTAACAAATGAACAGTAATGGTTTTTATAAAGACCATTTAAACTTTTATTTTGTTTAGCGGTCAGATTCGGTTGGCTTTCGTTCGTTTGGAGTTGAACCGAGTAACGCAAATTTGATTTGCATACTTATTATACAGCCGTTTGAGTCTAATGTTTGCTTTGATCGTGTAGCGATTACGAAAAAATGGGACAACTTTAATTAAGGTTTTTGCTAGCGGGATTACAAAAAGTGCCGGTAAAAGACACCGAGTAATGAATGCCTGGATTACAACCGAACCTTTAAAAGTTAAATTACTAATTTGGTTTTTGCTAGTCTTATAAAGGGCGAACTAACTTGGCTTCTTCTTTTGAATTTAAAATTAATCCTTGTATTGATGAACTAAGAATGAATAAATTAGGTTATTGGATATTTCAGAATATTAATCAACAATTTTCAACCGACTAAACAAAGTAGAGGTTCTCTCAATTCGAAGCGTAGGTTGAAGAAAAGTTTCGACTTTGGGAGTCGAACCCACAAACGGTCAGCTTAACTGGCGATTGCTCAGAACAGTTGCCTTGATAAGTATTCAAGGAATTGTATTTTTAATTTTAACTAGCAATCATCTTGTTTATAAAACAGTTTAATTTACTTAAGAACAGTAACTATCACCAATTTTTTAGTCCAAAGTTCTTAAAATGATCATAATTGAATTCGGACTACGAAAAAATGGCAATTTTAGCTTAACAATATACAGAATACCACGTACCTATTCTACCCATTTGTACGATATTTTTTTTCCACGACACTATACCTGGGAAATGAATCGTTACTGGGATATTGAGGGTCAAAGTAAAATTTATTTTTTAAGATGTTCTCATAATAATTTTTTGTTTGTTGTTACTAAACTTTTTTCTTTAGAAACATGTTGTTTTTTTTATAAAAACGCTATAAAGAGTGCAACCCGCAATGAACCACGCGCACGCACACCTATTGTATGAAGTTAGGTCACAAATCCTCGTATGTAGTGTTTCGTGCATTGCGGGCAATAAATAATTGATTTAAATTAATGCCTAAAAAAAAGTCGTTTGCCAGCAATTATTTTTGTTACATAAGATTTGGTTTGATGAACCGAATGCGAGGTTTAAGGCTTTGTTAAGCTTTTTGTTACACCCTGTATAACTTTTTGTAAAGCAGGCAACATTAAGTTAAAAAATACGAACAGTTGGTTACGCTATTAATGCATTGGCTACCTCAATTATACTTAATACTTGTCCGAGATGGGTTTAACATGTAGTAACGGTGAGATACTAGCGCTGTCACAATTTTTTCAAAGCTAGAAAAAAAAAAAGAGAAACAGAATGTTTTCTATGGCAACACTATCAAATTTCATTACGGTTTTTTGTGCGAGCGCGGTCACATCATCTTTTTATAAAAGATGTGTAAAATATCTATTACTCTTATGAAATATACCATAAAAGTTTATAATCATGCTATAAAATTAAGGTGGTCATTATTTAAAGTGTTTAATATGTCTTATTGTGACTTTTGGGAAAATTACAAGAAGATCAAAAAGAAGCATATTCAAGGTCAAGGCTTGCTATGTAGACAAAAGCGATTTATAACATTAATCACAGGTATGATTCAATTTATCTTTACTTTTACATATAGAGAAATGTTGTAGTTACGATAGTTTCGAATTGAAACTTAAGAAAAATTAAATAGGTAGATAACATCATAACCCATAACCTATATTATCACCTCACACCATTTTTTTCATTGCGTTGTCTCTTTGACGCTCGGATATTCCAGTCACAATTAAAATCAATTGTTATCGCAACAACCGGTTGTCGCTTGGGGCATAAAGCGCTACAACGAAAACAATGATCTATTTAGGCATTCTGCAGATTCAATATTTATTCATGATGCATAAACCTTTAGTTAGTTTACTGTAAAAACAAAATTGCTTTTCATGATTTCTTTTCGGAGAGCACGTTTATCTTTCGTAACCGTTTTTCTCACTTGTTTGAAAATCTATTCTAATGAAATCCAAGTGTTTGAAGAAAATTAAATTCAAGAAAGAAGATCAGGAAAATGGAAGCTAATAAAGGAAACTTCAAGATTCTCAGAGCAGCGATGAGGAAACATCTTTGACCACACCCTCTTGAATGTGTTGTCATAGATGATGACACAGATACACCAATAGGTGAGGCTTACATATTTTCAAAAAATATGACTTTTCCCTATAACAACTTTAAACGCCTGGGTAGTTTCATGTATGATGAACAGACCCACAAGCTCTAATTTCATGTGAGTTTAAGTCTCTAAGAGTCTGAATAATCACAAACATTGGCTAGACATGGCATGTTGGCAACTATGGCAACACTATCAAATTTCATTACGGTTTTTTGTGCGAGCGCGGTCACATCATCTTTTTATAAAAGATGTGTAAAATATCTATTACTCTTATGAAATATACCATAAAAGTTTATAATCATGCTATAAAATTAAGGTGGTCATTATTTAAAGTGTTTAATATGTCTTATTGTGACTTTTGGGTGAGAGCTTTCTATTAGGCAAGTGCTATCGCTCAAAGATACACATGCTTACATTAAGGGCAAGTGCTAGTACGCTGCGACTAGACAAATCTTTCATATCAGCATAAGCGCTACCACATAGTTGTAGACAATTTGCTTCTTTGTAATGGACAATGTAAATTGTTCCTTTCAGATGACAACCATCTGACAAAAGAGCTTCTTCTGGCTCTGGGAAAAGAGGGTGTAGGAAAAGCAGAAATTGGAAAGACTATCAGGCCGGAATTTGCCCTATGCTGGGTGAAAATAATGAGAGAAGGCCTATGAGAATAAACATGCTTACATGAGACTAGACAACGCCTTCATGTTATCAGTTTGTAAACATGAAAAATTATGTCTCAGACGGGACTTGAACCCGCATCTCCTCGCATGCAGGGCAGGCGCTGTATTATTAAGCCACCGAGACACTGTGACTCAGTGCGAATCTTTCATGCATGCATGATCTTAACGCTGTAAGCCAGCGTTGCTTGCCTTATATTACATGGGCTCATGCCGGTTCTTCACAGAGCACTACCACATAGCAGGAAGACAATTTGCTTCCTTGTACTGAACAATCAAAATTGTTCCCTTCAGATGACAACCCTCTGACAAAAAAGTTTTTTTTGGCTCCGGGAAAAAGAAGAAATTGAATAGCCTATCAGGCCAGAAATTGCCCTACATGGGCGAAAATATTGACAGAAGGTCCTTGTAAAGAAGCACCCTCCAATATTTAGGCAAATACAAACTCCCTCTTATTTACAAAATGAGGTTATCAATTTTAAACCCAGCCATTAACGGCTTTAATTAGAAGAGACAGCCAAATTGTTTTACCGAAAGAACCTGACAGGAAATTGAGGACTTTTTTGGGCAGATCCCTTACATTACCTGAATTCCAGTTCTAGAAAATTCCTTGCCTTGTCGGAAGCCGATAAGAATATCCAAAAATAAGTAAAAATGGACGGCTTAAATACTTTATTTATAATTGACTTGATATTACAAATGATGATGAATCATGAGGCATATGAAATCCCTTTCAGTACCATTTCACCTTCCGATGTCATAGAATCACAACAATTGCCTATCATAGAGAAAAATAAAATTGGCTCTGAGATAAAGAAACTTTAAATTCAGGGAGCGAAATCTGTGTGCCCATACTGTATGTACAGAATAATTTTTCAACAACTTTTCTGTATTCTTGGTTGAAAAACCCAATAGTACTTACAGTTTTATTTCAAACTTGAAAAAACTTTATCTAAATAATTATATAGGTACAGACAATTTGAACTTGAAAATAATATAACTGCTTACAAACTTATGTCTTAAGACTGTTATAAGTATGGCATCAAAAGATTTAAAAGAACTTATCACTGAACCGGGATTTACAAATGTAATGTTATATATTTATAGGTAAAATCGTATTTACCTTCTCAACGATTTGGAAGAAGCAAACAATTGCAAAGACAACATTATTGTTGCATGCAAACTCTTACATAACTTAAGTTTTGAACTTTGAGAAAGTGCACTTGTTACTAATTAAAATTGCAAATACTTATGATTTATTTTACATTCCACTGACCAAACCCTAACAGTGCAAAATGAAAAGCAGTCCACATTTAAATTTATTTATTTAAACCTTCAGTCGAGAAGTATGCTTAAATCTAAAAATACATGGGTTTTTTTTTTAGACTTATAGTGTTAAAAGTTATACAAAAACAAAGTGCAAGACTAATCTTAAAAAGTAAATACAGTTGTATAAGAAAACTATAGGCTATTACTTTAAGAAAGAATTGAATCCAGAGAAATTGTTAGGTACACTTAAGACAATTTATCCAGCTGTTGTATGGATGGCTATATACAAAAATAATAGGAAGACAAAGACTTAAAGAATTACTAAAATCACATGAAAACTGGATGCAGTTATGCCTAGCATTAAGATTACTTAGCAACCTAATTATACAACTTAACCTTTTTAATAAATAAAGATAAATAAATAAGAAAATAAAGATATTAACTATTTGGGGAAAAACAATATGAAAATTAGCAATCCAACAATTATATAATAATAAAACAACTTAACCTTTTCATGGAAATACACACCAATGCCTCAACCCCAGTACCTGGGGTGCTGTATGTAGCCTCAATAAGGCTTCTGGGTCTTGGTCCTGTGCAGAACAAACACATCATATTAACCATTGTAAATCTTGCTTGATTGTGTAATAAATTCTTTTTATTATTCTTATTTAGAATTAAAAGCTGCACTGTTGGACCTACAATGTTATACTTTAACTATGAAAATTAATGAGTATTGAAAACACAACTGTAATAGCTTATTTAAATAAAATATTAGTTTTCCCCTATTGACCATAACAACCATGGTTTCCCCTAGTCAACGCCATCGACACTAATAAAAATAATATATATGAGCTTAATAGAACATTATTTTAATTTCAAATATTACTATCACTTATACCAGCAGCTTACCCTGGCTGTAGGGCTGTTGACAGACAAGGATTCATAAGGTGGTGCCCTCCAAACTCAGCACTTGACATAATGGTCAATTCTCTTTTCTTAAATACCCTAAATATTGTCATAGTTTTCCCTGTACCCAAAGGTTGTCTGGTAGACATCGCTCTTTAGCGATAAGACCCCCAAAATTGTACATCTTAATATTATCAAAAAGTATGTTATCCCTTTATTTGGTGTGCAATAAAGAGTACCTATTCCATCTGTGTATCTAACACCCGTATTTATAAACAAGTATAAGTGATTACTTGACTGAAAGTAATTACTTAAGTGACAATAAGTATTCCTTAATCAAGTAATTACTAGAAGTGAGAACTATCAAAAGTTAGCATTCTAAGCCA
Organism: Anania crocealis; assembly: GCA_949315895.1. Lineage (NCBI taxonomy): Eukaryota > Metazoa > Arthropoda > Insecta > Lepidoptera > Crambidae > Anania > Anania crocealis. Next base: position 18,598,348 of record OX438884.1, on the reverse strand, counting down.
AATAATATGACTATTAATAATAACCCATTGCCTTCAATTATGCACTAGGTATTAACACTTGAAGTTATGAATTTCTTAAGCAATAAGTAATTACTTCTTTATAAATACGAGGGTTGAAGCGAAATGACTCACCCTTAAAATTATGGTGACTATTTTGCAGAAAGCACACTATTGATACTCATGAGGTTTCCATTCCTCTCATTGTTAGTTTTTAACACAGATCTATGAGAATGATCAGCTCTGTCTCTACTGATTGGTCCTACAGTTAGATCAAAGGACAGAATGTGTCACCAAAAAGAGTTAACTGAAAAACGGGACGCATACTTGGATCTGTGGGCGTTAGCAAACGTTCTTGATGTTCAAAGTATTACACATTAAACTTTAAGAAAACGAAATCCTCAGTCTTCGTTTCAATTAGAAACCTTTGCTCAGCAAACATAAATTAATATTGTGACTACAATCAAGTTGTATATAGAGAAGACAAAATAATTGTCAAGGAAAAAATTGATGACCTTTTGATTTTAACCATCAAAAATCCAGCCATAAGCTGGTGGATTAATTAGATTTTGTGAGAAGCTGGTATTAATGATACAAATATCCTTGGCTTATACCACAAGACATACAACAACATCTACCGTGCAGCAAAGGTCACATGTTAGAAATGATTTTATTATTGAACAAACTGCAGGATGGTCTCAGAATTCTTCTATATTCTAGGCCAATAGTTCAAAACGTAGCAGAATTCAATAATACAGTACCTATGTAATAGTATTTTTCGGATCGAATAAATTAAATGTTTATACTTACTATTAATCTCTCTCAAATTATTTACTTTATTAATAACAAAGTTTTAAGATTTATTATACTTAATTACAATATTTTTTTTTTCATTTTTAAAAAATTGTATTAATTAGTGATTCACAACCCATCTTCAAACATCTACATGTTAAACCCATCTCGGACAAGTATTAAGTATAATTATAAGATTAAACGAACTTACCCTAAGTGAAGTTCTATCTTAATTATACGAAGATACTGGTCCGAGATGGCAGTCCCTTAATAAACCCACCCACTAATACTAAATTGTATAGTATTATCCCATTAATTGGGTTGTTAATAATGCTTGTCTTTAAACGTAATGAAATTTGATAGTGTTGCCATAGAAAACATTCTGTTTCTCTTTTTTTTTTCTAGCTTTGAAAAAATTGTGACAGCGCTAGTATCTCACCGTTACTACATGTTAAACCCATCTCGGACAAGTATCTTCGTATAATTAAGATAGAACTTCACTTAGGGTAAGTTCGTTTAATCTTATAATTTTACTTGGCATCGAACGTATTTTTATTCAAACTCTCAAATCGAAAATAGTAGAAACAAAGTAGCTAACTGTAAAAGAAAGTCATGCTACAAGTCAGGCTAGTCTAATTATTTTGCAAAGGACAAAATATGAAAACACAATTCCTTAAATTAAAAGATTAGAGGAGTCGCCTGGTCAACGAAAAAAATTAGGGCTCCAGTCCTAGGTACCTAAACAAAATTCATTAAATAATATTGCAAATAGGTTGGTTGTCGTTAAGAATTAATGACAAGTCATGAGTGTAAACGCACATGTAATAAAAACAATGCGTAACCGTAACCGTACGTAATTTCTTAACATAGGACGTGTAGGAAAAGTCTGGCTAGTCGTAAAATATTGGTCACCCGTAGGTATAAGGCCGACCAGTCGAGGACTGAAGTTATCGGAAAACATTTAGCACTATCCACACGCTGCGCACGTCTCTCCCGGCTTTAATGTGACGGTCACCTACTTACACCGTGGCGTAAGTTACGCGTAATATTTTCACATTCTAGCTTTTGCAGAATCTTGATTTCCAAAGTGACATTTGATGTCGATATTATTATTTTGACGACCGTCTAGGTGCGCCAGCGTACACATCGGATCGAACCTTACAAAAGAGTACCTTATATTATTTTAGCAACTTAATTGTAATTATGTAAAAAAAAAGATTTTACTATATTTTCTCAAAAAGCAAAAAATTTGGAAACAGTGAACAGTATTACAACCTGATAAAATATAAAATAGTAGTATTCTGCATTTGCCTGTCCAGGAATCGAAACCGGGACCTCAAAACCGATGCCTACGCCACTTGACGACGGATGTCGTAAGTTAAGGTCCTACTGTCAAATATATGTAAATTGAAGTTGTTGTATAAGTTAAAAAATTACGACTCGGTGTTAACGTCTTCCACGTAATCCGTACAGACGTCTCGAAGGGTAGCAGTAATGGCATTGCTTATTATTTGACGACATTTGGAAGATGGAAGGCGGTTTCTGTGGAGTCTTTCGGCTAATGTTGTTAGCGTTCTATTGAAACATTTACAAACATCGCTGATTTTCGGGAACGCCATATTTACCAAAAACACAGATTAAAGTCAATATTTTATACGTGAAACAGATAATTTGTTGTATACTGTTACTATACTGTTAATTAACTGGATGTTGTGTTAGATTGTGTTAATCTACCACATTACTAGATTGCCCCAAATCCCTTTTATGGTTTTATCATTTCGGTATGCATGTCATTTTGTTTTATCAGTAAACAAAACGGTGATAAAATGTAATGGACGTATGGAATCGCGATTATGCGAATGCGGGTCAAGTGTTGAGTATAATGGACACTAGGGGCACTGCACGCGCGATGGAACGTGACAGACTACGGCGTTCTCATCGGGGGGCACGGCAGTGCCCCGGCCAAGTCGAACGCGAAGCAAATACATCCTTTACTGGAACCATTTCGCCGAATTTTCAGAACACTATTTGAGAACCTCTGGATAAGACCAGAACGCAGAAAGAACCGGAAAAAAAGAAAAGAAAGATTTGTAATAATAAAAAAACTACTCCTAAAAAGAAAAAAAATGTGTCAAATAAGAAAATCTAATAAAATAAATCAATATGCCCACTTTTCTACAAAAAGAAGTGAAATCCCACCAAAAACATTCTGTAAATAACCGGCCAAGTGCGAGTCAGACTCGTGCACGAAGGGTTCCGTACCAAAAAGGCCAAAAAATCGGGTTTGTTGTATGGGAGCCCCCTTTAAATATTTATTTTATTTTGTTTTTAGTATTTGTTGTTATTGTGGCAACAGAAATACATAATTTGTGAAAATTTCAACAGTCTAGCTATCGCAGCTCTTGAGATACAGCCTGGTGACCGAGCGACGGACAGACGGACAGACGGACAAACGGACTGACAGCGAAGTCTTAGTAATAGGGACCCGTTTTTACCCTTTGGGTAGGTTCCTTACTGCATTTTCTTTATTATTGTAATTAATGTTGTGTGACTTGGCCGTTGAAGGGTACACAAGGGTACAAAATCAGGTGCTCGATGACACCGTTGCACCAATCTGTCGCCAGAACCGCTACACATTGATGATGGAAAATTGCCACTTGGAAAACGTTGATTCAATAACCAGTCAATTGTAGGCTTGATAAAGCTGCGTATTTCAATAATACTTATGTATAGGCGAGCCAGAAACAAACAGTATAATTTTTTTTCCAGTACAGACGGACTTCTAATCATTGACAGAAGTCCGTCTGTACGTCTATTTTATGTTAGATCGGTGGTCGATTTGACGCTCCAAAAAGAAGAGAGCAGAAGTGCATGTGTTGCACAATCAACGACAGCCTAAAATGAGACACTAGCGTCCAATTACCAATACCAGTATGGGCTATTATCTCGCTTAACAAACATAGGTAGTTACGTACAACAGATATAACATTACGTGTAAACAAAATTGACTAACGTATAAAGAATGTTCAACGGCCAAGTCACACAACAATTCACAACATTAACTATAATAATAAAGAAATCGCAGTCAAGAACCTTAGACTTGGCACGACTTTGTCTTGATTTCATTACTTTTTTGAGATAAACAAGCAGCTCCATCGAGACTTGGCTAGTTTTTTACAGAATGTTTTTGGTGGGATTGTTAATTACATGATTCATTTAAGCGAAGTTTACGTTTCATGCCAGAGCTTCCGCGCTGTGCTTTATTTATCTTTCGCGCTTTTCGGACACTGTTTTAATTTACCAAGCGTTTTAATTTAATTCAAAGGGGTGAAAAATAGACTGGACTGTTTTTTTAAATGTAAAATTGACAAACGAAATTTTTTTTGCATTGCAAATAAAAGATGTAGGTAGGTATCATATTTTTACAAAATTTGAGCAAATTTTTAATAGAATGAAGCATGGTTTACTGTGCCCATAAAATAGCCTATGTCCTTCCTCAAGGCCTAAACTATCTTTGTACTAAATTCATCAAAATCAATTCAGTAGTTTAGGGGTGAAAGCGTTACAAACAGATAACAATATATAATAATATATGTCAGAGTCCAATGTCAACAAACAGTTTTTGCGGGTCTAGTTTAATTGAAAACTCAATTGTTGAAATGTAAAAAGGAAATAAGCGCAATGACCGTAAAATTGTTCTCTACTATAGCTCATTTATTTGATTTCCATGTCCCGGTGACAAATGTTCGACAGCTGGGACGCGAATGGCAATGAAAATTATGATAATGAGAACTCAGGGAGCGAGCTGCGGCAGTAATACGTACAGCTATGAAATGTGGCGTTGACATGAGCTGTTTTGTATGTATCAGACAAGATTATCAGTCCTTATCATTTCACAGCTCGACAGAAGCCGCTCCAAGAGTAAAACTTTTCCACAATCACCCAGGGGAGTAATCAGCAATTTCAGGTAGGGTATGTAGTAACTAAGTTTAAAAAACTTTACTGCAGGGATCGGTATTTTATTTAGTTAGACGTAGAAGGCAGCATATGCAGTGCTTATTGGCATGTATGGTGTGCACAAAACACCAAATATGGTAGACGGGTTGAGGTTTGGGGCTAGAGAGAAGACGCTGCTGTCCGTCTTCTGCTGGCAACATTGTTTTGATTTTCCCTTCTTACCTTAACAGGCTTAAGACCGTAAAAATTGAAAACTATGTTGCGAAAAATATTTTCGGATGAAAACTTTATTTACATTTTTTACTTCATAAATGGGCTTTAAATACGATACTGAACGCCTATAAAAAATTTTGAAAATGATAAAAAATTCACCTGTATAATAATTACAAAATAAACGACGCATCAGAATAGATATGATAACAATGTGTGTCACTCACCTCTGTACGGATATCTCCACCTATTTACGGGTGTAAACAAAAATCGAAAGAGGGTGAAAGTTGCTGTTCAAATTAGAGAACTTACTTACTTACTAAGGCGGATTTGATACCCAGACTTTGTATACTCACTTAAATAGTCTTCGACGGGCGTTCGACGGGTTCGACGCGACGGTCCCATCTTTCCCTAAGTTTAATAGGGATATAGATTATTTGAAAACAGATATAATAATATATACTTAAGTAATATATTTTTATACTTTTTCTGAATTTTGCAGAAAGATTCAAAACACAACGGAAAAGCAGACAGGGACACAGCCAGACGGCGATCCGTGTAACTCGTGTTCATTTGTTTTTTGATGCGTCTATTCAAATATGGAACGGCGTGCTTTAATTCTCAAAGAGATCAAAGAGATGCCACACACAATTAAAAAAAAAGAGTGAAAGATTTGAAATGACCTGTCATTCATTTGTGTCCTTTGTGGTATGATAATAAAGATTTCATGCCATATGTTTTGCTATTGGATAAAGTATGCAAACTTTCTACTTTCTAACATCGTATAGTAGATAGCAGTTTTATCTAGCGTAAAAGTGTTTCAAGTCTGCTGCCCGTCGTGAAATATGCAGTGGGGTCAGAGCGTGTCATTTGTCGCGGCGAGCGCGCACCAACGTATTCAATAAACCGGACCTCTATCGGTGATAATCGTAAACATTTCTCTTTTTACGCTGCTTTTATGGTAGGTTTTATATGCCTAACATACTTTTCTGAGTGGGATTTATGAAAAAGTTGTAATAGGTATTTGGTTGTTGTAATCATACTATTTGAAAATTTTTTTTGATGCTGTACTAAAAGTAATACCTATATTATAATCATTACTATCAGCAGACGGTACGTACTTAAAGCGTTGGCTAAGAAGGAATCATCTAATAATCTGAATTTTTACAGTCGTAGAAGAACGTAGTAGAAGCTTCGGATTACCTTATGAACTTAACACCTCCTCAACATGATTTGTTTGTAACTCTTCTTAAGGGCTTATCGACTCCCACAAGGAAGAACGATATATATTCGATGTTTTGCTTATCCTTTTACATTTTACCTTATTTTTCTTTAGTATAAACCACCTTCACCAGCTGTTATTGTTTAAATGGTTGCGTTTCTATTTTTCGTGCACCCGGGATTTTAGTCAACTAAAGTAGAGGAACTTATTACTGCGGTATGAAAAATCTGCTACTGATGTATATTAGATATATTCGTGCACACTATTGGTTAGGATAAGCTCTTAATATTTTTGTATTCTAGTTGAAAATTAACCGATTACCACGGCAATTATTAAAGCAATGTGTTTACTTTATCATCCTGAAAACTAAAATTTATTTAACTGAAGATGGTAAACCGAAAAAAACCTTTGTTTTACTAACACTTTATAAAATGTATTTTAAGTGGAATAAAATAGACCACTTTATTGCGATGAGGAAGCGAGTGCTTTTTTGTGTAGTCTTACATTTTAAAACACGCCAGTTGATTCGTATATAAATATGTATTTACTGTAATTCAGTGCCAATATCCATGTAAAAGCTAATCCGAAAAAATTGAGGTCGAAAAAAATACCAGTTAGACATTGCCCATTGGCCCATCTTCAAATCTTGATTGGTGATCTGACTTAAAAGCAAATTGCCAAGTGACCTGCATTACAATCATTTCAAATTCGAAAGATCACTAAATCATAAACTACTATAAGTTATGCGATGTCACATCCATTTTACCGCGGTTTCGATTCGATTGCATATGATTACCATGAATATTGAAACTTAAATCGACTTGAACCGTACAGATATTAAATTAAATAAATCGATAAACAAAACGTTAGTAAAGCGAAATCGAAGTACTGACTTCAATAAAGTTTCAGTCACATATCATACCATAGACATAAAATATTTTGTTAAAGAGGAAACATTTGTTTTTTTTGGGTATGAGTGTCATAAAAAACGATTAGAATTACTGCCGGAAGAAGACGGCAGAAGCGTCTTCTCTTCATCATTATCCAAACTGGTATCACCAACTCACCTGACGTTTGCGATTATGGCAAATCCTTTTTCTGGAGAAGCTCGTGTTCAGTAGTGAACTGATATAGGCTAGTGTTGATAACGATGTCATTTGGAACTTGTAAACTCAAAAACTAAGTCTACGTTCTTTTAACAAAATAGTAACTGTTGTTGTCAATAAAATACTTGATTCTTAAAAGTACCTAAGTAATACCAAATATTTAGTATTATGTGCTAAGGTGTTTTAAACTAAAAGTATATAAGTCGTGATGTAGGTAATTCTAGATGTATAGAACATTCTTTATTTCACATATCAAGAAAATCCATTAAAAAAAGGGAAAGAGGAGCAGATGGTTTGATGAGGGACGTGTTAAAATAATGTAACAAACAACCGTAAACTAATGTTTTTATTAATATTGTAGTTACATGGTTAAAATAAAAATGCATATCGAAGCTATTTCATTTCTTGAATAAATGTTAAGTGTGAACTATAGATACGTTGGCAAAGTTGTAATATTATCAAAATCAAAATTTAATCTTAGCTTATGTGGTTCTAGATTTGTTTGTACTACTGTGGGAAGTAAGTTGTTGTGATGCCCTTTCCCTAAAACAATATTTTGAACCACAAGTAATAGGCCAACCTATATGTAGGTATGTGCCAAAAATAACAAACAACCCAACACGGAGCCCTGAGGTATAAACCCAGCTTGAGTAGAGAAATTAACTCTCCGGTTTCATCATCTCTAAGACACCTATACAGACTATTGGAAACAAGCCAGGTGGTGAATAGGTATTCGCTATCCACGTGTACTGATCAAATTGATTTTACTAATCAAAATTATTTTAAACCAACTATGTGTAGGATTGTATGTGAAACTACGAGTATACCATTGAAACCGTATTTTTCCAGGATGTAAAGTAGCCTATATTCTAGCCTATAGGCTGGATATATTGATTATAATTATAATCTATCTCCGTAATAAATTGTATTTAGATTCGTATATCTCTTTCATTGTGATAGAGTAACAAGGAGATTTATTAATATTAAAGATGTATTTACGGTTAAAATATTAAATTTGATTTTTATTCATCACGACGTTCTGAACACTTAACAGCGTTAATTGATTTAAGGATAGTATAGGAAAATATCTATAACCTCCCATCCTAACCCGAGCTAAATTATAAAATATCGTTCTTGATATTGATCTGAACAGGAATTAAGCCCGGGATCCTTGCGTTAGCACCGCACCACTACACCAACCGGCGCATCAATTCGTGAATAAAAATTTTATTTATTTGTCTATCCATTCCACTTGGTTTCATGCTGGTTTTAAGAAAAGGTTGCCCTGTGCTTTTCATTAGGACTTAATTTACTATTAAAATCTGGCTTTCAGAAGAATCTGTCAATACCTCGTAGTCGTAGGTCAAACTCTCTAAGCTATTGAACAAATATGAAAACGTACTGGTATTATTAGAAGACAATAAGAAGATTAATTACTCATAAAAATACGGCAGAAACTTTAGGAAAACAAAATTAAAAAAAAAATTTGGTTTATCTTACAACAATACGGCTAAAATTTATTAAAAGCAAATAAAATTTTAGAAATAGTGGAGAAATCCATTTCTCAGTGTTAACTTATAAAGTGAAGTAGCTTAAAATCTATCGAATTAAGGAAGCTATAAACTTCAAAAATTGTACGTGTTCTATCAAAATGATACATAATAATAATTTTACACTGATGTAGATTTTAAATAAACCAGTAAAAGTTAAACTTGACACTTTGCTTTGCTCATATAAGCCGTATATAAAAGGGAGGAAATCCGATAAGCCGGTGAATTGGTTTTAAAAATAATTGGCAAGCTTTAGCTGACGTACTGTACATATTTTAAACATAAAATATCGTTTATTCTACAGTATTGGCGATGTAGGTGGCGTGGGTGTACTAACGAGGGAACATTTAAATTCGCTGAATAAGCTTCTGGCCTCGTGCATGCAAGTGCAAGTGCACAAGTGAATTCGATTACGTATCGGATAATATGAAATTATAAGGGATCAGTATGCTGCACTGAGTTAGATAAATGGTATTACTAGCCGAAAACAGGGTATGCTAACTATATGCAAATAAATACTATGTAGAAGTCGAAGATTCGATAAAGTAGTATAAAGTGATTTTTTATTTAATACTAAATGATTTTTTGTATGAAAATTGTATTTTTACAATTGGATATTTACGTTTTACATACCACATACCATTACCCATTCTAAAATTGTCTTATGTTATTTCGTTATACTCGTAGCAATGGAAAACTTTGACTTGTCTGTAGGTAGATGTGTCATGAGAAAGTTATTAAAATCAATGATATTGACAACTAGTGAGTCTAAATACATGTGTAAAAAGAAATTTGTAACTGCTTATGAGTATTACGACAGCTACAAAAGTAAACCGGTAATAAAGGTTTCCATGCAACACGACGCGGTAAAATAATTTTATTTTAACAAAATCAAAGACTATTTTTGAAATATGGTTGTTTAGCAGAGCAGTATTTTTTTTTAAATTTTATATTTCGAACAGTTTAAACAGCTTTTTGATGTATAGCAAGAAAATGGTAAATTAATTAACATATTTAAAGATAAATGTGTTTTGTACCTGACTGTAGGCGAATCGTTTTGAGAAAACACCTATCTCCGGCCCCGGCGTATGATAAATGTCTGCGCCTGAATAACAAAACGTTCTGCTCTCTTCAATGTTTTTATTGGCAGTTCGATTTCCTACGACTTTTATTTATTCGATCATGTAAAAATATCCGGAAAAAACAAGAATTTAAAAGTAAAGTAAAAGTAACGTCTTATAATCATCCCACTGCAGGGCAAAGGCCTCCATTGTTTTTCCAATTCAAGTTACCATAGCAATGATGGGTAATAAGTATTAAAATGCTATTTTTGCAGTATAATTATAAAAACGGGGCTTATCGAAATATACATTGCGATACTGTTACACTACCACTTACTCTTTAACTTTTCGTTCACGTTCCAGCAGCTGGTCAAAAAGCGACCGTAACGTCAAATAAAACCCGCCAAGTGCGAGTCGGACTCGCACACGAAGGGTTCCGTACCAAAACGGCCACGGGTTTGTTGTATGGGAGCCCCCCTTAAATATTTATTTTACTTTGTTTTTAGTATATGTTGTTATTGCGGTAACAGAAATACATAATTTGTGAACATTTCAACTGTCTAGCTATCGCGGCTCTTGAGATACAGCCTGGTGACAGAGCGACGGACAGACGGACAGACGGATAGAGGGACAGACGGACTGACAGCGAAGTCTCAGTAATAGGGTCCCGTTTTTATCCTTTGGGTACGCAACCCTAAAAAGTAAGTGATAGTTATGCAATGCACATAGCAGTCAGTTCTCTTGTTATAAAGAGCATTGGCGTGAAAAAGCTGACAAAGGAAAAATAAGATATCCGTCATCAATAAAATTGAGCAAGGAAAATAACATCCAAATTGAAGACGTATTTTCAGTTATGGTTAAATTGCCAAAAGAATGGAAAAATCCTTTTGTGAGTAACATTTTTAAATAACGTATTTTTCGGTAATAGTATAACAAACCGGATATTCCTGAAGCTGGGATGGAAGACAGGGAAAAAAGATGCCTTTTTACCTTAATCAAATCAATCCATCATTGGACCGAGCAAAAAAAATATCTGTTCCACTTCCAAGAAATCCTCTCCGTTCTGGTTTCCTTAAAGTAATACAGTTAACGGAAAATATAGCTAGGTACGTAGTCGCAAATTGAATATCATACAGGAGCACCCGTTCCGTTGTATACCCCAATAATGGCTTTATGCCATCTCTCACTGGAATGCCATGCCGCAATATTATACAACGTATTCATTTTGATATCCCATAACTCTAAGGTAAAAATAATATAAAACGCCCTAGAACATGTGGTTCAAAAATCAATAGTTTCGAATAAAACATCAATTTTAGTTAAATTTGTTAAAAAAAATTAACCAGTATGGCGAATCCTTTGTTTGCGAGACGTTGGCAAACTTACACTAAAGTATAGTAGTAAAGTAGCGGGAGAGCGTATATTGTAAAAATCATTGATGTGTGTGAGTGTTTCATTGATAAATAGGTACGAGTAAATCGTTTTCATTCAAAAGTTCATTCTTAACACGGTAAGGGTGTTTTATATAAACAGTCGTGACTTTTTAGAATTATTTTGTATGAAAAAATTAGACAAAAAAAATTTCTAATTGAAAAATAATTCATATGCAATTTGATTCTTTACCATGGTCTGTTTAATACCCTAGAGTTATGGGATATTAAAAGGAACACGTTGTATACAGGATGAAATTTTAACCACCTTCCAAATTTTAATACGAGACAAAAAACAAATGGAGTATTTTTTCTTTTGGTATAGCCCAGTACAAAAATGTCAAGATAAAGCACTTAGAAAATGTCCGCAAAAAGTCAAAAATTTTTGATACGGCCGCCTAGCAACACCTTTTTTAAGCGATTCGCAACTCATTCATTCATTACGATACTATTCATACGTTTTTTATTTTCCTTTATACCTTAGCAGGCCTAGGACCGTAAAAATTGAAAACTATATTGCGAAAAATATTTTCGGGTGAAAGCTTGATTTTCATTTTTTACTTCATAAATGGGCTCTAAATACGATACCGAACACCTATAAAAATTTTGGAAAGTGGTTAAAATTTCACCCTGTATAGCTGGACATTCTATGCAATACAAAGATTTTGCCATTACAGCCACTCTTGGCAGACAGGTTAGCGATCGCAGTTTGGCCATTAGTGGAAAAATTACTATGCAGTACACCTTCTTTTGTTTCACTTTTAATCGTGTCTTATTATGACAATCGCACGATGAGAAAGGGTATTGATAATTTATTTTTTGGCCGCCACCTTAGCCATGTCAGAGAACAGATAATAATATGCAGACATATTATTATAATAAATAATATAAAATTAATAGCTCAGGCGCTACTTTGCGGAAACCCATAAATAATTATGGATTAAGAAAATTATTTTGCTAATGATTTCCGCTTGATAACACCGGCCTAGATACCTTCACCACACTACCCGCACTAATCGCAGTGCAGGTGCTTCCTCAAATCAGTGTTAGTGCGGGTAGTGTGGTGAAGGTATCTAGGCCGGTGTTAATCCCTCAACGCCCAGGCGGCAGGCGCCTGCCGCGATAACAATTGATTTCAATTGTGTCTGGAATAACTCACGATCGAGGGATTAACAAGCGGAAATCATTAGCAAAATCATTTTCTATATCCATAATAATAAATAGTATAGTTGGGATAGGAAAAAACAGTGTAGTGCATTCAACAGGCCTGAAATAAGCCACACGTAGGCAACAGTAGATATGATGATGATGATTCTATCATAACTATTACTTTGATTCGTTTGATAACATTACTCAAAAACTTTTTTTAACGCAAGTTTCAAAAAGACTTTTGCACGCCTTTGTGCTTAAAATACCTTGTACTCTAAAAGACTTTGAAACCTTGGAACAGATTTACAAACGTGTCTTTAAAATTGTTTTATAGCCTATTTTGATTTTTTACATAAATATAAGTTTTTTGAAATCCTTAAAGTCAATTATTAACTTTAGGGATTTAAAAAAACTTATTTTTGTTTTAAATAATACACAAACTCACTACGCAAAATAACACCAGCATACAAAAAATTGTCTTCGAAAATATTGTACCGGTGAAGATTTTTTACCTTGAATTTAGTACTCAGTAAAATCAGTTTTATTTCTGCTAATAGGCCCCTGGAGGTGCTTCAACACGTCCCAATATTTAAACCTACTAGTGCTTCGTGACAAAGGTGGGCTTGTGCCGAGAAGAAGCACCGCAAGTAACTCGGTCACTATTGCCAGCCTCTTTTTAAATAAATATGTTTGTTTACTTATGATATAATATGCCAATAGTAAATTATACTTACATATTTAATTACGATACACGTTTAGTCTTAATGACAATACTATTAATACGTTCTGCATTCTTGTGAATCGAAGATGGCCGCTGCTATAAAATACCGTTTTACATATTTTTTTTACAAAACCCCAATATGGGTATCAAATTAAAGAGTTTAACGAGTAAAATGTGACTACGTTTTGTCCAATTTCAAGAAGGATTATGTAACAGAATTAAAAACAAACTAAAGTATTGAGAATGTTTTGTTGAAAGTATAAAGATGATAATGATGATGTACTAAAAGTTAAAACATTGCTCGGCAGGTCCTAGGCTAGGTTATTGATCAGACAAAATAATAAAACCGTTGGGCATAGCGTGCCTTGAGTATAAATATGTAAATAGCATTAACGATATAGCGGTTGACTTTTTTATGCGAATTTTACGCGCCCAACGATTTTATATTTTGTCTCGTCAATGCCCTAGATTAAGGAGATGAGTGACATTTAGCCTTCTTCAACTTTGCACGTTTATGTATTTGCATTATGGTAGGTTATGGCACATGCCTTGGACAAACAGTTCAAAGAGAGATTTTTGTACGGAACTCTGTTCTTATATTTTAACTTTGTGTAGCTTTAATAAACCTATCGATACAGAAGTACAGAATACAATATTGAAGATTGTATTGAACTTTACCGTATAGTGTTTTATGTCAAGCCCACAACCGGTTGGCCTAATAGCTGATAGGATTACGTTGGTTCTAGCAAAGCCAAATGTAGTTCCACAAACGAGAATACACGCTAAAGCTCTATCTGTGACTTACCACTGCTGCAAATTCGTCGAAAACTAAATTGGTCATGTGCAAAGGATTGTTTATAGCCGGGCTGTGTTATATATTGAGCGGATTGAAAGTTCCTGTTAGAGATTTTTTGAGGCAAAATATCAAGAAAACGGGCAAAACCTACAAGAACCTGATATCTCGAGTGCCATGCTTAGCACGCCAAACAAATAAAAAGACCAAAATTAGTCTACCAGGGAAAAAGTAACGCATAACATAAAAAAGTTACGCGTTGAATTGAGGACCTCGTCTTTTATTTTGAAAATATATTTTTTTCCGTTGACGTATGTGCTAATTGTAACTATGGATTATCCCAGGGACATCAAGATTACAATTGACCATCGGATTTGAAAGACAAGGTCAACCAAGACTTGGTGATTTTATTTTTGGATCTGGAAGTCAATTTGGCTGAGTGGGGCAACGATTTGTGTTGGTACGCGATAAGGGTAGTTCGGCACGGACCGTGACATTGAAGTTGCGTCACTCACTCACGCGACTCCATGTTCTTACTTGATGTTTACGAAATAGTGAGATGTGAAACCTCATTTATGATCTGTTTTTTATTATTATTTTTAGCAGTCGAGTACTGAAACTCGAGTCAAAACTCCGTTATTTCATTATTACAACGTTAATATATGTAAATGGTTCAGAAATGTTTCAATGGATCACATTAATTTTTAAAAAGGTATTGTACTTTAGTAAGTGTATCATATCATGACAATGATAAACAAGGCGATCTTATATGACACTAGCTGTTGCCCGCGACTTCGTCATAGTCAAAGATGATGATGATGATGATGAAAGCATTCCTCGATAAATAGACTATCCAAGACAAAAAATAATAATAATTCGAACTAGTAATTCTAGAGTATAACGCGTTCAAACAAACAAACAAACTCTTCAGCTTTATAATATTAGTCTAAATAAATGTTTTAAACGCGTTAGTTTGTTATAGTTGTTTGTTATATAAACTTGAAAAATTATGTCTCAGGCGGGACTCGAAACCGATATACTGATATTATAAGTGCAATTAAGTTGCTAACACATCAAATAAAGTATAGTTGTTTGTTATTCAATAACAACACATCTGCGGTATGTAATATGGATTTCAATGCAATTTGGCACGGAGATAAATCATAGTATGGTATGGAGTATCATGAAAATATGGTTATTTTGTAATGGTTTTAAATTCAAACTTCTACATGGGCGAAGTCGCACGGCAAGTAATTTTGTGTACCTATGTTCGATGTTTTAGTCATAACGTTAATATAACAAAAATCAATAAACAGCAATTTAGCATAAAGTATTCGTTTCATAGCGATTCATAGCGTAATCGCTAATTATTACCGATTTGTTTAACGTTATGATACTAGCAAATGCTACGAAATCCTACCGGCCGTCTTGGTTTTGGTATCGAACACGTAACTTAGCTTTGTATTTTGATTCATTAACCCTAGTCGTCCACAATGAACGACTACAAGAATATGACTGAAGAAGCCGAGCAACAGCGTTTTCACCAGTCACCAAACTGCTTGCGTGGCAATTATTGCAAAATCCTTTTTTCGGAAAGGATATCAGATGTAGGTTTAATATAATGATAACGTTGAAAATAAGAAGAAAATGTAAAACAGATCTTCACATAAAAGTATAATGTTTTTAATACAACAACCAAATTATTATATGCGCCCTAGCCCCGCTTGTTAGTCTTGAAAACTAATTTGCACAAATATTTGCTCCACGGGTCCCGGTTTTCTTTGTTATTTTCCTTTTTTACATTTCAACAAACTTTCTTTGCACCGTTCCAGAAAAAAAAACAATGGCGAAATGGATGCTTTGTTTGGTATTTATGCCGGTGTCCTACTGAGAACTGTAGTACGGCCTTTTCATCCATTAGTCGTATTAAAAGTCAACCTTGTCCCTCGTTCTGGCTCCACAATGGTGCATGGAGCCTGATTACTATTGAAATTATGTTATGAAATGCCAACAGGGAATTTTATTTGAGATTAAGATATTTTAGAGATTTTGTCTTAAGTACAATGTACAGAAATGGGATATGGGCCTTTAAACTTGATTGGACTTGTGGAGTTATGACTACAGATCGGATACTCGCAGGCATATTTGCCTTAAGTTAAAGTGTTGACTGTTATGGAATGCACTTTAAAAAAAGTTTTTTTTCGCCCGAGCGAGCTCGTCAAGTGAAGACGTGTAGTTGGCTGCTTTAAATACACTGTTTCTATTCTATTATATTATTGTGTTTGAAACAACGAAAACTCAACCTTTTGGTGTTCGCATAAAATCGGAAATAGTATTTGTGGCGCGCACTCGGTTCTCGTTGTGACAATAACAAGTTCATCAAAGATCAATCGTACAGAGGGTTATTACTGAATAATGTTGCGCTCACCAGGAAAGCAATACAACTCGGAATCAGACCTAAGCAGAATACCTGGAACTGAGCTTGGAAGTGTTACAATTAGAAAGCGAAGACATGACGATGACTTCTCAGAGAGCTTCGAGTCCTTCACAAGAGAAGTTGGGAATAAGATGGACAGTTGGAAGAGTGATTTTATGGAAATGATAAATAAAAGTCATACAAGTTTGTTGGGCACGATAAATTCTAATTTATTAGCAATGAGCGATCAAATTACGGAACTGAAATCTGGAATTCAAGAAGTAAGGAAAGAATACACGAGTATGAAAAAATCTATCGAAGTCTTGCGCGGAGATCAGATGGCGTCGAAGAAAGAATTCACAGAACTTGAAAAATCTGTTCAGTTTCTACACGACAACCAGGACGACTTTGAGAAGAAAATTAATACTATGGCTACTGCTAACAAAAATATAGATCAACTCGAGAAACAAATTGAATTTTTAAACATTAATAACAGAAATCTTCAGCGTGAGATGAACCAAAATAACCAAAGAGACAGGCAGTTAAATTTGGAAATATTTGGAGTACCAGAACTCAATGGAGAAAAACTACATGAATTAATTTCAAAAATGGCAGAGTTCTGTAACTTAACAATAACTTTGGAAGATATAGTTCAGGTTAATCGTGTTGCCCCCAGAACAAAACTGCAGGGTCTCCCTAGAACAATTGTTGCAAAATTAAGATCCCGTCTCTTAAAAGATAATTTACTTTCTGCGGCACGCAAGACTCGAATTACCACGAAAGATTTACAACTACCTGGCGAATCCAGACAAGTATTCGTAAATGAACACCTTACTTACGTCAATAAGCAACTATTAAGGAAGAGTAAAGATCTTGCTAAAATCAAGGAGTTTCAGTTTGTATGGTCAAAAAATGGACGGATTTACGTCAGGAAGAACGATGCTGCACCAGCAATACTCATAACAGAAGAAGAGGATTTGAAGAAAATTCGCTAAATATCTGGTATCAGATATTGCATCATTTGCTATTTATTTTTCATTTATATTTTTCTATTATCATGTTAGGTTTTTTATTACACATTGTCGTATTTTATAATGTTGTAGGCACAAAAGTCTGCTGTAACGCTCCTTACTATCTGTTTGTCTATTCTTTGCCATATTCCTACGTGTATTTTTTCTGGTTAAATGGCACCCGCATAATTACTGTGCAACGTTACATTTGCTCGTTTCATTATGATATCTTAATGACATCGTTTATTGCAACTCAAAATAACCATTTATTTATTTTTTTATGCACTTTCTACGATAATGATATAGTTAACTTAAACGGCATGAGACAGAAATTTCCTATTAGTAGTACCTATTATTCATATTCTATTGTTTTAAGGGCCCATATAATCTCGTTATTTTTTTATTACACCACAAAAGTCATTTATTCAACAATTAGTGCTTACATATACTTGTATGTAACATGTATTATTTTAAAATTTATTTGCAATTTACAATTTAATACTGTAATTTTTATATTTCATAATGTAACATTAGATTACGCTTATTATTCATTATGTACGGAACTAACTCCACCAAATCTAAACCTATTGACGCATTGTTTTACCACAAGCTTTAGGCACGCACATCATTATAGTGAATCTACTTTAGTACTTGTTATTTTGCTCGCTAAATACATCATAATGCTTAGTCTACGCGTCTTTGTTGTCGTCTACATTTTAACATTCTACCCGTTTCTTAGTTATGATTGTGTGATTACATGTCACAGTTATAAAATTAACACTGTTTAATAATACGAATGGACTTAATTTTTCACAGTGAACAAACAAAATCTTAACGTTTATTACCAAAACGTCCGTGGTATTAGATCTAAATGCTTAAATTTACGACACGGCATTCTAAGTACTGATTATGATATTATTGTGATGACAGAAACTTGGCTACAGGACGATGTTTTTGATACAGAGGTTTGTGATGATAGGTACGTTTTGTTTCGAGCGGACCGCTATCTTGCCGCTTTTAATAAGACCACGGGTGGAGGTGTAGCAGTGCTCGAGCGACGGTCTCTTGGTGCTGTGCGAAGGGAGGTGGTGCATAGCTCGGGCACCGAATTACTTTGGGTGACGGTGCCCGCTCACGCATTGGCATCTTCTCACGATCTGCATCTGTGTGCTGTTTACGTAACACCTAACCGGCTTACTGTTCCTTATAATATTAACGAAATCGTTGAAGTAATGCGAGGTGTCGTAGACCGTAATCCGAACGACAATTACCTACTTATCGGTGATTTTAATCTACCTTGCATATCATGGAATAATGAGGGACCAACATTCTTAAAGATTGGGCATTCTGAGATCCAAAATTCCAGTATTCAATTTATAGAAGAATGTGAACTTTTCGGTTTAACGCAATTTAATATATTAAAAAATCACGCCAACAACACATTAGATTTAGCGTTTTCGAACTTACCTCTTTTGATTACTCGAAGTACCCTTCCTTTACTTCAGGAAGATCGCGCTCATCCATCCTTTACTGTAGAGATTCTGGATCTCAGGGTACGTTCTTTGTGTGAATCAGCAATAAAAAGGTATTATTTTGGAAAAGCGAACTATGACCACTTAAATGAGTATTTTAACTAACAAGACTGGGATTCACTGCTATGCAAGGGTACTATAGACGAGGCAGTTAGTGTTTTTTACCACCTTATAAATGCTAGCGTTGAGAGATATGTTCCTCTAGTACGTAAATCACAAAAGCGGCGTTATCCGAACTGGTACTCTTCTGCCTTGATCAAGGTTATCAAGGAAAAAGCTAAGGCGCACTCTCGGTGAAAAAGGTTTGGTAATCGATTAGACTACGATGAATTTTCTCTTTTACGAGCCAGGGAACGTCGCCTGCAAAAACTTTGCTTCAACGATTTCACTTTAAAGTGCGAAAGTGGTATGAAGAATAATCCTAAAATGTTTTGGAGTTATGTTAAATCCATTCGTGGGGGCTCTAGTTATCCCAAAACATTGAGTTTGAATAGTATTAAATATTCTGAGGGTAAAGACATATGCGATGCATTTAATACTTTTTTCCAAGGAGTATTTGGTGTTCCCAGTTCAAATGATAATATCAGGCTGGATGGCCCATCGGGTGCTGATGTACTATGCAATCTCCAGACCACTTCTAAAAGTGTGCTCAAACTACTACAAAATCTTAATATCAGCAAAGGGGCTGGCAGTGATGGTATTCCCCCTTATTTTTGGTTTAGTTGCGCAAAATCACTTGCTGTACCGATATGTATCATTTTCAACCGTTCCCTAAGAGAAGGAATATTTCCTGTGATGTGGAAATCAGCTCACATTATACCTATTCACAAAAAAGGTTCAAAAGCTGATATCTCAAACTATAGAGGCATATCCATATTGAATACACTGGCAAAAATTTTAGAACGCATTGTTTATAAGGAAATATACCATGTTATCGCTCGTTATATACCAATAAGTCAGCATGGTTTTATGAAGAAGCAGTCCACAGCAACCAACTTGGGGTGCTTCTCTTCCTTTGTTTTATCAAATATAGATCATGGGGGTCAGGTCGACGTTATCTACACAGATATAGAAAAGGCATTCGATCGCGTGGATCACGTGATCTTGTTAAATAAGTTGAATAATCTTGGTATTCACGGTGACCTTCTCCGGTGGGTTCGCTCTTACCTGAGTAATCGATCTCAGGCGGTGGTACTCGGTGGATATCGTTCCGACTTCATTTCTATCCCGACAGGTGTACCGCAGGGTTCCCATTTAGGCCCGTTATTCTACAACGTCTACATTCACGATATAGGGTTATGTTTAAGGCATTCACAGTATCTCATGTACGCTGACGATACAAAAATCTTCTGCAAGATCAATTCTCTGCATGATTGCTTACTAATGCAAAAAGACTTAGACTATTTACAAGAGTATTACAAAAAAAATAGGATAACATTAAACATAAATAAATGTGAATGTATCACATTCACACGTAAAACAAAGCCTGTCAATTATGATTACACTTTTGGTGAATCTCAAATAATTAGAACCAATGTAGTCCGTGACCTGGGTATTTATTTTGACCATAAAATGCTGTTTTCTGATCACATTGACAGGATTACTAATAAGGCGTATCGTAGTCTGGGATTTATTTTAAGAGTGTGTAGACCATTTACAGATTTGTTTACAATAAGGCTTTTATATTATGCTTACGTCAGGAGCATACTCGAGTACGGTAGTATTGTATGGTCCCCTCAATACAATATTTATAGGGACCGGGTTGAGCGTATTCAAAAAAAATTTGTTGCTTATCTAAATTACCATGCTCGTAAAAGTCTTGTGTCATATGAGGAAAGCTGCACTGAACATGGTCTTCTTACTTTGGAACTGAGGCGAGTTGTTTTGGATGCATCTTTTTTATTTAACATCTTAAACGGCGAAGCAGACTGCCCAGATTTACTTTCTCAAATATCGTTCCGTACACCCTCGACTCGCACGCGTCATACCTCATTATTTCATACACCGTTTCATAAAACTAAATTTGCCAAGAACGTATTTGCAACGCGTGTGACTCGGGAATATAACGCATCGTTTGATCATATTGACCCGTTCATATGTTCCAAACATAAATTTGTAAAACAAGTTAAAACGGTACTTAAAATAAGACAATCTAATAGGAAAACAAGTGATTAAACGTTTAGCAAACATTTAGAACGGATGGTATGTGACTTTATTATGATTAGGTACCAATACCTTCGTGCATGCATTGACCTATACAAAAGTATAAAAGTATTATGTTGTATTATGTTGTATTAAGTAGTTGGACATGTTAACAATTGATCTTTATTCGTGTTAGTTACACCACTTATAACTCCAGATAGGCTGGACCGATTTTTATGATTTTTATGTATTTTAATTTGTTTTCACTGGGTATAGGATAATAACTAATGAAATCATTGGGATGTTATCGCTTAAATAACTAATAAGGATCTGTTTTTCATACATTTATCCAACCCTGCCATATTTGATGACTTAATGACATTAAGACGCCAATATCAATTCTGAGGAGTTACGAAGTTCGCGGGGTCCGTTGATTTTAGTTTATTTTATTTACATCATAGGTATGTGATGCTAAATAGCCTTTCGTTGTCGTTTGGTGCCATAATGAATCGTATTTTGTTTGATACAGTTACAGCAGACTTTTATTTTGTGACTTTTATTCTTTCATTACTTAATAAGTAAGTTCTGAAGTTTTACATTTATTTGCCTGTTTTTATAGTTACATTTTAATAGATAATGTATATAATATAAGTTTAATTGCTGTAAACTTTTGTCGTTGTTCGTTGTAAGCTCAAGTTGGGAAAGGTGATGAACTGCCGTTTTTACTTGTGTTACCATTAGTTAATATAGAAAAACCTGTTATTGGCTGTACGTTAAATAAGTATTTTGTTGACAGTGTAATAATTGTAAAGCTGTTGGTTTTTTAATAAATAAATAATAAATAAATAAATAAATAAAAAATAGACTCAGGCGTTACTTTGCGGAAATCCATAACTAAATATGGATTATGGAAATTATTTTGCTAATGATTTCCGCTTGTTAACACCGGCCTAGGTACCTTCACCACACTACCCGCACTAACACTGATTGGGCAAGCACTATTTCATGCAGGAAAACCGCCCGCCCTCCCTCAAGAATGCATGCAGTACAGTTAATGCTTAGTACCCAACACCGATATAAGGAAAACCTCGACGCGTTTCGCCACTTCACGTAGCATCCTCAGGAGATGTCGCCTTCGCTGCGCTCCGACGACTCGAAACGGCGACAACTTTTGTATCAAAAACATCCTGGGTTTTCAGGATCGATATACATGTTTTGAGAAGCTGGCTGCATAATTTCCTAGGAAAAACCTAACTTTAGGTAAATATGCATCCGATTACCCGATCTCTGGTTATGACTTTATGACACGTTGTTAGGATAGGAGCCTTTTATATGCTACTTGCTATTATAGTAAACATTTATTACTTACAACCAATTTAAACAGTAAAAGCATGGTAAACTTTAACCAACACAACTCTAACTAATTGAGTAACCAAGATATTGTTTGTGTCGATTAATTTATCGAAGGCTTTTTATGTCTGAGTAAAGAAAAAAAAGCAACAGCCTATAATCATCCCACTGCAGGGAAAAGGCCTCCATCAATTAATTCAATTCAACTCAGCAATTATTAGTGCTGGCATAAATACCACGCTTGCCAAATGCGGGTTGGTGATCACAAACCCGAGCAATGTTCGAAAATTAGAAACTTATTATAGAGGTATTCTATCAATGTTTTTTGGTTAGGTATCTCCAACATTCAAAAAAAATATTTTTACAAATATTTCACAACCTGACGTAAGCAAATTAGCATTTTAGCACTCTTTGGCAACTTATTTTAAGCTTTACCTACTCTGGTGCATATTTTCTAAAAAAAGTGTCTATTTTTAATAGTATACCCTTTTTTTTACAATTATTTTAGTAATTTATAATTTTCATCATATAAATAAAGTTAAATAAAAGAAAACAGGTAAAAAAGTTGTGAATCCTTCAAGTTACATAAGTGATATTAAAGCAAAGGTATACTAAAATAATCTATAAACTTTATTTGATATTTTAGCAACTTAATTGCACTTATAATATCAGTATATAAACTTGAAAAGACTCTCTTCTCGAGACTGTCTCGGTGGCCTAATGGTATGGCGTCCGCCCGGCATGCGAGGAGATGCGGGTTCGAGTCCCGCCTGAGACAAAAATTTTCAAGTTTATATACTGATATAATCTATAAAATCAAACGCCAAAACATTGCTATAATTATACTGTTTCCATTTCAGTGAACTGTTAATTATTACAACTTGATTGCTCTCAAATTGCCTATGTTGATGACTATAGGCGTGCGAGGAACTATAAATATGTGGTAATTTCCGCATACATTGCTTCGTTATGGCAATTTATTGAGCCATGTGGGGTGGATTTATAGACGCTATTAACGCATTTACAGGTAATGTATGGTGGGGAATAGTAGTGGTGTAATTATGGTAAGTATAATCATAGATTTAATAATAAATCTATGAGTATAGTAGATATTTGTGACATCTTGAGATTAGAACGTTACATATTATTATTTCAGCTCTCGTTAATTATTTACTATGTATTATATTTACGGGAAACGAAACGAAATTAAATGTATTGAAGTACCTTTCAAAGAACGTATAAAACTTCTATAGGTTTATTTCGACATCGAACAGAAAAAATCGTGTAATCGTATATATATTACCATTTCTTTCCCTATGATATTACTAATAAATTCCCGGTTATATCTTAGAAATTATTTCTGCTCTGTACAAACTGGCATCTTCCTTTTAACCCTTTTAAAACCATCTTTGAATTTGTAGATGAAAGATGAAAATACGCTTCCTTCTACGTCCTTACAGTGTCTCAAGCTGTTTTCATATCATCAATTTAAAACTGTTGAGAAGTTATTGAATTTTTTATATGACTCTCATACAAAATACAAAACCCTTTTCCCCCATAAAGTATGATTTCTTTCTGGTAAAAAAGTCATTTTCTGGGATTTAACTACCTACCAAAGTTTCACCTAAATCAAATCAACGATCAGATTTTTTCTAAATAAATGTGGAAAACAGTTTGGTATTTTTAAATGTTAGTATGATTTGTAGCATTTTCGTAGCGCGTAGCATAGAACGTACATATCATTTCGTAGCACTAACGCAACCCTATGCATTAAGTGAGTTGACGTCGTAGGCAATCTCTGCTCGAGTATATTGCTCGACCTTGCCCGCTTGCTACGGTATCATGCGCCTATTAATGAATTATGTATCAAGGTCGAAAATAATGCGATGCAGCCCACTAAGGGGTTGTTACATGAAAATGTCGTTGCGGAGATAGGTTGAATGTGCTGGTAAAGAATTATACGAAATGAATTTTGATGGATATGGAGGAACTACGCTGTTTGGATAGGTTCGGGATCATGTGTGGATGAATTTTGATGTCGTTAAATGAAAGGATTTGTGCGTAGTCCTTTAAAACTATTTCAGAGCAATACATAAGTTGGTATTGAGGACAATAAAAAGGTTTTATATTTAAAGCGTGTTGATTTCAATTCTCGCTTTAATTATAACCTAGTATCATTAACAAATACATTTTCACGAAATCTAATTTTATTTGCATCTTGTATTTTAAAACGCTATACCTATATATGTCTGCTATGGATCTGTTTTATTTGCTTTTTTCACTGTAACAAATTTGAATCGATGATTTAAAAGATTTGATATCAGTTATAGTTATATGTTTATAGTAGTTTCTGCAGTGTTTCTAGTAATAATAAGAATGTGGTCGTGAATCTTCATTACAGAGATAAGCAAAAAGTTCAAATTTCTTTTACTCACACATCGCTATTCATATGTGGCTTTGCCAAATGTTTGCCGATGGAATTAGGCCCGTCTATATCGACGTGGGCGTGAGGTTGCTTCGCCCGTCATCGATATTTTGAAGGCAACATACATAGGTTCGGTCAGAATATTGTAAGAGAATATGCCTTAGAAAATATTTTGACTTTTCGATCAAATAAATACGAAAAAGCATGATAAATACCAAAAGAAAATCACATACCCATAATGTGCTTGCATTCTGTAAGAATCTATCAATGTAGCAATAAAATAATTGATTCAGTACCGATGCTCAACGCTGCCGCGCTAAATAAATTTACCGCGAGCGATTTTCCTGGAACTCAGCACTTTTACGCTTTTTGAGACACCTAAATTGTTTGATCGTCTACATATTACTAATATTATAAATGCGAATGTTTTGGATGGATATGGATACATGTGATATAATAATATATAGTAACTAGCAGGGATGGACATAAGATTTTTTTATATCCCTAATCTTTTCTAGCAATAAATGTATAGTCTACGTGCGTGAGTATGTATAAGTGAATGTAGCTTTCCAATGGTGAAAGAATTTTTGAAATCGGCGCAGTAGTTTTTGAGTTTATTCATTACAAACATACACACATACAAAAATACAAATCTTTCCTTTTTATAATATTAGTGTAGATGTATTAGATATCACAGCTAGTTATGAAAGAGGACATCTTCATACTTTATCGTAATAGGAGTATAATTAAGTACGTGCAATTTGTTATTTGATTCTTATTTTCTATTTAGGTGGACGTCTGTGGAAAATTGTTAGTCTAGGCACAGATAGTTTAGGATAGTGTTGTGCAGGTTAAATATTTATTTGCAAAACCTAACAAATGTAGGTTTATTTACACCAAACTGTGTCAAGGATTCTTTCAATGTATTTGTCAGAAGGATATCTATTGCGTATTTCGTGTTGTGTTGTGTTGAAGATACATTTTGAAACTATTAAATATTTTATTAATAGGTTTCTGTTTCTGAAAAAAAAGAGTAACATGTATTTACTTTATTAAAGTCACATGAAACGACCATTTGGATCAGCGGTAGTTAACGCTGCTTCTGACCCATGGGTCGCGGGTTCGATCCCCGCACAGTACAAATATTTGTGTGCATGAACATGTTTGTTTGTACTGGTCTGGGTGTTTTCTATGTATTATAAGTATGTATTTACAAAAAAAAAAGTATATAAGTAAGTTTATCGGTTGTCTAGTACCCCATACGACAGGGTACTTAATAGTAGCTTAATTTGGGACTAGATGGCTTTGTGTGGCCCAGTGAGGCATGTCTTAAAATTTTTATATTTATTTATTTATTTATTTACATGTTGTAAAAAAGAGAATGAACTATATATGTCTATAAAGACTGTAGGTTATAACCCTTCGCGTGTCACAAGTCCCGGGAGCTACTCGGAGTTTCTCTTTCTGCCACACGATGGACCCGGCACCCGCACGGTGAATCCATGGAACGCTAAGAATTTTGTCTTGGGAACCAAAAAAGCATTTCACAAAGTAGATCAGCGTCGTTTTTCACAACACTTACGTGTTTAGCGTTTATTTCTTTAAGTATGTAGGTATAAGTAAAATCAGTAGTCGATATATTTATTCAAAGGACTGTTTTTTCCATTCACTTAACACAGAAAACAGTAAACAAACGTATATGGTTACTAAAACGTGACAAAAACAAGAACTTCGAAACCTCCCTTTTCATTAAGTCCGTTAGCTTTGTGTCATTATTTGAAAATTCGAGCCGGCGTTTCTTTCTACCACTTCACAATTAATTATTTTCAGTAGGCCGACGTCGATAACAAGGCGAACCAAAAGCCTGTCCGCACCAGACTAAATCACAGTGATGTAGCCGTCAGCCAGACCAAGCGAAAGCGTGTTGATAAACTTTCTGTCAACATCCAACGGCTAATAAGAGGAATGTTTTTCTAATTTTGTTTCATGCTGAGACAAAAGATCCCTCTCATTACGGTAAAAGTATCATTTTCTTTATACTTTATGGGTCTATTGAAACGAATATAGAATGAGTCGTAGGCATGATTATTTCTGTCTTTCTTTGTTTTTCTATGACGAAAAAATGATGTCCTCAATTCAAAATTTTTTTTTAAGTATGACCAGTTAAGGGGCTAGCTTCATTGAAATAACTTACTAAACTACTATGGTAGAGCGTAATTATTCGTCATACTCATCTTCGAAGTAACGCCTGCCAGCTACTCTTCTAAAGAACTCCACGGTGGAGTCTCCACCACGACCAGAGGCTCTACTACGCAACGCGAAGCCCGTATTTACAGATCTATCCGTCCCATTCAGATACTCTGACACATTGGTATATAAAAGTGCGCTCACTTATACCAATGTGTCAGACAGATAGAAACGAATATACGGACATTGTGTTGCACAGTGAGGCCTCTGTCCCGCGATTTCCACATCAAGCGGCTTTTTTCACCTACGTCATATTAATATACAATATTAACCGTAGCGAGCTTCTTATCTCTTAGATTGTTAATAATAAAGTAAATCCGTTATTATCTGTCAGTATCGCTAAAATGTAAAACAAATGTATTTTTAAAATGTAATAAAATAAAAAGCTATGGATTTAGTTATATGCAAATAAAAATAAAATAATAAATAAATTTTGTAAACCTTTTGTCTTTTAAAATAATAGCATTATTGATTTGCATTGCAATTTGCAACCGACCTTTCATCCACACTTCAAATTAGATGATGTGATATCTGTTAAATA
The DNA here is from genome assembly GCA_949315895.1 of Anania crocealis. Taxonomy (NCBI): domain Eukaryota; kingdom Metazoa; phylum Arthropoda; class Insecta; order Lepidoptera; family Crambidae; genus Anania; species Anania crocealis. The sequence continues at coordinate 18,570,697 of OX438884.1, read as the reverse complement.
ATGTGTAGGTTACATATTCGTTTAACCGCTGAAAAAAAAATCAGTAAAAGGTTTTACGATGAATCGTTACATCGGTTAATAAAGCTTCGTACATTCGTGAAATTTATTCGTTAAAAGGAAAATTTTGCCTTTAATAATAAAATAAATAAATATAATTCCTCTTTTTGGATAGAGCATGGAAGGACATGGTTGTTCACTACTCAATATGATAACGACATGAAAAATAAAAATGTTACCCATAAATGTCAGAAATAATCTACAATTTTTTAATAATGATTGCTGTAATTACTTAAATACCTAAATATATGTAAAACGTGAATGTAAGAAAAATAATTTGTGTTAAATTTAAAACGTCAAAGTTTGGGAACTTAGGGTTGAATAATTTTTAGAATTGCATAACCTCTATCAAACAGACTTGTTTTGGTGGTAACGGGAAAATGGCGGATGAAATCTTTTTCAGCGAACAAATTCAAAAGGGACGTCCGAAGACAAACAGGCCAGTAAAAACAAGTGTTGAATACATTCGTGTCAACGTTTCTAATTAGAGGGAAGTTTTTCAATGTTGGTCGTACGAGAGAATATTTCGGACCGTTATTTACCAGGGGAAAGGCTCCCGCCATGAATAATGCACGCTTGCGCACCACGGCTGTAATTCGGTTAGTGCAAGCGACAATACCGCGCAAGAAACGAACAATTCGATGCCAGCTTTCGAAAGAAAAGGTCCATCTGCCATGCTTGCTACAATATATGTTGTCTTACTCTTAAGAACAACACTATGGCACCATATAAAATAATATCTCAGTGGCACAAACATCTCCACAAAACATTGTGAAACTAGGTAAGTGGTGTGCGTGTTGTAGAGTACTTAAATAAAAGCAACGTCGAGCTTTATGACTGTGTCAAAAATCATATACTTACCTAATAAAATATCACTCACAAAAAACGGGAAGATAACAGCGAACAAAAATTATGTTATTGAACTACCAAAACGTGGACAAAACGTAATTCTAAGTTTTTTCCACGTTTTGGCAGTTCAATTAAGGGGACTACTAGAACTATGTGCTGCCCCCAATTTATTTAATTTTATTTTTTCAAAACAAAATAAAGTTCTCAAAAAACTAGAACAGTATCATTTTAGCAAATTACATCTAGTATTTAATTGAATCACAGTTTTTTAAAAATGTATCAGCTTTTTTGTTAGCACTCGGATATATGAGCTAAACTGTCACGATAAAATCTTATAAACATCGGGTGCGTACGATTGTGAACGTTTGATCTATAAATTGGTACTAAATATTTCAAGTTATACTTACTTAGTTATACTTAAAATCAAAATCAGTTAAAATCAGTTTTATTTCTGCAAATAGGCCCCAGGAGGCGCTTTTACACGTCCCAATATTTAAACCTACCACTGCTTCGGGACAAGTCTGGGCTAGTGCCGAGAAGAAGCAGCGCAATAGAATTCCGTATGACATTATGCTATGAAAGTAGCTAAAATATACTAATCTTGCCGTTCCAACATCAGTCAATTGCCTTATCTTTCTCACAGCATAAGCAGTTCCAAGCTTAACTTTACTCAAGCTTGGAACTTGTTTTACCAGTTGCAAGCAAAATAAGTTACTATTATCAATAAATAGCTATATTATTATGTAAAAGGAGCGTCAATACACCAATAACTTTACTATTTTTTTTTTTTTTTTTTAAATGTGGACAACATCACATGCATTGTAACTGATCCCAATTTGAATAACTATTCAAAGCATTCGTATTTTGGAAACCAGAAACAACGAAGGTACCACAAACACCCAGACCCGAGAAAATGTAGAAAACCACTTTTTTTCTACATTGACCCGTCCGGGAATCGAACCCGGGACCTCGGAGCAGACGACACCTTGAAAACCGGTGCGTACGCCACTCCGCCACGGAGGTCGTCAAATTATTATCTTTTAATTACCGCACCAGTTAGAGGCGAGTGTGTGGTCCCGTATCATTTCTGTCAACACAAACATTTGCTTAGCCCTTTCTCCGCAGCATATCCCTCGAAAGAAACCAAGCCGTAGTTCGTAGCCTTTAGAGCAACCTTTAAGGTCACCAATATCTACCGTTAAACTTATCAGTCTTCAAGGTGTCAGAAAACTCGTCCAAAAAAATCTTTTGATTGATTCTCTGTTTTTTGATCATGATCACGCTTTTTTCAAACATTTTTAATAAACCAAAGATTGCTGTAATGACTGTCATCACGCAAAAACTCAAAAAATGGTGGCTTACATCACGCTTTTCGTCGGTATTTTTTCTGCAATAATATTTTAACTACACAGCCTTGGCCGTGATGCAAAGCGATTCGATGCAGGCGAAAGCTAAATACCTTAAGCTTATTTTAACAGTTGATAACCAAAGTTTGGCAAGAACAATTGCAAAGGCATTCACTGACAATTATCCGGATGATCTTTATTTAAAACTCTTCCAGCTTGACCGATTTTATATGGTAGGTCTGACGTCGAAGCCTACTTTTTATTCCGAATAATGTATGGTTCCAAGGGGATAGTTTCAAGTACCAAATTTTACGCCTATAAAGTTTGAGGCAACAGCTAGTACCAAATCCATAAAAAATTTAAATGTGAAAGAAACTGAAGCAGTTTTATCTAATAAATAGGCATTAAAATAGTGAATCCTGTATACAAATCTTGTTACAAATGGCCACTACAGCTCGGAGCTCAAATTAAGAGTTTGGCACGTTCCAACATTATTTACCATAGCTCACAGGAAGAGACTAACCAAGTCTGTTAACATATTTTATTTAATTGCAAGATGAAAATTGTTTTTACGTTTGTTAGTATTCAGATTCAGTATTCAGTGGTACAAAACGGAAACAGAAAATTAAAATGGACGTGGAACAAATTTTTAGTAAAAATTGTACAAACATGACAGTATAATGAAAGTAATTCTGAACTACCTGTATATAATTTGAAATCCTTTAAAAACAGTGTACACTCATTTCATCAAACGGAACAATCCATTTTATATCCATTTTACGTGGTATTACCCTGATAACAGATATATAATTATCAATCACAGGTCAGACTCACACAAACTACACTTTTAAACTTTACCGCCACATTGTAAAAGTAAAATAAAAAAAATGTGTTTGTACTTTATTTGATATTTTTCCAACTTAATTGCAATTATAATATCAATATTTAAACTTGAAAAATTATGTCTCAGGCAGGACTCGAACAACGCTGGCTTACAGCAATAAGAATATGCTTGAATAATTTAGCGCTGTGTCGCAGTGTCTCGGTGGCTTATATAGCGCCCGCCCGGCATGCGAGGAGATGCGGGTTCGAGTCGATTTCGATATTAAAATGTGTTTGTGATGGGAGAGTAAAGCTTAAATACCTCTCGAGTTAATTGATACGGCGTTTATACCATGTACCTTAGTTTTTATCAGTTTCCGTTATTTCGGCACTGTTGCAATCGCCATGATCACGGTACATGGTATAATCCCCGTATCAATTAACTCTAGTGATAGTGACCATGGAAGTTTAAATTAAATATACCTGTCTATGTAGGTATATTGCTGAAACACTTGCAGGGTCATGTATGAATCCAATTTATTTTCAACTAACATATTGTATCAACATGGTGCAATAAAGAACTTTTACTTTGCCTTTGACTTTGACTTTTATTTCCTACATTTTAATAAAACGTACTCAGTCGATGATACGTTATTCTTAGATCACTTTGAGATGGTTTAAGGAAATTTTAATATAAGTCCCGACACCTCGCTAAAGTTAATGAATTTCTGTGCGGCGACCCGCTCATATTTTAATAATAAAGAATCTGTCGGGCGCTAATTATTCGGCATTGAAATTGAATGGTAATAATCTAATAATAGTCTAAGGTTTGTTGGTAAGGGCTATTTTTATGATGGGATGCTATTATGTCCTACTCCTGAGTTATTTTTGATAACTGTGGGTCTAGCACAAAGAACTATCGACTTCGAATCGTTTGCGTATCGAAAGCAAACGACTCAAAGTTCGTGCTTTGTTTTGTAGTTCTCGTTTTGACCGCGCGAGCGCTGTTTAAGTTTTCATAATAAATATTTTGATGGCGATACGAACACGCAAACGATTCTAATTCGATAGTTTTTCGTGCTAGACCCACTGGTATTCATTTGTACCAGTCATCACTTAACAGGTAACTCATAACTAATTGCAAGTTATTGAAGAAAAGTCATACTCAGAGCTCTACAATAACAGCAACATGGCTGTGACCTACTTTTGTAAAATATTAAAAGGTATTTCCCATGTTTTAGTTACTACCAAATGTGACTACTATTAAAGGAAACATACCAATATTACAACCGAAAGGAGTTGCAAAATGTTTGATCTAAATAAAATTATGATTCCATCCCTTATTTCCTTAGTACGGAATATCCTAAAATTAGAATAATCTCGCTATCACTTCGTTTTCCATGAACGAAAAAACATGGATCAGCTTAATCTCTTCCTAATAATTCTGAAAACGCACCACCTCTCTGTCATCATAAAAATCTTGTTTCTTCGTTTAAAATATTTCCCTAATTTATGGACACCGTTGATCCTATTATGAGGTACGACAAATAGCTGGGTTGCCAGCGAAATTAATAGATTCCCCAAACAAATTGTGAGCCGAGAAATGTCTCTCTTAGCGGTGTAAGCTCGTCACATTTTCATAACTTAAGCAGTGCCGACTGAGACGAGCTAAAGTGTTGTCATGTTGTGTAACCAGATGGAAGGGAACAAATACGATTGAAGTTGATGTTATCCCTAAAATCTATAAGAAAATTTCTGGCTTTGACAAGTCGCAAATGTTACATATTTATTATTCTATCATTCCTGTATCAATAAAATTGCGATTGTTACATGGTTTTTTAGTAATATCATTTTCTGATTTTTGACGTTCGTTGATCAAAGCATTGAAAGAACAATAATGTCAAATCATGCAATGACATAGTGCCAAATAAATGAGATGTTTTTTTTTAATTTGTTGCAAAAATTATTTTTTTTTACCAAAATTTTACCGTCAGGACATGTACCATTTTATATAGTAAACAATTTTGTTTAAAACAGATTTAGTGTTGTAACTTTTGACGGCTATCAACCCTATTATGCCTTCAACTTTAGGGTGTTTTTTTTTCTAATCTACATAGGACCGAAACGCCGCGTCTTGGTGTAGTGGCTAAAGTACCGAGCAAAGATCTCGGGATCCTGGGTTCGATCCCCGGGTCGGGCAACTTTAAACCATACCCTAACAAAAAAATAATACGTAATAATACGTGTACATTTATTAAAAATATGAAGAATGTATATATATTTATTAATAAGAATTAGGAATCAACTTTTTTTCGTTGGTATACAATCGATATCACTCAACGAGTTGGTACTTACGGAGCTTAATAAGATAAAGTTGAGAATTGACGTATGCGTCACTAACCAAAACATGGCTGAGACAAAACGTCGGCGACAGTGAATTATGCATGAGCCGTTTGAGGGAGCCGAATATTTTAATGTAGACACAGACAGACAGCCGTTTTCTCAGGCTCCATTCAACCATTAATATACTTTTCAATTTACGGGCCCCACTAATCGCGAGCTTTTTGCTTCGCGTTTCGAAACCACGAGCATTGAACATGTTCTAGACCTTGACCTTTGTGCAGTTTTATGGGTACATTGGTATGCCAGTAAATTGCATCTTACATCATTTTAAAACACTGTTTTAAATCTACAGGCTGAAAACTGAGTTGTCCATTTACTATTCTAATTATTAGTCCTTCCCCTTTCTTTAGTATGCTGCACCCAAAGGTTGTCTGGAAATCGCTACTGGCGATAAGACTGCCCAAGTTGTACATCTTTCTGTAACCTTGCCTGTAAATTTATTTCTAGTTTCTGGTGTGCAATAAAGAGTATTCTAAATATCTATCTTTTATTTGCGAAAATTTGGTAAAAAAAACTTTTGCTAATTTCAAAACACACGATGGATATTTGTTAGTCAATCACGTTAGGAATATTTAAACGAATCTTGATGAAATTTTGCTCATTGCAAACCTATATGACCGTTATTGAATGAATTAAATAATTAATTATCTTTATTGCACACAAAACAAAGTAATCGAAAGACGCTGTTAACTAAAAGATGTACAATATTGGCAATATTGTTTTATCCGTCAAAGCGTTCTCTTTCAGACAACTTAACATCGTATTGTCATTGAAATGAAAGACCAAAAAAACGTACAGACCTCACCTACGTTTACGCATTTTTATTCTCGTTTATTTTGGTTCAACTTAACGTTTCAAACACTTTTACAGCGTTCTTGGTCTGCCCGTGACCATGAACCCTGTAAAGTGTTCGAAACGACGGGATTATGCATTCGAAACCTGTGTTGTTTGTGTTGTGTTTTTACATCAATCTTTATAAAGGAATAACAAGTGATGAAGTTTATTGTTTCATGAGATTCTAGTTAACCCTTCCAAGTAGTTTACTAATTCATTTATGAACTTCGATCCACATTAAGAATAAATTCATTATGTTTGCAGATTTTAAGGTTTCAGTTCATTGAGAATTCTATCACCTAGACAGCGATGCCAATAAACTAAAAGGAGCATACTATACTAACAGCCGTATTTATAAGTGAAGGAAACGGGTTACCATTAATAGTCATATTAAATAAATAAATAAATATTTAAGACATGCCACACTGGGCCACACAGAGCCATCTAGTCCCAAATTAAGGTACTATTAAGTACCCTGTCGTATGGGGTACTAGACAACCGATAAACTTACTTATATATATATATATTTTTTGTAAATACATACTTATAATACATAGAAAACACCCAGACCAGTACAAACAGACATGTTCATGCACACAAATATTTGTACTGTGCGGGGATCGAACCCGCGACCCATGGCTCAGAAGCAGCGTTAACTACCGCTGATCCAAATGGTCGTCATATATTATTTGGCTAAGAATGCAAACTTTTGATAGTTCTCACTTCTAGTAATAACTTTATTAAGGAATACTTAGTATCCCTTAAGTTATTACTTTCAGTCAAGTAATTACTTTTACTTGTTTATAAAAACGGGTCTTACTGTATGTTGTTAGGTTTGAAAGTATATTGAAGTGACATTTTCCACATAACCCGCTCTTTGAATAAGAAGAACTTAATAAGTATGTGAGCTATGCAAATTTCATTTAGCTCTACGTGCTATGTTGAATATTTAATTTCTGTGATCCTCGTCATATTTCGTTCTTTATTTTTGTAATCTAAAACTATTTTCAATTTAGTTCAAGAGTACACAGAACATAAACTATAAACACAAATAGAAAATGAAACAGGGTTTCACTGATCATGTCGAATAATAGTTTAGTAATACCTACTAAAAATCCGAATTTTTGAATAATAACTAAATTTAAGGAATACCTACAAGTTTTTTACGCTAGCAATTTTTATTTACATAAAATGTTTAACTCTGCAATATTAGTAAGATGTCAAATTCTTTGAAGGAAACAACAGCGGTATCAAGTAGAAGAAATGCTTCAATATGAAGGTCACGTTAACTATGTTCAGACTAAGTAAGTACATGTTTTTAGTATGAGCCAAATGGTTAAAATATTATTAGTATCCATAATTGAAAGTTTTGGTTAATCTCGGATGGTAATAATTGGCTACCGAACCAGTCACCTTCATATAACCTCAACGTAATTTGATCAGAGTCGAAATAATTTCTGGAGGATTTTGGTAGTGTTAATTTGATTATGACAGTTTTGAGTTTAGTTAGTTTTAAAACCACCACACCAACTTTCTCCTTTGAAGTAAGCAGTCCTAAATATTAATAAGAATATGTATAAAGGAAGACGTTTAAATAAGATCGACTTTATTAACTCGATACATTTAAATATAACTCAGGCACAAATGCTCCTCAACACACAAATACTCACTGCTTGAGGGACTTAAACGCGTAAAATCAACAACTGTTTTGAAATTCTTACTTTTATGAAAGCGCAGTGACTGCTTGCGAATGCCAATGCGAATTTTTTCCTCATCTCGTAGTTACAAAACCAACTCACCTCTTTTGTTTCTAGCAATAATTCCATTCCACTCTTTGTGCCTTCGAGTCGAGAACGCAATCGCAATGTTCAAAGTCCTACCATTCGTGTTACGTGGGTTATTCCACACGATTTTTACTTAATATTTGATTCGAATACAAATGAGTGTGATTGTAATTCAATTTTCGATTTCTCTCACCCGAATCATGAAAAGTTTTCCAATAATATTTACTTGAATAAGCCTTAGTTAACGTTTCATTCATTCCCAAAATGTTTTTAACATGTAAGTATAAAGTAAAACATGATAACACTATTCAGTTCGGTTATTTAAAATTACATTCAGTGTTTCTTTTAGTTGAATTTAACTAACATAAATGATAGCGCTACTTTTACAGTGCTTATAATTGGCTTATTTATTATTACGAAATTAGTCGCGTAAAACTGTATCTGTTTTAATTTACTTTTATTATGATTATTGTTTTAAGTTAGTTATTTGGAATTCAATTTAAAATAAGTGTTGAAAATTTATAATGAAAAGGAAACGGAAGTTGTAATCAAATTGTAACAAATACTTAGTACTTCGAGACTTTGAAATGAACTGTAACGGATACGGAAGTTATAATGATTTTCTTTACAGTCTGTTTTTGTTTATTAAACGAATTATTTCAATATTAAAATATTAAAACTATAATTATTATATTAATTAAAAAAATACTATTTGATTTAAATTGGAATGTATTACTATTTGTCTGACAAATGATTAAGTACACTATTAGGAAATAATAACTCAATTTATATAATTACTAGCTGACCCGGCAAACGTTGTTTTGCCATAAAAATGATTAAATTACAAAAATGGCTAACAAAAAATAGGGGTTGGTGGTAAAAGGGTAAAAATTTAGGGTTGTATATATTTTATAAAATTTTAATATTTTACTACCCTACCCCTACCCTACCCCTACCCTACCCCTACCCTACCCCTACCCTACCCCTACCCTAACCCTACCCTACCCCTACCCTACCCCTACCCTACCCTACCCTACCCCTACCCTAACCCTACCCTACCCCTACCCTACCCCTAACCTACCCTACCCTACCCTACACATACCCTACCCCTACCCTACCCCCACCCCTACCCTAAACCCTTCCCTACCCCTAACCTACCCTTACAAAAAAGACGATAATTGATCAGTTATCGAGCGGGATGAAAAATGATTAAATTACTAAAATGGCTATTAAAAAATAGGGGTTGGTGATAAAAGGGTAAAAATTTAGGATTGTATGTATTTTTGTATGTTGTATCATAAAAAAATAAAAATTAAAAATTTTGCCTAAAAAATAAAATAAAAAGTTTAGGGTTGGACTACACCTAACATTATCCCCGACAAAATTGAGAATCTAAACCATTCCCAGATCCCCTTGAACACACACAAAAAATTTCATCAAAATCGGTCCAGTCGTTTGAGAGAAGTTTGTGAATCTAAACCATTCCCAGATCCCCTTGAACACACACAAAAAATTTCATCAAAATCGGTCCAGTCGTTTGAGAGAAGTTCAGTGACATACACACTCACAGAAGAATTATATATATAAAGATAAAAATATTTTAAGCAGCATGCCAGAATTATTTCAATGTTTATAAAAATACTATGAGCTAATTAAATAATACGCATACGCCTACGCATATTATCATAGCAACATTTACTCGTAGTAGGAAGATTCCCGATATTGAAAAAATATCTCCTATCTAAATAGAAAGACGTGGATAAGATTTAACGTTATTTTATTTGGTTACCAAAGGACTATTAAAGTTTGAAATCTTTAATCTTAAGCATTTTACACTTTGTTTTTAGTTTCATTTTGTATTTGTAGAACTACTAAATTTTTTTGCTTAGCTACCAAATACTACTTAATATTTTTTAAATAATTGAACATGTTTCATTTGATTTTATGACACCCCACCCGCGGTTCTGACGCACACGCCGGCTTGGCACTTTCCCACAAGACAGACAGCTTAATCACATAAAATAATTTAGATAACTATAATATCCTACCTACCTTGAGTTCTGCGCATACCTATTTTATATTTTTTGGTTCTTTATTGCAACAAAAACTAATACTAAGATAACACCGATATTTTCAAAATTTTTGTGGACTATAACATATATTTGGTTCCTCGTTTAAGTAAAATTCCGTGGAGGTTCGTTCTTTACACAGATGCACGCATTATCGTCAGTCTTATTTAGTCTACTGATAAAAATATGCCTCTCTAAAAGAAGCTTTGCCATTATCGCCACTTAAGCGATCGCAGTTTGTACTAGATTGGAGAGAAGACGCTGCTGCCTGTCGTCTTTTTATAGTGCACCTTAATTTGCGTCTTACGACACTAAAAAGCAATAAGGGTTAAGAGTTAATAAGTCCCTTATTATGTGCTACTGAAATATATATTTCAGGCTAAAACCAGACAGACGTCCGTATATTACTGCAATAACCAACTTACACATATGGCTGCTAAATCGAGCACGCCACTTTCCCGTCGTTCGGTACACTCGGCAGAACGTTACTCCGCACATTCTGCTCTACGAGATAGCGCAATCAAGTCGTGTTGTTCAAACAACTGGGTATATTTCACCGACTTGAAAACTGCAATAGTTTCCAAACCAATATCCGAGTCGTACTGAAAAGCCGCCGATCAATTTCAAATAAACCTCACGTAGATTCTGACGCGTGTTTTCGGAACATACAAGGGTTGTTCAAAATTGCTAGTTTTATGTTTATTCCTTATAATATGTATTCGACATACGTAACATCCGTTCAAGAGTTTATTTAAAGAAAGATTTATTTTTTAAAGTTTCACCAATTAAATAGGTAATTAAAGATATATTGTATTAATTATCATTTTTATCTTCCTGTATCCTATCTAAGAAAGAATCATGTATCTAAGAAATATCTTTGATTGTATCGTTTGTCTGGCTAGTTTAAATATATTAATAAATCACTTCCCACCAGAGACCGTTGTTTTTTTGAGCAGCATTATAAAGCAGCATTATTTGTAACATAACAAGCATGCATTTGAAAGAACATAATCTATTTACTATTGGTAGAGAAAAAAATGCCAGCTTTCATTTGGAATAAGCGTCACGTAGTGATACGTGACTTCCACTTTAGTGTCGTCAAACTCGCATCACATGGTGAAGCACTGTTTGATGAGTTTCTAATATAATTATAATCAGCGCGAAACTTGATGTGAGATGTTAGTGCTCTGTATGTGTGCCATGAAAATATTCAAAATCCAAAGTTATAAATCAATTTACTGTAAATTGACTGAGAGATTTTAGTAAACTTATTTAGAAAAAATTGATACAATTTGCATACATTTGCGGTGTGCCCAATACCTTGGTGGCCAGGATCCAACCTCTCCTGCTCGTGGTATATCCTATTGACTAATAGACGACGGTTTATCGACCGATAAATGGCCAGCCTTTTGATCTCCCCTTGCGCGCCAGTAGTACTCAGTCACCAGATCATATATTCAACTAATAAGGCGTCTGTTTGTAGTGCGTGGTATCCATTTCAGGACTCATCTGCTCTATCGAACATAATATACACAATATACAGCCACTGCCAATTTAGCTTGCTGATTTTGTGAGCTATGCCAGTTAACCTCTTTATTTATCGGATAATTCCATTTTCGCAGAGTTGGCTGAGTGACCTGAAAACGATGAACTCTATCAATGTATTTTTTGCAGAATCTTAATATTACAAACGTAACAAGACGCTGTAAGGGTGTATCAAATCATACAGTCTGCTCTTTTTAAGAGTCCATGTTTCAGCTCCGTAAGTAAGCGTAGGCAGAACACACTAGTTAAAAACCTTTCTCCTAAAGCTCCGCGGTAAAGGTGCTGACAACATATGACGTAGTTTTCCAAAATCTGCCTCCAAGCAAATGCTGCTTTTAGCCTCCTTGTCAAGGTTATTCCTGTGTAGTTGGACAGTTTGTCTTAGGTAAATATATTCTTGAACATTTTAGATTCACCGAATTCCACGTGGACAAGTCGTGGACAGAGCCTATTTTTAAATAAAGTACCTACCTAGATACAAATGTAAACAAGTAAGTAGTAAAATAAAAAAAAGGGTTTTTAATGAAAATGATGTTTGTATTTCAAATGTCTCTCCCAATTTTAATCCATTTTCTATTTTTCAAATTATAAAATACCTCATTTAAAAAATACTTAAGATTCACTTAACCATTTCAGATTTTGTGTCCGTGGTAACCCTGGTAAAACGCCAAGATATCGAAATTTCATAATATTTCTCATTTCATTTGAACCACGTACACTTCTTGATACCGGCTAGTTTCGAATGCTAGCGTTGTTTCAGTTTTGAAACAATCTTTAAAACTTTTTGAAAGTTACGCAACATCTAAACATTTGAAAAAAAGAAGATACCCCAACGGGTATATATAAAAAAAATGTTTCTAATTTGTCGACCAATTAGAGAATTAGAGAACAAACATTTTTTTTGACGGTTGATAAGATGAAAACAATTACTTAAAGTGAAAGCCCTATTTTTTAAAACACGTATAAAATTATACATATTAAATTGTATTTAAAAGTCCGAGCAGCAGGCTTACTAGGATGACTTGTATATAGGTATATATTTGAGTCTGGCAACTCTAGAAAAAAAATGTTTATGTATGTAACAAGGCCCATATTACTGTCCAACAACTTCTTCATTCAGGCAATATGATAATTAGTTTAAATCGATAAATAGTTTTAACATTTGGTAACATCGAGAGACATCTAACAGTCGAGGATCAGCTCTAATATAATTTAGTAACCGAAGTCTCAATTACTGACGTCCAACCTCTCCTGACTTATTGCTAATTTGCTTGACTAATCGCTGGTTCTAAGGTCCAAATTGATTGCTGCAATATATTGCACCAACAGAAGCGTTATAACAGTAAAAGTTAAGCATGTACGGTACAGAAGTAGCAGAAGTGATATTCAGAACAGTTGAAAGATTACTTTAGGGATAGAAAAACGAATAGTATTATATTTAATTAATGAAATATCAGATCTTGATTCATAATTATGATAGTTTTAGGTTTCTTACCTAAGCCAGTATTCTCTTTAATCTAATTAAAACTAACAAAGAAAAACGAATAATATAAATTGTATTTGAATATTCATAACATAATATATTTTACTACCAATTATTTTAAGACATTGTACCAATAAACATAGATGTACATTATTCAAAACTAATATTATAAAGCTAGAGAGTTTGTTTGTTTGTTTGAACGCGCTTATCTCTGGAACTACTGGTTCAAATAAAAAAAATATTTTTGTGTCGGACAGTCCATTTATCAACGAAGGTTTTAGACTATATTATTTTAAAACTTCTTAATCGCGATCATAATAACTGAAATTGACGCGGAAAAAGTCGCGGGCAGCAGCTAGTCTGAAATAAAAGTTGTTTAATTCAATTTAATTTAATGATGAATGACATTACTACTACTACTCAAAGAGAGAATATCCTTGAAGGATAATCTGGTAGAGTTTTTCCAAGCCTCCTACTACTGCAGGCCCCTGAAGTAGCTTGTTTCACGACTTTGAACTTGCGTCAAAAGACGGAACCAACGGCTTAACGTGCCTCTCGAAGTACGGCTTTAATTAATGACACGACGTTTATGATTAAAATGCTAAGAACGTGTGGCTTTAAATTGTCCTAGCTGGCACTAGCATATATCTTATGTAAACATATTTGGATCAGCGGTAGTTAACGCTGCTTCTGAGCCATGGGTCGCGGGTTCGATCCCCGCACAGTACAAATATTTGTGTGCATGAACATGTCTGTTTGTACTGGTCTGGGTGTTTTCTATGTATTATAAGTATATATTTACAAAAAAAAATATATATAAGTAAGTTTATCGGTTGTCTAGTACCCCATACGACAGGGTACTTAATAGTAGCTTAATTTGGGACTAGATGGCTCTGTGTGGTCCAGTGAGGCATGTCTTAAATGTCTTAAATATTTATTTAAAAAGACGCTGACAATAGTGACAGAGATTCTTGCTTTGCTTCCTCTCGGCACAAGCCCACATTTTTTGTTCCGAAGCAGCAGTGGTAGGTTTAAATGTTGAACCGTGTAAAAACGTGTAAACTTTGCAGAGTTAAAACTGATTTTACTGATTTACTGACGATAACCTGCTCGCCTCTTCCAGACTCAATATATAGAAGTTTCCTAAATTGAGATAAAGAATAGAACTAATCATTCTTGCGTAGTAAGCTCACATCTCCACTACACCAACCAAAGTAATGAAAATAAAATTGTTTTGTTTGAATAAAAATAATATTCCCCTGTTTTTTCTGTTGGCAGGTCTCTTTTGCTTCACAGGACAAAAATAATTGATAAATAATATGTAAATTTTATTAAGAATGCAAAAAACACATTAAAAAATTACAAACAAAATGAGCATCAAGCGTCCTCAATTAACTATTCTAAGTATATAAAATGTCACAAAAACACAATACCTACACGAAATAGCTTTCACTCAATTCTCAAAGATTACAAACAAAGCTGACACATTATCACGAAAGCAAGCATAGTGGAAATAATATTACTCTAGCATTTTACACTTACGATCGACATACAAAAGTGGTTAACTGGCGTACTTTGAAGGGTGTTTTAGTTTTGCTCTTATTATCGTTTCCAATTTGCAGTTTGGTTGAAATATCAATTTCGAAAGTGCCCCAGTGAAGTGACGGCTCGTTTGAGCCAAAATACAGAAATGTATTTTGTTCATTTTTGAAGTTGATTCGATTATCTCGATTGGTGTGGAACTATCTCGTGTTATTGAAGTTACAAAATTGTACAAATTGGGTTCGGAGCTCAATAACAAAGTCTAGGAAAAGACGTTTTAGTCGGGAAGTTTATATGAAAATGTTCCTAGATAATGTTGTATACTGATTTCAACTTTCATGGTCAATATCAGTAGAGTTTATTATTTCGAGGATTATACTATGCACCTTGATTTTTATCATAAAGAAGAACTTCCCAACATCGGAGACTCTCAAAAAACAAGGTACATGGTATAAACCCCGAATCAATTAACGCGTTACTATAACGATAATGTTGGTTTTCTTAGACCATGAGATAAGATAAGATAATATAACTATAAGATAAGATAATATAACTATATAACCATATAACCATGACCATAAGATCCATGGACTAGTTTTAGTTACTGTTTAAATAGGACACGCGGTAGGCCACAATCGCAAGTGTGCCTGTCGCCTGTCGGCATCAGTCGTCGACGCCTATTGATATAGACATCGACTGGTGGCGACAGCTCTGTCATCGGAAAAGTGCCGTTCCCTTATGAAATTATCGTATAACTTTGAAACTGGGTTACTTTTGTTCATTGCTAAAAACCTGATTTATAATCCTTTGACCTAGAACATAATATCAAAATGTAAACATAAATATGAAATCTGTCCTTTGTTCTGAGCAAAACCGATCTGGTGTTGTAAACCTATTTTAGAGGAGTGAATAAATAATACTGTTGTAAACATATTTAATAAACATTTAGGTATTTATTGAATGAGAATTTCTTATGTACAGGTATAATATAATATGAATCTAAACTTGAAATAGAAAGTAAAAAAACAAAATACGAATATTATGTATATTTATATTTTGTTTTTTGTATGTATAAAGGCAAAAATTAGTAAAAATTAAAAATGTGTCTCAAATCGCATTACAATGATCGAGATATAGTACCAAGAAGTTTGGCCACATCACATTCAATAAAATAACTGACACAGGCGAAATTAAAACTAAAAAAGAACACAAAGATAAAAATAAAATACACATTGACATATTTAACAAAATCGACAAAGTGCGTGTCGGGCCACGTGTAGTTTAGGGTTCCGTAGTGGCAGGCAAGTCACAAATGCCGACTTAAGTACTTGATTTTTTACTTCCATTATTTTACAACGTTTGTAAATAAAACCCCCAGTTTTACGTAAACAACTACATAACTCAACTTAAACCGAAGTTTTAAGAAATGTTTCACTTCAAATACGTGTTATAAGTCGGTGCACTTAGGCCAACCATACAGAGCTCTATATATAGCTTTTTCATGTATAATTATAAGATTAAACGAACTTACCCTAAGTGAAGTTCTATCTTAATTATACGAAGATACTTGTCCGAGATGGGTTTAACATGTAGTAACGGTGAAGATACTAGCGCTGTCACATTTTTTTCAAAGCTAGAAAAAAAAAAGAGAAACAGAATGTTTTCTATGGCAACACTATCAAATGTCATTACGTTTAAAGACAAGCATTATTAACAACCCAATTAATGGAAAAATACTATACAATTTAGTAGTAGTAGTAGTTTATTTTATTAGGTTTATTAAGGGACTGCCACCTCGGACAAGTATCTTCGTATAATTAAGATAGAACTTCACTTAGGGTAAGTTCGTTTAATCTTATAATTATACTTAATACTTGTCCGAGATGGGTTTAACATGTAGATGTTTGAAGATGGGTTGTGAATCACTAATTAATACAATTTTTTAAAAATGAAAAAAAAAATTGTAATTAAGTATAATAAATCTTAAAACTTTGTTATTAATAAAGTAAATAATTTGAGAGAGATTAATAGTAAGTATAAACATTTAATTTATTCGATCCGAAAAATACTATTACATACTGTATTATTCAATTCTGCTACGTTTTGAACTATTGGCCTAGAATATAGAAGAATTCTGAGACCATCGTGCAGTTTGTTTAATAATAAAATCATTTCTAACACGTGACCTTTGCTGCACGGCAGATGTTGTTGTATGTCTTGTGGTATAAGCCAAGAATATTTGTATCATTAATACCAGCTTCTCACAAAATCTAATTAATCCACCAGCTTATGGCTTTTGGATTTTTGGTAGTTAAAATCAAAAGGTCATCAATTTTTTCCTTGACAATTATTTTGTCTTCTCTATATACAACTTGATTGTAGTCACAATATTAATTTATGTTTGCTGAGCAAAGGTTTCTAATTGAAACGAAGACTGAGGATTTCGTTTTCTTAAAGTTTAATGTGTAATATTTTGAACATCAAGAACGTTTGCTAACGCCCACAGATCCAAGTAATGCGTCCCGTTTTTCAGTTAACTCTTTTTGGTGACACATTCTGTCCTTTGATCTAACTGTAGGACCAATCAGTAGAGACAGAGCTGATCATTCTCATAGATCTGTGTTAAAAACTAACAATGAGAGGAATGGAAACCTCATGAGTATCAATAGTGTGCTTTCTGCAAAATAGTCACCATAATTTTAAGGGTGAGTCATATCGCTTTATGGAATAGGTACTCTTTATTGCACACCAAATAAAGGGATAACATACTTTTTGATAATATTAAGGTGTACAATTTTGGGGGTCTTATCGCTAAAGAGCGATGTCTACTAGACAACCTTTTGGTACAGGGAAAACTATGACAATATTTAGGGTATTTAAGAAAAGAGAATTGACCATTATGTCAAGTGCTGAGTTTGGAGGGCACCACCTTATGAATCCTTGTCTGTCAACAGCCCTACAGCCAGGGTAAGCTGCTGGTATAAGTGATAGTAATATTTGAAATTAAAATAATGTTCTATTAAGCTCAAATATATTATTTTTATTAGTGTCGATAGCGTTGACTAGGGGAAACCATGGTTGTTATGGTCAATAGGGGAAAACTAATATTTTATTTAAATAAGCTATTACAGTTGTGTTTTCAATACTCATTAAATTTTCATAGTTAAAGTAAAACATTGTAGGTCCAACAGTGCAGCTTTCAATTCTAAATAAAAATAATAAAAAGAATTTATAACACAATCAAGCAAGATTTACAATGGTTAATATGATGTGTTTGTTCTGCACAGGACCAAGACCCAGAAGCCTTATTGAGGCTACATACAGCACCCCAGGTACTGGGGTTGAGGCATTGGTGTGTATTTCCATGAAAAGGTTAAGTTGTTTTATTATTATATAATTGTTGGATTGCTAATTTTCATATTGTTTTTCCCCAAATAGTTAATATCTTTATTTTCTTATTTATTTATCTTTATTTATTAAAAAGGTTAAGTTGTATAATTAGGTTGCTAAGTAATTTTTTTCTTAATGCTAGGCATAACTGCATCCAGTTTTCATGTGATTTTAGTAATAAGTCTTTGTCTTCCTATTATTGTATAGCCATCCATACAACAGCTGGATAAATTGTCTTAAGTGTACCTAACAATTTCTCTGGATTCAATTCTTTCTTAAAGTAACAGCCTATAGTTTTCTTATACAACTGTATTTACTTTTTAAGATTAGTCTTGCACTTTGTTTTTGTATAACTTTTAACACTATAAGTCTAAAAAAAAACCCATGTATTTTTAGATTTAAGCATACTTCTCGACTGAAGGTTTAAATAAATAAATTTAAATGTGGACTGCTTTTCATTTTGCACTGTTAGGGTTTGGTCAGTGGAATGTAAAATAAATCATAAGTATTTGCAATTTTAATTAGTAACAAGTGCACTTTCTCAAAGTTCAAAACTTAAGTTATGTAAGAGTTTGCATGCAACAATAATGTTGTCTTTGCAATTGTTTGCTTCTTCCAAATCGTTGAGAAGGTAAATACGATTTTACCTATAAATATATAACATTACATTTGTAAATTCCGGTTCAGTAATAAGTTCTTTTAAATCTTTTGATGCCATATAACAGTCTTAAGACATAAGTTTGTAAGCAGTTATAATATTTTCAAGTTCAAATTGTCTGTACCTATATAATTATTTAGATAAAGTTTTTTCAAGTTTGAAATAAAACTGTAAGTACCATTGGGTTTTTCAACCAAGAATACAGAAAAGTTGTTGAGAAATTATTCTGTACATACAGTATGGGCACACAGATTTCGCTCCCTGAATTTAAATTATCTTTATCTCAGAGCCAATTATATTTTTCTCTATGATAGGCAATTGTTGTGATTCTATGACATCGGAAGGTGGAATGGTACTGAAAGGGATTTCATATGCCTCATGATTCATCATCATTTGTAATATCAAGTCAATTATAAATAAAGTATTTAAGCCGTCCATTTTTACTTATTTTTGGATATTCTTATCGGCTTCCGACAAGGCAAGGAATTTTCTAGAACTGGAATTCAGGTAATGTAAGGGATCTGCCCAAAAAAGTCCTCAATTTCCTGTCAGGTTCTGTCGGTAAAACAATTTGGCTGTCTCTTCTAATTCAAGCCGTTAATGGCTGGGTTTAAAATTGATAACCTCATTTTGTAAATAAGAGGGAGTTTGTATTTGCCTAAATATTGGAGGGTGCTTCTTTACAAAGACCTTCTGTCAATATTTTCGCCCATGTAGGGCAATTTCTGGCCTGATAGGCTATCCAATTTCTTCTTTTTCCCGGAGCAAAAAAAAAAAACTTTTTTGTCAGAGGGTTGTCATCTGAAGGGAACAATTTTGATTGTTCAGTACAAGGAAGCAAATTGTCTTCCTGCTATGTGGTAGTGCTCTGTGAAGAACCGGCATAAGCCCATGTAATATAAGGCAAGCAACGCTGGCTTACAGCGTTAAGATCATGCATAAAAGATTCGCACTGAGTCGCAGTCTCGGTGGCTTAATAATACAGCGCCCGCACTGCATGCGAGGAGATGCGGGTTCAAGTCCCGCCTGAGACATAATTTTTCATGTTTACAAACTGATAACATGAAGGCGTTGTCTAGTCTCATGTAAGCATGTTTATTCTCATAGGCCTTCTCTTATTATTTTCGCCCAGCATAGGGCAAATTCCGGCCTGATAGTCTTTCCAATTTCTGCTTTTCCTACACCCTCTTTTCCCAGAGCCAGAAGAAGCTCTTTTGTCAGATGGTTGTCATCTGAAAGGAACAATTTTCATTGTCCATTACAAAGAAACAAATTGTCTACAACTATGTGGTAGCGCTTATGCTGATATGAAGGCTTTGTCTAGTCGCAGCGTACTAGCACTTGCCCTTAATGTAAGCATGTGTATCTTTGAGCGATAGCACTTGCCTAATAGAAAGCTCTCACGCTTAGCATGTCTAGCCAATGTTTGTGATTATTCAGACTATTTTACACGAAATTAGAGCTTGTGGGTCTGTTCATCATAAGTACATGAAACTACCCAGGCGTTTAAAGTTGTTATAGGGAAAAGTCATATTTTTTGAAATATGTAAGCCTCACCTATTGGTGTATCTGTGTCATCATCTATGACAACACATTCAAGAGGGTGTGGTCAAAGATGTTTCCTCATCGCTGCTCTGAGAATCTTGAAGTTTCCTTTATTAGCTTCCATTTTCCTGATCTTCTTTCTTGAATTTAATTTTCTTCAAACACTTGGATTTCATTAGAATAGATTTTCAAACAAGTGAGAAAAACGGTTACGAAAGATAAACGTGCTCTCCGAAAAGAAATCATGAAAAGCAATTTTGTTTTTACAGTAAACTAACGGAAGGTTTATGCATTATGAATAAATATTGAATCTGCAGAATGCCTAGATAGATCATTGTTTTCGTTGTAGCGCTTTATGCCCCAAGCGACAACCGGTTGTTGCGATAACAATTGATTTTAATTGTGTCTGGAATATCCGAGCGTCAAAGGGACAACGCAATGAAAACAGAAAAAATGGTGTAAGGTGATAATATAGGTTATGGTTTATGATGTTACCTACCTATTTAATTTTTTCTGAAGTTTCAATTCGAAACTATCGTAACTACAACATTTCTCTATATGTAAAAGTAAAGATAAATTGAATCATACCTGTGATTAATGTTATAAATCGCTTTTGTTTACATAGCAAGCCTTGACCTTGAATATGCTTCTTTTTGATCTTCTTGTAATTTTCCCAAAAGTCACAATAAGATATATTGTAAACACTTTGAATAATGACCACCTTAATTTTATAGCATGATTATAAACTTTTATGGTATATTTCATAAGAGTAATAGATATTTTACACATCTTTTATAAAAAGATGATGAGACCGCGCTCGCACAAAAAACCGTAATGACATTTGATAGTGTTGCCATAGAAAACATTCTGTTTCTCTTTTTTTTTTTCTAGCTTTGAAAAAATTGTGACAGCGCTAGTATCTTCACCGTTACTACATGTTAAACCCATCTCGGACAAGTATTAAGTATAATTCGCAATAAAATTTAGGCAATAATAAAAGTTTTTTTTTTAACTGGATTCCGCCGGTTTGTTTTATTTGGAGCACCGATTTCATTTGGCCATTGCAGCTAGATTTAATGAAACTTGACGATTAATATTATAAGAAGTTTTAATTAAATATACAGAGCTGCAACATTTATGAAACGCCCGTGAATCCAGAGGGCGAGTTAATGACTTAATCATCATTTAGGTTTAACGGTAGCGTAAAACAACTTTAGTGCTTAATATTATGCATCTAGTCGGTATTGTTGAGGTACGGTACATACTAGGGATTACTTATATACTTACTACGATCTAACAAGGGGCATTTTGGTAAAATTTTAAAGGAGATTATGTAAGGAAATAGTTTGTTACAACTATTCGGGGAGCCACCGGTTGCGGGCAGCGACCGACAGATCGTCGTGCAAGATCTTTAGAGAAGGCCGTCTTTTGGCTTACAAAGATGAATTAGTTCTTTTCTATGGCATACGTATAAGATTTTTTTTTTCATTAATTAACTTTACACGTGACTCCAACAAAAATTTAAACTGAATTTTTGATACACGTATGGTGTTGGCAAACGACCAATTTTTTTAATAAAAATATTTTGATGGTTTAATTTTACTACATTGTCATAACCCTAAAAAGGAGAACTAAATATGAACTTAATTTCGAGTGCGGCCATTTACCAGTGCCACAAGACCTGAAATGCATATAGTTGGTAAAAATAAAAGTATCCCTTGGCACTTTATAATAAAAAAATATCGATGAAAATTACGGAGAGTCGGTAGAGTACACTTATTATTTTATGAGATATGGTAGATTGGTATAGTTCAGTTTAAAAAATAATCATCTAGACTAAAAGTAGAATAGAGTCGGCTATCGGAGAATCTGCCTTGAACATAACAGACGAGCGATTGCACATGGCGTCCATATGTGTTACCTTTTAATAGAACTCTTAGCAGGGGGTAATTTTCCAAGAGGGTTGGTAGGGTTGTGACCTTAGCATTTCTCCCCCAAGTGCATGGTCACCACTCTATCCAATTTTGAATTTTATCGATGAGTAAGTAAGGTCGAAAATGGATCGTGAGTAGTAAAGTGGTTGGTAGTTTCACGGCCAGTGCACTGACTAGCCTCGACGGTCACCGCGTTAATCAATAGTTCAGTAACAGTTTGTTTGAGAGATATATGATTTTAATGTTTAGTACGATATTTGGTTACAGCTTCGACCGCGAATTCGTTTGCAGAAAGAAAATGCTAAATATCACATTCCCGGTTTCATCGCGATCCTTAGAGGAACTAAAATTTTCGCTTTTGCTATTTTTATAACTACATACATACATACATACACTCACGCCTTTTTCCCGGAGGGGTAGGCAGAGACCACATCTTTCCACTTGCTACGATCCTTACAGACTACTTTCGCTTCATTCACATTCATTAATCTTTTCATACACGTTCACCGGTTCAGGGTACTCTTGACCTGACCTTTCTTTAGAACTTCCCCGATTTGATCAAGATAAGTTCGTCGAGGCCTTCCCCTTCCAACATTTCCATTCATACTCGCCATATATATCTTTTTAGTCAACCTGCTTTCATTTATCCTCTCAACATGTCCAAACCATTTAAGCATTCCTTTTTCAATACTGGTCACTACATCCTCTTTTACACCACATCGATCCCTTATCACACTATTTTTAATCCTGTCACTCAGATTGACTCCAATCATACTTCTTAACGCTCTCATTTCCACTGCATTTACTCTGCTTTCATGTTTTCTCTGCCACACCCAACTTTCACTCCCAGACATCAGTGTTGGAACCAACACCCCTCCATGCACAGCCAGGCGGGCCTTTTCGGACACCTTCTGACTGCTTATAAAAGCGTGCAACGCTCCATTCACCATGTTGCCTAACTAAATAAAAATAAACCAATCCCTACGCTAAATTTCAAGAAGTACTTTCAAACAAACTTGCGAAGGGCCCTTGACCTCCTTAATCCGGTCCTGTCACAAACCCGTTCTTAACGGACGTCCGCTAAGTAATAAACTACCTCTCTGCCTAATTTTATTCTTGAACGTGAAAAGGTTTTTGATATTTATTTATTTAGATTTAGCAGCCTTATTTCCCTATTTCCCTTGGTCACGGCATCACGCGTGAACGCGTAGACGAAGGAGATGTCCCAAATTGTATGGAGGCCAGGCCCAGAACCTGTACACCCCACCAAAAGATAGACCAATACACCTACAAGATTTTGTTATTATCCAATTCTTTTAAAATGGCTTCGTTAAGTGGTTCAAATAAAGAGATAAGTAAGAAAATAGCAATACAAAACAACAAAACCATCATGGCGGAAGATGACATTATGATGACGTTTGTCAGTTTCAAAATCGCGCAGCTAAGAGTCGAGTGCCATCGCTTACTGTAGTAACAACAAACATTATGAAAATAATGTGTCGATCAATACTAAATACAGAAAACGAAAAAGAGGTCGTTATAATGAACTACAATAAAAGCGCGACAAGCAGAAAAAAAACTTGAAGTGAATGATTATGCCAAAGTGACAAGGGGTATCTGACAGCTACTGACATTTAAAGTTTTTTTAGATTGACGCCATCTTGGAATGCCTAATGGAGTTTGATAAATTATTCGATCTTATTTATTTTTGAACCACTAAATTATACGTTAAATAAATTTATATGTATTTTTCCCAGAAACAGTATTTTTCTCTTGATTTTTGAATATGGTGTACAATGTCTGGGCCTATTATGGGACATCTCCTTTGGCTAACTCTTTTTTTGTTTTGTTTGCTGTTGTCAGGAAAAGGTTCTAATGAAAAAAAAAAAAGGAAATTGCCCGGAAAATTAGAAAATTTTAAAATACTTAATTATTAAGTATATTACAATTTAGGCTTATGGTGCTTGACATAGCATTGACAGAATGCGTGCTGCAAATTCATCAAATAGTAAAAAAACTAATTTATCCACATGGTCAGTTGTATGTCGCTTTATTTAATTTGGACAAGCGTAACGAAACGAAATATAAGATGTGAAATACTGCGCCTACTTATTGTTGAATAATGTTATTTATCATAGGTATTAATCACAAGTATACTGTATTAAGCACACTAAAAACGCTTATGAATCTCCGCTGGAGCGTTTTTACAACGTAAAGCTTTGCTTAAATTCGTGAGCACATAAAATGTCTTGGAAGCTCAATTATTATTAGACCAGATTAGACCGCCCGGTAAACGTAACATTGCATGTGCATTCCTATCCCACCTTTTTTTTTGGGGAATTGTATGTTCTGTTTTAATTTGGTTTTATCCATCAGAGAGGACAGGCTGACAATGTGCGGTCCGCTGCCCCATTAAGTGGTGACACTGATAACTTATTAACTTATTGTGTCAGTGAGCCTGCAAAAACACGGCCTATCAGCAGCTTTCCATATGCAATGTTGTGAGAATCGTTAATGAAAAGTAACCCCTCTTTAAACCAGTTGGGTTTTCCAATCAAGTTTACACGCTTCAATAAATTTCACTTATACATATTGAGGCTTGAAATTTCATGCTGCAAAAGCTTTAATCTAGAAGTAGTTTAATAGTAAAAAAAAACTGCTTTGCAATTAGGGTTGTCAATAAAATTGTGGACTAGTGCCGAGAAGAAGCAGCGTAGGATACACTATTTGGAAGTTTAGAGTTACGAGTTTCTGAGTGTGCAACAACAGTTTCTAAAAATAATAAAGCATGAGGTAACAGTGTTATTTTGTTCTGTTTGTCATAAAATATGTATTTTTACCTTTAGACCACAATTAATATTTTTTAATTATTTGTTAATTTAATTGCTTTGGTATACTTAATAATAGTGTTGACCAAAACCGCAGCGGTTTTTGGTTTTGGTAAACCAAACATACACTGAGTTGATACAATAAGAAAGATAGAACAAGGGCAACACTGTAGCTTGCACTGTAACTAGCTATTATTTCACCCTTGTTAAATCTTATAAAATATGAAGTTTTGAAAACTGAAATGAAAGATATTTTACTTAGGTAGTAAAATCCCATTATCATCCCACTGCGGGGTGAAGGCCTCCATCATTGAATTCAAGTTACCACAGCAATGATGGGTAACTTGAATTAAATATATACGCATTATTTATTTATTTATTATTATTTATTATTTCAAAAATTCCGAATGGATACCAAAATTTAAAAATGTCATGTTGGATATAGGGACTCATGGTATTCGTCCGGGATAGAAAATTAATAACGATTACCAACAAATACCACTGGGATTAGTTTTTGGTATTAGAAAGGAATAGATCGCTAGATGTAGCCTATTTCTTACAAGGAATTACTTGTTGATGACATACACACACACATACATGCACACACGCGAATCACACACAAACACAACAAAATTTGCTGAACCAATTAGTTATAAGTTTTGTACTAAATAATGTCAAATAAATAATAACACCTTTGTAATATTAATATCCCATAGCCCGGGTGGTGAAGTCCTGGAGTCCTGGAATACAGGATTATCCTAGCTTAGGCTCCAGTCTTCCCTAATGTTGTGTTTAATGTTACCAAATTGTCTGCTTGTAATATTATTATCTTTTAAAAGAAACATTGCAACATGACGGATGAATATAAACAAATTATTTATTTATTTTATTTATATCGGCAGTATTGTAGTGCAACTAGCTGCAAGAAACCTTACAAATATTTTAATTTGGACAAGCGTTACGACGCCCCGTTGGTCTAGTGGTTTAAATACCGGGCCAATATCTCGGGGTTTTTCGGGAATTTTCGAACGTTGCTCGGATTTGTGATCACCAACCCGCATTTGGCAAGCGTGGTGATTATGCCAGTTTTCATCATTGCAGTGGTAACTTGAATTCAATGATGGAGGCCTTTGCCCTGCAGTGGGATGATTATAGGCTGTTACTTTACTTTACTTTTAAGCGTTACGAAATGAAATATAAGATGTGAAATAATGCGCCATTTTATTGCTGTGTAATATTATTTATTATAGGTATAAATCACAAGTACAGACAACGGCAGGTCAACCTACCCAAAAAGTTAAAGGTCATTGAATTGATTTTCAACTTTATGTCTAACACGTAGAGATCAATATCAATTGAGAAAATTTGACGTTTACACACACACAGCAATACGCACATCAACAAACCCATCAAAGTGAAATTATCTCTATCGATTTTCAATTTGCAGTCCATCTCATAAATATACCTGATTTTCCGTTGAGTTCATTTGTCGTATTGTGGTAGGTGATTGTGCTGTTTACCCTACATACGTGCGCAGAAATCATATGGCGTATCTGTTTAAATCTGTGCTAATCTTTATTTTCCCTCATCATTGTGTGAATAATATAGCGGCAGTACCTATGTAACCTGTGTTACCTTATGTAGGATAACGTAGGTTTAAGTACGAATAGTCTGCGCCGGAAAGCATCTAGACCCGTCGCCCCACAAGTTCTGGCCTTTGTCTCAAATTCAGCGTAATACCTGGGTGCTGTCAATAAAGGTTGGAAATTTGAAAAGAAACTACGTGTTATAAATACGGTACAACAAAGTTTAAGTTAATTTTTCTAAGGTTAGAGGATATTTTTTAAATTCGTATCAAACTATGAATTTAAAAAATATCACCGATAATGCGAACCCAACCTTTATGCCGGGATGATGATTTAGTTTAAGCTCACTTAGTTTTAGAATAAATACCTTCGAATACGTTTCAAATCTGTTGGCTTTATTTTACTTTCATCGAAGTTGATGTTTTTTGATTAGTTTTGAGGTTTTGCTGTAGTAAATGTATATTTTTTTGAATGCACATACTTTTGGGTTACAATCTAGACTTAAGTAATTCAATTTTATTTTTAGTATTCTCATAATTATTGTAATCTGATCATAAATAAAAATAAAAAACTAGCACAGCACTATTATATAATTCCAGTGAAAAATAACGTTGATTAACTATTGAAGTGGAAAGGCATTTAATATTTTAACAAAAATTTGTAAAGGATTTTTTAAATAATTACCAACACGAATTCGATACTTCATACAGCTATGTTGAAGAGATTATATTTTATTACTTATATTTTTTGACACCAATATGCGACTGACGCGGTGCAGTCGCGACTGCACCAAAAACACACATAATTATGGTTGTTACGTGTATAAGGTGGGTTAAAAGTTTTGTGTATAAGTACAGACATAACAGCGATTAATTTTTTTATTATTTAGTTTTTACTTCTTTAGGTATTCCTTTAAAGTAACCATCCTTTAAATCATCCCACTGCAGGGAAAAGGCTTTCATCATTAAATTCAATTGAATTCAAGTTACCACAGCAATGATGGGTGCTGGCATAATCACCACACTTAGTATTCCTTTAACCTGGTTTTAATTTTTGTGGAGTTGTATGCCCATTTTTATATATATTTGTTAGTTCTTACTAATCTCATCAAATACACGCTAAATGTATGCCACATTTTGAGTCGTAGTTAGCGGTAACCATTAATGGCTTTTAAGCTAATTAATTAATTGACTGCCCAGATAATGTATAGTGCTTACCTACACAATTTACGAGTATTATGTAAGTATGTTTTGGAAATAATTTGGACGATATTTTAATTAACCCTCGAGCCTACTTTAAACATCTACTAATTTGCGTGTTTTTTTTGCTAAGAACAGTTGCAACCGCAGCAGCCAACCAATCGATTTTTAACTTTAAGCACAAAGCATTTTTATGTAAATGCATTTCAAAAGTTATTTTTGGTTGCTGACGCTAGCGCAATGTTAGTTCCATTTAAATTTAAGAGGAAGTTTACGTACTTAAAGATAGAACTACAATAAAAATAATATTATTGAACTGACGTTTCAAAAAAGCACTGGCTATCTTTTGCCGTACACATTCACGTTAATAAACTTCAAAATTCTGAAAGATCACGTGGCTATTTACCATAAAAATTTACCATAAATTTCACCGACCTTTTCTAAATTAATATAATGACAAACAGAGAGATTTTGCTCATAAAACATTGCAGTTACAGACCTTATTACAGTTCAATTTAATAATCAGCTTAAAAAGTGAACTCATTGTTATTTTTTTACGGAATAAGTAAGGTCTTACTTTAACTGTATCCTTAAATTATAAGCAGGATACTTGACACAAAAAAAAAGAGAAATAAAATCACGGTCGTCAAAATGTAACGTCAGTCAACCGTGGCTTTATGGTTGTCACTCAAATAAAGGTTAAGATTTTGCTGAAATGGCTCCGCGAAATTTTGATGGAGACAGCCTCGAAGATTTCGGTTACGCTGAAAAGAGGCGCGGTTGCTGGTTAAATCACGGCATTTTATTTTTATTTCTTTAGACCACCAATAAGGTTACATCAACAACATTTAATATATATTATATTAAATAAAGACTTTGCCAAATTGACTGCATGTTCAATGTTAACTTAATTATAGGTGGCAACAGCAGCAAAATTTAAGAACATTAATATAAAAACAAAAGTCGGTCACTTTTGTTTTTATATTCTAATATATAATAACTTCCTTAAACCTATTTAAGTATTTAACCTATGTAGGTTTGACAATACATTGATCGGCATGATGAAATTTCAATATGCTTATCATTATATTTTACAGCACCGTCTTCTCTACCTATGTGAGTCTTAACAGGAAACACTACGGGCGAGAGAATTGATGAATAGATATTTGCAAAATCTATTGCTATCGCGCAGTGCCAAACGCCTTCACCGCAGAGTGTGATAGAGACAACTGCTTCTTGGACGTAAAATACCTACTAAAAACACACCAAACCAACGTTTCGTAGTCCCCCGATTACTTTTCCAAAACTAGACCGATTTAAATACTTTTTTCATTAAAAATTAAAGTAAGGCTTTGGCCGTGTTCGTATGTTTTCCTTTTTATCTAAAATTTAGCTAAATGTGTTTTCTGGATGTTTGAACACAGCGGAAAATCTGGCCAATTTTTTCGATTTTTGAGGGCTCATATCTTTTTTATTAATTAATTTATAAAAAAAAGAAAACATAAAAACATGCTAATAGTGGCCAAGGATTTTTGTATTAAAAATTATTGCTCTACTGGCTTTATCCAGGGAGGAAACAGGGGACTACGTTTGTATGGAAAAACGGCCCTTGTGTTTCCTCTTAAAAGGTGACTAAAGGAGAACTAACTACAAGAAGGAGATGGGCAGCAGCGTCTTCCCCCCCACCATTGCCGAAACTGGGGGGATCTACAACTCGCCTGCCAAGCGTGGTGATTACAGCAAAATCGTCGTTGTGAAGAGGCTTGTGGCCAGCTGCTGTAAACTGATATTCGCTGGCACAGGGCACAGCAATTCTGGGTAGGGTATGATGCATAACGTGATCATTTATTATTTGACTCAGAACGGGACATTGGTTTATTTAGGTCAAACAATAGGTAGTCAATGAAAAAAAAAACACTTTTTTTTAAAGTTATTTATTAAAAAAAGTAAGTTGGCTTATAAGTTACGAATCACAAAATATAGGGATCCAAAATGTTTATATTTATATTTATCAGATGAACAAATTTGTGTATATAGCGTTTTTTTTATTCACCTTAATTATCAACATCGCCTTTAGAAGTAAAATTTGTAACTCTGTTTTCTCAGATGTCCACAATTTGTTCATTTGCGTCCCAGAGTTCATTTCGGGGACACCGGATCTCGTAATTATAAAAAGGGGCAGTCCCGTTCAAAACGGGACGTCTGATCACGTTAGCTACGCAGCACCTAAGTTTGATAAACTTAACTATAGAAGTGATGCACTGATTGGTATTTTATTTAGTTAGACAAAGCAGGTAGGGTAGGCAGTGCTTATTGGCATGTATGGTGTGCACGCCACACTGCTGATGATGATGAAGTCGTCAAAACCAGTCTATGATGTCATCATCATCATCACCAGTCTATATCATTAAGAATTTGTTTTACTATGGTTTCAAACAGGTATGGTTGCTTTGGCCCCGTTTGTCTAGTGGTTTAAGTACCGGGCCAAGGTCCTGGGATCGATCCCCGGCTCAGGCAACAAGAGATTCGAATTTCCGTTGTTCGGATTTATAAGCAGTGGGATGATAATAGGCTGTTACTTTGTGGTTGCTTTTAGACTGACTAGCTGTTGCCCGCGACTTCGAACGCGTTAAATATTGAATTAAAAACTATGTATTACATTTATCCCACGGGAACTATATCTTTTCCCGGGATAAAAAGTAGCCCATATGTTATTCCAGCCAATAAACTAAAACGCTGCCAAATTTTGTTCCGATTTGTTGAGTCATTTTAGCGTGAAAGAGCAACAAACATCCAGACATCCAGACATTCATACATCCATATTCACAAACTTTCACGTTTATAATAATATAAAATAAAATATAAATATATATATATAATATTTATATAAAGTATAAGTATATAAGTAATGAGTATAAGTTAGAGTAAGAAGTAAGATTTCATTGTTTGCTTACCCGCTCCCACTCTTACTGTAGACGAGTTGAAAGCCAGATTGAAAAGTTCACCGATTCACTGTTCCACTTCACGAATTAGGGAGTGCAAATTGAGTTATCGAATAGACATTACAACTTTTCTTTTCGGAAATGTCGTTATAAAGTTCGATGGTGTTTGATTGTTTTGTGTAGTTGCGGTGTTCTGGATGTTTGGCGATTGATTTTAGGTTTATTTGCGTATGTGTGGTTTAGTATCGAGAGAGATAAGAAAAATGGTAAATAGAATAGTTAAAATGCAATCAGAATCATGCGTACTACTAATCAAATATTTTTCGAGTGTTCTTAAACCGTTACCAACTTAAGAAAAATTACTTTTTTAAATTGCAGTATTTTGCTGGCTGAAAGAGAACAGTACCATCTTTCTCTTCCTGTAGACGTCTTAAGAGAAGAAGGAGAAGCTAGAAGAAGACTGGTAGTTAGGCGTATGTGTACATACATATTATAAAATACATATTTGTCTCCAACATTAGGCCAAACTTCTAATTAACCCGAAATCATTCAGCGCTCCAGAAGCATTTTTGGTTACAAATCTCCTGTTTGATATCCGAAGCTAAAATTTTCAACGCAGAAGGCTAAATACACTGATGAGATCCATATTGATGGTGTCAATGAACAGTGCTCCTTATGAGAATTCTTAACAAGACTTAAAGTAAAGTCTTTATTAATACACCAATAGGATCTCTTTTTTATTCTGTGTATACGTTCCAAGTCATACATGAAAAACAATCATACGATGAAAACAAAGTCATTAAAGCACTTAATCGATTGTTTCAGTAAATTAAAATTGACAGTAATTGGAAATACAATGCAGTAATTACAGGCATTCCGGGACGTTTAAACAGGCATTATCCGTTCGATTCGTTATTTAATTAAATTCCGTTGCGTTTATTCATAAAATAAAAGCTTATGTGGACTTTACAACTGGTTGAATTTTCAAAATAGTTCAGATCGCGTGCTTTTTGAACTGGGTTGTAAAATTGTACAACTAAAACATTAATGAGTAAACGAGACTTTATTTGATATTTTAGCAACTTAATTGCACTTATAATATTAGTATATTAACTTGAAAAATTTCGTCTCAGGCGGGGCTCGAACCCGCATCTTCTCGCATGCCGGGCGGGCGCCATACCATTAGGCCACCGAGACACTGCGACACGGCGCGAATTTTTCAAGCATATTCTTACGCTGTGAGCCAGCGTTGTTTCATCAAATGTTAGGAGTTTGCACCCTTAACACCCGAAAGAAACATCTTTACAGATGTTTGACAGTCAGTCAAGTCAAATTTTTTTAATGGTATGGCGCCCGCCCTGCTTGCGAGGAGATGCGGGTTCGAGTCCCGCCTGAGACAAAATTTTTCAAGTTTATATACTGAGTAAATGAGACGATGAAAAAGACGCTTGTTGTCTATTGCGATTACCATACCTATTAGCTAAATGTTTTTCCAGAAATTCCTCTACCTTACAGCTTACTTTAATTTTTTTTTTACTGGGCAAGTATTTGCAGGCGCTAAGATCAGTCGAGACTTCTTTTTACGAGAACATAGTGTTGAAGTAAGAAGCAGCAGAAAGGAACCAAGAGGCTTCAGCTGATGACCCTATGATTCGCCATCTATGGGCGCCGTAGGAAGCTACGGCGCCCATAGATGGCGAATCATCTATAGGCGCTCTACGCCCTGCACAAACCTCTCTTTACTATGCCTCAGATGATCGACACAAGGGTGTCGGTTGTTCTCTGTAGCGTAGTCATGGTATAGAATTTGCGAGTTCAGAAACCAGGTAGATGAAAATCTTTCATCATCTTTCACTTCAAGCGAGCTACTGCCAGAGGTAGAGCCTGTCTTCTATATTCTGCGTATCAGCCGCATCAAAAAGAAAAACAAACAAGTACGTTTCTATAGTTCTGCTTTCAAGTAGACCAATGATTACTTCTTTATTAAACTTTAAACTATGGTGGATATCATACGAGAAAAAGTTGTTGCCATCTGAATCTGAGAGCTTAGTGAGCACATGCGCTGGGATGGAAAGACTTTCAAATGAATTTCTGGCAAGCACACCGTGGGAACGAAATTAAAAACCTGATAAAGGTTGCAGCGATTCACTGAATAGAAACAGCCATAAATCATACTGGCTGGAGATCAAAGGGAGAGATTCGGTGAATTGTAATATCTTAATTTATTACTACATTTCTTTTCATACTATTACTTGCACTTGGGACCATGGTTTAATACTAAAATAACCAATTTTCCATAAAATACAATTAGTTAAACAGATATACACGGATGACTTAATCTCTCTGAACCCAAAGCAAACAGCTATTAAAAACACTTGTTTTAGCCGAAATCAGAAACGATGCAGGTACGTCGACATATAATCGGGACAACTTTGAAAATTTTTTTTTCTACATTGGCCCCTTCGGGAATGGAAGCTGAGACCTCGGATAGGGCGAAACTTTGAAAACCGGTTTGTACTCTACCATGAGAGTCGTCGGTTCATCTGAATGTTAAAACTTTTCAAACACACTTATTTACCTTGAAAGCATCAGAGAGCTAACATTGAAGTAATAAAATATTATTTTTTGAAACTTCTTTTGTTATTTCTAGTTTAGAGTTTGATGATAAGCTGATGTTGACATTTATTGAGTAGACCCTTGGGGTAGAAAACGCTATAAGTTAATTTTCCATCGCAATATTTATTTCAATCAAGATGTACTGCTTGTGACTTTATCAATTGAAAAGAGTGAATGCAGATGTCGACATATAACCAATAACAAAACAAAATACTAAAACAGCAGATCCAACAGACAATTGTAACTATACATTGTACAGAAAAACAATACTCTCTTTCAATGTAAATTTATGGGATTAGAAACCAGTAACGCGAGTGCAGTGAGGTCATTCATTCAAATAAATATCAGTTTCTTCATGTTTTCGAATGTATACAATAAAAACATTGAAACCACATCACTCGAACGGGTAACAGAAGGTTACAAATTAAGTACCTAGTGTAAATTATTAAATCAGTTTGACTAAAACCTATATCTTTATTCCTAAAGTTAGTTAAATTATACCTACCCGGTGCATAAAGCATAATAAACAAGCGAGGTTAAATCGATGGATCCTAAGAAAAAAAGCTACGAGAAACTGCTAAGTTATGTTTGTTGCATTATCGCTTTAATTACAGACATGTTCTATTTTTTCCAACACTTCGTTTCAATAGATTGTTGTAAGTAAAAGATCCAGTTGTTTTCTTTCAAATAGTCGAAGAAAAAGCAATCAAGTAACGGTGACCGCATTGACGCGCATTGAGTTACTAAGTACTACACTTTTCTGTGTAGATATCTGGATCGCGCAACAAACGATTTACTATTGATGCTCTCTTAATGTGACCGGGTGTCTTTAGCACTCAGCATTGCCTGCAGTACGGGTTCTGGACGGTGACGCGTAAAGTTGGCTTTCGACCAGAATTTTGTTACTTATAGCTAACATATATGTATATTGTTTAAAACTTGAGCTCACCAAATCAAGGGACCGTATTAATTTATTTCAGTAACGTAGTGTCTTGTTTTTGTAACGTAATGTACCTAGTTCTGGTTTTCTTGAAGCCTGATGTGCGTTACTTACCAGGCTCGAAGTAATCGTTATCACCATACTTATTTGTTATTAACTATTATATTGTAAATAGTCTACGTATTATGCGTATAACATCGATTATTCCTTTAATTTGTATCTTTGATGTGGCAAAATATTCCATAATTATAGTTGAAACATATATACTATACATACATAGCAGATAACTACTAGATGTTGTTTCATAAAATTGCCCGATATAGGTAAATCCGACCTGATTTTGACAGTCTTAATTATTTAGCTCAATTATATTTGAGAAAACTTTTTCTGACCCGTTTTTCACACAGGTTTATTAATGTGTCGACCAACGCGTACCAAGTTTGTGTCGACCCACGCGTTTCATAGTTGCAAGTCACAAATACCGAATTATTTACTCGATTTTGTAGTTTCATATTTTCACATCGTTCGAAAATTTATAGGTAACTGTTATACGTAGATAACATCTTAATATAATTTTCAACAAAATTGTTATAAATTTTCCCACTTCAAATTCGACTTATAAGTTGGCCCCCTGACCTTTAACTTGCAAATCCTACTTAGCTTTTATAATTTTCTATAGTAAATTTTGTTATACTAATATGCTATTACTGCAAAGTTTTTTACGTATCAATGGGGGAAGGATATTGGTTTTTTAACCGACAAACCAAAACGATAATATAAATACTTTTTAAACGTCGTATGAAACAAGTACCTATACTATAAATTAAAATCTTATCCTAAAATAAATCTGAATGATGCTGTCAATACTCATGATGAACGAATGTTTATTATATTTAAGATACCATATAGATGCTACCCGTAATTGACATTGTTTGAACCAAACACTAGAATATCTCATTCTTCAAGTTAAAAGTTTGAGGAATAACGGTGAGATAACCCAGGTATTATTTTAGCTTAGAGATAACAAACGTGATCTTTTAAGGGCTTTCCTACGAAATTCAGTTAAAAACAAAAGAAAAGTTTGGGGCAATCAATCAGGGCGGGCGGAGGCACTAACTCGTTCATTAAACTTTCTTCTCTAATGGCTATTTCTGGGCGGACAATTCAGCCGAAAGAAAATCAATTACTTTAAAATTTGGCTCTAATGCATTAAGAGTTTAAGTTTCAATTTAATAAACAAATTGACTTCATGGTCACTATCGTAAGAGTTAGTTATTTCGAGATTTCTACCATGTACCTTGTTTTTTATGAGTTTCCGATATTTCGGCACTGTTGCAAGCGCCATGATCGCGGAAGAACTGATGTCACTGCGGGTGGGTGGTTGTTACGAGTAGATATATCGATCTACCCTCCGTCGTAGTCTTTTATTGCACTCGACACTGGTACTATTGTTTTCAAACTCACTATTCACTCGAACCTGTTCTCGACACACAACACTCACAGTATCCGATCGCGAAACATTAGTTTTTGGATTTTTCTGGTTATTACAAATTTTAACCACTGGATTCCAGACACACGACAATTTAAAGCCATCTTCACGATTAAAGTTTTTATGTTTGGTGATTTCGATCGCTTCTCTAACCATTCTTGGTGTGTAATGGCGTTCAGTGGAAATTATCTGTGTGTTGTGAAACTCAATCCAGTGGTTAGGACCCGAATGTATTAAATGTTCCGCGATGGCCGATTTCTGCGTATCGTTGTTTTTAACCGCTTTTATGTGTTCCTTTACGCGGCACGCTACTGTTCGTTTGGTTTGGCCGATATATGAGCTACCACAACTACAGTCAATTTTGTAGACACCAGGCTTCTCCAACGGGAAGTTATCCTTTGGGGAACGTAGACACTGCGCAATCTTTCTAAAGGGAGTGAAGACAGTATTCAATGAGAATTTCTTAAGTATATTAGAGATCTTATCTGTCACTCCCTTTATGTATGGCAAATACACAGGTTGTCTATCTACCTTGTTTCTCTGGGTTTTAGATTTTTTCCGAGAAACAAGTTTCCCGGTGTAGCCGTTTCTCCGAAGCACCCGTTGCACATGATCAAGTTCTTCTTGTAGGTGTTCATCATCACACAGATCACCTACAAGAAGAACTTGATCATGTGCAACGGGTGCTTCGGAGAAACGGCTACACCGGGAAACTTGTTTCTCGGAAAAAATCTAAAACCCAGAGAAACAAGGTAGATAGACAACCTGTGTATTTGCCATACATAAAGGGAGTGACAGATAAGATCTCTAATATACTTAAGAAATTCTCATTGAATACTGTCTTCACTCCCTTTAGAAAGATTGCGCAGTGTCTACGTTCCCCAAAGGATAACTTCCCGTTGGAGAAGCCTGGTGTCTACAAAATTGACTGTAGTTGTGGTAGCTCATATATCGGCCAAACCAAACGAACAGTAGCGTGCCGCGTAAAGGAACACATAAAAGCGGTTAAAAACAACGATACGCAGAAATCGGCCATCGCGGAACATTTAATACATTCGGGTCCTAACCACTGGATTGAGTTTCACAACACACAGATAATTTCCACTGAACGCCATTACACACCAAGAATGGTTAGAGAAGCGATCGAAATCACCAAACATAAAAACTTTAATCGTGAAGATGGCTTTAAATTGTCGTGTGTCTGGAATCCAGTGGTTAAAATTTGTAATAACCAGAAAAATCCAAAAACTAATGTTTCGCGATCGGATACTGTGAGTGTTGTGTGTCGAGAACAGGTTCGAGTGAATAGTGAGTTTGAAAACAATAGTACCAGTGTCGAGTGCAATAAAAGACTACGACGGAGGGTAGATCGATATATCTACTCGTAACAACCACCCACCCGCAGTGACATCAGTTCTTCCGCGATCATGGCGCTTGCAACAGTGCCGAAATATCGGAAACTCATAAAAAACAAGGTACATGGTAGAAATCTCGAAATAACTAACTCTTAAAATTGACTTCACTCCAAACACAAATTGAATATACAAAAAAAAAAAAAAAACAAGTGATTTGGTTATGAATATAAAACAGTAAGGTTTCCCAAAATATGTTGTGTTATAATGCAATTTGGACCATCCTAAAATTTCATTTATGGCTGAGTAACTTGATTAAGTAAAAATTGGAGGGCTACATATAAAATTTTTATTTAATCAAACCTTTTTCTGAGAAACTCTGCCGGGACCAGTTTTTCTTCAATATCAAGTTTTGCTAACACTTACTCATTTACTTGCCAAACAGGGCAGTTATGTTCTTTTTTATAGGGATATCTAGATAAATTAAGGCCATATAATTTTTTACCATGAAAAATAAATTCCGTCTGACATTGAATGCTTATCAGAAAGTCAGTATCAAATATTTACGATTCTCGGGGCAGAGTAAATTCAGAGAAATAAAGTAGGGTCTTGGATTGAACCCCCTAAGTACTCGCGGGTTAAATCGTGCGAGTAAAACAATTCAGAAGGCTGTAGGCGTTGATGTCGGCCATTAATCCTGAGCCTTTCGACCAGATGCAGACATTTTGTTTCTGTACTTGCCTGGGGCAACTGAAAATGTTTTTCGTGATTTCAATGCTGTGGAGAGTTCTTCAATTTGCCCAGCACTTTTTGAACAAGTAGGTATACGCTTGAGGACGCAATTAATGGCACTTGCGGGTCCGTAAATACCAAAATGTTGTCAGCTTACACTGAGACGAGATGTCAGTAAAAATTGTATAACGTGATTATTGCAACATATGCATACTATTTCAATAGTAGGGCTAATATTCGACCATGACCGACATAATATTATAGCGGCCTTTTATCGTATTTTGACAGCGATATATCGTTTGTCTACCGTTGCTAACATGGCAGGCCATTTATGTCATCTCTAACTGTCAAAATATGAAATACGAGATAATTGTCTACAAACTCTAACATAGGTGTCATCGCAGGTTACGTCTTAAGCAACTTTAGCCAAATCGGACGTAAAATTGAAATTTATTAACCAATGTTTCAACACAGAAAACAATATAATTATGTAATATGGCTGCATCAGTTTGTCATGTAGATAAACGTGTCTAGCGAAGAATTTTTATCGCGGGTGGATGGCATGTTAGGAAAATTTTTAAAATAAGACAAGTAGACACATTTTCTCATGTCGTGCGACAAAGGAGTTGTCCCAAATTGTATGAAGGCTAGGCCCAGAACCTGTACACATTGCTAAAAGTTAGGGCAATATACCTACAACACTTTATTATTATCTAAATTCTTTAAAGTAGCTTCGTTTGATGGCTCAAACAAAAATAAACTTATTAGAATAGCAATACTAAACAACAAAAACTATCATAGCGGAAGATGACACTTTGATGACATCTGTCAGTATTGACGATTTCAAAATCGCTTTTCTCGATTCGAACAAGTGATATTGTTTGCTTACTTGTGCTTGTTGTATAAATAACAAACAAAACAAAGAGTTTTAACTTATGTAATGCCTACAGGATATGTATTTGCGAAAGATATAATATTAGCTTTTCACGTGAGATTATGACGAGTGACAAAAACTTGAAAAGAAAGGTTATGTCAAATATTGACAAAGGAAATCTGACAGCTACTGACATTTAAGAGTTTATATGGACCATATTCTTTTTTTTTTCGTCAAACGCCACCTTGTATGCCTAATTGAGAGGGATATTTATTAGATAGTATTTATTTTTGAGCCGCTAAATTATAAATTATATACAGTTATTTGTATTTTTCCCAAAGTCAGTAGATTTTGCTTGATTTTTTAGAATACTGTACAATGTGTGGGCCTGTTACGGGACATCTCTTTTATCGTAGTTTCGCATCTTAGCCCTACTGCGTTGCTGAGTTCACTATGACAGTTTTTAAGAATATTACTTTAGATAAGTTAAACATTGTGAAACCTTGTTTGTGGTCCTATATATTTAAGAACTTAATAAATAAATAAATATGAAGTATTGTTTGCATTATATGAATTAGTATGCATGACGTATTCGTAATAATGTTACAAATGTGTTCCTTAACAATCCTTAAAGTGATTATTGTAGCCCTTAGTAGGTACCACTATAGGGATTTCTCAAAAAGTGGACTTCTGAAAGAATCTAGAACTATTTAAGTTTATGACTAGTTTTTGATTCTAAGTTTGAACGCGTAAGTTTTCGAATCGCCAATGCCTTGCCAGGGTTTTTTACTTGAAAATCTGTAATGTATTAATAAAAATAATTATTTCGTCTCGTCGTCGAAATTACTATTTTTACACTCATATTATTTTTCGATTCCGCAACTCTCGCAATCTAGCGATACTTTCCTATCTTGATATCGTCTCCCGTGTTATTATAAAGAGGATGGAGCTTATATAACTTCCCGGAACATTTACATATTTTTTTGTAGAATTGAAAACATGAGAACTTCTTACTGAGGTATCACTTATATGTATGTTAGTATTAGTTGTTTGTTAATGTATTATTGCGAGATAAAGTGAATAACTTTATCTCGCAATAATACAAATTTTAAATACTGATATTATAATTGCAATTTAATTGCTTAAAATATCATATAAAGTATTTAAATAGCTGTTTCATCTTAACTGACTGACAAACATCTGCAAAGATGTTTCTTTCGAGTGTCAAGGGTGCAAACTCCTAGCATTTGATGAAACAACGCTGGCTTACAGCGATAAGAATATGCTTGAAAATTTGACGCCTATGACGTAGTGTCTCGGTGGCTTAATGGTATAGCGCCGCGTCCGGATTGCGAGGAGATGCTGATACGAGTATATAGTTATATAATGATATTATAATTTTGTAATTGTATTAAAATATAAAAAAAAATTCGATTAATTAAAATTTCTGTCTCAACTATACTATTTATGTGATATGTCAGGGTAGTTTTGACTTGTTACACCATTAACTAACACCCTGTATATACACCGTGCTTTTTGAACCACCTGGAAAACGAAATCCACGTTATTGGACCAATATGTATAACATCATGGCAGTGCTATTTATTTTTTTAGTAAATTATTTTTTGAAAAATTTAAATTTTTGTTTCTGATTTTAATTTTGTTTCACGCTGTGACGCGCCCGGACGTATTATTTTGCTGCGGCGGGGTCTCGGTTGAATGGACCTTACACAGCTACACTGTGTGCGTCACATCGTGTTTCAAAATAAATAGCTGAACCGATATTTAATATTAAATAAAAAAATTTTGGTAAAAAAAATTAAATCACACTCCTAAGATGTTATACATAATGGTTACATAACGTGGGCTTCGTTTTATAGGCGGTTAAAATTGCACCGTATATAAGTATTCAAACTTAAAAAATATGTCTCAGGTGGGACTCGAACCCGCATCTCCTCTCATGCCTGCGTATTATATGCTATTCCAGCCTAGAAATCCAACTCCATGCTAATTTTTTCTAGATCCATTCTGGTGATTGAGTAACAAACATCCATTCAAATCCATTTTGCATTTGTAAGATTAGTAATATAAACTTAAAAAGTTCTTATTAAAATGAATAACAGGCTTAACCATGAACTGACTGATAATAATGATAATAATGAGGAATTTTATAATAACAATAACAAGGATTAAAAACAAAAAAGCGTGTTAAAAGTTACAGAAAATATGCTCGGAAATCCTGCACATGAAAAAGGAAACCAGCAATTCTTCTAACGTTCTCTTCACAAGTAAGAAAATGAACTTGACTCATGCGAAAGTGGTATTAGGCAAATTTGTTGGAATGACTTCAATACATTTTAGTATTCTAAAACCTTGGGCAAACGCCGACAAATCGTTCGACATGTCACGTGATATGTTTTGACTATTAATATCCTACAGACATTGTCATTGTATGATATACCTTGTTAGCAAAATGACAGCTAAGATAATAAATTATCCTGCGTCTCGTAGTGAGGTGCTTGAGGCAAACACCGGTTGTTGCTGACGCCAGCTCCCCAGGTCCAGGGTACAATCCCCAGTCACATCATTGTAGAAAAGTAATTGTACATGTTGTTTCAGGTCTGAGTGTATCTGGTACCTCCATTGTTTCTGATTATATTTTTATCTATACAGGGTGAAATTTTAACCACCTTCCAAATTTTAATATATCAATCTACGAGGCAAAAAACGAATGACGTATCTTTTCTTTTGGTATAGCCCAGTACAAAAATGTCAAGATAAAGCACTTAGAAAATGTCCGCCAAAAGTCTAAAATTTTTGATACGGCCGCCTAGCAACACTTTTTTTACGCAATGCATACCACATTCATGCATTACGATACTAATCATAAGTTTTTGATTTTCCCTTTATACCTAAATAGGCCTAAAACAGTAAGAATAACAGCGAAAAATATTTCCGGGTGAAAACTTGATTTACATTTTTTACTTCATAAATGGTTTCTAAATACGATACTGAACACCTACAAAAATTTTGGAAAGTGTATAAAATTTCATCCTGTAAGTATATAAAAAAAAAAGTTTTGTTAGTTACACCACTTATAACTCGAGAATCAGGGTCGATTTTTATTATTTTTGTGTTTTTGAGAATTTGTCTGCGTCCGGAATAGGATATAAGTAACTACTTAAAATATGATGTTCATCTATTAAACTAAACTCTTCTTCCACCAACTCTTAATATGACGTATTATGGAAAAAACTGCGTTTGCCGGATCAGCTAGTATAAAATGTAAGTAACTTAATTAAATATGATAAATAGGTAATGTAGATATATTCTCCAAAGTACAGGCTCTTAATGCATTTTAGCTTAATTAAAAATCTGTAATGGCAAAGAGTCATTTTCACATTTTATTAGTTAAAAATATCACCCGAAAACTAAATTGCCAATCTTTATTGCCGGCTTAGCTTTCGATATCCAATCTATCTATATGTCTATATGTCTGTATACAGTTTCCTAAGTGCTTGAGTAGATTTTCATTATATTTTCATAGCATTTATCGCTTTAATGCATGCCTAAATTCATCAAGGCTGGTTCCGCAACCCAGCCTGAGATGCATTTTGTTTTATACAATGTGGAGTTTGATCATGTTTTTGTATTTCATAGTTGCGAAAAGCTCGTGTAGAAGATTGGCGAGTAAACCAATCTTCATATTGTGCGCTTGGAATATTAACAATATACTAACAAAGCACCGATATAAAAATTACGTAACACATTACTTTCCGTACTAGCACATTCTTGTTTTTACTATGTACAACGGCTAGCAATACTCTTTGGTAAATCTACCTACATAAGTATAATGCATTACACTATTTATTCGCATGCAGTGTATGCATCACATCAATTTGTTTGAACGGTTATTTGAATGTAAAGTATTGAAACCACACCAAAACCTTCATAATCATGAGCCTACATACTAATGAACTGCCACTGCTGAAATTACGCCACTGAGCACGTATCGGTGACTTTCATCTCTACTTTATTTAACTAGCAAAATTAGCACACCCTCTAGTCTAAGGGCATGTTACTGCCTATCTGCGGTCTTAGCTTAAGAATTTGTTTGGCGGTAAACCAGAAGTACCCGTACCGCTTATCTATACTTATTACTTATTATTTATTACTTTTATAGCTGAAGAGTTTGTTTGTTTGTTTGTTTGAACGCGCTAATCTCGGGAAGTACTGGTTCGAATTGAAAAATTATTTTTGCGTTGGATAGTCCATTTATCGAGGAAGGCTTTAGACTACATAACATCACGCTGCTACCAATAGGAGCGAAACATCAGTGAAAAATGTTGCAAAAATAATCGTGATCATTATAACAGAAATTGACGCGTACGAAGTCGCAGGCAACAGCTTGTCTATTATAAATGTAAGTATTCATATCTTTAACCTCGTAGCAGCTATATCTCAGTATAAGATCTTAAAACCAAACGACAGATGCGTCCGTCTGTTAAGGATTCACTCGACCAGCATGTGAAACAGAGACGAAATTCATGGAGCGTATACCGAAGTGACTGCGACCAATGGGGGCTATCGCTAGTGAATTTGCCACTAGAGGCGCTAGTGTCGCGTAAGGTCCAATATCATTCACTTTGTACTGGTTTTAACGGAATTTGTTGCATAAATTATAATTTCTTTAATTTACCTGCTGGAAAGTGATCTCCTTCGTAAAATATCGCAAATATGGATTATTTGGCGATTAATGTGAACGCTTTAAAAGCAAAATTAAGAAAAAGCGCAAAAATAGGCTGCCTCAAGAGCAACTATTTCAGAAGTTAGTTTGTTGATATCAAGATAGTTATTTATAAACAATATAACCTTAATTAGATTCAAGATATAACACTTTGTTTCGGCGCCAATCGCCTTTGATAGCTATACCTCCGGACCTCAGTCTACAGTGGCGCCAACTGGTGAGCAAAGAAACGGTAGTCCCCATTGGGGTAGGGCGGGCTGACCTTTAGAGAATTTTCGTCTCATTAACACTATTACCTACAACGTGTGACGGAGCCAACCATGATCTGATGATAGCACTGTCAATAGTTAATTGGTAAAAACTTTTCTTGGTATATATTAAGTCTTTAAAAATAATTTAGTACTATTTTTTTTTCAGTATTCCTTTGCTTGAACTACCTATACGTTAGATATATCGCGCGGGCGAAAAACTGTGCCCAGCTGTAAGATACAAAATAGCTGAGGTGCTTTTTTCTTCGCATTTATTATAGAAGAACGTCACAAAAGCAGTACTATTTTTACGTCAATCGTTAAAACAAAATGAAAGTTAATAGGACTATATACGCTACTTAAGTGGAATACTATCTATACGAGAAATATTTTTAGGGTTCCTATATAATATGTGACTAGGATAAGTGAGTTGAATATAAATTTAAAAACACACTTCTATATAGTACTTATTCCTTTTTACTGATTTCTTCATGAGTGCCGCTTCTTTATACTATCACTCGTTTAATGTATAGTGCCGCATTTGCTAATTTTTTTTGACTTGATTTACTTTAAAAACAATTCATAAACGTCGTAATGAAAGATAAGTTTACGGATTTAGAACGCGTTTATTTTTGATTTATCTCGACGTTTCAAACCCTTTACAGCGTTCATGGTAACGGGTATCACGGGTAGCGTTCTAAATCCGTAAACTTATCTTTCATTTCAATGTGTAGTGTTCGCGTAAACTCAAGAAAATTCATAAACGTATTGAATTGGCATTAGATAAAATAAAACAGAAAACATGTGCGAGTACAAACCCTTGACCGTGTCACGTAAAATGAACCTTCTACTATTTCATTTAAGCCGAGCCGCCGGCAAA
The DNA here is from genome assembly GCA_949315895.1 of Anania crocealis. Taxonomy (NCBI): domain Eukaryota; kingdom Metazoa; phylum Arthropoda; class Insecta; order Lepidoptera; family Crambidae; genus Anania; species Anania crocealis. The sequence continues at coordinate 18,526,003 of OX438884.1, read as the reverse complement.
ATAGCTAGAAGCAATGTACGAATACATTTTCAATTGTTGAAAACCCTTGTGTCTGTTATTGCGTGAACGTGACACTAGAAACCCTCACGGCAGGGCTGCTCCCCTTACATTTATTTATTTATTTATTAGTACAATTACAATTTATTAGTTAACAATAATAATTTCAGGTCCGCACACTAGGCTAAGCCTGTCCTGTGAGGAACAATAAACGAGTCACAAAAACAACTAATATAGCTTAAATAAAGAAATAATAAGTAATTAAGAGTAAGGAATTAGAGAAAAATAAAAATATAATATCTGTAATACATATTTGAAGAGAACTTGTCTCAATGTAAACTAAAAGCGGACTATGGGCAATACTATAAATTGAGTGTGATGTATATAATAATAAGTGTGCTTATAAATGTATTTATACTATAATGATGAAAAAGTCAATGTAATAAATGTTCCAAACCAACCAAGTACGGAATTTTGTAAATTATCCTATAACTTCCAAAAACTTTTCCGTTTCGTCATACGACCATTTGAGCAGCAATTTCGTAACCAAAGATTTTGCTCTAAAGACAGAGCAAAGACAGAGCACACACTTAATATCAGTTAATTTAACCATTTTATTATAGATGTACGGAAACAGGAATCGACCAAAGTGATGAGAAAAGGATGTATGAGTGAATACAACAATCTTAAAAACTCTCTTTTTGAGTAAGTGGTCATATAAATCCGAAGTTATGATCTTTCTGTGAGTACGGGCCACAGCTCTAACCAAGAACAGCCTTCGCACGCTAAGGACCCCTGCTTCCTCATACAAGGCGGCAGTGGAGTATAGTACTGGCTTAAAGAGGGCTACTTTTAAGACACCCCTTTGGGCTCTCTCCAGTATGATTAGAGATGATTTAGCTGCTCCTCCCCATGCGAGAATACAGTAAGATATTATAGATTGGCATAGAGCCAGGTAGACAGCCTTTAAAGTCTTTCCGTCTGCGATATCTCTCAGGTTTCTCATTATGGGTATAAGTTTTCTTACTCGTGCTGACATATGGGCAGTGTGTTGATTGAAAGTGAGTTTTTCGTCCAAAATTACTCCGAGATAGCTTAGAGTCTCTGACCTTTTAATACTTTCACAAACACATATGTCGGATTGTTCAGGATCACAGCTATGTATTCTTATTTGTATTGAGTTGATATTAGGAGCAGAAGCAGCTGTCTTGTGAAAGCAGAGAAATTTTGTTTTGGACGTATTTAGTGTCAGGAGGTTTCTTACCAGCCACTGTGATACCAAGCTCATGCCGACCTCAGTCCTATGGCAAACCAGTTCCCACGAAACATCATGAAAAATAAGAGCTGTGTCGTCAGCGTAGCAGATTAAGTCCGCATTCTGTAAAGGAATTGAAAATATACTGTTTATGTACAGAACGAATAATATTGGTCCAAGTATGCTACCTTGAGGTACGCCAAAAGAAGAAGTGCTTATACTGCTCATTTGATGATCAATCCTGACACACTGGTTTCTATCATTTAAATAGCTGGTAAACCAATTTAGTGCACTTCCTCGTATTCCATAGCCTTCCAATTTTGCTAATAATATTGGCAGCGACACAGTATCAAATGCCTTTGCCAGATCTAAGAAGACGCCGACACATCGATGACCAGTATCTAGATGAGTAGAAATAATATCTGTCAGGAGAGAGACTGCATCTTCTGTGGATTTGCCTCTGCGAAAACCGAATTGTCTAGCTGAGATTAGGGAGTTGGACTCTAAGTATGACACCAGTCTCTTGTTTATGATGCGTTCCAATAGCTTCGAGATGCTTCCTAGTAGCGAGATAGGTCGATAATTACAAGGCACATTTTTTGAAGAACCCTTATGAATGGGAATTACAATAGCGGTCTTCCAAGCCCTGGGGAAGGTGCCAGTCTCAATGCTCAAATTAAAAATAGTTGCTAGAGGGGCAGCTATGGTGGATCTGATGGCTTTCAAAATTTTGTTATCTATGTTGTCAATGCCAGGAGAGCTGGTTGGGTCCAGTTGTAGAATGAGGTCCAAGATCTCGTCTTCACTCGTTGGCGAAATAAAGAAGGAATGAGATGGAGAGGCATTAATTTTTGCATTGGCAGCTAACGACTCCTGCGTTTCTTTGAGATTGGAGAGTATAGAGTTTGCTAGATTACTGCCCACAGAGCAGAAATAAGAGTTGCATGTATCCAGAGATTCCTGATTTGAGCCGTTCTTTGTAGTGAGTAGTTCATTGGCGCAGTTATAATTTTTAGCAGGAAGTCTATGTGAAATTTTGTTGATGCATTTCCAGAGCTTTCTTGGAGATTTTTTATTTTCAATAAGCTGTTTGCTTTCAAATTCAATTTTCAGTTTTCGGAGAAGCGAAACATAGAAGTTGCGGTATCTAGTGTAGACTACTTTTTTTGTAAAATCATTAGGAGAATTTTTGTAATCAGCGTGAAGCTTGTCTCGGTGTTTTGAACAGCGAATAAGGCCAGGGGTCATCCAGGGCTTGATAATAAATTTCGAATGACTTAATTTGACCAGACGGGAATGACAAGAGATTGCATCTGTAAGAATCACTGAGAATTTTGAAACAATTTCGTCAATAGAGCTATTTTCAAACATAGAAGACCAGTCAATGTTATCAAGGTGAGTGGTTATAGCTGCGTAATTAATATTTAGCCTTGTTCTCTGTATGGGTTTCTTAATAAAGCCAGCCATTCCAATCATTACAATACTGTGATCTGTAAGGTCAGTCTTGCACACGGTGGACTCTCCTAACGTGTTTGCTGGAACAAATATGTGATCTATACATGATTTATTATGAATAGGAGCGTTTATGGCTGGAATAAAACCGTGTTCTGAGAAAAGTGTTAGATATGATGCAGCAATCATTTGGTCCAAGGCAGAAGGTAAGATGTCAATATTTATGTCCCCTACGACAGCAAGGAATGGACTTCGAGGTAAGGTTACAAGAATTCGATCAAGGGATGAGCAAAAGATAGAAGTATCGACAAAAGACGGAGATCTATAAATGCCCAGGACTGTAAACACATTGGGGACTTCAACAATCAGGGAATTCGCTTCTTCGATATCCGGTTCGAGAACATTCGGAGACCATTTATCTTTAACATATGCTATCACTCCTCCGGCTTTATTTATGTACTTTTCGGTATTGTAAGATACGTACCCGCTTAATTGCCTAATAACTGAAGAGTCATTTATCCAGCATTCGCTCATAATTATAACATCAAATTGAATACCTAATCGAGCGTAGGTAATAAGAAAGTTATCAAAATTGCATTGCATGCTTCGAATATTCACATGAAGTACTTGGATTGAATACTTTTTCATAATAGAAACACACCCTTCCGGAACTGATACTGTGTGGCATTCGATATTCAAGGAATTATCTATATCTGTCAAAAGGTCTAGAATCATATTAGTAAATTGAACAAACTTAAAGTTATTGCAAAAGTAACATGAATGCCATGAAAATACCTGTTTGGAGAGTGATAAATCTTTTTATTATTGCCATCGATGAAAGCACTGAAGAGTGAGTTTGTGCGAGAAGACAAAATACATACATGTTACTTAGTATTGGAAATAGTTTTGAACATATGTAATTTGAAAACTTTAGTTAAACTTATGTCCAACTAAATTGCAGAAATAAACTAATCACAGTGACATTATTGAATCAATTGAAATATTCTAGTTTTTTTGTAGCTTCAAGTAAAAAAAATAACGGCGTGTATAATCATCACGTATGCTCAATGCGTTTGTTTATCGTGTGTCATGTATATCGCGTTTTTGGTCATATCACGTTCCGGGTATTATTGTGAAATTGTTGAATTATTGTAATAAACTCCTATCGTTTTTGTCAAATCAATAACAAATATGAAGTCCATACTTAAAATTTAAAGAAATGATATCAGGGTCTATTGTAAGTCCCTCCTTGGGTCTGAAACTATCTCTATACTAAATTTACTTCAAATCGACCTATAAATTATTTTACAAAATCTTGCTAAAACTGTGCCAAGTCTTGTCTTGGGTCCAAAACAAATATGGATATACTAAATTTAATTTACATCGGCTGAGACTTTATTAAGGAACAATTACTGGAATAGTCCTGGGTTACTTTACCTTACCAAATTTCACTAAATCACGAATTCATTCCACATAAATTATATCTGTGGTCCTATTCTGGGACGTAACTATCTCTACACCAAAATGTATCTATGTCGGTTAAAAGCGTAACAGAGAGACGACGAGTTACATCTTTGCATTTCTATCTACTCAATACGTAGTACGGATTAGTAGTAGCAAAGTAATAGGTATTGCAGCTGAGTCCCTTATCGTAATGGAAACTTTTAAAAGTTACTTTAAATATCTTGCGTTGTCTTTTCAAATTTATTCCACACCCTATCTCTAAAGATAGGATATTAGACATCTCTCCTACATTAATGAAAAAACATTTATCATCACCATTACCTGATTCACTGTCTTACATTTATTTATGACTATTTTTTTTTTGGATAGAGAAATATTGATAGATTCGAACTATTGAGGGGACGTTATTATGTCTTGAGAGCTAGGCATCCCTACTCGAGACGAGTGTCGACACTCCTGACGAACGTACGAGCACCTTCAATAAGGTATTATTATGGAGATTCTCGGGGTTTCTTTTCTATTTCTTGGTCGACGTTTGTTGAAAAATACGTTGACGTACGTGGTGCAGAATAGAATTCACTCTGTTTTATTGGTGACCCTTGACTTATAAGAATGTAAATTTTTTGGGATGGTCTCCGAGATTTTAAGACAGTCGACTTGATGTCGACTAATTGTGTCAAGTGTAATTAGAGTCTCTAAATCATAGGGAATACGAATTCAGTTGCTAGAAATCCAAGTTTAGCGAAGTATTCGTATTTGTCGCTGGCCCGGGAACTAATTAGTTTAGTAGCCTTCGCTTAATCCCGGCCAGCGCAGACACTTCCCTAATGCACAGATTCAGTAATCGCGAAACGACTCTATTTGCTCATGGCTAGTTAAATTGAGACTTAACTCATTTTCTCGAATGTATAAAAATCAATGCTGTTCGTTAGTCTCGCAAAAACTCAACGGTGGCCCAAAAAATGCTCATAAAACCTTTTGTAAGTATTTAAGCGGGTCAGAAATAGTTTGTCCCTGTCAACAATTGGAGTCAGGAGATAGCTCTGCAAAAGGTCGAGCACGGAAACATCTGCCGGGTTAGCTAGTTTATTATAATAATAATCAAATAATCACGCCAATCACACTTATCTCAAACTAAACAACTACCTTATCCTATGACAACTGGATAATAGGATTGCCATCACCATCATCAGGAATGTTTACTTCATAACTTACTTGAATATAGAATTTTAAGGCATAATGTCAATATGGTAACCTAGCGGAAATCTTTAACTACTTCCAAATATAAACGTAGAATTATAAAATAAATTCAACTGGCTAATGGCCTATACATGATGACTTTTTCATCGTCTTCAAAATCTATAGCCCAGAGCCTGTAGTGTCTAGAGCACATTCATGAAATAAAAAATGTAAATCAAGTTTTCATCCGAAAATAGTTTTCATTTTTACAGTTTTTTCACAGTTAAGGTGTGATGGGAAAATCAAAAACTTATGAATAGTATCGTATTGAATGAATGAGATGCGCATAGCGTAATAAAAGTGTTGCTAGGAGGCCGTATCAAAAATTTTATATTTTTGGCGGACATTTTCTAAGTGCTTTATCTTGACATTTTTGTAATCGAACTTGAATTTTTTGTAACTAAATGGTTAAAGCACCGCGCCCGGCATGCGAGGAGTTGCGGGTTCGAGTCCGGCCTGAGACATCATTTTTCAAGTTTTAATTTTTTTGGAATTGGCTAAAAGAAACGTCGTACTACGTCGTTTGTTTTTCTGTCTCGTAGATTGTTATATTAAAAAAAACCATCAGTCAAATTTCATAAAAGTTGGACCTGACACTCATTATAGATGATCAGCACTCTTAATTTTGTATGATTTTGTTAGAAAACATCGTTGTGAATTTTATTTAAAAATAACTTATTTTTTAAAATACAAGTCATTAATGCCCACGTTCAAGTACGAGTTGGCCATCGTTCTTTGAAAGGTGGTTAAAATTTCATTCTGTTTATGCTCCATACGTTAGGATTGTAGGTATATGCTTTTATTGGTACCCAAAAACAATCTTTAAATATAAAGTATACTTATGTAGGTAATATTTGTTTTACCAGCGTATCAAAGAGGGCCAAGTGCTGGTGCTGCTCTTGCATTTGCTTGCATTGGCTCAAGCATTTTGAGTGCTGGTAGAAACGCCTAAGCTAGTGTTAACAAGCAAATATGATGCATCATAAGTCCTTTTTACCTTGTCAAGGAATCAAATTTCCGACAGAATCTTACTACCTACACAATCTCCCATCATTCCCATGGTCTGTATTCCATGTTTCATCCTAACTTGTTCGGCGGTTTAATCGTAAAAATAATAGTAGACCAACAAAGTTACTATCGCGTTTAGTATATTACTAGCGGTTTTTCGCGTACAGTCAGCTGCAAAAGTATGTAAACACTTTTTCGTTTCACCAAACTTTTTTTATTTTTATTTTAAGGAGGTTTTTTTTCTCTTTGAAAATGACACTCTCATAGATACACATCACAAAATATGTCACCGACGCTTGATTGCACATTGAACTAACTTATAAAGCAATTTCGCCTCCCCCTACATTCAAGGGATACCAATTTCTCCCTTAAAGTTAATAGCCTGAAGAAACTGTATTCTCTCTGCTTCATTTCGGACACACTCCATGATAATATGATAAACATCCTCAATCTTATCACACTCATTACATTTATTGGTGTTACTCTTTTTCATGAATGTCGTTATAACGAGAGTCAATATTAGTCAAAAGTGTATACAGACTTTTGCAGCTGACTGTACGTGTAGAATTTTAAATTTGAACCTCACCTACGAAAATAAACTTTAACAGGATAAAAAATAGATAGTAGTGCTATTTAAGCCTTTAATCTATCTCCGTGTCAAATTTCACTCTGATCCTTTCAGCCGATCTGCCGCGATTGAGACAACCAAGCTCTCGCATTTATATTATTAGTTAGATTGGTAAAATTATGGATAAGTGCAGTTTAGAACTCACTAGTTCTGTTCGATTCTCATTCAATTATAGCTAAACAATTAAACATACTTACTCATTTTGTTCCATACACATGAGCTGAGATTATTTAAAGCATTTCGGCAGCGCCGTGGTCAAGTACAAAATGCAAATCTGTCTTTTGCAAAACTTCATTCACTTCGCTATATAAAATGCGTTGGTACAAAATCCATCGCTTTTAAGAAAATTGCAGTGTAAGCTTTCACGACCCGACACTAAACGAAACCGTCGGAGCAAAGACAATAGCGACAAACGGATGGAATTGCGGACAGGGAGTTTATTATAATGATAATATCTTTAGCTTTTATACTCGCCCATAAAGGTCAGGATTGGGATCAACTGAAGTTTATAGTGAGGCTCTTGAGCCGTACATTGTCTGCAACTTGAATTCATTAGATAGTCTATGGTTTAAATTGGATTGAGATACTAAAACGTTAAGTGGTACTGGGTATTGTTAGTTAATTAACGGCGTGTACGGAACACGCCGTTAATTAACTAAAATACTTTAAATAATTTTTGTACGTAATATTAGGTAGTCCGTATTTTAAACGACGACAATAAAAGGAGCTCACAACTTATAAATTTGATAATTTGTTTTAAAAACTGTTTTACTTAATAAATTCCCAACCTCTAAAATTCTTGAATAAAAAATTCAACTGTTTCAATTGGTACTCGAACCCCTGAGCTTTTTGGGCGACTACTCTGACTACCATAGCTATAAGGAAATCGTTTGTATCGACAAAACATTAATGAAATTCTGCTGGCTTTCAGCGTAGAGCTAAATAAATTTATCGACACAAAAAACGTCATGGTAGCTACCATGACGTTTTTTGTGCTGACGTTTATTAAGCTAATAGTCAGACAGATTATTTCTAAAAATAACTCTTCATCTTATTACCGTCAACCTACATCAGTCCACTGCAGAATACAGGTTTCTTCAAAAGGAGGACCTAACCAAAACTGTTACGCAGGGTTTGCATCGCTATAATAATTCAGCAATAATGCAAAGAAGACGTTGCCGCGCATCTCAGGAGGCAACTGTCCTTTGGCAGTATTCCTTTAGTCGCCTTGTACCACCACCTGATACAAATGGATAGTATAGGGCGGCTTCACACGAAACAAGCACAGTTTATCAGTCATTGCGCTCCGGATTTCTTTTGTCTGCTTTGTTTATTTTGTGTGGTATAAAGTATCTATCTTAAAGTAAATTTTTTCTCATAACCTTCACAGTACATGCCATTATTCAGGATGTAAGTGACGCTCCAGCGAGGCAGCGGGGCGCACAGTGTTTAATTTCGTCTGAGATTAACGATCGCTCCCGGGACCATCACACGAAACAAGTTAACGGCCATGACTTCTTTGTACTAACTTGAGTTATGAAGGAAGCTATGAATTCTCATTATCTTTTTGGGTCTAAAGGTACAACGAACTCATAAGGTCCTTGGGTAAGTTTCTATTAAGGAATGACTGTACAAAAAAGTTCAATTTTCCTATGTAATACTTTAAAGTTATTGGTCGAAACAAAGACAATTTTGAGCGACGTTTAAGTCCGGTCCAGAAAAAAAAATAGGGCCATCTTACTTACTTTCTGGGAGTCCCAAGAAAAAATCGCAGGATGCTGCATTAAAAAAAGATGGTAGTTTTATTTCTTTACCATTTGCCAAACGGCCTACCAAGGTGGTTAATCGTTTATACTCGTATCGAAGTCCTTATTTTGAGAGACGTAATAAATGTCCAACAGTGGAATTATCTGGACTTATGATAATGATCAGTAACTTTTGTGGACCAGTCTTTTTTTTGCGATTACACTTTAGGTCCCGTTGGTCGCGTGGTAATTTGAATTCAATGATGGAGGCTTTTGTACACCTGTCCTCAAGGAAAAAGCTTTTATTTTTAACTGTAAAATCAGTCCGTTAAAGGAAGTAGATATGATAACACCATTAATAATGCACTAACCGGCTGTAATATCCAATGAATAGTAATTAAGAAACAACTTATTAAATCGATAACTCGAGCTACGAAATCCTTGAACACTTTCAGGCCTTTTTACTTAAACTAAACGTAATAAATTGTCGTTGTTGTCTACAAAAGGGTTTGTCGCGTAGTAAGAAAGTTTTAATTATGTTAATCGTGGTATTGCGACGATTTCTTCTGGGCTCGTGTGAAACACCCCATCGCATTTAGCGCTTAGATTTTTTAGGGATAAGTTTTATATTTCCATAAATACCTATTTAACCATATTAAATTTTTCCCTATTTGTGATTTTATGAAAATGCAGAAAAACTTTATAGTTATACCGTTATCCGTGGTGAAAGAAAAAAAGTCAAAAATCAATCAATATCTAGGTCTCTGACAAATCAAACAAATGCATGCAGAGGCTTCACATCATTTCACTTTGGGATTAAAACAATGTATGTGATATGGTCTGCATTTATTCTAATAAAGATTTAGATCCATTGCACAAACTGGAACACATTTACTAATTTGCATCTTGAGAAGAACCTACTGTTTCCATCTGAACATCACACAGTCTATGGGCTTATTTCCTGACCATTAACCATTTCGCGACATTGGGTTTGCGCGCCCATTTGTTTCATATGACACAATCGTTATGAGAAGTGACGTTCGTTTCCACATAGAGTGTTTTATACAGACAAATAAATTCGTATTTAAATCAATTATTCTCTAAATGGAGTGTATATTTAAAATTTAAATAAATTTAGCAATTTCGTATGAATTCTAGAAAAAGGAGAGGTAAATAAATATATCGCAAACTATTTGTGTTTTATATTGTTAAGCCTGGCCTACGAGTAATATATCTTTAAATAAAAAAATGGTTCTTCAAAACAGAAGTCGTGATGAATGTCCACATCGCGGTGGACTAGTTGACGTGATCTTGTTGCAACCAATAACATGCATGATTAGTCTGCAAGAGAGTGTTAGTGTTTATTTGTATTTCCTAACAATTTGTGTAAGTAAAAGAAAAATCAAAATTGACATTGTTAGGGAGTATATTTTTATAAGGGGAATAATTATTTCTTTTGTTTGACCTACCAATAAAGTGTTTCATTGTTTTATTCTTCAAAGAGTCTGGCGTATAATAGAATTTTAACCTACATTTATACTTATGGAATATAACTTTCGAATATTGCTTTAACCTTTTATTTGCTACTGAGTTAAATTTTGATTTCAATTTATTCTGTTGAAATGTGATATTGAAACCTAAAGTAGCTCAATTAGTTACAAAATTCTCAGGCTAACTTTCTCTACTCTTTAGAACGAAGCATACCCAGGTAACACTGAAAATGTTTACAAAATGAAAAACGGCTTAATGTAGAAAGATGCCAATATTTTTATTGTTTTTCGAAGTAATCTCCGTTCCTCTCTGTACACATCGTCGCATTTGATGGAACCACTGAGAAAAGCAGTGGGCCCATTCTTCCTTAGGGGTTTCTTCTATGGCATTTTCGTACGCTTTCACCGCGTCTTCAGGGCTCGTAAAGAGAATACCTCGAATTTTTTCTTTAGTTCTTGAGAATAAATGAAAGTCGCAGGGCGCCAGGTCAGGACTATATGGCGGATGACTCATTATCTCGACACCTGTTGGAGACAGACCACACACCTTATCAAAACGGACTGTTGAATATTTGACCTGCCATAGTCAAATATTCAACAGTCCGTTTTGCGGAGTGCGCTGAAGCATTGTCGTGGTGAAGGAGAATCCTCCTTCGAGGGCACTGCTGTCGAATTTTTTCCAAGACAACAGGCAAACAGCGATTGACATACCAGTCTGCAGTAACTGTCCTTCCATCTTTTAGCACAACTGTCGCGAAATGACCTTTCCGACCAAAAAATGAGGCAATCATCTTTTTTCCTTGACTTCTTCCTTTCTTTACCTTAGTTGGCCGATCCTCGAAAGGAAACACCCACTAAGCTGATTGTCTTTTGGTTTCGGGTTCGTAGCAATATATCCAGCTTTCATCACCTGTGTGACGATGTCAAATACAGCATTTGAGTCACCGCCGTTGAATTTATCTAACATTTGGCGACACCAGTCCATGCGAAGATGTTTCTGGTCGTCGGTTAAAGTATGGGGAATCCATCTGGTAGAAAGCTTCCTGACGCCTAAATGTTCGTGTAATATTTTTTTAACTTGACTCATACCAATACCTAGGCTTGCCCGTATCTGCTGATAGGTCACTCTCTTATCTTCCTCTATCATGCGTCGCACAGCACTGATGTTATCTTCAGTAGTCGCTGTTAAAGGACGTCCCTCACGCGGATCATCATTGAGATTGCTACGTCCACGCTTAAACTCGTTAAACCAATTGTAAATAGTAGCACGAGATGGGGCTTCATTAATCGCAGCCTATCATAGCTTTTTTGTTGAGTAAGCCCGCAACGAAAGTCATAATAAATCATAGACCGAAAATTTTCTCGCGTTAGGTTCATTTTCACGTGTAACAAGAGTTTTAGATTTGCCGCCAATTCACAAAAACAAATGACAAATGAATGCAATAACTACATTAGGTTACCAAAGAGTTCTAAAATTGAAATTTAAATAAAGTTTTCATTAGCAATGTTTTAAACTGGCCAGTTCTAGACATTTTAAGTGTACATGTATACACGTATCTGTTTCGCGTAAGAAAAGTAATTTGTTTCTATCAAAAAGCAGGAAGCTACCGCTTTAGTTTCTGACTCTACGTCTATCGTTTCCTTATATTAGAGCTTTACCCGCTTCAAGCTAACATCACAAAGCGGATATTATAACTGAACTCCGAACATTTGCGTCGCCAAAACAAAATTTAATTTATGCATTGTGTTTTTACGGTTTCGGAAAATCTATATCCGGCTTACTGTACCGCGTAGTGGTTTGATAAAATTCTGCTGATATGTACATAATATGACTTTGTATGGCTTCCTTCTTGTTGTAGGTATTTTACTTTTTTTGTAAAACTAATAAATCTCGTATCATAATAAACATAAATGAAACGTTACGTTTTTTACGTAGGATTTGACACATAGTTTTGTTTACTTATGAAATAAAATCTACCATATTTATTTATAGAAAAGGAACAGGTTGATAAACTAAGCTTATTATTATATAAACAAGTTTGGTCTTAATTATGACCTTAGTGCTAAGACTTTCTTTCAAGCTACTACCAGTTTTCTGAAATCACTGCTGACCCTGTTATTTATTTAATAATTTAACGTTGGTAATAAAAACATTTGTCGGGTCTAAAGAATCAGCTGAAATTGTGAGTAAATACGAGTATCACATCGATTGACTTGACTCTTACAAACTAGGCACTAACATAATATTTCTTGGATGTATCTCTAAATCAAAAAGGGTGTACCTACCAAAATCATCAAATCCTTTCAATCACATAAAGGAGTGCAGTCATACAAAAAAAAAATTGCGTTGCATTTAGAATAATATTCTAAATGCAACGCAATTTACTCTTTTATTTTTCCGGTTGAAAATATAAAATGTGGGCTAAGCTGCACCCAGTGCAGAGCCAATTACAAGCGGCTGTGGTCGCGAGATAAGAAATGAGGTTGTAATTGAAACTAGCAAACTCGACGCGAAAGATTTTGCACAAACATCTTTATGTAATGTTAAAAGAGAATCAGTTAAAAAAACTATATAGATTAAGTCCCGCAATACAACTGCGTTTTTGCATTGCTATATTCGAATATACTCGTAAGTTTATTTTAGCTTAGCTAAACCGAAGAGTTATCTAGTATTAAAATTAAAGTAAGCTGATATTTTTAAGAACACTTATTAAATACAACATAGAAGTTTGAACTATTCATTTTCGCAATTACCAAACTTATACAACAAGCTTATTTTATTTATTTATTTATACAACAATCTAATAGTTTTTGTCAAATTTCCTGCAAGTTTTGCTGTATAAATAAAAAAGCATTGATTCCAATCGTCTTCTTTCTTGCATCTGTCAAAGACAAAATCCTAAACACTTTTTATAAAACAAAATTTTAGGTTTTTTTATTTAATTTATGTCATCCTACGGTTAAGCAGGAGCCTCATTTTGTCCAGCATATAATTTAATATTTTGGTGATGTCAAGTCTCGCCATCGAATTTGGTAGGTATTTTTTTATGGTATGAAACTCTATGACGCCTATTTTTTGATTTGATGATTTATATGCTTTCTAAAAGTAAACGTAAGCTAACTTTTGCGTCCTAAAAACAGGATTTGCACTTTGTTTTATCTTAACAACACAAACCATTGTTTTCGTTGACTGTAAGTTACGACTCTCGTTATCTTCTTTTGTACTTTTATTTTTGCCACGATACACGTAGGTTATGCGATAACTTGTCGGGTATAAAGCCGTCATTAAAAAGTCTAGAGCTTCTTAAATTACCAAAAAACAACTGAGTGTGCATATTACTCAGACGAAATTACATTATTCTTAATATTACAAATGCGAGGGTAACTCTGTCTGTCTGTCTATCTGTCATGCTTTCACACCAAAACTATAAAACCGATTAGGATGAAATTTGGTACAACGATGATAAGAACTTGCGAGAGAAACATGGGCTATTTGATATCTCACTGTCAAATAGAGGCCTTACTCCGTAACACGAAGCTCGTATTTACGGTCTGTCTCTTTCAGATACTTGAAGACATCGGTATGAGTGATAGGGACAAATGGATTCGAATACACGAACATTGTGTAGCGGAGTAAGGCCTCAGGGCAAAGGTTTACACCCGTGAGATATAACGTGTAGTTCCCGAGCCACGGGCGAAAAGCTAGTACTTGTTAATTTTTGTCCAAACCAATTGTAACCAATTGGTAACGGCCTAAAATCAACCCACTGCAGAGCAAAGGCCTCCATCATTGAGTTACCATACCAATGATGGCTACAGGCATAATCATCACGCTTGCCAAATGCGGATAATAATCACAAATCTGAGCAATGTTCGAAAATTTGATACCGACTTTCAGCCGGGAATCGAATCCAGGCCCTGAGATCTTGGCACGGTATTCAAACCAGTAGACCAACGGGGCGATAATGTAATTGTGCTGGGAATGCGAGTAGTTTTAATATGTATTTAGGATACTTTAAAAGTTTATTCAAACAACATTATTTTATAACGTTGAAACGAAATTCACCAGTAAAAGGTTTCAAAACTGCAGGCAATGGGGGCTATCGCTAGTGAATTTGCCACTAGAGGCGCTAGTGTCGCGTGAGGTCCAATATCATTCACTTTGTACTGGTTTTAGCGGAATTTGTTGCATATATTATAATTTCTTTTATTTACCTGCTGGAAAGTGATCTCCTTCGTAAAATATCGCAAATATGGATTATTTGGCGATTAATGTGAACGCTTTAAAAGCGGAGTTAAGAGAAAGCGCAAAAATAGGCGGCCTCAAGAGCAACTATTTCAGAAGTTAGTTTGTTGATATCAAGATAGTTATTTATAAACAATATAACCTTAATTAGATTCAAGATATAACACTTTGTTTCGGCGCCAATCGCCTTTGACAGCTATACCTCCGGACCTCAGTCTACAGTGGCGCCAACTGGTGAGCAAAGAAACGGTAGTCCCCATTGGCGCACAATGCAAATGAGGGCAAAGTTGCATTGCATGAGTTGCCGGTGCATGCGACCAGTGTCGCGGTAAATTATGACATAATCTACACTTTGCATGGACACGACCGTTTAGCCGGGTCACGGAGAACGATTAGCTTGGGAATTGTAGAAGCTGCATTTTTATACCAATATATTTTGTTTAAAATGTCTGAAAATGTGTGTGTGTGTGTGTGTGTGTGTGTGTGGTGCGTGCGTGCGCGCGTGTTCGTGTGTGTGTATGTGTGTGCGCGTGTGTAGGTGACTGTTCAATTTACCAGATTTATAAATATCGTCATGATTATTTTAAATCATGCTGTTTTAATATCATATTAAGGATTGCGTGTCACAGTATTTTTTATTAAAGTTTTCCGAAACGGGTTTGACCAGTTTCATGATTTTATTTGTAGAATTTAGAGGAAAATTCCACGACGTGTACGAAGTCACGTGCAACAGCTAGTAATCCTTTAATGCGAGACTCATGTCTGTCTGTTGAGTTTTCACACCTTAACTACTAAACGGTTGTGAATTAAATTTGGTATAAATTAGATTAGACCTTGATAAGGGACGTAGGCTATTTTGTATCACTTACAGGCCAAGCCGCCGGCGAAAAGCTCAATCAAGTTTCTTAATTCAATATAAATCAACCAATATGTCAATAACTTATTATATGTCACAGTAAAATTGTGAACTTCGTCAGTTTATGAACAAATGTTGTTGGATAACCTAACCTACCGGTATTTTATAATATCACGCATTGCATTGTAATCTGACGGAGCTCACAATATAACGGTGACATATACCTACGAGTATTTATAATTTATCTTGCCTGTACTATTATTACGTAAATTAAACATTCATAACCATTTTAGCATGTTGTAATCTATTGTACAAGTCTCATTATAAACAACATAATCTACAATTTTTATCTAAGTTGGGTAAAAGCCTTCGCCTTGCCCTAAGTTGCGTGCCCAACAGGGTCCACAACTGGTCTCATGTTATTTGTATCTGTCTGCATATATAGATGATGGTATTGCAATAACTAATTGAGTATTGAAAATTGAGTATTAAGCATTGTTTAAAAATATCTGTATTTATAAAATTTCTATGTCTTATTTACTTTTCTTCATAAGCAATATGTTATATAGTTCTGTTCTGTTGTAATATTAGCCGAACTTAAAAGCAGTACTTGACCCAAAATAGGTCTTGAGAAAAATGCCGCCTTTGCCGAGCGGGCTGGCCCCTAATAAGGACACCGGCATACCTAACAGTTCCCAGAAAATGCCCGAAACTAGGTTAAGATAGGATATAAAGTAGTGTAATGTATCCTAAAATAGATGTTCTATTTAAGACATTAACTGAGACGACTTTCTTGTTAATTGTCTTTGACATTCCTGTAAAATTCTCATTTACATGCTCATAATATTGAAAATAATATTATGTTGCGAAAATTAACACTGAATATACCGTTTTCTACTTTCATACTACCATACTTATACGACGAGATGTTTTATACTGTTATACTAGTTACAACTTGCAACATTGCCAAAAATAAATATACAGGATGAAATTTTAACCACCTTCCAAATTTTAATATATCAATCTACGAGACAAAAAAAAATGACGTATTTTTTCTTTTGGTATAGCCCAGTACAAAAATATCAAGATAAAGTACTTAGAAAATGTCCGCCAAAAATCTAAAATGTTTGATACGGCCGCCTAGCAATACTTTTTTTACGCGTTGCGCATCTCATTCATTTATTACGATACTATGCATGAGTTTTTGATTTTCCCTTTATACCCTAGCAGGTCTAGGACCGCAAAAATTGAAAACTATATCGCGAAAAATATTTTCGGGTGACAACTTGATTTACATTTTTTACTTCATAAACAGGCGCTAAATACGATACTGAACGCCTATATATAAAATTTTTGGAAAGTGGTTAAAATTTTACCCTGTATAAAAACAAGGTTTGTACATTTTGGAAACAAAGGAACAAGTAACTATTTTTATCAAAACTGAAGCTATAAATATAGAGTTGGGTATAAAGAAAATTCTAGCTGGACACTACACACGCAAATGACGAACACATCCACAACGCCCAAGTTTACTGACAACCATTAGAAAAAGAATAGTGACTGTTGGGTGCTAATGTTAAAGATCTACTTGCATTGTAAGAATTTAAACTAATGTAAAATGTGTTTCTTGCTAAGTAGGTATTTAATTAACATGTATAAGTAATAATATTTGGAGTAAACTCCTTTGTTTGGGCATAGTAAACATTGAAATTATTAATGCCAAATAATTGAAATACAACCGGCGTATAATATATTTGTTAAACGTTCCTATTATGCCTATTGTTGTCTACTAATAGTTGTTGAAACAAATCGTATCAATTTCCTGGAAACGATATCCGAAAATCAATAGCTTTTCAAAGAAAGTTGCCTATCGTTGAGTGCTGTTTACATTGAAACGTCAAGGTAGCTTCATTTCCAAATAAATAACTTAAAACTTCTAACGAATATTCCGAAATCAAGTCAAACTCAAATTTTAGATTCCAAGTAATTAAAAGTGAGTAGATGACAAACAAAGATTCGTGATAGTCTAAATTGAAAGCATGACACGATATTTTCCAACTTTGTGTTTTTAATTATAAGAGTTTAATAAAAGAGGTTATCCTTAGCGAATTAGAAGTCAACAATTTTTTTGATTTGAATACCAGAAAGTTTTGTAATTACTTTTATTAAGTACTAGCACACAATTGTAGAAGTTGGAAAATGTTCTTGTGATTACAAAAAGATAATTCTCTACTAAAAATCTAAAGACAATAATATTGTTTCTTAAAAAGATTCGCTACTTCAGATGGGGTTTGCACTTGACTTTAAGATAAGCTGCTGATGGACTGTTCTTTAATTCATACAGGATGATATTTTAATCACCATCTAAATTTTAATACAATAATCTACGAGACAAAAAACAAATTACGTATTTTTTACGTACGTATAGCCCAGTACAAAATGTCCAGATAAAGCATCTAGAAAATGTCCGCCAAAAATCTAAAATTTTTGGTACAGCCTCCTCGCAACACACTTTTTTCGCGATGCTCATCTCATTTGTTTATTACGATAGTATTCATAAGCTGTTGATTTTCTCTTCAAACTATCACAGGCATAGAACCGTAAATATTGAAAACTATGTTGCGAAAAATATTTTCGCGTTAGAACTGGACCTACAATTTTTTACAGGGTTCGTCTCATGTGATATATAATCATTTGATATAATCAAACTTTAATAAGGGTCACTTTACATAATAATCATTTGTTACAACAACATATGATATAATTTTGTTTGATATAACAATTACTTTACATAAAATACCATTTAGTATAACATTCATAACAAATAAAACCGTTTGTAATAAAAAATATTTTATTCGTTCATTTGATATAAATTTGTTTCTTAATGATGCGTATCATTTCGACTCGATTTTGTATCAAGTAATAATTATCTGTTTTAAATGTTATTCAAAAAGAGTGTTATCGTTAATGAACGTTATACTTAATGTTATTAATGTTTTTTAATTGTTTTTTGCATTATATCATTTGAATGCTATATTAAGCGGTTGTTATACTAAATGATTTTATCCCAATAGGTATTTATACGTTTTAAAATTATGTAATTTAAAATTATATCTTTCCATCATTATATTAAAATAGTGTTATTAAACAAAATTATATTATTTGATTGTATATGTTTTGATCTTTATACGATATGTTGCTATACTATAATTATATTACACACCCTTTTTTACAACATAAATGGGTTTTAAATACGATACTTAACACCTATAAAAAATTATGACGGTGTTGAAAAAGTCACCTGTATACATACGTCCTTTCATTAACGTTTTTTATTGTATCTTCAACATGCGAAAGTAATTCATTCAAACTTTGGTATTTTGACCCTGCTGTGACGAACTTGTTTAATGTGGGTTTCCGATAACAATGATTGCACTGTTGCAAGCGCCATGATCACGGAAAATCTGATTTCAATGCGAATGGGCGTTTGTTACAAGAATAAATAATTATCTATCATCCTTTGCAGTCTTTTATTGCACATGACACAGGTACCACTGTTTGCCTTACTAATCACTCGCTCATGTTCTCAATGCACAACATTTACAGTATCGTATACTCGTACATGGGGCAATAAAGCGCTTCTCAACACTTGTATGTACAAATTAACTCAATCTAGCGATATACCTCTTTCCATGTTCTGTGATATAGCCCATATCGGATAAAAATACTTGAATTGAAAAAACTATTGAACATTTATTGCTTTACTTTGTATGATATTTTAAGCAATTAAATTGCAATTATAATATCAGTATTTAACCTTCAAAAATTAAGTCTCAGGCAGGACTCGAACCCTATAAGCATATTCTTATCACTGTAAGCTAGCGTTATTTCATCAAATTTTAGGAGCTAACACCCAAAAGAAACATCTTTGCAAATGCTTGACAGTCAGTTAAGATGAAACAGCTATTTAAATAATATTCTTGAAAAATTTACGCCTATGACTATGTCTCGGTGGTTAAATAGTTAAAGCGCCGCGCTAGGCATGCGAGGAAATGCGGGTTCGAGTCCCGTCTGAGACTTAATTTTTCAAGTTTAAATACTGATTTATTGCTTTATTTACAGTTAAGACTTTAAACCCAAACTGGACTAACACAGTTTTTAACAACTAATACGCATGCATTACTGAGATATCCCGATTGATTCAATGGGGACTACCATTTCTTTGCTCACCAGTTGGCGCCACTGTAGACTGAGGTCCGGAGGTATAGCAGTCAAAGGCGATTGGCGCCGAAACAAAGTGTTATATCTTGAATCTAATTTCAAGTTTATAAAATTTTTCAAGTTTATATACTGATATTAAAAGTGCAATTAAGTTGCTAAAATATCAAATAAAGTCTAATTAAGGTTATATTGTTTATAAATAACTATCTTGATATCAACAAACTAACTTCTGAAATAGTTGCTCTTGAGGCCGCCTATTTTTGCGCTTTTTCTTAATCCCGCTTTTAAAGCGTTCACATTAATCGCCAAATAATCCATATTTGTGAAATATTTATGAAGGAGATCACTTTCCGGCAGGAAAATTTAAGAAATTACAATTTATGCAACAATTTCCGCTAAAACCAGTGTAAAGTGAATGATATTGGACCTCACGCGACACTAGCGCCTCTAGTGGCAAATTCACTAGCGATAGCCCCCATTGTCTGCGCTCGCTCTGCTAATCGATAAAGTGATTGACAAGGTCGATAATGCAAATCAAACGCCAACAAAAGGACACGAAGCGACGGACATCAAGATCCCTCCCGATTGCAATCTGTCCCCAACAATACAATTTAGACTCGCGAATACCGCTATCAGTCGAAATCAAATGGTCGTAAAAGGACAAGACGATACAAGACAAACGGATTTGCACGGTCAAATTGATAACAGCGACAAAGGCTGTCTTAAGGAGCCTTAATAGCCCCGGGATGCCCGCCCTTTGAGGGCTTACACCCTTGATTTACGAACTGGCGTTGGCCCTTACAGGGATGTCAATTCTTTAGTAAGTATACTTCTAAGCCTTAACCGGGAACATCTGCTTGCTAATGCTTCGATACAAATGTCGTGTGACTAAAGTTATGTCTCACTAAGCCCTATTCGTTTTAGGACTATCCAATAACTGATAAATTACGAGTGATAATAATGTAATATTATTGTCAAAAGACTTAGGTTTTTGGTAATCAAATATTATAGAACGGAATGGTTCCGAATTTATATGCCCTGATTCGCCAAATATTTAACAATAGATATTACTACTATTATATAATCTTGCTTATAATAGCGCACCACTGCCGGCAAAATTGTCCCTGCTAAGCTACTTATGAGCAAATTAATATGCTTAACTGCGTTGCAACCAATATCAGTAACATGCTTAAGTAATATAAATTGATATCATTTCCTTTTTCGTAGGAGATAAAGTAATAGTCTTTGTAAAAAGAAACATGGACTTCTTAAACGGTATTTCAACTAATTGGATTTGACTTTCTACTAATATACAACTAGTAACTTTTATATTCCGGGCAATTTAACTTACTTCCTGAATCCTATAAGTCTCACTAATGTTACCAATCTTACTAAATTAAATGCAAAACCTTGGATGGATATTTCTTACTAATTCGCATCAAAATGGCTAAACAGATCTGGTTGAAACATGACACAGGTATAAGTGAATACGTAATAGCACATTTTATCACATTGGATCGCTTTTTATCCGGAACAGTCCTTTTGGTATAAACACATGTTTGTTTTTCATACTGAAAAGGGTCGACATAATTTTCCGTATTTGAGGAGACGAAATATACCATAAGCTACATTATATTCACCAACAAAGTCACTGATAGCAGCTACTACTATTTTTGAAAATTTGGATGTGTTAATAACGTAAGTATAACGCAAGACGAAAATTGGCACATCAAGATATTATAGGCGGAAACAGCACATAGGCAATTTGTATCTAGAAAAAAAATCATGTCAGTAGGACAGACGTCTTAAATAAAAAAAAATAACGAATACTAATTCGCGGTCAGAGTAATTCCACGGCTCACAGTAATACCACACGGGTAGCTTAACCTCTATTTCCTTGCTGTCCTACCCTACTTTATTTACAGCCTTCTCAAAAAAACTTCTGATTTAGCAGCCCTGTTTTTGCCCTTACTACATCTCACTAGATTTTGTGAACAACGGTTTCTTTCAGATGTCAATGTACTTAAGTGAAACCTCAGCACGTGAGCTTTTGTAATGAAGGGTAGTACAATTGGAGAGCCTGTTATGGATTGCGCTCAAAGAAATATACCCTATGTTGTGCTTCAAAGGAAATCCTTAGAATCGATAGCCATTCAGGAGTGTCTTTTGATGATTGACCTTTTGCTACTTAGTTGATTTTAAGTATATAAGAGCTCGTAAGAGATATTGTTGAACGTTGGATAGTGAATTATACCTATAAGAGCTCGTAAGATATATATTGAACGTCGGATAGTGTTGTTATGGTAACCCGCCTATAAGGGCCTCATGGTCTGATCAATTTCGGGAACTGTCTTTTATAAATTGGCTTGGGTCTTGAGGGTGAGGTAGCTGTGCTTCGGAACGCACGTCAAGCTGTTGGTCCCGGCTTCTTTCTTTAAATCCGAAGCATGTAAAAGGCGTTCTCTTCGTATCATTCCAGAACCTTCACCTACTCTACCATTCAAGAAGAAGATTGAACACTGTTAAATAGTATCATATTTTTTGAGGACTTAATCTAAATGGTTTTTCTGACATAATACTCGTATGTAACAACTTCTATAAGTCCTAAACATATTCGTTCGCGATTCAAACAATAAAATCCATTATATAGATTTTAGCACAACGAATTCCACTCATCAAATGTTAACTTAGTAAATTACTTGTAGAACGACGGTCGCGTTATTAAATCTGCGGTTACAATTTAGCACTTTATTGAGAAGTTAATTGGAAAATTAATAAGGAGGCACCAGTTAATTCAACAATTTGTCTCACATCAATTTTGCCTATGCTACATGCATAGGGATATATCTGTCACGAGCGCTTTTTACCACGCTTTTATATTAGCTTGGGTTGTATCTATGTATGAATGTATGTATGTAATGGAATCTTTGAGCATATTTTTACCAATTTCTAGAAGCTTGATTAATTTGAAACTTTGCACACGTATCAAGGACCGATGACAATGAAATAATTTAATAACAGTTTCCCAGTTTTCCTCTGTAAGAGGGAGTAAAAGAGATAGAGCTAGCGCGAGATCTGTATCAATTACGATTCCTGCATAACTTTGGACTTACAGTCGATAAAGAAGGAATCAAATCTTATAAACTAAACTAAAAAATAAATTATAGTATAAAAAATTAAAAAACCACGCTTTTAAAAAAGATTGAACTAAAACATTAAAAATAAAACTGTAGTAATCAATTGAAAAATTCATATTATTGCTCGTATAAAAAGCGTCCCCAAGCCCCCCCGGGCTTGATTTAGATTGTTGTAAATATTTTATCAATAATTTACTATATCTGTGGCTATCATAACAAGCACCCCACGCTTTTTGTACAATAATATGAATTTTTCAACATTATTTATTCAACACTGCTTTTAGGCAATCAAGCAACCAGTAAAACTAGTGCAAACCAATCCAAAAAAATATTAGTCAAGGAATTGCATCTTCAACTTGCTGTGTCATTCGGTTTTACGTGGGTTAATTTAACGTAAAAACCTGAATAGAGCTTGTGCTCTATAGCCCTTGCCGTCTCATGACCTTGAATATCATAAATGCATAATAGCATTACTGCGCGCTTACGCTAGACGAATAGATAACAAATGTATGAAAATGACATTAACAAACAATCGAACGATCGTAAGCTTATGTAATTTTCATACATTTGAGATCTATTCGTCTAGCGTCAACGATATTAGAAAGCATCTTGTCTAAGGGCGCTGTTGTTTTACTATCACATAATTTGAAGTATGGTTGTATGAAACAGTTACGTTATCTACGAGTACATCTACACTAATATTACTCGTATAAAGAGGAAAGATTTGTTGAGGAAAGAATAATATAAAGAAGACGACCATTTGGATCAGCGGTAGTAAACGCTGCTTCTGAGCCATGGGTCGCGGGTTCGATCCCCGCACAGTACAAATATTTGTGTGCATGAACATGTCTTTGTACTGGTCTGGGTGTTTTCTATGTATTATAAGTATGTATTTACAAAGAAAAGGAATATAAGTAAGTTGATCGGTTGTCTAGTACCCCATACGACAGGGTACTTAATAGTAGCTTAATTTGGGACTAGATGGCTCTGTGTGGCCCAGTGACCAATGTCTAAAATATTTATTTTTTATTTATTTATTTATTTGATTGTTTGTTTGTATTAAATAGACTCCGAAACTAATGGACCGCTTTGAAAAAAATCTTTTACCATTAGAAGCCGACATTATCCCTGATAAATGCTACTTATTACCGCGGGACCCGGTAGGTGGCGCTGTTGCCGGTAAGGCAACTACTAAACGGGTTGACCGCTTGGGTTGAAATTTTGTATGTGTATTTCATGGTTTTACAGATACAAATGTATTAGGTATTAAAGTATGAAATTGCCGTATTGTATGGACGAAATCGAGAAAAGTCATTTTTCCATACTAACAATTTTTTAGTTTTTTAAAAACGCCTGAACCGTTTTCGATGCAATTAAAGGTAAAAGTAAGATGGTTATAAAGCTACGCATTATAGTATTTAAATTTCTGAAAATCAAAGTATATAATCTATACTTAATATTATAAAGCTGAAGAGTTTGTTTGTTTGTTTGTTTGTTTGTTTGTTTGAACGCGCTAATCTCAGGAAGTACTGGTTCGATTTGAAAAATTCTTTTTGTGTTGGATAGTCCATTTATCAGGGAAGGCTTTAGGCTATATAACATCACGCTGCGACCAATAGGAGCGAAGCATGAGTGAAAAATGTTGCAAAAATAGTCGCGATCATAATAATAGAAATTGACGCGGACGTAGTCGCGGGCAACAGCTAGTACAAATATACTTAATTGAAGCAAGAAGGTCAGCTGACACATTGTAAGGGGTCTTTTCAACGACTTTCTTTGAAGTAATAGGCACTAGTATTGCATTTTTTTTTAGTCAAAAGTTACTTTATTTAGTTTTTGATACAATACAGAAAGAATTACGCAATAATATGACTATACTTAAGAGCTATAAACAAAATAAAAAGTGGGAAAATAATCAGCAATTTCATACTTTAACCCTTATTACTAAGCCTAATATATCTTTCTATATGCGCCACCGCTAGGCACAGGTTTCCGACTGCGCGATATGACTTGGAGTTCATGCGGGCAGACCCGCGGGCGTAGAACTAGTTTGTTTTAAATACTCTATTATTTACTTAGATTACTTAAGTTATATGTTTTTTAAAACGACTAATAATATAAACTTCAGCCATTACATCACTAAAGCTGTTTGCCTGTATTAACGGTGGCATGAAACTTCTCAATACCTCCAACTCGTTAATTCTGTAAGGGAAACATTTAATCCGTGTTAAGGTGATTTCTAGTTAGAGAAAATTAAACTGAACTTCGCCTAAAGACGTACCCATAGGTTTGATTAAATGAAATATTCATGAAGTAAAGTAATACTGGATTTAGAGGGTCTCAAGTATAAGGTATTGAGAACTCAACCCAAGTGGGTAGCTTTTACACAAACCAGATTAGTAAGATGCTTCAGATAATCATCAATTTTGGGGTGGTGGGATCTACCTCCTAGTGGTCCACCCTGGGCAACGGCATCTTTGATTTTCTAACCAATGATGCGGCTAACAGATCCCTCTGCGGTGGTAGGCCTCGTGAGAGGCTGCCTGGATGCTACCACCTGCCGGAGTCCAGTGCCAATTAGTTTTTTTGTGTTCCGCTGGAGTGTAGTAGAACCAGTATCTCTGGGTAAGCTCGCTCCATCTTAGGCTTCTTCTTAACCGTAGAGTTAAGTATGTAGTCAAGAGCAAGCTCATTGTTTATAAAAAAAACATGAGCCTTCAAACTCTTCAGCTGGATATAGGCCACACAACGAATTATTGTGGAAGTGTGGAATTGTATGCGACGGCTTGTCATTGGGCCATGGATGCTAGGTCTACCCATACAATCTTCCAATTCAAGGTCACCACATGATATGTTGGGTCCCTGAAAGTTTTTTTCAGTTTTTTTCAGCAAGTAATGTGGCCTGCCTGCTTCCACTTTAGATTAGTAATAACTAGAGTTTTTAGGTGGGTATAACGGTAATCTTGGATATTTAGCAATATGCTCATAGTGCCGTGCACGCCCCGTTGGTCTAGTGGATTAAATACCGGGCCAAGATCTCGGGGTCCCAGGTTCGAATCCCGGGTCGGGCAACAAAAAAGTTTCGAATTTTTGGACGTTCCTCGGGTTTGTGATCACCAACCCGCATTTGGCAAGCGTGGTGATTATGTCAGTACACCCATCATTGCTGTCTTTTCCCCGCAGTGGGATGATTAAAGGCTGTTACTTTTACATAGTGAATCTTTGCAAGTAAAATAACGCTTACGATTATAAGCTATTTCTATACAGACATGTAGCGTTTAACTGATTTATTTATTTACAAACACAAATTTTGAGATACATTTAGTCAAAACCACAGTCAAAAAAAAAGATAAGTTTATTTTCAATAAAAAAAAATGTGATTCTACGATTTGGTAAGTATTATTTCATTTAATATATAGGCTGTTAAAAAGGAAGCCAGATTTAATGCAACTTTTAATACAGAAAAAACCTTATAAAAAATCTTTGGTATCCCCATCACGTAGAAGTGTTGCTATCTTAATCGAGGTTATTTCTTTTTCAGACTATCATTTAACAAACTAACAATGACTTTTGAATAAATTTTGACGCAACTAGTGGTATTTCATTCAATCTTTTTCGAAAGGTCTACTGCAACAAAGCTTATAAGAACCTAGCAAAGTATACAAAACCAACACAATGTTAATAAACTTTAAAATAAGACAGTTATGTGTAAACTTCGCGAGTAAACCTCGTAATTACGTTAGCTTTATTACTTCCACACGCTGAGGATAAAAAGTTAAAGCAATCAAAAGTGTGTTACGGCTGAGTTTATTTGTTTAGACAGGGCAACTTTGTAACCCGCAGTTTTCACATCTGTCTACCACTAGGATTTACGAAAGCTCACGTGAGCACATCACGTTTCTTTACTCGGAATTACCGTTTAACATTGCCAAGTACATACAGGATGAAATTTTAACCACTTTCCAAATTTTTTATAGACTTTCAGTATCGTATTAAGAGCCCATTTATGAAGTAAAAAATGTAAATCAAGTTTTCACCCGAAAATATTTTTCGCAATACAGTTTTCAATTTTTACGGTCCTAGGCCTGTTGAGGTATAAAGGGAAATCAAAAATTTATGTTATTATCGTTTTTTGATTTTTGGCGGATATTTTCTAAGTGTTTTACCTATATTGACATTTTTGTACCGGGCTATACCAAAAGTAAAAATACGTCATTTGTTTTTTATCTCGTAGATTGATATATTAAAATTTAGAAGGTGGTTAAAATTTCATCCTGTATATGTGTAAGATACTAGATTTTCGCTCGCGGCGCTGTCCACGTGAGCTACAAGTTACGTCGCACGGACACCCGTAACGTAACCAACAGTGGAATACAAAATAGCCTATGTCCTTACTCAAGGTTTAAATCTATCAAATTTATGTTAAATTTCTTCATTGGATCCGTAGTTTAAGCGGGGAAGTGTAACATACAGATAGACAGTATGGGTTACTACCCTTATCTATGGTAACCACGCAACTATAGTGTCGTAAGAGGATTCTAAGGGAATCATCATCATCATCATCAGCAGCAGTGTCTTCTCTCTACCTTTGGCTAAATTGTGATCGCAAACCAGCCTATCAAGCCTAGAGAGCCCAAAATTCCACATAATAAAAGGCCACCAGTTGGTCCAGTAACGCCCCGCTGGTCTAGTGGTTTAAATACCGGACCAAGATCTCGGGGACCCAGGTTCCAAACCAGGGTCGGGCTACAAAAAGTTTCGAATTTTCGGACGTTGCTCGGGTTTGAGATCACCAACCCGCATTTGGCAAGCGTGGTGATTATGCCAGTACACCCATCTTTGCTGTGGTAACTTGAATTCAATGATAGAGGCCTTTTCCCTGCAGTAGGATGATTATAGGCTGTTACTTTTTTTACTTTGTCCACCAGTGGACGTCATTTCGCTGAGATGATATGATCAGCTCATATCAGTTCACTGCTGGATATAGTGTCCGAAGGTTCTGTTATGATCCCCACGCTTGGCCAACGTTGGAGAGAAAACGCCGCAGCTTGTCTTCTTCTGGAAATACTCCATTCGTTGTCTTTTTTAACATAGGACAATAAAGGGATGGTGCTATTATATTTTCGGTTGACACTACATGGCATGTCAATTAGCTATTTGTTATTTATTGCAAATATAAAAACTGTATATTATTTAATACCCATCATTGGTTACGTAACATTGTGTCCTAAATATAATTCAGCAAATTATTTAGCCGACTATGTTTGGTTTTATTTTGAGCTTGGTGCATGTTTTAATAAAAAATGTTCGATGCATGCATAGAACCATGCAATATTTTTTACGTTAACGTAATGTAAAGCAGCATTTCATAATGAAACGCCTTAATTAACAACTCAACTTGGCTCTCTGTTTTTATTTCGCATCACGCCACAAGAGAACTTAAACGGAACAATTTTTAATTTCTACTCACGTCCGTTTTCAGAATGCACGAAGTTGATCTTAGAAATTTCATCATAAAATATGAAATAAAGATAGTTTACTGTCGTAATAGAGATACTATACTACATTTGTAAACAGTTTTAAAGCACACTAATTTTTGCCCCCGAAAATATATCACTTTTCTAACAGAGCGTTTTATGCGAATTTCTACAATATATATATATATATATATAACTAGCGGACCCGACAGACGTTGTCCTGTCTTAAATATGAATATTGATTACGAAATGGTTTAGTAAAAAAAATGTTACCAATTATGCTTTATGATCATGATAATATAAAACATTCTTTGTTTTTTTTCTGGCGGGTTCTTATTCCGATTCACGGTTACAGGCGATATTACTGGCTATGGGCAAAGTTCATTTATTTTTGCCCCATAATTGACGATATTTGCAGCACGCATTTTGTCAATGTTATGCCAAACGCCATACATTAAAAAAGTTTAAATTGTCAAAAGCGATAAGGTTACATTACAAATTATTTAGTATGCACGGACCTAAAAAAAAATACGGACGTAACCTCGTCTAATCATGAGTGAAGCATGATAATGGTCGCCCGTTTATGCTGTGTGTGTGATTTAAGGGTTGCCATATAAAGCATCAATTACCCTACTGTTTCAATCGCGAGGTGGAACCAATCGGTCCCAGTTAATTTAATGTAATATACATATATTTTTATCAGAGATTTAAACGGTTGACCTATGTTGACCTACCTAACATAATTTTTATGACCACTGTGATAGAAAATAAGACACGTGTTACGTGTAAAGAAATGTATTTTTACACATCACATTATTAGTGATAAGTCGCTTTAACTTGCCAACTGCACTAAATGGACGCGAACAGGCGACATGACCCTAATTCAAATACAATAAAACTTACTCTTTTTGGAATAGCATACGGAACCAAACAACGTAGCCCCTTAGTAGTCATAAAATCTATGTCATCAAAATGTGCACTGCACACGGTACTGGCAGATGATGGGTTCCAAGCCAACTGTTTTCTCCTCTGCAGTTTCGAATAACTAAAATCCAGTCATCTCTACGCTTTTTATCTCTAGGAAACCTTTTAAAAGGACGCATGAGATATTATATGTATATTTAAAATTATGGGATCTTTTATTTACCTTTTAAGAAACGGCACCCAAAACCTAACGAAATCAGATTTTACAGAGTCACATACATAGTTTGTTGCATACAAATACAGATTTCCCCACTTTTAGGGAAATTTTCCCGTAAATAAAGTGACAACACTGTTGCATTTTACTTCTAGAATTCTGGTGAAATTTTTAAAACATAAATAAGGTAAAATATCAAGTATCGTAATAATTTACGTATGATAGGTGATTCCATGTGTTTTTTTTACGTTTACTCATGTAGTTTTTACACGATTTCACCACACAAGAGGGCATTTTTGAAAAATAAATCATAGATGCAACGTACGCACTAGTACGTGTGACTGGCACTGTTACAAGGGACGAAATGGCAGCGGGTTGTCGGACCTAGTGTGTTAGTGTGAGTGTAGATCATGTACAACAAACGAAATTGTAGTAGCTTGCATGCTTCACATTTTTAGTGTGATGTTACGTCCGTATTTTTTTTAGGTCCGTGTTAGTATGGTGATTAAGTTTTCTTAAATTTTCTAATTTTCCGCGGAATTTTTTTTTCATAAGAACATTCTCCTGAGAATAACAAACAAAACAAAAATAGAATTAGCGAAATCGGTCCAGCCGTTCACGCGTGATGCGATAACCAAGGAAAAAAGGGATTCATTTTTATATATATAGATTTCTAATTGAGTTTGCTGCCGCTACTAGATAAGTATCGAATTAAGATGTGAAAACAGTTACATCACTAAAATATCATCTACACGTAAAGATATTTTCGGAAAAGTGATAAATATCCTGGTTACAGTTGGGGTAGCTTTTTATTTAAAAACTGATAACCGATTTTATGCGACCGTAAAACATAAGTGCGTACTCACCTTTACGATTATGGCTACTTAGTGATATGGATTTTTATTTTATGGCCACATTGGCAGGTTTTTACGGGTATAAATGGGATTATCCACCATTTAATGGGACAGCTAAGTAAATTGTATGTGAATAATTGGGTCGTCGATACTCCGAATTTCTTCTTATCATATAATCTGGTGTCAGAATTTCTAAGGTACCTATTACTGGCCACTGACGTGACTTCTTTTTACGACTTTTATCTTCCAAGTGAAGACGGAATCAATTTAATGTGCCTACAGAAGCACCAGACCAAGCAGTGCATACTGCGAAGAACACGTTTAGATTTCCCACATTGTGGGTTGCGAACCAAAATTGAGTAGTACCTGCCGTAAAATAACACGCTTTGTTCCTTATTCATAGGTATTCATATTAATAACGGTTAAATTTACTAGAGGTGGGTCAAGAGTTTGTTAGCTTCTATTACATGGGCTGTAACCTGATAAATTTTGGGAACCACTGCTTTAGAATAACAACTCTCAAACAAAGTCAAGTTTAATTTTGGTCCCATTTACGGCAATTACAAAGAAACACTAACTATCTCACACATAAAGCTTGTATGCGATTGTTTGCCTCAAGGTCATGCTGCCACGTGACTGCCAAGACCTCTCTATTTTAAGACTTAGGTATTAGGATCCTTAATCAATCTTTCCGTTCGGTTACGTTTCGACCAGTTCTTCTTCTTCGGCGCTTTTAACAGAACCAAAATATTTGAAAGACGTATAAAATTAGGTATAGGTACTTGTATAGAAGAAACCCTGAAACATATTACATACTAAACCATATTAATTTATAGTGGGGATCTTAAGATCTTCCTAAATGCTTCGCATTAAGCACAAACATATAATCGTCTTAAGATGGTCATAAAGTAAACTCTTCTAGATTTATGCGCCAAGGTATCTCATACAAAACGCTAAAGTTCTGTAAATCGCGAAGTTATGTGGAAGCCCGGGTACAAGATAGGCACTTAAAGTTAGTTTAATGTAGTCTTGTTGCCAGTAAAGATAACTTAGTTGCAGTTCGCCTAGCTGCACTCGAATCGAGACTTACCAATGATAGCTTCAAGTTTTAGCATACTACTTAGTTTCCATCGAGACATTTTGCATTGGCCACAAATTGGCCAGTCTCCTATTTGCACTCT
This sequence comes from Anania crocealis, assembly GCA_949315895.1. NCBI lineage: Eukaryota > Metazoa > Arthropoda > Insecta > Lepidoptera > Crambidae > Anania > Anania crocealis. The sequence continues at coordinate 18,494,615 of OX438884.1, read as the reverse complement.
ACATTTGGTTCAATGTACAGATGTAAAGATAAAGCTAGGATAACAATATGGTGGAAATATAATTATATCGTATTTGTAGATATTTTTATGTTTTAATGATACTCTTTGACCAGTGTGTGTTGCCAGTAATGACATATGGGAGTGAGACGTGGTCGTTTACTATGGGTCTCATAAGAAGGCTCAGGATCACCCAGCGAGCAATGGAGAGAGCGATGCTTGGTATTTCCCTGCTCGATCGAATCAGAAATGATGAGATCCGCAGGAGAACTAAAACAACCGACATCGCTCGAAGGATTGCATCGTTGAAGTGGCAGTGGGCAGGACACATAGCGCGGAGAACCGATGGCCGTTGGGGTGGAAAGGTTCTCGAATGGCGACCGCGTACCGGACGACGTTCCGTGCGCAGGCCCCCTACAAGGTGGGCCGACGATCTGGTCAAGGTCGCGGGAAGCCGCTGGATACAGACAGCACAGGACCGATCGTTGTGGAGTTCCTTGGGGGAGGCTTATGCCCAGCTGTGGGCGTCGTTCGGCTGATATGATGATGATGATGAATGATACTCGTAAATGTAAAGGTCTACACTGTATTAAAAAATATAGATTACATTTTCGTTTAGTAAAGTCGGTAATCTGGTACTCTAATTAATCACTACTAAAACTTGAGTAACTAGGATTTCATATCAGTATTTAAACTTGAATAATTATGTCTGATGAAACAGCTATTTAAATACTTTATATTCACTCTTATATTGTTGATTAAACCAGACATTTTGAACCGCTAAGCAGTGATGTTTTTACAAAACATTTTTAGTTTTTAGTTTAATATAAAGACGCGCCTGACAAAGATGTTTCTTTCGGGTGGTAAGGGTGCAAACTCCTAACATTTGATGAAACAACGCTGGCTTACAGCGATAAGGATATGCTTTAAAAATTGGCGCCTATGACGTAGTGTCTCGGTGGCTTAATGGTATGGCGCCGCGCCCGGCATGCGAGGAGAGGAGATGCGGGTTCGAGTCCCGAATGATACATAATTTTTCAAGTTTAATTACTGATACTATAATTGCAATTAAATTGATTAAATATCATATTATAGGTTATCATAAATGACTATAATAGTTTTATTTAAAGGAATCTAATTATTAAGTTAACAAAATCATTGAATGTGCAGTACCTAAAACAGTACAACTAATACCAAATATTAGAATGCTGCTTTTGTTAGGCTGTATGTTTTGTTGTCGTTGCCATTTAAGTTTTTTTTATGCAATCAACAGTCACCACTTGCTAAAGAAATTTGCTAAGCGCTTATTGAGTAAATTGACACCACATTTGTCCTCTAAACAAATTTCATTGAAGAAACTGCGACTAACCACCAACCAACAAAAGCCTTCAATCAAGTGACAGTCAAGTGATATAATTTTGTAGGCTGATAATAAAAATTAAAGTATATGATCAACCCACTATATTACCGAATACGATAACTCTTGAAGGGAATTATAGCATTAATAATTATTTAAAAATACCTAAATAGACCTTGTTATTGCAAAACACTTACATGCACACTACAGAGTTATTCAAAGAGAAATAACGCCCACAGTATTTGTCCACACACGCAATTTATATAATGTGCCGTCACCTGCACGTCCAATTATGGCCATTAGGCTGAAGGTGAGCCTGGGGGAGGGTTGCCAAAAAGCTGGGTTTGTACTGGCATAGTAAAATCTTACTAATATTATTAATGCGATAGTTTGAGTGGTTGTTTGTAACTCCAATACGCTAGAGCGGCTGAGCGGATCTAAATGTTGGCACTAAGACAGATTAAAGGCTAAACAGCACGTAGGGTACTTTGGATTGTGAAATCAAGATGGTTTCCGTTGAATAGTTTCAAATTATAGGGCGTATGAAGTAAACGGAATAATGTTAATGGTTTAAAAAAAATATTCAATAAAAGCAACACGTTCTGATGATCCGATACCGTCCGCTTCCTACATTAGGGCCCCGGCTTTGATTCTCGGTCCCAGTGTGTTATCATATGACTTAATTGACGCAGTTACAGAAGGTTTAGGTTTGAAGGTATTTTATAATGCATACGAAATTTTGTTGTAACTCTGAATATTATATTTTTTATTTGAACAAAAAGGAATTCGCGATATTCCAAATATAAAATGTTTTTTGTATGAGTCATTAAATTATTGATACATCTTGTATAAAACTCCGACATTAGTAACATAAATTCCCATTAAAATGTCGCGTCGGCTCAAATTGAAAATACAATTCCATGAACAAAAATTTCGTTGAAATGAAACTATGGTCATTTTTATAGTTTCATTTGTGAATATACGTAAAATACGTAATAATACGAAATATGTAATAATACCTTGTCGATTTCTGACAGTAGTCTGTGTTTGAATAATTGATCAATTTTATCTTTTACGTCGTTAATTTTCATAACAAAGATTTTTAACTATCGGTCGCTATAGATGTAGCTATATTGCTATAGATGTATTTATAATAATAAAACTGTGATTTAGTTAATGATATACTTTCTTAAAAAAACTACAGTATCTAAGATGCTTTTTCTTGATTAATAAGTGCACATTTTTCGCTTAGAAGTCTCATGTCTGTGTCAAAACTTTTGCAGATAACAAACTTTTATTATGTTACTTCAAACAACAGTTTGATTATTTTTGACTGTCTCATTTTCTAATCAAACATTTCAAGTAATGTTTTTAGGTAAATGTAATAGTAGGTACTAGTTCAATATTTAGAATTATTTTCAAAAAAATAACAATGTCAAGTCTGTAGCTACCTACCCAGGGCATACGTAATACATCGAACTAGTTACATAGATCACCAGAACAACCGCACGCGCCGAGCGCCCGATCAGTACTGGCGCGCGCGTCGACCGCTGGTGAATCCGGCGATATCTAAACATACATGATACATCGTCTTCGTGACGTCACGCGCGCAAGAGCTGCACGCGTGGCCATCCCGCTCGAACACCTGTGTCTGACTGGAGAAGCCTCGGCGCAACCAGTGATTTAAATAGGAGCACGCCATACGTATAACTACGTAGGTACGGTCGTAAGCTAATTGCGGCGACCCACTAATCTGGTGATATATTTTACTATTTAAGTAGGTTAAGTTTGACAATAAATATTCATTACTATCTGTTTTCTCGTCTTTGCTTCATCTCCCTATACAAGTAACTACACTGGTGACCCCGACGTGATGAGCACTTACAATGAAAACTCCGTCGAAGTCTCCGTTAACAATGAAGAAATGGCAGCAGTCTCCGTCAAAGCACGGATACCTCAATTTTGGCGTCAAAAGCCGAGACTTTGGTTCGCGCAGTACGAATCCATCATCGCAAATCAGAAGATGGGAGACGAAGCCAAATATCACCTCGTCGTAGCTCAACTCGAACTGGCGGACATCGAGCAAGTCGGCGACATAATATTATCACCGCCGGACAGCAACAAATACGAAGCACTGAAACAACGATTACTTTCTGTCTACGAAGAATCGGAGTCCAGACAACTGCAGAAACTGCTGGGAGAAATGGAACTGGGGAGTCAAAGACCTTCACAGCTCTTAAGGAAGATGCGCGATTTAGCACTCGACAGAGTCCCGGATAACACATTAAAAATCATGTGGTCCGGTCACCTACCACCGTCCGTTCGCGCCGTCCTCGCCATAAGCACCGAAACAAAACTCGACGTTCTCGCTACCATGGCTGATAAGATGACAGAACAAACACAGGAAATAAGCTCGATTTGTTCCTGCGCCAGTCCCTCGAAGCTTTCAACAAACGAAGATCTTCTCAATAGAATCGACACTTTAACAAAAGAAATCGCGTCACTGAAAATGACTCATTCACGAAGTCGCGGGCCATATCGGCATAACAACAACCGGAATCGGGTCCGATCAAGATCATCGAGTCGCGTAAGAAAGGACCCAGTCTGCTACTTCCACAGAAAATTTGGAAAGGACGCATTCCGATGCCAACAACCCTGCGATTTCAAAAAATATCCTAACAAAAGTGAAGAATCGTTAAACTAACATCGACTCAAGCAACGACGGGGGCAGGAGTCGACGAAATATCAAACCACCGTCTTTTTATTCAAGACAAGACTTCAACACTCAACTTTCTCATCGACACCGGCGCAAATGTTTCCGTACTACCTGCAAGCTCAATAGAAAAACGAAAGAATGCACCGAGTAATTATTTATACGCAGCCAACGGTTCGTCAATATCTGTCTACGGGGAAAAGTCAGTGGTACTCAACCTAGGGATGCGTCGCCCTTATAGATGGACATTTGTAGTCGCAGCCGTATCTAGACCAATACTGGGTGCCGATTTCCTTCAACATTACAACATCATCGTGGATTTGAATGGAAGGAAACTGATAGATAAACATACAAATATATCAACAAGAGGCTGTATGATACCTACAACACAAAGCAGCGTGCGAACACTGGATACCAGCCAACCTTACCACGACCTTCTTGCCAAGTACCCGAACATTACCAGGCCTAGTTTAAATAATCCACACAACTCTAAGGTCGAACACCACATCGAGACGACGGGTCCTCCAGTATTCTGCAGAGCAAGACCACTGCCACCTGTGAAATACAACCTGGCAAAGGAAGAATTTCGACAAATGATGGAACAAGGAATATGCAGGCCTTCCAGCAGCCCGTGGGCCAGCCCATTGCATTTAGTGCCTAAGAATAACGGCCAACATCGCCCCTGTGGAGACTACAGAAAACTAAATGCAATCACTGTTCCAGACCGATATCCAATACCAAGGCTTCACGACTTCACTCACAACTTAAAAGGGAAGAATATATTCTCCAAAATTGACCTGGAGAAGGCCTACTTTCAAATTAAAATTCGTGAAGAAGATATTAAGAAAACAGCATTAATAACTCCGTTTGGCCTATACGAATTCACTAGAATGTGTTTCGGTTTGAGAAATTCTGGCCAAACGTTTCAACGACACATCGATGACGTCATGCGAGGCCTACCCGTTTTTATTTTCGTCGATGACATTTTGTGCGCTTCTGACTCTGAAGATTCTCATAAACTACTATTAGAAGAGGTATTTTCAAGACTAGAAAAAAACCAACTGCAGATTAACGCCGCCAAATGCGTTTTTGGTCAAAAAAACATCGTGTTCCTAGGCTACAACGTTTCTTCTGAAGGAATTACACCAACCTCAAACAAAATCAAAGCCGTCGAAGACTACCCTCGGCCGAACACAATACAAGAATTACGGCGATTCCTAGGAATGATTAACTTTTACCGTGAAAACATTCCTAACGCCGCCTTACATCAACATGCATTAAACAAATATATGCACAACTCTAAGAAGAACGATAAAACTAAAATCAACTGGGACAGCGAGGCATTACAATCATTCGAAGAGTGTAAGCGAGACATCACTAATGCCGTCCTACTCGCACATCCATCGGCTGAAGCACCTTTCGCTCTAATGACGGACGCCTCCAATCTATGCGCTGGAGCCGTTATACAACAGAATATTGAAGGTAGATGGAAACCGCTTGGATTTTTTTCAAAAAAATTCAGCGACGCTCAACAAAAATACAGCACCTATGACCGCGAGTTGTTATCAATTTACATGGCAGTTCGACATTTCAGACGAATATTCGAAGGACAAGAACTAATAATATATACCGATCATAAGCCGCTAACGTACGCGCTTATATCGCAAAACAAGAACGAAACTCCACGCCGAACCCGATATTTAGAATATATCGGACAATTCACGTCTGATATTCGTCACATCGCAGGCAAAGAAAATGAAGTCGCCGACGCACTCTCGAGAATTGATGAAATATCATTTCCTTCACCGATTGAATATTCATCATTATCAAAACAGCAAATGCAAGACAAAGAACTACAAACTTTGTTGCAAGACAAGAAACACGAATTTAAGACAATTATTATGCCTGGCACTACGTTACCCATCGTCTGCAATACATCTACAGGCACTATTCGTCCTTACCTGCCGACTGAGTTCCGGAAGACAGCCTTTCAAGCATTTCATAATCTTAGTCACCCTGGGGTACGAGGAACGAGAAAAATAGTAACCAATCGCTATTTTTGGCCTTCGATGAACAGCGATATATCAACATGGACTCGAACGTGCATACCTTGTCAGCGAGCAAAAGTACATCGACACACGCAAGCACCGATAGCGCAATTCGACAAAGTAGACCGATTATATCAAGTTCACATCGATATCATCGGACCCCTTCCTATGTCTGATAATTATCGATATTGCCTAACGATGATCGATCGCGCGACAAAATGGCCAGAAGCATGCCCGATGGAAGAAATAACAGCAGAAAAGGTCGCTGACGCGTTCTATCAAACCTGGATATCAAGGTTCGGTTGCCCCGCAATAATAACCACAGATCAAGGCAGGCAATTCGAATCTGAAATTTTCAAAGTCCTAATGCAACGACTCGGAATCCATCGCACTCGCACTACTGCTTACCATCCTCAATCAAACGGGATAATCGAACGTTGGCACAGAACTTTAAAAACTGCCCTCACAGCTCGCCTACAAGAAAACACCAACTGGACGCGCGAGCTACCTACAGTTTTATTGGGAGTGAGAACGGCTATAAAAGAAGACGTAGGCTGCAGTACGGCAGAACTACTCTATTGTCAAGCCCTCCGTTTACCCGGCGAGTTTTGTGGCGAACCTGTGACGTCATTCACAGCGTCACAATTTCACAACAACCTCTCGGACGCAATGCACAGATCGCAAACGCAAAGAAAGTCGTTAAAACCTACGTTCATTCACAAAAGCCTAAGTACGTGTACACATGTATTCGTAAGAAACGACTCCATACGCAAACCGCTCACACCAAATTACACCGGACCTTTCAAAGTTATCGATCGCAACGAGAAGTTTTTCACCATTCAAATGCCACTCAGAAAAACAAACGTCACAATCGAACGACTCAAGCCAGCTTTCATTCTCAACACTGAAGCACACAACGAGCACACGAGAGAATCCTACGCCTATATAAGCAGAGCAGGAAGAATATCCAAGCCGCCTGTACGCTTCGCTGAAGGGGGAGTGATGTAGCTACCTACCCAGGGCATACGTAATACATCGAACTAGTTACATAGATCACCAGAACAACCGCACGCGCCGAGCGCCCGATCAGTACTGGCGCGCGCGTCGACCGCTGGTGAATCCGGCGATATCTAAACATACATGATACATCGTCTTCGTGACGTCACGCGCGCAAGAGCTGCACGCGTGGCCATCCCGCTCGAACACCTGTGTCTGACTGGAGAAGCCTCGGCGCAACCAGTGATTTAAATAGGAGCACGCCATACGTATAACTACGTAGGTACGGTCGTAAGCTAATTGCGGCGACCCACTAATCTGGTGATATATTTTACTATTTAAGTAGGTTAAGTTTGACAATAAATATTCATTACTATCTGTTTTCTCGTCTTTGCTTCATCTCCCTATACAAGTAACTACAAGTCTCTTACTTAACAACAAGTATGCTCAGAGATTTCCGACTTCTGCTTCTTTCCATGGAGGTCAAATAGCAATAAGCTTGTCCACGAGTGCAGGTAAGTGTCGTATCAAAGTTTAAATTGCATTTGAAATGATAATAACCGCCCGGGGCCTGGGGGACTTACCGAGTGCACGGCTCCTGCATGTCCTGCAGCTGGCGCTATCATCTAAAATTTACGTGTAAATTAGTTTTACGAGAAGCGTTTATGCTTAAATAGCCGGTATATCATCGAGTTCAAAAGTTAGAGTTTTAAACTTACTTGTTTTACCATTTCACTGTTAAAGAATTAATGTAGTCTAAAAAGATGGGACGGTTTACTAATATTAATGTTAGAGTCTAGCCATAATAAATATTTTGCATTTTAAGAGAGTATGCTTTCGGTAGTAATTGGCTAAAAGGAGGTGGTTGGTTCATGACGCCACGTTGGTTTAGTGGTTTAAATACAGGGCCAAGATCTCGGGGTCTCAGGTTCGATTCCCGGGTCGGGCAACAAAAAGTTTCGAATTTTCGAACGTTGCTCGGGTTTGTGATCACCAACCTGCATTTGGCAAGCGTAGTGATTATTCACACAGTACACCCATCATTGCTGTGGTAACTTGAATTCAATGATGGAGGCCTTTTCCCTGCAGTGGGATGATTATAGGCTGTTACTTTACTTTTACTTACTTACTCATGACATAACATTATCCTCTTCACTGATTTAAATTTAATGTTTTGGATGTACCTAACTTATTACTATTACCGATGGTACAGTTACGATGAGCTTGATAAAAATATATTAAAATATTAATATATTAGGTCGACGGTCGTGGATGATAGCTTGTGTGAGACCGACTTAAAAATTATGTACTTTGTTACTTTAGGTATGTTGGTAGTTAACCGATAACATTCAGTGAAACCACGCTAGCTAAGCAACAGCGCTTGATTAAATTCTTGAACACAAATAATTTCTTGGTAGCTCAGAGTAACGATCCGGTTCACCAACCAGTTTCACTAAAGGTACCTAGTAATACAAGAGTCCCGGGTTCGATTCCCGGTCCATATGTTGAATCACAATTTTTTTTTTTTTTTTATGATAAGGCAAAAATTCCTCTTCTCTACCAACCGTTTACGATGCAATAGTAATATACCCAAGTGATTTTATGTGGAACATTTTAAACAAAAAAATCTTCTGTTTAAACATTTTCTTATGCAAGCCGCAAAGAAGTCTTTTATCTTACATTTGAAGTTGACTCGGAAGCCTCAAGTGGGAAAACTAATCGCGGAGTATAATAGGCGACGACTTAAGTTTGGAGTGGCCTTAGTGCAGCTATCGGCAGATAGCGAGCAAAGTTCCATGTGCCATTTACGCTGATGCGCTGATTTATGCACTTGATAGTAAGAAAATGTCCATGCCATTGTGAACCTTAAAGATTATTCAGAACTTGGTGAGATATCAGAATTATGTATTTAATAAGAAGAACAGGTAACCATTGAAATAAGTCGTAACAGTTTTCGCAGTAGTCCGCTTCGATGAAGGTAACATATACAAGATGACTTTTAGATCACCGTCAAAATTGTTTATAGGCGTTAACTACCAGATTTAGTGACCATTTATGTAGTAAAAATGTATGTCAAGTTTATAGTTTTCAATTTTTACGGTCTGAGCCTGTGAAGGTATGAAGGGAAAATCAACAACTTATGAATAGTATAAACTTAGTCATAGTATGAATAGTAAAAAGTGTTGCTAGGAGGCTGTATCAAAAAATTAGATTTTTGGCGGACGGTTTCCAGGTACTTTATCTTGTCATTTTTGTACTGGGCTATACCTAAAGAAAAATACGTCATTTGTTTTTTGTCTCGTAGATTGTTGTAAGTATCACACGGAGAAAAAGGTCTAGTTTTACTAACCAGAATTTTGAGGAAGTTAACTAGAACGCTTAGTGCTATACGTGACAACTATACATTTTGTAAATGATATTTTAAAAATCTAGTTTTTAGTAACGTGAATTTTCTGGTAGGTACATTGAACACATTTTTCGGTACACTTTACTATCAAATTTGTACTGCTAGCAATACTTAATCATAGTTGTGCCCATTACTAACTTATTATTTTGATCTTTACAAAGAAAGTACTAACTGATACTATTTAACATGTTTCGTACACTTAACTTATTTACCAGATTTTTTCAGTATTTGCAATTAGGCGACTATTTATCCTTAAAACTAATTCTGATAGCACTCGCAGTTTTTTGTTAACTTTTAATAGATTTGTTTTTACAAGTCTTTCTGGTAGTATTGTAAAATATTTTTTTCTCCGTGCAAAATTTGGAAGATGATTAAAATTTCGAAAATTGAAGTTTTAGTCGAGCATGCAGTGTATCTAATATCTGCTATTATTTCTAAATATACATAACTGAGAACGTTTTAAGTACTTGCAAGAGAACTTGAACGTACGACAAGCATGAATACTATTAGCCAGTGGCTACCAAACTGCACAAGGAGGGTAAATATGAGGCAAAGTTGCGTTCACTCTATTACGACGATTTGGACCTCCTTGAAATAGTTAGTTCCACTCGTACCGTAGTCACTGACTGCACTCTCAACTGCTTTGGGTAGAGCAACTTTGTCGCAAAGACTTTATAATGATTAGAATAATTTGTACTTGATACTACTAGGTACCTACAATGAAAACTCGGTGTAACTAAGTATATTTATTTAACGAACGCTTCGAACCCCAAGCGACAACCGGTTGTCGCGATAACAGTTGATTTTAATTGTGTCTGGAATAACTCACGATCGAGGGATTAAAATGAGGTCGAAAAACTGATGTTTGGTGGCTAGTAACACTAGTTGAATTCTTACATCGATTGACCTGAGACTGCAACCTTTTGAGGTATCGTCAATTTGTCCATATAAATAATCTTTTGGTACACCTAGCCATCATAAAAAATTTAGACATTCGTTTTTGTAAAAATATTGTAGCTACAAGTACCTCTGAGACATCCAGTTGTTCTAGTGGTTTAGGAACCGGACCAAGATCTCAGGGTGGGTTCGATTCCCGGGTAGGGCAACAAGAGTTTTGAATATTTGAACATTACTCGGCTTTGTTATCATTAACCCGCAAATGGCAAGCTTAGAGATTATGCCTGTGCCCATTATTGCTGTGATAACATGAAATTTAAATTCAATCATTTAATTGCTAGAATACAGGCTTCTTTCTTTACTCATTTACCTCTAGGACTGGATATTGATTCGAATAGTTTTGCATTAGATCGGGGGTCAGCAGCTATCGGCTCTCCTACAAACACTTAGATTCAAGTTATTTTGTAAATTGATCCGTCGCGTTATCGAGCTCGGTACCTCAGATCTTGCGCCTAACTTAAACTTGACTTAAACTTTCATGTTCAATAACACTTGAGTTAATTGACTTAGGGTTTAAGTCAAGTAAGTTGTTTTTTATGAGTTTCCAATACTTCGGCACTGTTGCACACTGACCATGATTGTTGTCAAATAAAAACAAAAGTTTTAGTGACTGTAAACACTGGATGAGACAAACTTCTTAGCGTTCCATGGATTCACCGTGCGGTGCCGGGTCCATCGTGTGGCAGAAAGAGAAACTCCGAGTAGTTCCCGGGACTTGTGACACGGGCCCCTTTCCGACGTACATCAATACTCACCTTCACTACTCGTGTTTCTCTCCCTGCCCAGCCAAATCTGGTACGAACCTGCTAATGCAGCTTTAGACACTCGCTCTAGTATAGAACTTACTGCAGTTCTGGCCAAGCCAATGTCTTTCAACAGGTTATAGAGAGATTTTGCTGGTATATCTTTTGCTCCTACTTCTACAGCATATAGACTAACTATAAATATAACCGTTTTTCGTTGATTCATTTAGGAGATCATAGTGCCTATTGCTAATTTTGACTCTCTTTAGTCAAACATATCATCTATACACCGTGCGTTTTGAACCTCCTGACAAACGAAGCCCACGTTATGTTATCACTAGTGTAACATCTTGGACGTGTTTTTTTTATTTTCATCAAAAAAATTTCTTAGAAAAATATTAAATATTGATTCTGATTCATTTTGAAACACGCTGTGACGCACACGGACTTATCTGTGTAAGGTTCATTCATCCAGGATCCGGCCAAAGCAAAACAATACGTCCGTGCGCGTCACAGCATGATTCAAAATGAATCAGTCTTATTTTTTTCATTTTTCTAAGACTATTTTAAACACCAGAGCGTGTGATAGCACAGTGTTAAAGCGTAAGTACACAACGGACAGAATTACATAAGGAATCTCAGTCCATTAAAGAGGAACTCAAAGCTATACGAGGCCTAGTGAATTTCTGGGCTGACCTAAACTGGTTTGAATAAAACATATAGTCTAAGATCCCACCATACAACGACCTTCACCAAGCTGTTTATTGGATGAAAAGTATTTTATATACAATTAAATATGCCAAAAATTATATTGCAAATGGGTTGACTAAAAAAATTCAGTCCAGAGTATGATTAATGAACAATTTTTTTTTATTTTAATTTTTTTTTTACTGGTTTGGTTAATAGACAAATTTCATACCAATCGAAAATATGAAGCCCAAAGAATATGCAAACGTTAGTTTGACTATTTTTTTCCCGTCACAACTCTTGAGTAGGCAGATATAAACAGGTAAATCGAACTAGTAACTTGCAACGGTCTGGTTAATTAAATAAAGTTAAATACAAATAAATATTATTCATTTATGAACACGGTGGTAAACGGTTGAATGCAAAAAAAAAGTCATGAAATTCGGTTGTCAAATTTTAAAAATTCTACTCTGGACTGAAATTTTTTAGGCAACCCATTTGCAATATATTTTTTGGCATATTTAATTGTATATAAAATATTTTTAATCCAATAAACAGCTCGGTGAAGGTCGTTGTATGGTGGGATCTTAGACTAATAATTTTTTATCACGTATAAAGGCCCAACTGAAGAGGCTAAGTGCGGAAAATTTAAGTCTAACTAACTAACTAAAACTATTTTAATGGATAAAATAAATTAAAATAACACTGCCAAGATGTTATATAATGGTTAAAAGACGTTGACTTGGTTTGCCAAGTGGTCGAAAATGCACGATGTATATACAAATTGCGTTTAGTACAGATTTAAATCTTGCTTTCATCCGGTTACACAAACAAAATAACAAAATGTCACATCCACTAAGTTACGTAACAGAGGTTCACAGCACTGACATGCTCGATAGAGTATACCTATGGCGTATAATAACAGGAAACGGAAGCTTGCAATGCGCTGTACTCGCGATACAAAAGCTATATAATTAAGCGCGACTCTTTGATGTCGTGCTGATAATTGTCATTCTGACCCAACATCAAAGGCGACTTTGGTGTCCGTTGAAACGCAAAACAACTGTGTAGGACTTGTACCGTAAAGGTTCATATTTTAGGATATTATGGTTGTGGACATGATTGATATCGTCGCTAATCTGACTAAGTGGCGTATCTGACATTATGGACTAAACCGACCTAACCATAGTAATTTGATACACTTTCGAAGCCAAATCGATCTGTCCAATCAGCGTATCTGTATGTATCACCGTTGCTATGATAATGCAAATACTCGGACAGATGTATTGCAGATTGTATCTATGGTTTACAAAAAAAAAGATCTTACTAAAATATTTAACTTATTCTCATAATAATATAATATAAGTGACTTAAGTCTTAACTATCTTAGTGTGATCCTCAAGATATTATTATTATGAATGTTTACGCTATTTTTTATTTCACTTACATCACTCCAATTATCGGAATGAGTGGGCCATAAGATCACGCCACCCAATCAATTTGTGCTGTGTGTGTGTGTAAACCAGTGACCGGGCCCGCTTGCAATACGATACCCGTCTGAGTTGCGCGCAACGATGTCATTATTTTGTGGCACTTGATTTTATAACGTTTGATAAAAAAAATAACATTTTATTTGGGCATTTCTACTTGAACGACCGATTGACCTACTGGAGTCAAAAAAATACTTTTGAAATTTAATTACGTAGGTACCTGAAAAAATCACACGTATTTATTGGACTTTTGACCTGATGGAGAGCATATGTCAACTATGTTAGAAATCTCCATATGTAAACTTGAAAAATTATGTCTCAGGCGGGACATTTAAAATCCATCCTTGACCGGTTACAATCGAAGTAAGAGTCTCAGCACACAAATTGCAGTGTTTAGCTAGATGTCTATTATATAAATAGATATTCATAATTAGGTACTTATAAAATGTTGTTGTATGTAAGAGATAATGTCGAAATAACAGAAACATTTGAACTGTTTTGCAAATAATATTATGTCTCGAAAGTTTAATCAGAAGCTCAGTCATCTGGTAAAAGCTCCCTATTTTCAAATCGCTGACAGCCGACATTGAGGTGCAAGATACTCGTATTCTAACTGACTTCAAAAATGTTTTTGTTAGTGATGCGTATTTTCTAAATGTATGTAGGTAGGTATACCGAATACCAGTCCTAAATTTTAAAGTTAATTAAAAATATTACTTTTAATATTAGGTAGCGAAGTAATTTAACAATAATTTAATTTACTTCGCTACAATGTACTTAGTACTTATTGAACCGCGTTTAAAAATAGGAAAAAACATCACTTACCGAGATGAGGTGGTTGTTTCTTCCTTCTACTCGATCGTTTTTATTTCTTTTGTATTTTTTTAACCCTATTGTTCTCTTGTTGAAGTTGGAATTTTTTCAGACTTCAAATAGAGGCGCTCTGGGTTTTGCTTTATGTATTTTATTTATTTAAGTTCATCGATTTTTCCGTCAATTCATCATAACCAGTATATATTAGTTCACCGCTGTTCACTGGAGACCCCGCCAAAAGGAGAATCTTGCCATAATCACTAAGCTTGGCGTCTGCCAACCCGTCTGGGTTGGCTATAGAAGTGTGGCCAATGTTAGAGGAAAGACGTGTGTGTGGCGCGGGGTTGAGTATCTAGATGTTATGTGGCGCCAGGCAATCATCTTATACCTACACAAACTATAATACCCATGGACCATAGTATCAGTACGTAAATATTAAAAAAACGTTCAGTTTTAAAAACAAAAAAGGGTTCAAATTGTTCGGTTTCGTGGGCTGAGCTGCCGCCTTTTTGGTTTTGCGTTATTTCAATGACAAATAGTATATGATATACATAAAATTTGATAAAATTTGATAATGTATTTTAATAATGTTAAGCAAATATTAAGTCATGATATTGTTGTACTATAAAAGTAACTTTGCACCTTTTGGACTCTATTCCTTATTAAAATATTTCTTATATCACTTTTAAATACATGATAGAGAATTACATAAACGGGACTGAATGCTACATACATTTCGTAACTGGTAGACTGTTTCTGTAACGTTCCAGTCGCGTTACAACGGCCGTTACACAAAGCAACTGCCCCGGGAGTGGCGGCTTCGTGGGCGGGCTTGTATTATTTCTGCCACTCTTAAACTGTCATTTAAATTTCATTCATAATTAGCAGTTAAAATGCAACACGAAAGTCTGAAATCCTGACATGATATATAAGATGAACAATATCTATAACAAAATTAGAGTAAAGTTTTTTTTTGCTGGTGACCGTCTGATTTTTAAACTTTTGAGAAAAAAACTTTCTTTTTTTTTCCTATTAGATGTGGTTTTTGCAGTCGTTTTTTTAAGAATTTTAAATGGTATTCTTTAGAATAGTGACACAATAATCAATCCCTAAAATAGAAATTACCGTACATTGGAAGCTTTTACTCGGTTGTATAAACAAAAGGTCAGAACAGGACGAGCGAGCGATTCCGTCGAGTGACTCTAATGAGACATGCTTGAGCTCCGCCCGCTGCGCCATTAGTCACCGCTTTCTCGACACTTCCGTAAATATTTACCGAGATAGCCCGAGCTTGCGTATAGTATCAAGTCAATTGGGTGAAAAATATAGCGGTTTAGTTAACAGTTATAAAGTATTACTTTATATTTTGATTTATACCGACATTTGAAATACTTTACAGCGTTGGTAGTCACGGGTAGACTAAGATTTTTCTTTCTTGATTCGTCTTAGAAGGTAATTTAAAAATTTTTAAACAACTACCGCCCTAAAATTTAATATTATTTTCGTTATAGAAATAATTTCATGAAGTTGTTAAAAGAGCGGCAAGTGTGTACGGAGCATCAATTCTCGTAATTTGGCATGGATAATAACAGATAGCGATGGCATGGATAGTAATTAATAGATGGCGATTAGTGTTGCCCAAATACAAGAACAAGACGATACTTGGCCAGTCTTGGTCTTGGTCTTGCATCAATACACCACCTGGTCTTGGTCTTGGTATTGCACTCCCAGTCTTGGTCTTGGTCTTGGTCTTGCAGCAAGAGTCTCGCAAGTCTTGCAATTACCTATAAGCTTGTCGCTATTTATTAAACGTTACTTTAGATATTAGAACAACGCAACAGAGTAGGTACATTTTGAGCTCGAATTAACATTGCCATAGTAAAGACCAACTATAAATTTATAAATGTCTAAACATTTCATGAGAAATTAAAAAAAACAACTGACACCGGTTGGGGTTTGAACCCACGACCTAAGCCGTCAGTGCCGATTCTCTAACTAACTAACTATCCAACTGAGCTATCAACTGTGTCGCGCGGGAGTCAGTCTGTTTCTTAATAAACGTTAACATTTAATAATCTTCAATGTACTAAAACTTTTAGTTTTCAAACGGTCAGGCAGGCCAAAGCCGAGCCTAGATCATGATACAAAAAGTTACGGGTTCGATTTCCGACTTAAGGCTTAAATCGTGTTAAAGTTACTTGGTGTCATTACAACAATAAAAAACGCTTAATTTTAATAAAACATGTAGGTATCGTTCGTTGGTGCGGCGCGCGTTAGTGTTGGGGGCTTACTCCGACAAACCGACACTCGAAGGGGTCTACTGTTAAAAATGTGATTGTTTTAAAAAAAATATGATTGCTTTTAAAAACATATTTTTATACCAAGTATATTTCAAAAAAAAGTCCTAACGCATTGCAAGACGCAAGAGTCTCGGAGGCTTGGTCTTGTTCTTGCTTAAATCTTGCACAGTCAGTCTTGGTCATGGCCTTGCTAAAATTAGGCGGTCTTGGTCTTGGTCTTGATTTTGCAAAAATGTAAGAACAAGACCAAGACTGCAAGACCAAGATCGATTTTGGGCAGCACTAATGGCGATTTTAAATATTTTTTTGATATACCTAAGAAGAGCGATGTTAATGAAAAAGCGCTATAACCTATAGTGTGATATAGACGACTCTATTCTCAATCATCATCATCAGGGGTTGCGATTACAGTTTGGCTAATAGCAGAAAAAGAAAATGCCCGTCTTCTTCAGCCATTGTAGAAAATGGGTGAAGCTATTCTTTAAATGTACCGGCACCACAAGAAATCCAAAACCAGCGTTATGGTGAAGTCAAAAATTTGATATCATCATTTTTGAAAAAAACAAAACGGAATCTCAATATTTTAGTTTGTAAGAAACAAAAATAATAAAATGATGATATCAAATTTCTGACTTCACCATAGTATTAATATGCATAATATGTAAACATAGGATGGTTACAGCTTGTTATAGCATTTACCTAACACCCTGTATATCTAGCTAAATAAACTGTAACGTATGAAAGACGATCCCTACATTCTCGACTTCGCGACAAACGTCCAGATTTTTTCCTCTCGTGATATATGACGCTTCAGAAAAGGTCATTTTTCAACCGTGTAAAAGTGAACACTTGCATCGGATAAACTGACTTAGTTATATTATGCACTTTGCTTTTCGAGTGTACTAAAATTTTTAAAACAAACTTTTCCTTTAAAACTTTTAGTTTATATGAATTTCTGGTAACTCTACTAATGGACTTTTATTCATATAGTACAATCAAACGGATTAACTGACGAACCTTTGTGCGGATAAAAAAAATAATTTGGTCTACGTTTTGCGAGAATGAGAGGATCTTACTCTTAGCCCTAGGATACTCCCTTAGTAAATTGAAGAAAGCTGGAATATTTTGTACTATTCTCAAATTTTAAAGCGCTACTAATCGAATAGAACTACTTAATACACAGTCTCATACAAATTTGAAATCTATACTAGAATCATTACTCAGTCACAATTTTGTATGACTTGATATAAGTTTTAATTTCAAAATAATGATAGCAAGTTTTTTTACTATATATGTAGGTACTTAACGTCCTGAATAGATGATATGTCTTTTAGTTTCTCTTGTTTATACCAGATATTATAATATACCGTATTTTAAAAAGAACTTACTTACCTTGGCGCAGGTCATGTGACTTCTAAAAAAGTTCTTACCATTAATGTTATAATTATTTTTTACATCATAAAACATGATGTAAAAAATAATTATGGGTTAAAACATAACTGTTTTTTTCTTTGATACAGTGACTCGAAAAACTGTCAAATCGTTAGAGTTTCGTAGTCAAGTCAAGGAACTCTTACTTCGCCATGTCCGTTTGTCTATCTATCCGTCCGTCCACGGTTAGAACATACACTAGAATACTAGCATTTCTCTAGAACGTCAAACTTCTAAATTAGTAATCAGATTTTTTCGCGTTGTCCTTGAGGCGGTGCCTGTGCTATGTCACTACCTCCTCCAATAGACAAACTACTGTAAAGGGGCTCTTACTCAAATGTATACGAGATCGTTTAGCCCACGTATCTACTAGCTATCGTGGCCATTTCGTTGATAAATGTCCGTCGTTAGTACTAGGTAGCCGCTGGCGTAATGTTGAGTGTCGAAGTCGATTAGAACAATTTACTTTCGGTATGACGCGGCATTTGTCCGAATAAAGTACTATCTGATTGACAATTTATTCAGGTTCGTGCGACCATTTTGACATACAACTGTTATGACATGTAATCATTTATTTAGATATTCTGAACCCTACCATGCTGGTAACAAAGCTCATAATTGTATCACATCGCAACCGTAATTGCTTTCGTGCAGTAATTTGTTGTTGCCGCGAGGCACCATTACAAATATAGAAGAACACAGCCCCTTCTTTTTGTTTGAGCGTTATTAAGAAGCGACTAATAATTACCGCCAGAAGACGATGGCCAACAGCGTTTTATTCTTCAAGAAGCCCGCCTGTCAACGAGGCGATTATGGCATGATCCTGCTTTCAGAGAAGCCTATGTCCAGCAGTGGACTACTTTTGTGCCACGTGACAATTTTAAGTACCTAAATTAACTGGTAGACTGTCAAGAACGGATCAAACCCATTTGACAGTAGATTTATGTTGTCTGTAAATTATTGCGGCTTAAATTGGAATATTGAAATCATTACTACTGTTGTGGTAATCATCATCATCTCAGCCAAAAATTCCCACAGCTGGTCATAGGCCTCCCCTAGGTATATCCAAGACAATCGATCCTGTTCTATCGTATACAGCGGCTTCCCACGAACTACACCACATCACCAGTCCACCGGGGACCTAAACACATATTGTTGTCAGTTGCTGCTATTCCAGAACCTTACCTCCCCAACGGCCATCGGTTCTTTCTGCTATGTGTTCCCACTGCCACATCAGCTCAGTAAATCTTCAAGCGATGTCGGTCATTTTTTATTTACCTCCTCTCATCATCATCATCAGCCTATCGCAGTCCACTGCTAGACATAGGCCTCTCCTGTTGCTAGCCATTTAGGTCGATCCTCGGCTTCTCGCATCCAGTTCCTGCCAGCCATCTTACGCAAATCATCACTCCATTGAGAGCGTCCTACACTACGTTTGCCGAGAAGCAGTCTCCACCAAAGAACTCGATTACCCCAGCGGTTGTCGGTTCTGCGGCTAATATGGCCAGCCCACTGCCACTTCAGCTTGCTAATCCGGTGGGCTATGTCGGTAACTTTAGTTTTATTTACCCCCCCTTTCAAATTTACATAAATGTAAATTATGGTCTTATATTAACATATCATGTTCTTAATATTACCCAGACAAATAAATAAAGCCTTGTTTATTAACATTCAATTTATTAGACGTTTATAATAATATTTGATTTCTGCAACGCAATATTCAATAACTTTGTTTGTATTTAATAAACATACATCTGCTTCTGATGAGGAGATCAACATTTGCCTTTGTGATACAATATTTTCTATTTACAAGCGTTTAAACAAGTGTTGTATCGGCGTTTCAAGAATATACATCTATGTTACTTTATACACATTTCAGCCTAACTCGTCTACAGTTGAATGGATATTTACAATCAGTGAAATATATAAACAAGCTTTTGTCCTTTAACAAAGAAGTAGGATTACAGTTTACTCTCGGAGGATAATAGATATCGAATTGATATTTAAAACTTCGCTGTAAACAATATTAATTAATTAAATAAGTTATTTGAGAAACGGATAATATTACAAATAATTTGTACACGATTAAATACAATCAAATTATACATTATTAGTATAATCTTGTAGTAGAACATTTATGTCAATAACTAAATTACACAGAGTTAATCGTAAACAAGGTTTTCAAGGTTCTATTTTGAATTATTTGAAGTAATAAGTTGAAATGTTTTTCATATTTATATATCTTAAAACTGTATTTTTTGTGCTCGCCGAAAATAATTGCACTTACCTATACACATAATAAACGTTTTGTTTTATTGTACTCATTACTTTGATAACATGGAAGATTTATTGTATCGCATCGACTGTGTTCGTGACAACTACTATTGAAATAAACGAAGATTATACTCGTACTAGAGACTAGACTAGCTGTTGCCCCGCGACTTCGTTTATGTAGAATGATTAATGTAGAATGATGTTTCAGAACTGACTGATAGATAAGACAAAATCATGTCGACCCTTAGGATGCGAGAAATAAAACTTTACTGTATCCCACGGGAACCATATTTTGTTCGGCACAAAAAGTAGCACATGGGTCGTTCCGTATTATATTCGCCCCATCCACCATCGCTTCTGCGGCAGACATGTTGTCCTATTGCCATTTCAGCCTGATGATTTTGTAAGCTATGTCAGTGAATTTCATTCTCTGGTGGATAATTTCATTTCTGATTTTATCATTCAATAAAAATACCAAGCATAGCCCTTTCCATAGTGACTATAAACATTAGGCACTCCTGTGGACACTGGCAAAGAGACTGAATAGACAAAAGCTTGCAATCGTCTATCTCTGTCTTAAGTTTCAATTGGATCAGCAGTTCTGTCGTGATGGACTAACACACATCCTTCTACATTTTCGCATTTACAATATTAAGCCTGAATAAACATTATGATATTCTGTGATATGACAAGTAATCACTGCCCAAATAGATCTAGAAAAGGGATTCTGTTATTATGATATAATAAACTTATTACGCACGGTTCGATTAACTCGATTAGAAAACTCCGTTGTCTTCCTCGCCCTGTTCCTTTTCTGTATATATGATTTTTTGAGAGACTAGGAAGTCTTTCAAACTCACTTTCGTAAAACATTCAATCTTCGTAGTTAAGGCTGTCTTCTAAGGGTTAAGAGGAAAATAATACTGCGTCATTAAATTCGTATTACTGTTAAAGTGTGTACACTTACAGACATAGAGTTGGTTCCCTAAAACATCTTTAATTTTGTAGATAAAATAATGTGAAAATTATATTCTGACCGATAAATAAAAATCGTCTTAGTCTTACCTCTTCACATCATTCTGTTTTTTAGTCTGTGCAGTACCATTTGACATATTCAAATTCCGTAAAACACTGTCATAGAAAACACTCCATAAAATAGCAGAATTTAATCGTAAAAAGTAAGTTAGCTTTGCTTGTTAGCTTTTATTAAATCTAACCTGGGCAATGATTTCTTTTAAAAGCACAATATACCGGCGGCACGGCCCTATGTCGCCGGAACAAATTTAGACCCGCCCGCGGCGGTTGTTTAGCGGAGCAATGACTGCTACCTTTGCCGCCAGCGTAGTGTGTAAGTAGCCTTACTTGTAAGTTCTGTGATTTTTCACTAATGTACTTCACCAAGTACTTTTAGAAGTACACGGGGCCTTACGAGTCTAAAGTAGCGAACCTATCCAGTTGCACGGACACAGCCGATGCGTATAGTGGTCATAGTGAGTACATGCTCACGTCTGCGTCGCCCAGCAGCAGGGTAGACTCACAGAGCTTGAGTTCTGTACTTTTAGAAGGATGCGGGGCTTTAGAGGCTAGAGTAGCGAACCTAACCAGTTGCTCGGACACAGTCGATGCGTGTAGTAACCACTAGTCGTCATAGCGAGTGCATGCTCGCGTCTGTGTCGTTCTCAGCGCCGCCCAGCAGCTGGGTAGACTCGCAGGGCACGACGTGTTTTGTACTTTTAAAAGTACGCGGAGCCTAACGAGTCTAAAGTAGCGATCCTAACCAGTTGCTCGGACACAGCCGATGCGTGTTGTACCCACTAGTCGTCATAGCGAGTGCATGCTCGCGTCTGTGTCGCTCTCAGCGCCGCCCAGCAGCAGGGTAGACTCGCAGGGCGCGCGTTGTCCGGGCGCGGGCTGCGCCGGCAGTAGTCACAGCTCGATAGGCGCGGCGCCTTTCCACGTAACCCCCGCGCGGAGGAGATGGTATAGCCGGAGGACACACCATATGCAAAGGCACTGCGGGAAAAAATAATGTTTCAATAAATTTTTCTGATACCAAAGTAAGTAATACTAAAGCACCTTGGTTTGGAATTATAGATGATACGGGTAGTACCAATAACACTTATTCCAAGACAAAATAGACAAGTGCTGATATCAAAACTGACTTCACCATAGTATTTCTAAGCATGTTAACATAGACTGGTTACGGCTTGTTATACCATTTACCTAACACACTGTAAATTGACAGGTCCAGGAATCGTACTCGGAAGCTCGAAACTGGCGACTCCTTGAGAACCGGCGTGCACGCCAATCCGCCAAATATTATTTTTTACTTTAACTAGGCTTTGTTTTTCAGCGTAGTGTGACGGGTATTTCATAGGTAATGCAATAGTTGATCGAATAATCACTAATTATGTGCTTATTAGGTATATTGATCAGAATTCTGAATTCCTGACTAATTAGCAAATACGGCGATCATCCTTTAATTAAGTAACATCATTTACTATATAAAATTTTAGTTTGACTTATAATTATGATGTACCTACCTACCTAGATAATTGTTTATCTATTAGAATGAGTAATTATTTAGAAACAATAATCATGATTATATGCACGTTATCTTTATTTTTATAATTCAACTATAGCTGTTCCCCGCGACTTCGTCCGCGTCAATTTCCGTTATTATGATCGCGATTATTTTTGCAACATTTTTTACTCATGCTTCGCATTGGTCGCAGCGTGATGTTATATAGCCTAAAGTCTTCCACGATAAACGGACTATCCAACACAAAAAGAATTTTCCAAATCGGACCAGTACTTCCTGAGATTAGCGCGTTCAAACAAACAAACAAACAAACTCTTCAGCTTTATAATATTATATATATATATATATATATATATACATATATAGTATAGATTATTTCTGTAATTAAGACCACGAAGAGTTTTACTTTTTTTCATTGAATTAAGTATGTGCGTCTCTTTCATTCTAACGATATTTACAAGTATTATAATGTTGTAGTCACTGTACACACTATTTTCTGTTACATATTATGTTTGAGGACCATTTAGATCAGTAAACGCTACTTCTGAGCCATGGGTCGCGGGTTCGATCCCCGCACAGCACAAATATTTGTGTGCATGAACATATCTGTTTGTACTGGTCTGTGTTTTTTTCTATGTATAATAAGTATATATTTATAAAGAAAAAGTATAGAAGTAAGTTTTTCAGTTTCTTGTACCCTATACACCAAGCTACTTAATAGTAGCTTAATTTGGGACTAGAGGGCTCTGTGTGACACAGAATTTGAAAAAAAAAATACAGAAAGAAAGAAATGTCTGACAATGTTATCCTAATTATTACTTGATAAATTACTTACATTCAGAAATATTCTTGGTATTAGGAAAGAGATTTCAGCTTTGCACATAGCGTCGAATTGCTGAAACAAAAAAACAATGTTAATTAACCGACAATTAGCTTAAACGAATACTAGTTTGAGGTGATATAAAAAAAAACATTACAGCCATTTGAAATTTGTAAAATTATAAAATTTTCTTAAATCCAGTTTATAAATCTGATTTCATTTCTCATTTCCGTGGGGTGCTAATCGTAAAGCAAATCTTATCAGTCAGAAGAGGAGGCACAGAAGCGTCTTCTCTTTTTTATTCATACAATCGCAAACCCGCCTCCCGCCAAGTGTGGCGATTATGGCTAATTCCTACTTTTAGAAGCCTTTGCAAGATAATTAATAACCGGGTGATGATATCATTTTAAGTTTTTATTTCTACCCTTAGGAATACATTTCTACTCCAAATTTAAAGTGGACCAATTTAGAGCAAGACCATTTGTATGTTTCTTTCAATATACTATTGATCAAAAAACCACGAAGTATCTTTACATAGTACAGTACTTCTATGCAGTCAAAAAAAAGGTATGTGACAAAACATCAATTAAGCCTTCCTCCTCCATCGACATTTGCCCTTTTGGTAAAATTTCAACATCGATTTTATGAAGACTGCGAATATGCTTGTAATTGGTAATTGATAAATGGAATTGCCAGTTGACTACTTTAGACGAGCTTATTTCTTCAGCTTGCTTTTACGGAACAAACCAATTAGAGACAAAATTAAATTTCAATTCCAACGTAAGTGACTTTTCGTCGTTTTAACTAAAACAGAACCGTTGAAAAGCTTCAAATAAGCCATAAATTTTAAGTCAGTGCTTAATAATTGTAGGTGGTGATTGGTTTGGCATTGACTTAAAATTTGCGGCTAAATTCACGCTTTACAAAAGCTGTCGAACAAAAAAATATTCGATTTCATCCAACCTGGTAAAAAGTTGTAATACTTAAATACACCCATAACAAGACTTTCCACAACATCCACATTTTCCACTGCGTTCTGCCTTTTGTAACCCTCCACTCGTGATGTCCAGTCGTAAGCTTCAGATTATTTGACCATCTCGCTAGTAAAAGTATTAAGTCTGATATATAAGCAAAAGTTGTTTGTTTAAGAAAAACATTCGTATCGCACTTAGTTTCCCAAGCTTAATACAAGTTTGAAGGACAGGAACTAATCAATAGTGGTATTGGGAGTTTGGTGTTGATGTGGAAAATAGCTGTAATAACATTTACGACTGTTGTTAGAAATGAAATGAGCCATCAACAGCCGGTTAATTATTTTAAACGCAACTAACAGATTGTACAGCTTTACTTAATTAACAAAAAAAAAAACTAAATTTGAAGTCGGCCGTGATTAATCATGAGCCGATTGTAATTGATTGCTTGTTTGGCACCGACTCAAAGAAAATAAAAGATGAATTAATCTATTTATTTACTTTGAAATTACAACTCCGTATATACCCTCTGAAATAGTGGCGCCTGACGCGGATAACAAAACCGGCTGTTTTGGGTACGAACCCCGGGGATTAATGATTATGTGACAAATACTACCTATCATTTGTGTTCGATCCATGGATGCATACACAGACATTGATAGGCCTAGATGCCCCAAGTGTACGTACTGCGCGTGTCAAAAAAAGGTTGAACATGTTCAACTTTTGACCGCGCTTGTTATTGAAATGTGCGTATTTTATTTAAAAAACTATTATTTTATCATTTGTGTCTATTACTATGTAAATACATGTACCTGTGTGCATACTACATGTTTAAATTACATTGCTGCATTTAGTTTTAAAGGTGTTGTACCCTTTCATTAGTCATAGCATTACTTAGTTAGACACAACCATTATTTAGTCATAGCATAGGGAAATTTCCCTATGGTCATAGTTATCATAGTCAGCTCTATCAGTCCACGGCTGGACATAGGTCTCTACAAAAGGAGGATTTTGGCATATTTGCCACGATTGGCAAGCGAGTTGACGATCGCATTTTGGCCAATGGTAAAGAGAAGACGTTGTTGCGCGTCGTTTCATTCGGCGGTACTCGTTTTCTAAGACAACCTTAAGACGAGAGGGGTTGGGGTTATTCTTTATTGTGCCGGCACCACATGGCCCTTGCCTAACAGAAAAAGGATAAAACTCTGTTTTATTTAGGACTGGATAATTGGTGGATATTTAAATCAATTAATATTTTTTTTTAAACGTGTTAAAAGTGTTATATACTATTACTAGCTGATCCGGCAAACGTTGTTTTGCCATAAAAATGATTAAATTACTAAAATGGCTAACAAAAAATAGAGTTTGGTGGTAAAAGGGTAAAAATTTAGGGTTGTATATATTTTATAATATTTTAATATTTTACTACCCTACCCCTACCCTACCCCTACCATACCCCTACCCTAACCCTATCCTACCCCTACCCTACCCTAAGGTGGGGGTAAAATCAAGCGTACTATTGACAAACCGATATGCTTGATGATACCCCTATTCCCAGCATCTGTCCGATGCTAGGTCTGGCTAATGGTTTAGGGAGTAGCGCTACAGTCGTAAAGATCCCCTAAACAAGGCCAGTGGACTATCCTGCACGAGGTTGCCGCCTGCTTTTGGCCAAATTCCCTAAGAAATTGGCGTAACAAAAACCTCTGGCCGAAAAATCCATATTAAATATAAGTAATATATTCATCCCTATACACAATATATATGTACGTATATTTATTATTTCCCGAGCTGTGTCCCACTCGAGGCTGTGTGGATGCAGGCCCGACTATCGCTCAATTGCGCTGATAGCAGGTAGGGGCACTAGCCTCCCGCGTGTTTGTGCCGTGCGTGGAGACCCGTAAGGGAGGATGAAGGAATCCTGGAAGTTGAGCTGCGGTATGACCGGTGTGCGATGTCACTCCAAAGCAACACACCTCTTTGGTCCGGATTTCTGCTGAAACGGGAGGACGGAGGCTAGCCACCTCAGTTCAATCGGCTGAGATATCCCGTCAGAGGGCTGTCAGGCGAGGTCTCCGAACACATGGAGGCGAGCGGTTCCGTCGCGGTGGCTGGCTTGCGACTTCAGGTGGTTATACCCTCCGCCTGAAGACAATCGCGGCCGAAACCTCGACGGGGGACTGCTCCGTCTACTGTGTGGGAAGAGACCTATATCCCAGCAGTAAACCTGGCGCTGAGTGCACTCGGCGCTCAGCGTTCCCTTTTGCGGGCTCCAAGGAGGGTGGGTAACTGTTGGGATGAAGACTCCATCATTTAGCCTATGGATTCTAAAAGGGCCCAAAATAACACCACCGACCCAGCTGCGACTGACGCGCGGGTAAAGGTTGCTGCGCCATCCAGCGCGCAACCTACAGCTAACCATCGTCCTGCTGCGCCCAGTAGCGCGCGGACTACCATCGCTTCGTCTCCATCCGAACCTCTGGATCTCGGCACGCTGAGAGACGCCATACCAAGCTGCACTCAGCAAGCTGAGACGGCTTGGAATGTCCTCATAAAACCGAGGAGGAAGAAGAAGAAGGGGGATCAGCCCGGTAAGCAAACCCAAGGGCCACAACCTTCTACCTCCAAGACAGGACCTGCTGTTCAGCAGACGTCAAGGAGGGAGAAACGCGATCGCGCGCGTTTAAGCAAGCACCGCCTAAGCCAGAAGGCTGCTGAGGGGACGGATTTGTCGATGGCCGAAAGGCACCCGACCCCGTCGGAACCCGCAAGGGCATCCGCGGCCCGTGTAACTGTGCCAAACCGAAGCGCTGGACCCAGTCCTGCTGCTGGTAAGGCAATCAGCGAAAAGGCCCCCCGAAGCGACCCGAAAGCTGAAAGCGGGAACGCTGCACGCAGCGCACAGCTCACTCAGCGCGGTAAGAGGGCGGGCAAGCCAAAATGGTAGCGCCTAGCGGCCAGAGAGGCGAGCGGCAAAGCGGCTGCGAAGACCACTGCGTCTAATGGGGGGAAGAGGAGTCGTCCTGACGACACCTTAACGCCCCGGGACGAGGGTAAACGCGCCAAGCTGAGTGGCTCGTCTCTGGGACCGAACGCCGTCAGATATGCCGACGCACTAAAAACCAACGACCTCTGTGTCGCCATCACATCTGAGCCGTTCTACTTCCTGACGGAGGAAGATTCGGCTCACATTCAGAAGTGCATCGTGGAGGCCTACGACGCTACCCTCTTCTCAGAGGACACCAGCGTCCGTACTCCATTCTTCCGAGGGAAGGCCTTCCTAAGTGAAGGAGTCGTCAAGATGTGGTGCGAGGACGACTACTCGGTGGAATGGCTCCGCCACACCATCACCAAGATCACACCGCCCCGACCTGACACCAAGCTGACCTTATGTCGGCAAAGGGATATCCCGAGAAGGGTCAAAGGGGCAATCTTCGTGCCGGACTTCACTGACGGCACAGTCGAGCGTCTGCGTTTGAGACTCCACAAAGCGAACGCAGACCTATACAACGTGACCTCATGGAACCTGTACCATGCGGAGGAGGCCGCTAAAGAGGGCGCTATCTGGCTAGTGCTGGGAATCCCAGAGCACGAAGCCAAAACTCTGAAGCAGAGAGAGAGGCGTCTACGGTATAAGTTGGGGTCAGTGTACGTCAAATTCCTTGACGACACCAACCGACCAGCAGAGTGTCACACCGTCGAGGCCGCCAATGAGACTCCAAACCTCGTCCAGCACGAGGCCACTGGAGACTTGTCTGGCGCGCCACCTCAACACGACCTGGGTCGCCCTGTTCCGTCCTCGGAACAGGTACCGACCACTAGCAGCGAACCCCAACCTCGCACATCCAGTCCCGAACCCGTGGATTGGTGGAAGTTGGGGTTAGACATCAACGCCGAGAAGGAGAGGCAGCTGTTGGGTAGTGATGGCTCTGCCAGCTCACCACCCAAACTCCTATAAAGCCCTTCAGGCAAACCACCAGCACAGCCAGACCGCGACGGCTATGCTTCGCAGGCAGCTGGAGGGTAACACCGAGACCATAGCCCTTATCCAAGAGCCGTGGATAAGGGGGAGCAGGATATGTGGTCTCTCAAACATAGGATACCGATCGATGCTGGATACAACCGTAAGTCACCCCCGTACCTGTATACTTGTACCAATAAATCTGAAAGCTACAATCATGAATGAGTTTTGTTCCAGGGACCTTACAACTGTCAGGCTCCCTACCGACCCTTCTAACGACCTGCCCACAGTGGTGCTAGCGTCTGCCTACCTGCCTGGCGATGAGCAAGTACCCACTCCAGCACTGGAAGCACTGGTCACCTACTGCGAGAAGGAAGGGTTGGCACTCATCATCTCCACGGACAGCAACGCGCACCACGGTGTCTGGGGGATGGATAAGTCCAATGATAGAGGTGAGGAACTCTTAAACTATCTTTCCACTACCAACCTTGTAATACTTAACAAAGGCGCCAAGCCGACGTTTATTACAGCACAAGCAGAAACCATCATAGATCTCACCTTGGCAACAGAGAATATTTCTCAATACGTGTCGGGCTGGCACGTATCCGATGAACTCTCATGCTCTGACCACAGGTGGATCCGATATCAACTGCACACGTACGTCACTCCTGCTATACCGCGACGCAATCCGCGGAAGATGGACCGCATCAGGTACAAGCCCCTGACCAAGGAAAGTCTGAAATTAGTAGGTATTCCTGCAACGTACGAGTCCACTGCGGACATCGATGCACATGTCAACAACTTAACCCAATCCCTAAACCACTGCTTTGAGCAAACCTGCCCTCTCGAGGTTCCGCGGACCAGAACCAATGGTAAATACCAATGGTGGGGACCCGAACTCGAAAGACTTCGACATAAGGTAAGGAAATTGTTCAACAGAGCCAAAAACACCAGGCAGCAGGAAGACTGGGACAAATACAAGGAATCACAACGCTTACTTAAGAAGCGCATCAGGTTCAGGAAAACCGAACACTGGAGACGCTTCTGCGAAGATATAGTAAGTAACAATCAAACCGCCAAGGTGAAAAAGATTCTGTCGCGTGGGCCGGAACGCAGCATAGGGAATCTCAAGAAACCAGACGGCAGCTTCACCAACACAGACGACGAAACCTGCGAACTGTTACTCCAAACCCACTTTCCCGGCTGCCGGATCACCAGTGACACAGGCTGGTCTGGGGTAACGGACTACAGACCGCAGGACTCGGACTGGAAAACCGCCACAGTAATTGTCGACCACGACAAAGTAAGATGGGCAATCAACACCTTCCTCCCATACAAATCAGCAGGCCTTGACGGCATCTTCCCGGGTATGCTGAAGTGGTGTGCGGATGAGCTAGTGAGACACCTTGTCGCCATCTACAGGGCATGCCTAGCTTTCCGACATACGCCACATAAATGGAGAGAAGTAAAGGTAGTATTCATCCCCAAACCCGGCAAAAGCGACTACACACAGCCGAAGTCCTTCAGACCGATCAGCCTCACATCTTTCCTGCTCAAAACGCTGGAAAGACTCTGCGATAGGGACATTAGGACAAACGTGCTTGTAAGCGAAACCCTACATCCAAATCAACACGCCTACAGTATGGGCAAATCCACCGAATCGGCCCTACACACTGTAGTAAATAAAATCGAGTATGCTCTTAATCACAAACAATCTACCCTAGGTGTCTTTATTGACATTGAAGGGGCGTTTGATAAAATTAACTTCACCAGCATAGGACGGGCACTGTGTAAACATGGCGTCAACCCAACAATGGCGGGGTGGATAGACGGCATGCTAAGGAACAGAGCCATACAATTCACCGTGAATAATACTACCAGAGGAATAGTGGCGAAGGGCTGCCCGCAAGGGGGAGTCTTGTCGCCGCTCCTATGGAACCTTGTTGTTGATGAACTCATAGAGAAACTCAACAGCAAACATTACTTCACGGTGGGATATGCTGACGACCTAACTATACTCATCAGCGGACCCTTTGAGAACATTTTATGTAACCTAATGGATTCCGCTCTCAGGATCGTAGAACTTTGGTGTATAGATCATGATCTCTCGGTTAACCCAGCAAAAACCGAGCTTATCCTATTCACCAAAAAACTGAAGTTACCCAAACTTAAACTACCAAAACTGTTCGGAACGCAACTGTCCCTCTCAAATGAAGTCAAATATTTGGGCGTCACACTAGACGATAAATTACTGTGGGGGAAACATGTCGAACAGAAAATTAAATGTGCCTCCATAACCTTCTGGCAATGCAGAGGTCTAATGGGCAAAACATGGGGTCTATCTCCCAAGATCACACTATGGCTTTATAAAGCTATGATTAGACCCATCATCACATACGGCGCGATCGTTTGGTGGCCCAGAACCAAACTAATGACAGGGGTGAAAAAACTGGAAAAATTCCAAAGACTGGCATGCTGGACCTTTTCGTGCAGCAGGAGGCAGCTATAGCGGCCACAAGACTGAAACACCTAGGCCTGTGGAAAAATCTTGCGAATAGTCACAGCGACATCTGGTATAGAGGACTAAAATCCACTCCCCTACTAGAAGCACCCTGTGACAAAACACCGAAAATCTATGTGTTCAACAAATCATATAGAATTCACTTATTAGGAAACAGTTCAGACTCATCGGGAATACATGAGGTCCAAATCTACACTGATGGTTCCAAAACCAAATCAGGTACAGGCGCCGGAGTCTTCTCGATGGACCTAAACATAAATATATCTACACCGCTGGGTGAGGATAACTCGATATTCCAATGCGAGTGTATTGCCATAATCCAGGCTGCCACTGCCATAAAGAAGAGAGAGGTTGCTGACTACGGCATTCGCATACTCTCTGATAGTATGGCGGTTCTCAAAGCCCTGGAGAGCAACATCATCACATCCAGCCTTATTTACAAGTGTCACCTGGCCCTTGAAGACATTGCCACAAGGAACAGTGTCACCTTACAATGGATCAAAGGACACAGCGGCTCCCTGGGCAATGATGCCGCAGACCAACTCGCTAAAAGGGGATCAGATCTTACGGTTTTCGGCCCCAGGCCACACCTGCCTATCCCTTTTAACCAATACAGGTCATGGCTGCGACATCAAACCCTAGTCAAACACAACGACCGCTGGGCCAATATCAGCAACTGCAGACAGTCCAGAGAGGCCGTACCGGCTCTTTCACCGCGTCTGACTCGCAACTTGATCACCCTAAGCAGAAGTGACCTTCGAAGAGTAGTGGGATCACTGACTGGACATATCCCCTTAAATAAACATCTCTTCACCATTGGTGCCACAGACAGCCCCCTATGTAGAGGCTGCCTGGAACAGGCAGAATCGGCTGCCCACGTGATTTTGGAATGCACAGGGGTAGCCACCCACCGGGCATCTATCCTCGGCACACCGAGTTCCCTTTCAGAAGCCTGTGAACGTCCCAAAAGACTTCTGTGCTTCTGGAAGGAATTGGGGTGGTTGGACTAACCACCCTAATCCCCCTACGCATAATGGGCCAATTGGAGCCTAAATGCGGAAAAGGGAGCCCGTTACCATTACTATTACCATTACCTACCCTACCCCTACCCTACCCCTACCCTACCCCTACCTTACCCCTAACCTACCCTACCCTACACATACCCTACCCCTACCCTACCCCCACCCCTACCCTAAACCCTTCCCTACTCCTACCCTACCCTTACAAAAAAGACGATAATTGATCAGTTATCGAGCGGGATAAAAAATGATTAAATTACTAAAATGGCTATTAAAAAATAGGGGTTGGTGATAAAAGAGTAAAAATTTAGGATTGTATGTATTTTTGTATGTTGTATCATAAAAAATTTTGTCTACAAAATAAAATAAAAATTTAGGGGTGGACTACCCCTAACATTTAGGGGGATGAAAAATAGATGTTGGCCGATTCTCATAGATACCGGATATGCACAAAAAATTTCATCAAAATCGGTCAAGCCGTTTCGGAGGAGTATGGCAACGAAAACTGTGACACGAGAATTTTATATATTAGATTAAAAACCTCAGTCTGTCATCTTCTTGGTCCTAAACCGCTTTGCCAATTTAGTTGAAATTTAATGTGAAAATAGTATAAAACCCTGGGAAGGACTTCGGATGGGTTTTACTCCGGAAACCATTCCTTATAGGGGTCAAAACGGAATTGGGAGTTGCTGTGGCGAATCAATAATTTCTCAATTTAGCACTGAGATAGCGATGGCGAAAAATGGCGAAAATTAGACACAAGAAGCGCGACTTACAAACTTACCTACCTATATAATAACACCTAAATACTAGAATATTTATTTTATTAATTTATATTATTTTGAAACAACAAATAAGGATAGTAATGAAATTTATTTAATTGCTGGATTGATAAGCACAGTACTCATTCTGCTGGATTATAAATTGACTAAATGGTAGGTATTAAAACGAAATCACTATAAACTCCACGTAATAAACCAAATCCTATAGCAATTCGAATTTGATTGAAACGTCGAGATTTATTAGGCGGATTTGAATAAATAAGTACCGAGAGATCGGTACACGACTGTTTTTCAAATGACAATCGATACATCACAATAATCGAATGGAAAGTTCAGCGATTCCCAATAGAGCTTTTCAATACAATCTATCAACTGGGTTCCCAGTATTATAGGATGATGGTTGATCATTAGGTATCAACTTTATGTAATAATGTTACGTTTATTAATGTCGCATAGATGAAAATTTTGACAAAGTTAAATAAGAGAAAAAAATTAGAAAACTTTAGTAGCACGAGCAATAAGTGGTAATAATTATTTTGATGTCTTGTTCCTTGACAATATTGTAGTATCTACAGTAACTCAACATTATTAAGAATTTTTTAGTTTTACAAAATTATTTTTTTACTTTAACATTGCTCGGGTTTGTGATCACCAACCCGCATTTGGTAAGCGTGGTAATTATTCCAGCACCAGCACATTGCTGTGGTAACTTGAATTAAATGATGGAGGCCTTTTCCCTGCAGTGGGATGATTCTAGGGTGTTACTTTACTTTACTCTACAGAGTGTAATACCAATTTTATTGTTGAAACCAAAATTACATTCACTTTCTAACTTAGAATAAAGAAAACAATAAACACGTATATACACATACAAGCACAGAAAAATACACACATTTGCATAGAATATTATTGTACATGTTTAGGTATCAAATATTTAGAAAAGTGAATCCGTTATTGGATGTAGCATAGTTATAAAATTAATTATATAATGTATAAAAAGCCGTCAATTTCGTTATTAAATAGAACAAGACATTGCCTTATCATATGAAGATGATAGGTAGTCTAAAGTTACATTATTTTTATAACGTAATCACAAAAAAAATGAATGAGTATTTTCAAACATTTACAATTATCATTTTCAACAAGGATTTTAAACTTTCTTGTTGTATTTTTTAACACTTAAAAGTTTTTGGGGTTTTCTACAACCGAATTCATTATTTAACGGTAAATATATAATAGTCATTTACCTTCCCGACGTTTCGATCCGATTGTACGAAATCATGTTAGCGGCAGTCGCCCGCGAGTAAAACCTCGAAGTAGTTTTGAATAAAGTATCACTTTCAAAGTAGTTTAAATCAACAGTGTACATTTAGTATTCCGCAGGTAACTCCAAAGTGCGTGATTAAGTATTTGGGTAAAATCATACCAAGTAGTTTTGTTGTTTCCCTCATCAAGCAGCCTGATGTTATCAGTAAGACGTAAACTAAATAAACCAAGTGTTATTTTTACTAACCAAAACAGTAGTTGCGTGTTTATGGTGTCGACATTCGGCTAAAGTTAGGAAAATTAGGAATTTTTAGAGCCGATACCAAATTTCGTTTTACGCAAGGTGTACCTATGTCTCAGGCGGGACTCGAACCCGCATCTCAGCATTTTACAGCGATAAGAATATGCTTGAAAAATTCGCGCTGTGACGCAGTGTCTCGGTGCCTTAATGGTATAGTGCCGCGCCCGGCATGCGAGGAGATGCGGGTTCGAGTCCCGCCTGATACATAATTTTTCAAGTTTAAATACTGATATTATAATTGAAATTAAATTGCTTTAATATCATATAAAGTAAGTTTGAATTTATTTAGGCCTAATAATAGTTTAAATATAAAGACACCAACACCGAATTAAGTTGATTTTGACCGTCTGTTAAGATGCCGTTTATCAAATAAATCCCATCAGTTTGGTGTAATTTTTAATTAGTGAAATAACACTTTACTATTTCTGTATTGTGTGTTTATTACTACTGTAAAACAAACATTTTGTTTATTATTGCTGTGTAACAAGATAGCAAGCAAGCAATAAGATTTATGGACTGTAATTATAATATAGCGGTTGAATAACGGCTCTGAAATTAAGCGCGAATGAATTGATTTTAAGTTACATGTGAGATGTTATTACGAAGAACGGATATAAAGTAAGACATGAAAACTGAATAGTACGTCAATTCATTGTTTAAAAATTAAACTGTAAACAACATTCGAGCTGCTTTTGTATTAGTTCTTTCGGCTCTTCTTTAAAATATAATTAATACCTATATAATGTAATTATTTAAAGTTCAATGTCAAAACATGTATTTTAAGTTTAAACAGGATGAAACTTTAACCACCTTCCTAATTTTAATATATCAATCTGCGAGACAAAAAACAAATGACGTATTTTTTCTTTTGGTATAGCCTAGTACAAAAATGTCAAGATAAAGCACTTAGAAAAGGTCCGCCAAAAAAGCTAAAAAATTTTATACGGCCTCCTAGCAACATTTTTTTTACGCGATGCGCATCTTATTCATTAATTCATTACGATACTTATTTATAAGTTTTTGATATTTCCTTCATACTTTAACAGACTTAGGAAAGTAAAAATTAAAAACTATGTTGCGAAAAATATTTTCAGGTGAAAACTTGATTTACATTTTTTACTTCATAAATGGGCTCTCAATTCGATACTGAACGCCTATAAAAAATTTGGAAGGTAATGAAAAAGTCATCCTGTATAATACAAAGAAATCAAAGTTATTACAAATGTAGGTATTATATGAAATAATATTTCAAAGACTGCTTCAAGTGGAATTTGCGATTTGCCTTTCGCGCAACTTTATTCAATTTCAATAGTACAAAAAGAAAAGTTCCAATTGAAATTAGAGATATATTTGCGGATTTACTCGTGTCAACAAGGTTTTCATATTGTGTTTTGATTTATCCCCCAGTCTACGCACGCTTTAAAGTGTTAGAAACGTTTCGGAACCTTTTGACCACGTAACAGCGTTCGTACTCACTTACGGGTTCCTTAATCCTTAAAAGATTTTTTTTAAACGTGTTTATATAATTTTCCCAAACCCAAGAAGCATAAATATAGCATTACTACTAATAATAATAGGGGTTAAAGTATGAAATTGCCGATTATTTTCCCACTTTTTATTTTGTTTATAGCTCTTAAGTATAGTCATGTTATTGCGTAATTCTTTTTGTATTGTATCAAAAACTAAATAAAGTAACTTTTGACTAAAAAAAATATGCAATACTAGTGCCTATTACTTCAAAGGAAGTCGTTGAAAAGACCCCTTACAATGTGTCAGCTGACCTTCTTGCTTCAATTAAGTATATTTGTATTATATACTTTGATTTTCAGAAATTTAAATACTATAATGCGTAGCTTTATAACCATCTAACTTTCACCTTTAATTGCATCGAAAACGGTTCAGGCGTTTTAATAAAAACTAAAAACTTGTTAGTATGGAAATATGACTTTTCTCGATTTCGTCCATACAAAACGGCAATTTCATACTTTAACCCCTAATATTTGACAGTGGAACCTATTCATCTGTCGGGTCCCGAGCTTTAATAGAGCTTTTTGTGGCACAGTAAGCCATTCACCACTGGCATGCTCTTTGCTTTCCGTTCAATCTGTTTATTATTCGAACATTCTAAGCTAGACCGCTTTGTACGGAACGCAGTTCAGACTAGAGGATTTGAGTTAAGTCAAATAACCAGTACAGTATATCACTGGGGTAATGATTTTGTATACAGGGTTACCGGTAATTCTATACATTCATTTAGAGGGGTAAAGTAGAGCTCATTTACAATAGACTTTGTCATGTAAAAAAAGTTTAGCTCTAGCGAGTTTACGTGGATGACATAAAGTTTTAGAGTATTTCTACATCTTATTGTTATTTGGATGAAGTGTTGAGATGTTAGGTATCAGATCATATATAAAAATAGCATCAAAATGAGACATTCTTAAAGGAGTAATTTAAAACTAAAAGCACAAAACCTTGAATAACTTAAAAAAATCATTACCGGCTAGGCTATGATGTACATGACAGAATCTATTGCAAATGAGCTCCACTTTTACCCCTCCAAAGGAATGTATCGAATTACCGGTAACCCTGTATAACATATGACCACATATGACCATCATCATCTGAGCTCATTTCAATCCACGGCTGGAAATAGGCTACTCTAAAAGGAGGTTATTGCCATAACTCTTTGTGATCGCAGTTTAGCATAAAAAACAGAAGAAGGGGTCTTCGGGGTAAGCTTAAATGATCTAGTTTTACAAGTCAATAATCTTTTAGGATTGTCGAGAACCAATCAACTACGGCACCAACAACATAAAAATACAATAAAAATAAACAACATTAAATACAGATTAGTTTCACTTTGAATATATCAACCCTACTGCCTCTATAAATTTTGGCAATCTATTGAACTATATGCGTTATATACGCTAGTTGTTCAACAGAGGGCGCTATGCAAATTAGCTTGTTAATGCAAATAAACACAATTCATCCTTTGTGTACTACGGCACTAAATTATGTCTGTGTCTCGTAGTGCGACGGTGCTACGAACCTCATGAACCTCCTGAATTATAACTTTAGAAGGGCAATTTAAGTACGAGTAGCTATTTCATTATGTGGCTCCGCCTACATTGAATTCTTGATAGACGGGTAAATGTATAATAAAGTAGGCAAGTCAACAAATGTGATATTAAGTACGTAGATAATATTATTAGTGAAATAATGATTATATTTTGTCCATATAAAACTGTTAGTGCTTTACTATTATATTATGTTTGGTATTATAGTGCAAAACTATTTCATTACTTTAGGTATATTTAACAATACATTAAATCAATTGAATAAATAGCTGACGGATGAAAAAGGTGGCCGTGTGTTCGTATAAAAGAGGATTAAATACATTTCACGCCTACAGTATAATTGCCATTAAGTGTTGGTATCTACCCAACCTAGAAACGAGACATACAAAAAAACTTTTTTACATTCTTTTTACGCTTACCCGTACCTTTTTATACATATATTTCAATATAAATATTTTTAAAATCTTTATAAATATCAATAAGTATTTACATCATTCAATAGATTATGTAAAATTGGCATGAGGTTCTAATCTAAAGTATCAAAAAAGTGATAAATTATTAAAAAAAAAACTAGCGATATAAACCTACACTTTGATTCGGCCCTTTCTATTACGGTGTCTTACTTGAAATAGCGAGGAAATTCATTTTGTGTGAATATTACAGGTATTCTATGTTTTTTAATTCATTTATCGCTTTTAGGCCTTACCACTTGAAAATTTCGCGGCCCCAAGTAGGTAGTTTAGACTTTGTATCTCAATTATGAAAGCAGTGGACTGGATAACAAAAGGCCCTGGGTAATAATCCCATTGGTGTCTGTCCGTTGTTTTGAAGTACATCACTATCTTTACTTTCAGCTTAGTTCCAACTGTCATGAGAATTGAAATAAAACATATTTAATCATGTTATTTTGTATTAAGCTCTAATTGAAGTTACTCAAACTTATATTGTGAGATATTAATGATCAATTAAAATTAATTACTAATGCTGATATACCGGATGGTGGTATAAAGTTCAACGAGATGCTGTATAGCATATTTCCCGGAAACATTCATTCCTTTTTGTGTGACACTGACAACACACACATTAGTTAGCGGATCACATAGCAAAAGATAAATAAGACCCAGAATATTACATACCGTATTTAATCTTTGGAATGACAACATATATACAGTATTATGCTGCTCTGAATTTAGTAGATCTTTTGTCAGAATTTGCTGGTCATCCCATTTGCATACCATAAATATGATTACATGTAGCATTCGCAGAGTATTTGTAAATACAAACGTTGGTTAAAGCGAGTAGAATGAAAACAAAATAAAACATGATTTACAAAAGACATTGCTATTCCATCCTCCAAATCACATTTACGAAAGAATAATAAAACCTTCAGTCCTCGATATAAATCTCTCCTGTATCTTATTTTAATTCATCCACTCACTCTAGGGATTGGTATATTTATTACTTTCTATTTCTGATACAGTAATAAAATACGAACGTGATTGTTTGAAAAGATTCTTTGAATCGTTTACTTACGAGCTAAGTCTTAAAGGCTGGATCGTGAAATATTCTTGGGCCATAAAAAGTAGTACAGCAATATATCTCAAGTGCAATAGTTCTCGCGTTTCTGAGAGCGTACTCCAGCTACCGCGAGAATTTCTTTAAAGAATTTTGAAATATGTAAGGTAACATTTGGTACCATTTTAAATCTTGTGGAAGACTGATTTGCACGCTGCACGTGATGCTTAAGCGGATTTGAACCCTAGCATGTTGGGTTAGGGTTTATATTGAGATGTTTGCTGTTAACCAAACATAGGGCTATTCGGAGCAAACAATGGGTGGTTGTAATCGACAATTTGCCTCAGTCGCTAGCAAAGGTCTTTGTTCGACTGCTCTTGGATATGTTCAAGTTCATTGTTGCTTTGACGGTCGCATGTCATTGTCATGTGCTGATGACATCGAGGCAACACGGGTAGGTAGTTAGGGAACATTGAATTTATCAGTGCTGATATGCTGTTTAATTAGTTGCGGTTTATAATCAAGGTTTTATATACCATTTAAGCTTTGAAAAAGTCGGGTCCGTGGTTTAGGTACGTAGCACATGATTAGCTCTTGGTTAGGTTTCGACCGAACGGTAACGAGACATGGAAAGACGGTTATTATCAGACAACATGGAAGACATTACTTTATAGAATAAACAAAAAAATGAATGCACTGAAAAAACGCGAGCTACTTGTCAATTTTAATGTTAAACTCAGTAAACATAAATTAAAATTAACAGGATGTATCTGTCTTATCACATATGATCGTATTCCTATGATAAATTAAAGGAAAGGTTAGGTTACGTTACCATGCCTAAAATTGTTAAGTACAATAAATTAGATATTTTTTTAACTTTCTTACCTTGTTTACATGATCTCTAAGTATATTGGAGTACACCATGGCCATAGCTTCTAAAGCCATGAATGTCATACAGCCAACTACCCACGGCACTACACGGAAAAAAAAGATTTCCTACAATACTACAAGAACGTTTAGTTAAAAAAAAAACTGTTGAGTCTACGAAAACCGGGTTGAGATAAATAAAAATATCGTATCGTGAAATAAGTGACTTGTAAACATTAACTTATGATTCTAGTTAAACATGATTTTGTAACAATTACTTTTAAATCGTTTTGATTAACCACGTAACATGATAAATACAAATAGGTTTGTAAAAATTATGATGCATCTGTAACGGTGAAAATACGCATTGTAATCTGTACCCTTCAAATAGGTTATTATCTGCGGTAAAAGCGGAGAGGAACGGGGGAGGGGGGCGGTAACCGCCAACCGCCAAAACACATGCTTGCAAGCACAAGCAA
Source organism: Anania crocealis (assembly GCA_949315895.1). Lineage (NCBI taxonomy): Eukaryota > Metazoa > Arthropoda > Insecta > Lepidoptera > Crambidae > Anania > Anania crocealis. The sequence goes on along the minus strand of OX438884.1, from coordinate 18,454,281 downwards.
GCGTCGAAACCAGTTTCAACCTGACTCGACAGTCCTCCTCCCTGGCCGTCCGCCGGCCGCCCCGGTGTTGTTTGTTTGATTTGATTATTTATTATTTGTTGTGTGTCGGTCGTCTACGCCGCCGGCGCGAGTACAGTGTTTTGCCTGGCATACAAGTGATCCTTTACCAATGGATGAGGATGTGAAAGTGTTGTTGCAGGCGTGGAATTTAGAGGGCTACATCGAGCTATTTGCAAGTAAGTAACGTATTTTTTCCTAAAATAACTAGTAGTTGATTAATTAATTTGATAAAACCAATATAATCATTTAAGTTTTCCGGTGCACGCTGTAGCTAACTATTATAGTCTAAAGTGGGTGGGTAAAGGTACCTACCTACATCATAGTGTCTTTTTAATTTACGACACAAAAATAGGTAATGAAGTACCTACTTAACGATTAATGTTGAATGAAACGGGCATGATTAAATTAGGTTTATGTTATATAGGTATACTATTAAACTATAGGACTATAAAGTACCAATATAGTTGTTATTCATGCTTAACAAATAGGTATTTCACATAAAACCCAGATCAAAAAGTGCGTGTCAGGCCACGCGCAATCTAGGGTTCCGTAGTTTTCCGTTACAGTATGTAGTATTTGCTACCTGATTTACAAAATTAAGACCATCGTATAAGTAATTTCCTTCACTAAGTAAGTTAAGTTAACTCTGCAAGTATAGTAATATAAAACACTACTTAACTGTGTAAAAAGTTTTCCTTTTAACTTCGTTATTATACGAGTACTACACTGTCGTGTATTTTTTCACATTTCTTTCGCTGTCAGAGGCTCTAATTTGTAACAAAAAATGGCATTTTAAAACTTATTATATTATTACGCAAACCTAAAATAGTAACTAATTAAAGTACTATTGTTTGCATGAATTATTTTAAATAGGTAATTGATTTATTGATTTTATTAAATACCTACTTATGTTTATTTACAGAAAACAAAATTACCATTGATTGTCTACATCTGCTCGATGTACAGATGATTAAAGAATTAATTCCAGTCATAGGTGACAGGGCTATATTTTCAAAAAATTTAGATAATTGGATGAAGTTGTCACAACAGTCAGATAAAGAAAATCTACTTGTAAGTTAATCAAATTGTATTGCGCTATATAAAATAAGTAATTGTTTATTTAGGTAATTAAAAAATAATGTGTTTTTGAAAAGTTTATAAATACAAAAGGCAATTATTTGTATATTAGTAGTTGGAGTTACTTCAATTGCCGACCACCTCCGTAGCAGAGTGTTGTCCCCATCTCCGAGGTCCTAGGTTCGATTCCTATAATACAAATGCTAGCTACTTACCTTAAAACTAGAGCAATGTATGTGATATTGTTCAATAGTTATTACCCATGGCAGAACAGAAATTAAAAATTATCAATCTTGGTAGGTTTCTTTAATTTATATTTTAGAACTGTTTTAAAAAGCATTTACTTATTTAGTTTCTTAATCAAAACATGTAAGTTTAATGTTACTTACTAAGTAAGTTCATGGATTCCATTAATTTTAAATGATAAAATGAAAAGATTGTTCACATGTTTAATTTGATTGCCTTGGAGTAAAATCTTATTTGTGTTCAGTATTTTTCTTGTGTGTGTTAGTGATTTAATTAAGTGATGATATCTCACTTAAATTAAATTATTTATATTAATTATTTTATTTTATCAAGCAGGATTTGGATTCTACTACAGAAGTCAACCATGATATAGATGTCTTATCAGATCGACATCATGATCCATTTAGTAGCATTTCTAATATAGAAATATTTCAACTTGAGAATGAAAATCAGACATGTGAGAGTGTAATGTGTTCATCACCCATTGCATCAACAAGCAAAGATTCCAGCCTGTGGGATTTACAGACTAGTTCTGTAATCGAGTCTACGGGAAATACAAGAGTCTTCCAATGCAAGGTGGGTATGGTTGCTCGAGGTACAAATAGTAGATGTTGACTTTTTATTAAAAAAACACAAACTTTGTTCCAGAAACTATTGGATATCCTTCAATCCAGTGTAGATGGTAGACTATTACTAAGTTTGCATCAGGATGATGGGTTGCTAAACAGTAGTTCAAGAAGAAAGCTTTGTAATATTATAATTAAATATTTACTTGGAGATGACCCAAAAATGGCAACAATTCCCAGTGCAATTTTATGTGACATGGCTTTCCAAATCAAGGAAATTTTCAAAAAGGAAAACATTAGCACCTACTTCATACCATACATTAATAATAAAAAATTGAATATTAAAAGGTGTGCTAAAGGAAAGTTATATGATTGTCTTCATAATAGAAAACGTGAATATCGTTTAGCTGTAAAGAAGTTAAGAAGTGCTAGTAGCTACACATCAACAGATACTGCATCAAATGAAAATGGTAAAGGGTTTGAAACAAGTAGGTGGTACTTACAAACTTATTGCAAATGTATTTGATATAAAGGGTGAGATTTTAAGATAAGAGTGGATGGCCAAATTCGTAACTGTGCCATTAGTGAAGTTTAATTGCTAAAATCAAAACCATATTAACCTTCTTTTTTAATCACTACAAAATCTCAGCAGTCGCTTCCCAGCTAAGCCAAGTGATTTATCTAAAATATAAATACAAAGTTTTGATTATAGCCTAAATCAAGCTTATTTCTTTTCAATATAATTCTTACGGATTTTACCTTTTACTCCCATCTCAAAAACTCATTCCACATAAATATTTTATAGTGGATTATCCCATTAAGCCCTAGTAAGAAGCTACTATTGTAATATGGGTAAATAAATCATTTTCCGGTATTTTCAGCTGATGTGTCTGATGATATAGCGTGGATAAAAAGTTCAACTGAACCATGGAAAATGCTAGAAAAGAAATGGAAAAATACACTACATTTTAGACAAGTGGAAGCCAAAGATTTAACTATTTCCAAATACATGGCACTGTATCCTGGTTTAAAAAAACCTACAGGGTATCACTTACTGTGTATCGATTTTGATGCGCTATATCCTGATGCGAAAGATAATCTATACAAGTACTTTGGGCTGTCCAAAAAAGCTATTTTTGAATTAGCAAACAAGAAATGTATTACAAATAAAGGCATGCAAGAGACAATAATGTCTATTACTAATGTTTCAGAAGAAAAAGATCAAGGTACCTAACAAATTATTATTTTATTTTATATGCGAAACAACAAAAACAAGTTAGTTATGATTGAATTCTTTGCCACAGTGGCAATTAATTACTAACATTTACAATAAATGGTTTTAATATGTACAATGGTATACGTTATTTGTATGTCTTGTTCATGCGTTATTCTATCTGTAACCTATTACTACTTAGTCTTTATTTTCTGATAAAATAGAAATAATTAATATTTCTTTCAGGGGGCAGTTCAGAAGAAGCGGAAAATATATCGGCATTTATGTTATTGCCACTGTTAGCCGGTCTACCCATATTAAAAAAATCTAAGAAAAATTGCTGGCGGCCATCGCGTCAGGAATGTCAAGACGGGTTCATTACACACGTATCGAGACAAATGGACTTACAAGAAACAATCAAGAAAAGAAATGAGAAATATTTCAAACATGGTATTACTTTTCAACCTTCGATTTTTATTGTTGGCGAAAATTTAAGAAAAATTGAGCAATATTTTATAATAGTGGAGAACATATTTTACACAGTTCATAGTATAGTTGAGGCGGTTGACATCTGTTTTAAAATGTATCAAGCTTTGCATTGTGAATATTCGTTTGAATGTGAAACGGTATGGCATTTCATTCAAAGGGGATTTTATAAAATAACGACACCTTACGACAAACAATTTGTCACAGTAAATTCTTTATTATCAGATTTGCAATTAATAGAGTAGTAAAATTATAAAAATGCCCAAGTGTTTTGTTTGTCAGTTGATTTTATCAACTATAAAAGACTTATGCCACCACTTCAAATATTTTCATGCAAATTTTAAATTTGATCATTACCAATGTGTCGAGGTAGGTTGTAATAGAAAATATTATTTACTTAACTCATTTAAAAAGCATTCACAGATGCATATCTGCTCAGATAAAGATAGAAATACTGCAATAAATAACTCAAGTGGCAATTATGTTCCTCTTAATAGTTTTAGTTCCTTAAATACCATTCAAAATGAAAATCATTATGTAAATGATGTTTTACCAACTGTTAAAGAAACATCCTCTGCACAATCTAAGACTGATTCAGCAGATTCTCTGGTAAAATTTACAGCTGCTTTATACGGTAATGCTTTGATCCCAAGAAACGTAGTTCAATTTGTCATATCAAACATGAATGATATGGTTTCAAATTCTGTAATTAAACCCTTACAAGAAATTTTATCCGAATGTCAATCCCAATCTCAAGGGCTAATGTCTATTGAAATGTCTGATCGTTTAAGTCGCCATTTAAATGCATTTAGTAATTCTATGAACCATGTACGAACAGAACATGCACGTTTCTTGCTTTTTAAAAATCAAGGTACGTACATAGAGCCTACAGAATATATTATTGGGCAAAGAATTGAAGGCACCCATGCTAATAATAATTTTAGATTAAATCCAATTACAGCTACAGGACAAAGCATTTCTATTCGACTAGTTTTGAAAAGATTTTTTGAGGTAAACAATATTATGTTTAAAGAGACTATTCAATGCTATAATGAATATTTAGCTTCTTCTAACAATGATATCATACAGAATATAGTGCAAGGCTCTGTATGGCAAAATAAAGTTAACTCTTGTAACGGAAAAATAATTTTACCTCTTGCACTATACTTTGACGACTATGAAGTGGGCAATCCCTTAGGCAGCCATGCTGGTGTCCATAAATTAGGCGCTGTTTATATATCGATTCTTTGTCTCCCGCCCAAATATTTGTCAAAATTACGAAACATTTTTCTGGCGTTACTTTTTCATTCATCTGACCGCCAAAAGTTTGGAAACAGACTGACTTTTGCTCCAGTTATTTCAGAGCTAAATTTTTTAAGTCTGCACGGTATTGAGGTAAATTTTCCTAATGAGCTTCCTTTTAAAGTGTATTTTGAATTAGCTGTTATTTTAGGTGACAATTTAGGTATTCATGGCTTAATTGGGTTTAGTGAATCTTTTTCTGGAAACTTTCCTTGTCGAATTTGTAAAATACATAAAGAAAACCTAAAGTACGCTCACGAATGTGATGACGAGTTGTATCGTACAATGGAGCAGTATTTGACGGATTTAGATATTAGAGATGTTACAATCACGGGTATCAAAGAGGAATGCGTATGGCATGACGTAGACGGGTTTAGTGTCATCGATAATGTAGGAGTAGATATTATGCACGATTTATTAGAAGGTGTATGTAAATATGATTTATCTTTTTTATTGCATACATACATATTTGAATTGAAGTTATTTACAATAGAAACATTGAACAACAGGTTGATATCCTTTGATTATGGACCTGACCGCGATAATCAACCCCCATGCGTGCTACCAGATCATATCCGTAAACAGACTATCAAAATGTCGGCTTCAGAAATGCTTTGTTTTGTAAGATATCTTGGATTGCTGTTAGACGATTTGATTCCCTCGGACGATCCACTTTGGGAGCTCTATTTATGTCTAAGAAAAATATTAGATATTGTTACTTCAACACATTTGCAAAGAGGAACGTTTGATTTACTCCAATGTTTAGTATCTGAGCATCATAAATTATATTTATTTCTTAGTAAAAAGTCATTAACACCAAAGTTTCACTTCTTAACACATTATCATCATATGTTAAAAAAGTTTGGCCCGTTGGTATCAATCTGGTCTATGAGGTTTGAAGCCAAACATCGTATATCAAAACTGTCGGCTAATGTATCTAGCAATAGACGTAACATTTGCAAATCTTTAGCTATTAGACACCAATTAAAGTTAAATAACTCATTTCTTAATGATAATAATGTGGACAAACAGTGCGGCCAAAAAAAGCCAGTGACTCATAAAATTAGACAAAAAATTATAAACTGTTTAAATTTAAACGATGAGTCTATTGAAAAGTGTAATTGGTTAATTATTAATGGGATAAAGTATAGGTCTAACATAATGTTAACTTTAGACATAGTTGATGGAATGCCGAAGTTTGGTTTAATTGAGAACATTTTTGTACACAATGCTGGTATAATTTTTGAAGTTAGTATTTTTGAAACAGCATACTTTGATGAAAGATTACATTGTTTTGTTGTTATACGGAGAGAGACAGAAACAGAGTTTTATATGTATGATAAACTTTTTAGCTATGTGCCAAATACTTTGACTATCAGCCGCGATGGTAAAATATTGTATGTCACTGTGAGGTCTCCGTTATGATTATAATATTAAATTAAGTATTTTAGTTAAGTTTTAATACTTATCTGTTAAATGGCTGATAGCAGCCAACTAGCGCCACCAATAGATATAATTTTGTAATATCTAATTCTTTTAAAAGCTGTAATGGTAATACACACATAAAATACTTTTAAAATCTTGTAGTTTTAAAATGAGTTTTTGCCACATGTGGTCACTTTTGTTTTAAGTCCATTTGAAAGAAAACTAGTGGAGTGAAGGCAGAATTCAAATTCATGTATTTTATGAGTGCATTGCCGATCTATTTTATTAAACACTGTTTTAGAAGTTTTAAAATTAAATCCATAGTTAGTTAGCTAGTTGGCTACAATCAGCCCCTTAAAGTAATAGGTTTTCCCTACAAAGTGATTTTTATCAAATCCTGAGGATCTTATCCTCAGGATATTTAAATAAATTGATTTCAGCTCCTCACACAAAAAAGATAATTTTAAACTACTGAAACTGATTTGGTTTTTCATGTTATGTTGAGTCAGTACAATAATGTTAAAAAAGTAATAAATTCAAATTATGTAAGTAGTTTATAAATAAAAAGTCGCGATATGGTCTTTCGGTGTGACTGAAACAAAATCAACAAATAAATTAATATGAACAGTAAATATATGTACATACATATATACAGGGTTAATTTTTGAACACCATGCAATGTTGTATTTATGAATATGAACAATTTTTATTATGGAACTAATAGTGAAATAAAATAAAAACAGCTGTTCCATACATTTGGGTCGAGTAACACTCGAACTTTTGTATGGAACAGTTATTTTTTTTTAAATTTCACTATGCTAATAGTGAAATCAAGAAAAAAAATCTGCTATCCCATAGACTCTGTATACAATGTGTAACACTCAATACGCCATATAGTCACTATTTATTTGTAAATTTCTTCAATCAGTACAGTCTCAGTTTTGTTTAAGTTTTTTATTTGTAAGTATAGATAATATTGTTTCGCTATTACGATAAAAGACAATGCCCTGATTTTATACGAGAACAATAAATGTTACAATAATGTTGCAATAAAGATGAGTAAACTAATACATTTTAAACTTTTTTATTTCTTGCATTTACATAATTTTGTAACTTTTGTCATTATGTTCATTGGCGGGATTGAAGTTGTTTTCTGTACCTATAGTATTGAATTTGAACTATTTCTATCTATACAGGATGTTTGGTAAATACCCTATCAAGCCGAGACGTACGTACTCTATAAACTACCCTGAACAATGATTGTTCTACGACTTTTCTGAAAATCGTTTTTTTTTCAATTTTTCATACAAAACTCGATCAGCGGTTTGGTCATTTGTATGAAAAGTCGATTATTTTTTGAAGATTTTCAGAAAATTGGTAGAACAAACATTGTTCGGGGTTGATGTATAGAGCACGTATGTTTCGGCTTGATAGGGTATTTACCAAACATCCTGTATACAGTCAACTATCGAAGTGACAAATGTTACAATAAGAGTACAGTCCCCATTACAAAAACTACATTGTAATCATTGCATCCATGCACTGTTAGGTGAAATATATTAATCGGCACTATAAACAATATTACTGCAATCATAACAATGCATTTACTGTAAAGATAACTATTTAAATAGTACTTCAAACAAGAACCATAAAGTATAGATCACTAAAGTCTTGTAAGAACTAAGAAATGACTTGTATAAGCATCCCAAATATCTGTTATTTTTAACAATTTACTTAGTAGATCGTAATAATAAAATTGTTAGGTGAACATTCCGAATCGTGTAGCGGTTACAATGTGCTTCTTCATATTTACATTTAAAATTTAACGAGAATAGCCTGGTAATATTAACAAACAGTTTTGTCGTCACATATACAGCAAAACAGTATTGTACAAAAAACCATATTCTGGTTATCTGTACGAGAATGTTTTTTCAGTGTAGGAAGGCAATATTTTCCTGAAAAAAACACATTATGTTAAAATTTTTGAAGTTTTACCTTTACTATAAAAAAGCACGTGATACTGGCGAAGGCAAACCTACACACTCTTCAGGAGTTTTTAGGGTTAACAATTATAAGTCCTCAGGAAGTCAATGGTCAGTCCGTCCGTCATAACAAGACCGTTTATATCCTGCACAGATAAGTATTTCAAAATCTAACCCATATACGAGTACTTAAGTCTACAGTCCTTTGAAGCTAAAAATCAACATTCTAAGTAAGAGTAACAAAAGATGCGGTAGCTTACGCCGCAAAAACATAAAATCAGTTAAAATCAGTTTTATTTCTCCAAATAGGCCCCTGGAGGCGCTTTTACACGTCCCAATATTTAACCTACCACTGCTTCGGGACAAATGTGGGCTAGTGCCGAGAAGAAGCAGCGCAAGAAACTCGGTCACTATTGTCAGCCTCTTTTTAAATAAACATGTTTACATAAGATATATTGTATATGCCAGTGCGAGCTGGTACAATTTTAAGCCTAACGTTCCTATCATTAATATAATCATTAATAGTGTAATAGCCCTTTTTCATTAAAACTATATTTTTATACTTAAATTTATAGGGTGCTTTCCATCGGTTTTACTATAGCTATGAAAATTAGAATGTAATACCTACCGTCTTATACTACAAGTATCAGGAAAAATCTAGGAGTTATACATTTGTTATTAAAACCCAAAAATTTCCGAAAAAACTGTAAAAAAACTGTCTCGGCTCATGAAATATTTATAATATGTACCTATTTTTGACGGAACGGACGTAGGTGAGTCCAACTTGCTTTTGTCTGATTTTTATCATTATAGATAGATAATTCGCGATTTTAAGCGTCATCGCATTTAAATCAAACTTGTTGTATGTAGTATTTTGCACACCGTTTTTGGATTGGTCTCTGCAGTATTTCTCAAAACAAACTTCGATTCTTATCTCATATTTTCTGAGTTTTTAAGAAGACTCGAGCTCTTTTAAGAGTCAAGCTCTTTGTATGACTTTAGCTCTTTTCAATGCTCGAGCTCTTTTTAAGACTCGAGTTCTATTTTAGCGCTCGAGTCTTCGTGAAAGGACTTAAGCTCGCTTCGACTCAAGACTTCAAGTTCAGTTCTACACTGAGCCTTGTAAAATTGAGCTGATTCTATGGAATTAAGACTAAAGGACTTGAGTTCTTTACAACACTGATCGAATCTAACTCTTATCTCATATAGTTTAACGTATGCTTCCTCGCATTCTTACTTGCATTTTTATGGAACATTTTTCAATATTTGGAGAGCTACATTACCGTGTTCCAATACGCATCTATCACGGATTATGAAAATATTAGCAATATATTTCAGCGACAAAAGACTTTGAAATCTTATCAGTAAGGGTCAAAGTTGAATGGATGTCAATCTATATGAGTGGTACTGCAAACCGAATAAAACAGCCAGACCAAAAGACTTACGGCTGCTTATAAATCTAAATCCTAGAAGAATATCTTAAAGTCTGATTGGTTGCAAACTTCCCAGAGTTGGATTAGGCAATATAGGAAGCTTATATCGAATTACTCGTACACATTAAAGTGTAATGATGATACTTATACTTTGTTCGCTATGTTAAAATACAAAGTTTAACCAAACCATCAAATAATCACTTATCATCTACATTCATCAGATGTATAAAAACTCCTTCTTTAGACTAAATGCCCATTCAGCGGTCAAAAATGTTCTGGGAAACTATCCATGGAAGTAATATCCGATAGTAGTAGTAGAACTAAAGTCAGCCTTTGAGATTTTTTTTACCTTACAAGAACCTTATAAGTTTTATTTATCGCTTTATTTGTTTAGGTTGTAAGACCTTAAACAAATTTTAGTAACTGCAAGTTTAAATATGATAGTTCTGGCCGTTTTTATTCGGCAATGATGTGGTCTCTTTCTCCAAGTACTATCCTTTTTACGATGCCAATACTTTGGGACAGGAATTCAAGGAGCGGATGAGCAAACCGGGTTAAGGTCGGGATCTTATCGGAGCCAGGATTGCGGCGTTCGACTCAACGCATTATTAGTACGATAGAATAAAATATACAGCTCTTATGCTGTAGTAAAAGAGTCTACATTCGAATGTATGTTTAATTTCTACGAGGCCCCGTTGTCGTAGATCCTTTAAATAAAAATTATGTAGAAATTTAATATTGTATATTGTTGATTTTCGAGGTAAGGGAAATAAAAATATGTGTACCTACAAGAAAAACGTTAAACGCAATAATGTTTTACAAGGGCGTGGATTCGATTTAATATAAAATATTATTGACATATCCTGCTTTATAAAATGTACAATTCCATAACAAAAATTAAATGTTTTCAACATTTAAAATTTGCTCGATAAATGGTTATTACAATATGAATTGGGTTACTATTTTCACTTCAGATTACAAGTCGAATGCAGCAGCCGTGGATTTTAATCCCACAAGGGATAGCAATATGTTTCAGAGAGCACATTAAAATAATTAGTTTATTTATTGGATTATCAAGATGAAACTGTTTTATAATAAAACTTAACCACTGTGTTGCCTCTATAGAATACATATTTTAAAGGGTGATTGAAATAGCTAAATTTTATTTTACTTTCCTTTTTTAATATTAATTTGTTAATTGTATTAATTAAAAATTCACGCTTACTTACAGGATATTAATCTTAAGCTTATGAGTTCATTTATTAGAAGACATTTATAGTTACCATCGTGTTGTTTTTACTTAATTAAAAATAATTAATTGTCTATGACATGGCTCGGTAAATACTGAGCTTGGTAACGCGCAACTCAGTATTTTTAAAAAGTGCTCGACATTAAAAGTAAATAAACTTGACAGTTTGGTATATAGACATTGACCTCCGCGGAATTCGATCAAACTTTCCTTTTACAATGGGTGTCAGGACTCAGGGACGGTAACAATTCGGTTAAGAGGGTTTATTTGGGTTGGCAATAATGTCAACATTACATCGTAGAGATAAACATTTTCAAAGATTAGCGAATTTGATCCTAAAATAGATATAAATAGTAAACATTATTTTCTGTTGGATGCAATACTTGTGCAACTTCAATCTTTTACTGTTTTTTACTTAACATTCATGAACCCCTGTCTTTCATAATCGAGAACTTCCAGTGATCTTGCTACACGATACTCCTCGGGAGACATTGAGCAATATTAATAATTTCGGTTTGCACGTATTGAACAGTCTGTCGCTAGACGTGGGAAGCGAATCGACTACCAAGTTCCAAAGACTTCGCTCAAGGTGTTGGGACAGCTTACATTCAACATTCAAGACGAAGATGCTTTTCTTTTAGGCGTTAGTCCTACTTTTTTTAAAGTCATACGCAATAACTAGAACGTCAGTTGAACATTTCTTACATACGCTGCCTTCCGAGGCAACACTTGACTTGTCCTCCGTACAGGAGATGTCTGACCAAAGAGGAAATACTAGAGTACGTGATAGTACACTGTTTCAGTACACGACAGGCTGAAATCCTTAGGGAACCGCAGTCCATAGGTAATCAAGGGTGTACTCGGGCCTGGTGGGTTTCGGGACTGACTTAAAATGGTTTGAATAGTCCAAATTTCATCAACGTATAAAGGCTCAATTAAAAAGTTAAGTGTGAAAAGTCCAACTAACTAACATTAAAGACTGCATACCAACTGAATCTTTTTTATGCGCAGTGCAGCTTTCAGACAATATAAAAAAAAGTCATGAAATTTAGAATAAAACAAAAAAAACACATACTCACTTTATAAATTCCGTAGAACAGGAATATACTTAGTACAATCATGAACATCTGTGTTCCTATAATTGCAAAATATGCTATCTGTACACCTGTAACAAAGAAAAAAACATTTATAAACAATGGGAACGAGGCACATGTATCTATTTAAATATAAGGAGTATACATTGTACCGAAATAAAGTGTCATCACAAATTATACAACAGGTGTTCTCAAAGTATGTTGTAGTGACAACATACTTGTGGCATGAACATTGTTGAAGTAAGTAATAGTAATGGCGCCATGTGTACATGAATGCTATTAGTACCTAGTCTCTCGCAACACTAATTTTGTTATAGGTGAGCTCTAAATGGCATGTAAATTAAGTTAGGTATATTAAGTTATACGCACGAAAAATTAACTTTATATGCGAATATCTGGCATGTCCAAGATAAGTTCTCTAGTGGGTACACTGCAAGTATCGACATCAATATTATTATCAAATAGCAGTCCACAGCTGGACCTAGGTCTCCCTCAATACTTGTTACAACCGGATTGCTTGTTGCATCCTACTCTGCCTGAGTCCTTTCGCAAATCGTCACTCCCTCTAGTTGATCCGGAGGTCAAGTATAGAAAAGACGTAAACTCTCTACTTAACAAAATAAACTAAATTTATAGACAAGCTGGGATCGTAATGATTGCCTATGTCTCTTAACCTTTTATCTCTCTACCTCATTTGGCACCAGAAAAACCTATGCATTGATTTTATGTTGTAGGTATTCTTATTAAGGTCAAAGTTAAGCTAGAAATAACTTAAAATGCGATCATCCTGTTTGATAATGCAAGTAATTTAGCACGTTTTAAGATTAAATACAACTGATATTAATAAATATTGAGTATCACAAACTGTAGCTGAACAAAATTATTTGCTCGCGTTATTCGTGACTAATGACCTGAATGCTCAACTCTCTTGCAGTAATAAACTTAAAGGTATCCACGCAGTAAACTACAAACGGCAAAGTGTAGATCTGGAATCGATGCTTAGAAAATTGATCATGTACCTACTAATAAATATTTTTCGAGTAGTGCCGGCCGGCATTTTAAAAGAATAGCACTACCCCTTCTCTTCCTATGGGTGTCGTAAGTGGCAACTTAAGGAGTACTACCATAAGAAGATGGGCAGCGACGAGCCTTCTGTACCATTGGCCAAACTGCGATCGCCACCCGCCTGCCAAACGTGGCGATTATGGCAAAATCATTCTGTAGAGGCCTGTGTCCAGCCGTAGATTGCTATAGGTCGGCGATGATAATGATGATGATGAATTTTGCTAAATTTATCGCAACGTGCGAGTCTTCATCAGAAAATGATTTGTTGCTTGTTTGTTCGTGACTATTGAATTGTGCTTGCATCATCATCGTTATCAGCCTACATCACTTTAAACCAGAACAAAGGCATGTCTGAAAGGGCGGAATATTTTTTCCTTAATTGCTACACTTGCCAGGCGATTGCATTTTGGAAAAACGACGTCTTCTTTTGGTATAAAGTACTCCTTTGGTCCCTTCGGTCAGCTGCATATTTACTGACGATTTGAATGGTAAGTTAGGTTTTACGTGAAACTTGTTGTGTTAAACTAAATCAGCAGATAGAAGGTACTTTCTCGCATATCTCTCGTCCACTTTATATCTAGAAGGCAGTCCCGCCACAAATTTTTACTTTAACTTCCAAAACCATTGCATCAAAGCATTGGCAGTATTTCAACTGAAAAGATTATATTTGCGTCATATCATAAATATCTATAATACTCATATAAAAAAGATAAAAAATAGTTAAAAAAATTAACAAAAATGGATGCCACTCAAGAGTTAGGTATGCCACGTCGCTGGTCATCTGTTGAAGCCACTGAAGTTATGAAAGTGTATGAAATCGTAGTTTTGCAATGGAGAAATTCAAATAGATGTTTCACAGACAACGATTCCTATCAGTAGTCAGTGAGCTGTGGATGCTCTTCCTGTTACCAATCAAAACCACTTCAGCATATTACCCGCCGAGGTATCCACGCAGAAAACTAACTACAGTGTAGTATATCGGCAAGCAATCGATTCTCGACAAAACAAACGAATCGGGTGAAATAGACCTTTTGCCTACACGATATATTTTGATCTCCGCCCTAGGGTCTAACTGTAAACTTCAAACAAAAGCTTACCAGTATTTTTACGTTACATATGATACAATAAAGGCAACAATATTGAAATCGTGTTGTTGACAACAATTTTATATCTCTAGATATTAACTATATATTTGTTTATAAAAGAAAGTCGTGTCAGTTACACAATTTATAACTCAACGTCGACTGGACCGATTTTTATTACTTTTGAATTCGTCTTCACCTAGGAAATAATAAGTATTAAAAATATAATATTCATCAATAAAAATAATCACTCTTCTTCCAACAACCCCTTAACAATATGGCAAAACAACGTTTGCTGAGTCAGCTACTTAATAAATTATAGAAATTAGCCAACCATTTCTACATTGCTACACAATACCTACAAACATCAGTCTTTAAATGTAACATTTATAATTACGAGTATTACTCGTATATATACATATCACATTTTTCCTTTATGCAGACACAGTTAACCGCAAACGTGCCATTTCAAAATCGAATTAATTTGACGCAATACGAAAATTTCACACTACTGATTCTTAGTAAATACCCACGCTTGAATTTTACGCATAATATATGTTCAAATTCAGACTCTTTGTATATTTTACTTTATGTTTTGACGTGACAACGTCTTAAATTAGGTTGCGGCTGGGAGTCACTTATGAAAAAGTGTAACGCTCGGTAACGTTACGATGAGTCACCGAACGAGAGAGAAGCCCGCCGAATGCCTTGCGTCTCTCTCCCACTCAACTATGATCGGTCCTATCCTCAACAAAATCACTCAAATAGGAATTAGTTAAGTTTAAGTTTACATGTACAATGTTTTAGTAAACAAAATATATTTCTATAGTTAAAATTTGTGCAATTCTTATTTTCATTCAATTCCTTGTTCCTATTGTGCAATTTAATTATATTCATATCAATAAATATTCTACCGAGAAAAAGACGTTGACACGTAAAATCTTCGCCCGTAAAACCGACTTTACAGGCAACCATTTTTTCATTAAAATTAAATTGTTTCATCTTTAAAAATAAATCAGCAAATGTTTTAAAAACCAATTTAGAACTTTACACTAAAACCTCTAAAAGGATGTTGTCTCAAGGTAGCTAAGTATTTCACAAATTCCAAATAATTTTATCTTGGTTTAGTAATATTTCTAGAGAGTTGTATTCGTATGTGGTAGCTAAATAAATAGTAAACACAACAGAAAAAATATATGCAGATTACAAAGAGATAACATTCAGTTGGGGTGCTATCATATTGTGCTTTGTTTGTATGTTTTCTCTGTGAAATCGTACCTTGTGTGTTATAAGCTGAGAGTGGGACTTCTTAGTATGAAACTGTTAATAAATATAGTATATTGTATGCCAAGCTACAAATAAACCAGAAAACATACACTTAAACATAATGCTTTTATTCATCAATATTTTTTCTAAATTGCTCAAAAAACTGAGTTCATCATTGTTTCCCTGTGTCCACCGTGTATAGACTACAAACAACTTGAGTCGTAAACAAAAACAATTATTTTATTTTTATTATTGATATTGCTCAAACAATGGCAATACCTACATGAGTCGCTAATTAAAATTGGTCTTTGTTATATTTTTATAACGAAACAATGCGACGGTAGAGGCTCAATTAATACAAAGGAAAATTCTGATGCCGGTCTCGACTCTGTAATGAGAATTCTTCAAGTTGGTCTTCAATGTGCGCGGTTTAGTAGATAGGTACCCCTTTTATATTTTACATTTTGTTTTAATGAAATGTTCATCGCATGGAACACAGAAAGTCTTCAAAGTAATTAGCAAGTTTGGCACTAATTACATGGACACAGTCAGGAAACGACACAATTATGTCGCGTTTCAATTTAATATGAATTTTGCTAAATTAAGAAAGTCACTCGACAGAATCTTAACACAAATCATATTTAAGATTCTATTTCCGTAGCTGACTTTCCTTTAGAGCTTCACTCAACCGCTAGCAACAACTTCGTGATTCGGACCGAAATAAAAGTAAAAAACAAACACTTCCTCATTCGATTTGAGTTTTATTTGTAAAAAAAAATGTTAATAAGTTCACTTTTTGTTAGTCCGAAAACAACGAAATAAATTATGGTCACATTTTTGGGATTTTGTACTCGAAAGGTCAATAAAACCCTATTACCAAGCCTTGGCTATCACAGATTGATGGATCCAACCAGTCCGTCAATCTGTCCTTCAGTCTGTACGTCTGAACAGCGGTCCGTCCTTTTATCTGAAATCTGTTTGTAAAGGAACTGTGTCTCATGCATGAGCTATAATTGGTACACCGTTGTTTTTTTATTGCAGCGTGTGTATTTCATTTTTAATACTATAACAATAATAATAAAAGTAATATTTTAGAAACTGAATCTATACTAAAACACAAAAAAACTAAAACATATTAACTTAAATTACCAACTATAATTTTCCAGTGCAAATCCAACGCGTAATTAACAAGTTTCTAACATAAAATAATTATTGTGGCGTTCACCGCAAAAGAGGCTTACAACTAGCTGCTACCGGGTTTCAAAAAGTATTTTAAACTAAAATGGCGTAGTAATTTCCTTTTTTATTTACTTAACACCTAATTAAGAACCTAGAAAAAGTAGGTGAGGCCATTTAACTAAAAATATTACTTTTTAATTAGCAAGCAATAGTTAGGTTATGCATCAAAATTATGGGTTAGGTCATCATTTGCTTTAAAGGACTAAATTAACTATTCAGTTTTTAGCTTAACGTGCGTTCTCTTTTATGTAGACGAAAAGTTTTAGTCAAATGGATAGCGAATTTTTTTCATTTTATATAACACCTTTTGCCGGGCCTTTAGTTTGCAGCACGGGCGTTAGTTATTTAGTTTTTCCACTCGATAAACTACTGTCTCATTCGTTTAGCAGTTATTTAGTCTTAGCCTTTTCAATATGTAGGGAAGTTTTTATTTTTAATCACTTTGGTTGTACATGTATTGTATATGTAAGTATACAGACTAACATGTCATTACTTTGCATAAAACAAACTATAACATCACATTTTTGTCGTATTTTTATTTATATTATAGTTTTTCTCCTGCGGTTCTGCCTTTCACTCATTTGTTTTTATTATTATTAAATAATATATAGTAAGGATAATCATAAATGAGTGAAAAAAAATTAAACGAATGGATGTACCAAGATTCTGTTTGAAATGATCGAGACACAGTGTCACGACGCTTACACTAAAATGAAAGGAGATGTCTGACAATACAATACCTACTTAAGACAATAAATGTGATTTGCAGGTAATACCTGCACAACGTACGGTATAGTACACAACAAGTGTACTATTTGACGACCATTTGGATCAGCGGTAGTTAACGCTGCTTCTGAGCCATGCGTCGCGGGTTCGATCCCCGCACAGTACAAATATTTGTGTGCATGAACATGTCTGTTTGTACTGGTCTGGGTGTTTTCTATGTATTATAAGTATGTATTTACAAAAAAAATAAGTATATATGTAAGTTTATCGGTTGTCTAGTACCCCATACGACAGGGTACTTAATGGTACCTTAATTTGGGACTAGATGGCTCAGTGTGGCCCAGTGAGGCATGTCTTAAATATTTATTATTTATTTATTATTTATTTATATAATATCGTTATACCAGTGTAACCGACGGTAAAACAAAGGAAAGTTGAAGTTCAAAAGACATTAAATGCCGAAAAAAATTTGAAACATCTATTAAAAAATATATATATATATATTGGATTGGATATTTATTTTATCTTTTCTATTTGCTTCTGTTTTTGATGATATTTATTAGTTTTTACTACTTGTTTAAGGCGTTCATTTATTTTTAGTGATTTACGAATAGTAATTCATTTGTAACAGGGGTGTGTGGTAAATCATTGAAATAAATATGTAAGCCTATTGTGTTTTATTGACTTTTTCAGTATAATAGACAATCGATCCTCTAATCGGCGTGTAACCTCCGGTGTGACCACAAAGAATGTGTTACAAATCTTTCGATTAGTTACTGTATCTTTTCGATCTAATCGTAATAAAAGTTAACTGGGCTCCTTTTTCACCTCGCACAGTAGCTACATCATCTAAAAGGATCATTCCTTTCAAATTGAATTACTCATTCAGGTTAGGGCTTAGCAGGTAGATTAGACGTGTACCTCGCTCTCACTCATGCGTAGCTCTTTATACTTATCAGACGCAGTAGGATTACTGTGCGACTAGGGTTGCTATAACAAAGAAGAAAAAAAATAAATATAATTAATTTAAGTGTTCGAGGCTTAAGAACTTAATTCTCCGAAATTCATTAAAATACTGTATATTTGCAAATTTAAATCTATGATGTTTAGTGGACTTTAGTTTTTATCCTTTTTTAGTTTTATTCGTTAGAAGGCTGCTAAAATGTTAAATTATGAAAATTACTATACTTATTACATAAAGAGATAAAGTACTTAACGTGTGAGGACTTGGGCAGCGCATTGGTTATAGTATTGCGAAGTGACATCATTGATAAATAGACAGATAGGTAGGTACTCTCTACTGCACACCAAACAAAATAAAATAAATTTAACCATGTCTTATATCTCAGTTTTCGATACAAGCGTCAAAAAAACCTTAGTTAGAGTAAGTGGGGAAGGCGGCAAAGAAGTTACAAAGTTTGAATAAAATGAAAACAGTAATTTACAAATAAAGTACATGCATAAAATAATTTATAAATTATATATAGATGTACATACATAAATAATTAACTTAGTTACAGCAGTTTATTTTTTTAAAATAACTGGATTAAAGCTTACAGCTTTTAATTTCTTTAGTGTTCAATGTATGGCAAATCAACATTTATTCACCTTTATGGTACATACCTACCACATATCATTTTGCATAAAAATATAGTTAGAAGAAATCACTTAGTCTATTAAACTCATTACTTGCCAGTACATGTTACTCAGATAACCTTGTTTTTATTAGTTAATGTAAATAAAAAACTCTAATAAAAGCAAATTTCAAAAACAACTCAAGCTCGACAGCCCTACTGAAAAGAATGGCGGGTGTGAAGAGGCGTCGCTCACTGACTGATTGTTTCACTCACGTGTCCACTGTATTTTATTGTGCCCAATTTAAAAGCCCCTCGCTAACCCTCTTAAGGGGGCTTACCGTGTAATGGGAGTGGAATGAAAGGATCGTCCAAATTTCTAAATCATCCAAGTTTTCATTCTCTGTTTATCACGTTAGTATGTTTTTATTAAAAACTGATTTCCAAGTAAGGCTTCACTGTTTTACTTATATGACTGCACTACTATTTTCGTTATGTGGGTGAAGTAAGAAGCAATTAAGGAAGTACAGCAACGTCTTCTCTCCATCATTGGACGCCACGTTTACGAAACGTACAATGAGTACCTATAGTACGGAAACTAGTATAAATTTGTTTTCGTTTAGGTTAGAATATCAGTAAAGTATAGTTAGAATATCAGTAAATAAAGTACTCTAGACGCTTACCAAAAAGAGAGTTAAACATATTTTTATAGGTTAAAACAAAAACAAAAAAGTTGTTTTACTGATTTTTATTTACGCATTATTTGTGTTTTTCATCACCAGTAAAAGTTTACATTCACACCACTGAATAAAATGGATGACCTAATGGATTTAACAAGATTAAAACAATGAAAACATTGCATATGCTTGTTATTGAGCGTACGTATAACTAAAAGAAATATTGTACGTTTATTTTCTATAAAATGAAGCAATATTTACTAGTAAGTATCTTTTTAACTTATAATAATTAACCACTATAATATCACGATTTCTTCCATCAGCAAGCTAGACCCTCATTTAGTTTATCACCCATCGAATTCGAATTTTCCTACCTTCCCGCTGTATTTCACCATTCTTTAAGAAATGGAAATAGTTTATCTAGATCTTCTGCTTCGTAGTCAATGGCTTGCAATAATTGCTACAACCGTTTAAAGCTGAACAAGTCCATATTCATTTGCTTCAGTATTAAAGTTGTTTTGCTACTTTGGGAGTAACAATTTACCGTTAAAACAACTGTCGCACTAAAAGTAAGTCGTGTTATTACCAAGTTTATCAGATAATAGTTTTAGGTAATGGACAAAGCTATTGTGGAAGCTTAAAATAATTACGAAATTACGTAATACGTAGATATTACAAGGCACCGTTTGATGTAAGATAGGTATTTGATAAATAGTGAAAAACATTATCAATAAATAAAATATTTTAGTCATTTTCTACAAGGATATATTATTACAAAATTGAAGTGAAACGTAACACAGGCAGGATGCCCACGATCGTGACTCGTACAAACTAGTAGAATGGAACATGAATACAATTTTATCTTTGAGAAATAATATAATATGTTTCTTGTGCAGTGTTAGGTTTACGAATAATAAAGCAACAACAAAGTTTAAAATAGAATATTAAGGCGAGTCTCTCTGCATTTACAAAAAAGTCAATGTTAAAAACATATTAAGTACTATTAGGACGGCATTAGACATTAGTTACAACACAAATATTAGTAAAGTAAAAAGTAAAAGTAGGGTGACCTGTTGAACAGTTAACCACATAAAATTCAAAACGTCACACTTCGTAATTTTTGATTAAAAGCAAACATTTTCTTATTCTACTATACTCGTATAAACAAACTCGTTGGCTAGATATTTGCATTTAAGAAATGTTGATTATTTCAACGATGATTGAAATATGATTATGTTTTTACGAAACGAGAATTGGCTAACTGTGTCCACCCTATCGTACACTATTAACCGGGTGGGCTTGCAACAGTTAACCATGAGGTACACAATTAATCACTTAATTAATAAATTATTAATTTAAAAATTATAGATCATTAAGTTATAAAATATTATTTCTACTTCTTAATAGATGATATTCAACACAAAATATCACTTTCTTATTATAATTACGAACAAACCAACACCCTGATAAGATCAAGAATCTGGCTTCTTTATAATTTTGGAAAATCGCTTGACTTTGAAAACATTCTGTGTCCGATCTCGGGATTATGGAGTCCCGGGCCTTTTAAAGGCATACGAGGGGCCGAAGCCAACTCGCCAACGACCAACGTCTATTGGTTGCAACTTTGCAACCATTGGTTTCAACTATGATTAAGCGCTTCGAGTGAACGATGACTTTCGTGGTTGTCCATAAGTAAAAGTGCCGGATTGTCTTTGGAAGCTGAAACTTGCTGAAATGTTTCAATCGTCGATGAAAAGATCAGTTTCCATGCAACCGGTTTGTGTAGCCAAACCCAAAGTACCTGGTGGTGCCCCGTGTAGCATGGGCAACTTATTTTTCCCCAGGGGAATACCTTAGCTGGTGGTATAGCTTCAAAAGCTCTTTAAAACAATGCAGCATCTGTTAAATGTGCCTTTTTTATTTATATTTTCTTTGAACCGCTATATAAAATAGAAAATACAAATCAATTTCACAATAAGACATGCACAAAAGTTACAAGTCCTCAATTAACCATGGTTAACCATTGAACATAGCAATATGGTTAATTGTAGAACACCCGTCCCGCGAAAGCATTACACTGGCCTCACTTTTAAATGCGAGCCGCTAGTCACGTAGTACCTGATCAAAAAGAAGTATGTTTAGTTAGTCTACACATCCGACCGATAATGATTTCTGTAATATGAAATAAAAAAAAGTTATGAGAAAAAATAATTAAATATTTTTTTTACTTTTGTCGTTAAAATATACAAATTTTAATGCAACTCAGCCGACGCTAGCCCAAGCTCGCCACCAACAGAAAAGAGAGTTGCGAGCATGTTTCGACGTCTAAATAGCGCGGTTGCATGAAATAGCAATGTCACGTTTACGAATTATTGGCATGGTTAATAGTGTACTAATGGCTAACTGTTCAATAGGTGACCCTAAAGTAACAGCCTATAATCATCCCACTGCAGGGAAAAGGCCTCCATCATTGAATTCAAGTTACCACAGCAATGATGGGTGTACTAGCATAATCACCACGCTTGTCAAATGCGGGTTGGTGATCACAAACCCGAGCAACATTCGAAAATTCGAAACTTGGTACAAATATTATTCAAAATTAATTAAACAAGAATGGTCTCTATATTATAATAACATTAATGAAGTAAATACAAAATAAAAAAAATACTACTGCTTAATTGCTTTAAAACTTGAGCTATGTTATTCTTTAAAAAATACATTTGCTTGAGTAAGGTGTACAAAACTTGCTTGATATGTTCATGGAAAACTAGCTTCTCGCCCGCGGCTCTGCCTACATGAACTACACCATTCTCTATCTTTGTACCAAAGTTTCATCAAAATTGGTGTAGTAGTTGTAACAAGTAAAAGCGTAACAGACAGACATATAGCCATAGTTATTTTCGCATTCATAATATTAAGTAAGGATGTAAAATTGAAAAACGAATGTCTTATCGTAATAGGTCCAGGGTTACGTGTTCAAGTACGCTCGCCCTTGTGGTCCGGTTGCAGACATTCCAGATGTTTGAACCAACTACTTTAATGTTTCCCTCGGGCGAGGGAGCAACGGTGAGTACACATGAAGTTTGCTGAGTCCTAATGGACATCGCTATATTGAATAGTCTACTGGATTTAACGGATGAGTATAGTCCATCATCTTTTTTGTGCAAGTGACTAGATGCCGGGACTGGAATATACTTGAACCACCCCTTCTATCCCTCTATGGTTTGACACCCACGGAGAAAGAGAAGGGGTGGTACGAGGCGACTTAAGGAATGATACCAGTAGAAAAAGAGAATGTTCTGAAGGAAATAAAAAATACTAATAGGTACACTTAGGTCGATCCTCGGCTTCTCGCATCCAGCTCCTGCTAGCCATCTTGCGCAAATCATCACTACATCTAGCCTTTAAGAGGTACTACATTATAACGCAAAAACACTGGCAGCAACTGACTTTTTTTAAACCTTGCGAGATCGAAAATATAAGGTGCCTACAAACAAAATCTGCACTCTGTCAGGAAAGAGATAGCGTCTGATAAAATTGTATTCTAAAATGCATCGCAATCGCAAAAGTTTGCAGAGAAGCTATTTGTACCTCCTAAGCATAGCTGGACAAATGCCCAACAATGCCCATGTGGCCAAAATTGTTGCAGATGTTCGAGATGTTTGAATAAACTTGTGTACTGTGTCAAATGAATTGAAAAGTTTAGTGTGGTTCATAATGTACTGGCTTAAGGATGCATTTCGATTTGACGTCTTGATTTAATAGACTTGAGATATGTTCTCCTAAGCATGAGTGCGTTCTTCATTATCAGCAGTCCATGCTGGAATTGATGATTTGCTACAATTGCCACGCTTGGCAAGCTGCACTGTGTTTTTGCAACTAAGCGTACCTAGCGTATCTACATTTGAAACTAGGCATTTTTGATTGTAGAACGTTGTTGATTGTTCAACAACGTTCTACAATTTACAGTGTAATTATACATATAAGTTCTGTACAACTGATAGTATAATCTCAGTAAATTGGTTTTCAAAACGGCTACTAACGGCTAAAATTTTATTTAAAACAAATATTCATTCAATCGGCAAGACCTACTTTACAAGCTTCCTGTTTAAAGCAAACAAACATTATAACTATAATAACCTATACGATTTCAAATCTGTTGAAACACTCACTCATTTTAATAACATCCTGACCGAAATAAATTATCAAAACAATAAGAATTCTCAGGAGGTCAAACTTCCCAATACAACATTTATTTAGGTGTTCGAATCTATCCCAAATGTTTAAATGGACTAGTCTAATGTTTCCTTTGGGAGGGCAACTATCTGAAGCTACTTGGGAGGAAGTTTGAGCAAATGTTCGTGAAATTCCTAATGGGTAACAAAATCGAAAAACGACGATTGCGATATTGAAAAGTAAAGTTACTTATTTGATAGATCATTTACAATTATTTTGAACTTAGGTTCCAAGTTTGACGAGCGTTTTCGGGGTTGGGTAAAATTTTATGGGATTCACCCATAGGTGTAAAAAAAATATTGATATCGAGACCATTAATGTTATTCCTTTTGCGTTCCGTGTCACTGCGGACTCATTTGCCATTTGTTGGTAAGAGAGGTCGCGCCGAACAACAAGTTCCTTAAAAAGTTGTTTTACACAAGGCTAAAGTCAGAAATAAATAACACAAATCATTTAATTGTTTATATTAAAACTACCATATATGTAAAGATTTTTTTATTATTTAACAACCGATTAAAAACCTACTCGAACAAACTTCAAGTAAAGCGAGTCAAACATGGCTGAAGCCGGGGTCGGAGTACATAAAGCCTTAGTTATAATACTTCGAAATCGATATTAATACTACTATAAATATCATTGCATAAGTTTGAACTTGAGTCGGTACTACTTGAGTATATATTTATTTAATTTATACATTTAACATCATCCCTAACATCTATCATGACAGACATATTAGTATCCAATGCGAAAGAGGGGGAAAAATCAATACAAAATTTAAAAAACACGATTCATTTAAATAACAAAAAACATATAAAATACATTTTGGGAGATCACTCAGGCTATCCCAGAACGCGTCAATCCTCTCGTGAAGTTGGTTCACAACGAGGATTGTGCGGACAAGTGGCGCCTAAGAGAGTATAATGGTCCTGGCCACAGGCACCGCCAGCAGCGGCGGGCGGCGGCGCTTCCACACCAGCCGTCAGGCAAGCACAGCCAGGGTTGTGCGCAGGTTGGAATATACCAATGTCTCCTATGGTCTAAGATTTAATTCAAATTCAAATTCAAAATATTTATTTCAGGCTTGGCCCATATAGAGTTAGTAACAATTTAACTTAAGACTATTGTTAGTAAATACAGGCAAAAACATCATCATACAATTACATTAAATTAATCTACATTATTTATTTATTTATATCATTATTATTAACATTTTAATTTATAATTTTAATTTTAATTTAAATGGCAAGTTTAAGTAAAATGTTTTTTTTTTTTAAAAATAATTGGCTTGCTCTTGACTACATACTTAACTATACGGTTAAGAAGAAGCCTAAGATGAAGCGAGCTTACCCAGAGGTACTGGTTCTCCCACACACCAGCGGAACACAGAAAAACTGTTTGGCGCTAGACTCCGGCAGGAGGGTGGTAGCATCCAGGCGGCCTCTTACGAAGCCTACCACCGCAGAGGGATCTGTTAGCCGTCACCATTGGTTAGACAACCAAAGATGCCGTTGCCCAAGGTGGACCACTAGGAGGTAGTGTATCCCACCACCCCTAAATCGCTAACACTCTACTGAATATAATGTGAATGATGATAAGTTCTAGGTATTGGTTGCAATTTGTTTTTAATTCGTTCAAACCAAACATCACTAAGCCCCTAAAGAGATGTATTTTTAATGAGAAAATAATGTTATTTACGTTACAACTGATTTAAAAAGAAATAAATATCTTTTTTATCGGCTGCTCATGAATTAAAAAGTAAAAACTATTTGATTTTATTTTTAATATCTCTTCAGTCACAATATTATGAATGTTCTTCTAGCATGCCTCTTTTATCTCTGGCAGTAATGTAGGGCATTGTTCACTACACTACATGTGGATCCGATGGAAATTCATGAAGAAACCAAATCGTCATCATCATCTCAGCTAAACGATTACACAGCGGTCTCCTGCGATCTTCGCAAGATCATCGGTCCACCTGGTGAGGGACCTAGGTATATCGTCCAGTGCGCGGGCGCTATTTCATTAACTTTTAGCTCCAACGGCCATTAAGTAGGTCTTAGTACTACCTGCTTACCAAACACAAAAAATAATTAAGTCACATGATCAGAAATATTAACATAGAAGCATGTTCAGCATACCAGCATGGCGCATCAGAGTACTAAAGTTTCCAACTCATTAAGACAACGAAGGAGCGCAAAGCGACGACGACACAGTACACGATGCACCGTATATCACCATGCACATGTGCACTGTCTCTTGTTACACAACTACGGAATTGGGGGAGGTAATAAATCTATACGGCTTTAATTTGTGTCACAAACTCCGAAGTTACTATTATTTCGTCTTGTTTATCTTTGCTAGAACGATTCTTAGGGATGATGTAATTGTTAGTAGCTAAGTCGAAATGTGACTCTGATTAGCCACTATGTTGTATAAATGTTAACGTGAATCAAAGAGACTAGAAGACGCTGCTGCCCTTTTTTTTGGCGGCACTCCATCGCAAACGATAAACGACATAATTTTTAAACACATAGTAGTATATTTATATTTTGAAACCGCTGGAAAAAAGACGTTTCCCGATTCGTATTTACATTTTTTATGTTCACGCATAAATTTGATCAGGTAGATTCCGATTTATTATTCAAATTGATTGCTGATTTTCCGCAAAGTGTAAAATCTGTCATCAATATTGAGCCGATGCCAAATTTATGGTTTATTTTAAGCTTTTTATAGTTTAATTTAAAATATATATATATTATATTAAAGTAAGTTTTTTAGTTACACGCCTCGGTAAAATATTATATTTCTTGGCTATTTCTTCAATATAAACCTTATTTTTGTAAACTTTTCTACTATTCACCCGTATTATTATCGTAAAAAGGGATACACAATTTAACTTCATATATATGTTTACCTAAGTACCTACCTATAGGTTAGACGTTAGGAACTTGTAGCTTAGGAAAGCATTAATCTTTTACGTAGCATGAACTCGGCTAAATCTCTTTGAAAAATAAATGTGGTCGGCCTACAAGAAGTCCTATTTAAAAAAACACTCTGTTAAATGAGTACTTAGTACATTGTTCTGTCTGAGGCTATTTTTATTTATTGCTGTGCCATAATATGCAAAACTGTTGTTTTTATTTAATACTAGGTTGTCGCCCGCGGCTCTGCCCGAGAGAACTACACTTTATATCGTGCGTGCGGAAACTTGTGCCCAATGCGGGTTGCAGACTAAGAGCTAAGTTAGCTAAGTTGCATAGTTTGCAGTCTGCACACAAGTATGAAAAACTGCGTCAGCTATGCGAACTAAAAAAAACTAACTTAGCGTAGCTTTTGGTCTGCAACCCGCTCAACAGTGGGATAGCAAAATTAATAGCCTATGTTACTTTAAATACTTTCAAGAATATATGCATAAAGTTTCATGATGATCAGTTTAGTAGTTTTCGCGTGAAAGCGTAACAAACTAACATTCACATTTATAGTATTATTACTAGCGGATCCCGCGAATTTCCTATAGCCTCAGAATAGTATTTGATTTTGACGTCTTAAATGTCATTGTCATCAAAATAGTATCAATAATAATAGGTCTTTACCTATGAAATTGTCGTTCTGCAGTACTGGCCATTTTAAATCAAAATATTTTTTGTTTGGATAAGAATTCTAATTTCAAATTAATTTTATTTTAAAAACATGGAATTCTTTTTCCAAAAGTAGTCATTTGTTTATTGATTAGTGTTACATTTTCATCGCATTTCAATCTTTTTCGTCATCATCATGGATACGTTAAAAATTCGAGTAATTGTGGAATATGAGTACCGTCATGGCAGCAACGTTGCACAAACGGCACGCAACATCAACGACGTTTACGGAGCTAACACTACAAACCAACGCACCTCCTGTTATTGGTTTGCTCGCTTCAGTTCTGAAATTTTCGACCTGAAAAATGAACCTTGCGGTCGTCCGAAGACTTTGGTCAACAATGACGAATTAAAGGCGTCTGTGGAAGCTGATAATACACAATCGACGGCTGAATTAGCAGCAGCTTTCGACGTTAGCGTCAAAACAATATTGGTCCATTTGCGTCAAATTGGCAAGGTAAAAAAGCTTGACAAATGGGTGCCCCACGAACTCAATGATTCATTGGTCAATCGCTCGTCTCTGCTGCTCCTGCACGACAACGCGCGACCTCATACTGCACAGCAGATGGTCTCCAAGTTTCAAGAACTGGGGTTGGAAGCTCTCCGTCATCCGCCCTACTCACTAGACATTGCGCCTACAGACTACTACTTTTTCCAGAATTTGGATAACTTCTTGGCGGGAAAAAAGTTCAATACCCGAGAGGCAGTACAAAATGCCTTTGAAGTATTTGTTGCCTCCCGTCCAGCTGATTTCTTTAAGAAGCCCATCAATAAACTGCCACTGCGTTGGCAAAGATGCATTGATTGCATGGGTGATTACTTCGATTAATACAAATGAAAAATACATGAAAAAAATTCGTTTAAATTTATTCATACAAAACCGCAATTTAATAGGTAATTTTTTAAATTTTAATTTTTCAACGTTTTTAAACCTTATTATCGTATTCCTGACCAAGACAAATCCAAAAACACAAAAATTATAAAAATCGGTACAGCCGCTCACGACTTATAAGTTGTGTATGTAACACGGCCTTCGTTTATATAATAAATAAATATGATTATAATAAGGAAGTGAAGAAACCAAGGTAATTTCTTGTTGCATTGTTACTCATAAAACTGAACATACACGGCATTAAATGCCCTGTGTCAAATATTTTCATGAATCATGGTCACGGGCAGTAAGTTAAGAACTGAATGATGAATGAGTGATCAATGCAGAAAACATTACAAACATTGATCTTTTCCCATAGCAAGTAACTATTAAAATCCTTTTTTAGTGGATCAAACAACAACCAAAAAACGTCTAGACCAAGACAAAAATGTTTTTTTTCTACATTGTCCCGCCCGAAAATTGAAACCGGGATCTTGGAGCAGGCGACATCTTGTAAACCGGTCTGCACACCACTCCACCACGTAGTTTGCCGTTATGTATATTTAAATGTTTAATGAACAGAAAATATAAAATTAATGACATCGCGACTAATTGGCATCGTTAAGCCGGTACCGGCTGAAATTGCTTGCCATGCCATCTGCGCTGAGAATTCTTTTAAATTACATTTTGTTAGTGGTTCATTAATTTTATAGTTGGAAATGCATGCACTTGACTGGCAGATAAATCTTATTCTCCTGTTGTATGCTTGTATTTTATTGCTACATACAAACAGAAATTTTGTGTCTGTTTACGAGTACCTATAGTCGGACATAAAAAAGAATCTTCAAAATTCGTTCAACCAGCTTTTTTAAGGTTGTTACCTCGAAAGCTCTGAGGTAAAAAAATACAGTCGAATTGAGAACCCCTCCCATTTTTTTGAAGTCGGTTAATGCATCAAAGTTACCTTATATCATATCATAGCCCTTTATTCACATAATATTTGATTCTCAAAGTATGAGATTCTTAACATACTGGATTATCCAAGTAGCAGCAGTTTGGCCAATGCAATGGTAGAGAAAAGATCCAGCTTCTTCTGGCAGTACTCCTTTAGTCTCCTCGTATAACACCTATAACGACTAGGTCGTGATATTCTTTACTAACCAACTATTGTACTAACCAAGACAACAGATAGAAAAGCCTTACTCAATATTGCACATAACATTAGAAAATGCGATGACAAATTGTTAGCATCTACACGGTTATTTCACAAAAAAATAACTGAAGAAAAGGTTTTCATCGACCTAATTTAATAACTTACTACCTAATCTAAAAAAAATCGTTAAAATCGATTGTCCTGGTAAAAATTTATGCATGGTCATACATTAAAGAAAAAGGCGTCAAATAGAGAAGAATTTTCTGTCGGTTGAAATATTCTGCACAATTAACTATTTCAAATTACAGCCTTTTTGCACAAATAGACTGAAATTACTGCTGTAGAACAGACATACGGACATGGCGAAACTATAACGGTGTTATTACAAAAAAAAAGGCGTGTGGCACTCGAAGACTGCCGCGGTAAAGCTATTCCATAGCATTTTTTAACAACTTATGCAATTATAAAACTAAAAAGTATCACCGCTGTGCCGGTCGGAGTGGGGGGTGATAGGTTATTTTCGTTACGGAATTTCTGGATTCGGTCTCCACGCTCAAGGCCCGCGATAGAAGCTATGCAATAGCTTAATTTTATAATTTTATGTATTTTCTAATTTTGACTTTTGTAATTAAATTTTTCTGTTATTTTGACAGATATGGTTACCATAGGCAACCATACTGTCAAAATCCTTATTTTCATCTAAATTCTTTTAAATTTCGGTAATTCAAAATTGTTCGATCATGCCTCGCCCCGGGGTGTTAGGTTATTTTCGTTACGGAATTTCTGGATTCCGTCTCTACGCTCAAGGCCCGCGATAGAAGCTATGCAATAGCTTAAAACAATGTTTAAACCGTGTCGAATTATAAAACGGCCAATTTGAGTTGTTCGACATATTACTGTACTAATATCATGCATGCTTAATTTTAAATTAGTCGTCCACAAATTAGACAAGGCATAAACCTGTCTATCTTTTTTTGTAATAACACTGTTATGCTTGCATGTTGCTGTCGCTACACTACAGGCGCGTTGTAGTAGACTTTTTTATCCTGGGGAATAGTACGATTTCCGTGGGATAATTTTAGATTCAAAATTTCACACGAAGACGCCACAGATCGCTAACAACAAATACGATAAATAATGTCTGACTAATTGACAGACTGTCATTAGCATAACCCTCAAAGAAATACTTACTAAAGTAACATCTCAAAGGATTATCGGAATGGTACACGAACAAAGTCACCACCCACCTGCTCATAAATACTTTACGAGCCGGACCACACGTCGTGAAATTCAAAACAGTTTCCGCAAGGGTTTGAATAAATAAGGCTTTATTTATCTCGAGAGCTATATCGCCCCGTGTGTCGCATCATGACTGAGATATTTTATGAGCTTATTTAGAAGTTCCTAGTAAGTTGTTATGTTTAGTTATCGCGTATAGTGTGTAAAAACTGTAGTGAAATTATCATTTTCCATATTAAGTGATGCATATTTTGACTCGCCATAGTTACCACTTAAGTATGTTGTTAACACAAGCTGCGGCCTAACAAACACAGGGACAACAAATCTACTTATTACGTGTTTATTCCTAGTAATAGTACGAATCACAGTTTTAAAACGAAAAACCGGCCAAGTGCGAGTCGGAATCGCGCACTGAGGGTTCCGTACCAAGTTTAACAAAAATACCACAATATTTTGATGACTGCAAAAATAACTTTGTTTTTCATAGTGTTTGTATGGAGGACAAAGTTATGTTTGCTGTTGTTGAAAATGTGCTAGATTTTCAAAACTATTTATTCGATCTCGTTTGAACCAATTTTCGTTGAAAGTATTTGTTAAGATCTACAATATATATTTTTTCAATTTTTTTTCATAAAGTTAGAGGGGGTGGGGACACTCATTTTACCACTTTGGAAGCGTCTATCTTCCAAATATTAGAGTTTTGGAAAAAATGGTTTTAGATACCTCTATGTCATTTTAGAAGACCTATCCATAGATACCCCATATAAAAAAATTTTGTTTTAGTTCTATGTATGGGAAGCCCCCCTTAAATATAATTATTATTTATTTTTTGTATGAGAATCGTTAAGCGGTTAACAAGATACACCTACCTACCAAGTTTTAACTGTGTCATGCTAATAATTTCAGAATAAAGTGGCTGTGACATACGGACGGACAGACAGGTAGACAGACAGACAGACTTGACGAATCTATAAGGGTACCGTTTTTTGCCATTTGGCAACAGAACCCTAAAAAACCTAGTTTGGCTTGTAATATTTTCCACTTACCTAAAACCCAATGAATTATCTAAACCTGTAGGTGAATATAAGTAGGTGAAACGTCTTAACGGAGAGGAAAAAAGATGGGAAGAATTGTTGTATGTATACCTATGTATAGGTATAGTAACACACTTCTTAAGCCGTGCGCTCTCAGACAGAATTAATGGAGTGGTTTGCCCTTGCCTTCTCCATTTCACGCCCCAATCAATCATTAACCAGGGTGCAGGTTTACTTAATGTGTTTCCTTTAGAGATTTCCAGGGATACCTCTTGGAAGATTTCGTTTCGGATGGTTTTGTTAATAGTTATTAGAACCACTTCAAATTAGAACTACTCAGTGATACAAACAAAGGAGTATTATCACACAACACATTTAACTTTGCGAATTCATGAAAAATCGTATACACTGAAATCAAAGACATTTAAACGTTAATTTGTGCTTTATTGATTGTGAATTCTAAGAGAGTTTAAGATAGCGTTATTAATAATAATTAGAAATCTATACTAATATTATGAAGCTGAGGAGTTTGTTTGTTTGTTTGTTTGAACGCGCTAATCTCAGGAAGTACTGGTTCGAATTGAAAAATTATTTTTGTGTTGGATAGTCCATTTATCGAAGAAGGCTTTAGGCTATATAACATCACGCTGTGACCAATAGGTGGAAAGCATTAGTGAAAAATGTTGCAAAAATGAACGCGTTCATAATAACAGAAATTAACGCGGACGAAGTCGCAGGCAACAGCTAGTAATTTATATTTTTGTTTGCAATGTTAATTTTTTTGTTATAAAATTGCAGAGCTAGCATAGAATAGAATAGCTTGTGGAGAATTTTGCGAACTTTATAAACTGTACCATCAATTTTAACCACTTTTCAATAAATGAATTGATTAGATTTAAATAAAAAAAATTCGTCTATCAGTTTTATAATTTCACATCACTTTGATTAGGTAGAAAAAATTAATAATTGCTTTGAACTTTAATCTTAGTCTACTACGTATTTGACGCTTCTGTTTAAGTATTGGTGACGCGTTAGGAAATATCTTAATATTATATTATAACAAAATTATCATTTAAATAAATTCTTTTAATTTTTATTTTTACAAGTATAACTTACATACTCTAATAAATACTATTTATGTTATAAATAACAAAACCTTAATGTCCAGCTATAACCATATCACTGACCAGTCGGGCGTCAGATGTAGGGTTAGCCAAAATAGCCTGAAGTATGCCAACATGAGATGTTTTGATACACAACCTACCATTAACATTAAATATCAGAAAGGGGTACAAGGGACAAATCAGTTCCCTGATTCTCTTCAATGCAATTCAAAGGAGTTGTCCCAAATTGTATGGAGGCTAGGCCCAGAACCTATACACATTGCCAAAAGTTAGGGCAATATACCTAAAACACTTGGTTATTATGCAAATTCTTTAAAATGGCTTCATTTAATGGCTCAAACAAAAATAAACTGATTAGATTAATAGCAATACGTAACAACAAAAACTATCATGGCGGAAGATGACACTTTGATGACATCTGTCAGTATTGACAATTTCAGAATCGCTTATCTCGATTCGAACAAGTGATATTGTTTGCTTACTTGTGCTTGTTGTATTAATAACAAACAAAATAAAGAGTTTTAACTTATGTAATGCCTAAAGGATATAAATTTGCGAAAGATATAATATTAGCTTTTCACGTGAGATTATGACGAGTGACAAAACCTTGAAAAAAACGGTTATGTCAAATATTGACAAAGGAAATCTGACAGCTACTGACATTTAAGAGTTTATGGTTTATATTTTTTTTTTCGTCAAACGCCATCTCGTATGTATGCCTAATTAAGAGAGATATTTATTAGATTGTATTTATTTTTGAGCCGCTAAATTATACGTTATATACAGTTATTTGTATTTTTCCCAAAGTCAGTAGATTTTTCTTGATTTTTTAGAATACTGTACAATGTCTGGGCCTCTTACGGGACATCTCTTTTGGTACCAAGTAAAATACCGATCAATCACAGCACATGTTTTAGGTACTTGAATAAATTAGCATTCTTGAATAGTGTGCGACTTTTGTTTCACTCAAGATGAATAACCGCGTCCATTTAATATCGTTTAACTTAAGAGGAATCACCACGGCCGTTTTTCCATACAAACGTAGTCCCCTGTTTCCTCCATGGATAAAGCCAGCAGAGCAATATTTTTTATTACAAAACTCTATGGCCATTTCTATTTTTTCATAAATTAATTAATAAAAAAGATATGAGCCCTCAAAAATCGAAAAAAATCGCCAGATTTTCCGCTGTGTTCAAACATCCAGAAAACTTATTTGGCTAAATTTTAGAAAAAAAGGATAACATACGAACACGGTCAAAGCTTTTCTTTAATTTTTAATGAAAAAGTATTTAAATCGGTCTAGTTTGGAAAAGTAATCGGGGGACTACGAAACGTTGATTCGGTGTGCTTTTAGTAGGTATTTTCGGTCCAAGAATCTTTGTCTTTATCACACTCTGCGGTGAAGCCGTTTGGCACTGCGCGACAGCAATAGATTTAAGAAATATTAGGGGTTAAAATATGAAATTGCAGTTTTATTGTAATAGGTTCTTTGAATTGACATAGAATCTTCATGGTTTGAGGTTTTCGAATGAAACTTTTTTCACAAGGTTTCTATGATGTTCTTCTTTTAAAAAATGTGAAACATTTGAATATCGACTTTCAATTGTTTTTGTTATTTAACTTAGACAAGATAGATGGATACTGCGAAAATTAGACTAAAAAAACTAGTTTGATTTGATCGCTGCCGCAGACTAAGTCTGCGGGCACGAAAATGGCGACGGTCGAGCGGTGGCGACCGCGGAGCGGCGCGGGGCGGGGCGAATCGGAGTTTTATGTCACGTGGGCACGAAACTATCGGTCAATAAACACAACAATACTGTAATCGCGAGCGATCAAATCAAACTAGTTTGTTCTCGTCGCTTCCGCGCCGCCGTCGCTCCGCTCCCGCCCGTGCATCGCTCGATCGCTCCGCCCCGCAACCGCCCGTTTCGTGCGCGTAACCATCTGGCTTTTGTATGCTTCGCCGCCGCTCCACTGTCGCGTCGCCTCGCCATCGCTCGGCCGTCGCCATTTTCGTGCCCGCAGACTAAAAGCGCTCCTTGAAGTTAATACATATTGGTTGATACGGAGCGATCCGTGCTGACGGTCTGCGTGACACTAAAACCCGCCTAACAGTGTGGATGCCGAGACCGCATTGCTGAAAGAGGTAAGTACTCGGGGCAGTGACTCGGACTTGCAAACCGGGTTCAAGTTAAAGTACATAAGGTAAACACCTGCTCATTATATAAGACTGTATATATATAACTATAAACTATAACTTAATACGTCAGTATTGAGTTATATTGACGTTACAAAAATTTGAATACGATGATAAAAGAGCGTGTTTTTTTCTTTTTTTGACTACCTCTGTGGCGGAGTGGCGTACACACCGATTTTCAAGGTGTCGCCTGCTCCGAGGTCCCGGTTTCGATTCCCGGACGGGTCAATGTAGAAAAAATGTGTTTTTCTACATTTTCTCGGGTCTGGGTGTTTGTGGTACCTTTGTTGTTTCTGGTTTCCAAAATACGAATGCTTTAAATAGTTATTCAAATTGGTATCAGAACAATGTATGTGATGTTGTCCACATTTATTATTATTATTTATTATTCTTACAGGTGAAGGAAATTACCGACATCCGTACCTTAATAAGATAGATAAATAACGCCCAGGACACGATAGATCACCGTCATGACACACGGGTGATACGTAGTCGGGAACGAGGGATAAATGTGTCTTATAAACGTCTTTCTAGAAACATGGCCTTAGAATTTTTGCAATAAAGTTTTTAAGAATCCTTAAAAACATTTTGAACAGTTGGGTTCTTATACTCGTATATTGTTTGCTTTTTATTTAACCAAGAAACATTTAAATAAGATAAGGAATAGACGGAGCCATAAAACTAGCATCCGTGGTTGATTATTAACATCGGTATATGTTGTTATATTATTTATATTAAATTAATATACATATATTACATGTTTCCTGTATTGATTTATTTAAATAATCATTTAGAAAGAAAGAAAGAAAGAATTATTTATTTGACACAGTTAATACATGAAAGGAACCCCGACGCCGGGTACGTGCGACGCGATAAGGGCCCAGAACCCACTAGGCACGCTAAATCACCCCAAATACCTTTGAACCTCGATAGAAGCCCAAAACCCACCTGGGGAAATCCGGCAGCCCCGCGAGCTCAAACGCCACTGCCTGCGTTAATCTTTAATCTTTTCATTTACTTGAAGAATCCCACATCTTATTGTTCTAGTCTTTTCGTGAGAGGCGACGAAAAGATTTGATAATACCAAATACTTTGGAAAGCACTTGTCTTTTCTCCACCATTAACCAAACTGCGAGCGTGGGGATTATGGTGTAAAATTTTCCTGTTTGTGAGGTGATTTAGCAGTGGGATACTATACAGTGTTTCTGTACCAGTGTTCTTCGTTTTTTTGTTATGGCAACTAAACCTTTAAACAACGTAATTAAATATTTATCTACGAGTTACCCGGGTCTATCAATAACCACGATCACAGTAAACAGTCGGAACGTTCGAAACGAAAAAATAAAATGACATGCCTGATAAGAGCGTCCAGTTTTTTATTTTACTTCAATGTATTACGATTAAGTAAGTAAGTAAACGCCCCGTTGGTCTAGTGGTTTAAATACCGGGCCAAGATCTCGGGGTCCCAGGTTCGATCCCCGGGTCGGGCAGCAAAAAGTTTCGAATTTTCGAACCTTGTATCAGTATATAAACTTGAAAAAAATTGTCTCAGGCGGGACTCGAACCCGCATCTCCTCGCATGGAGATGCGGGTTCGAGTCCCGCCTGAGACAAAACTTTTCAAGTTTATATACTGATATTATAAGTGCAATTAAGTTGCTAAAATATCAAATAAAGTTTCGAACGTTGCTCGGGTTTGTGATCACCAACCCGCATTTGGCAAGCGTGGTGATTATGCCAGTTCCCATCATTGCAGTGGTAACTTGAATTCAATGATGGAGCCCTTTTCCCTGCAGTAGGATGATTATAGGCTGTTTCTTTACTTTACTTTTAAGTAAGTAAGTGCATACTACTGTTTTTGTTAATGTGAAATCGGGTATACCGTTGCTTTAATTTACTATTATTAAGCGTCAAATATTCATAACTGATTTTCTGTATAAAGTCAAATCGATAGTGATTAAATTAGAAAAGCTGAGCACTAATTGAATTTACGATATTTTGGCACTGTTGCCAGCGCCATGATTGAGAGACAATTAAAGTCTGTTCCTATTATGATTTGATGTTTTGTTCGTCAATCTTACGATTGTAATTAGTTCTTATTATTAACAAAAAGTATTTGTATAGGTAAGTGGTATCCCCTTACAAAAATAAAATGATTTGATAAAACTCTACCTTATCCAAAAATACAGTAACGAAGAATACTGCAGCTTGTATGGCAACACACTTTAGAAGCTGTTTTGAATTTCAACACATGTGGCCGGTTTCTCGTCCTTCTTAGAAATTAAAATAACGTTGGCAGTGGCTTTTGACTCTTAAGTAGTATGCTTCAAGCCTCTAGACACCAAAAATATAAAGTCCTAGATAATATACATGCATGCGTAATCACCTTATTATTTATTTTGTAAAAATGTGTTTGTATCAAAATGCTATTTCTGGAACTATCTTCACTCATTCCTCTGTATACATATAAAAAATGGATCAGTACAAGTCTTAGAATTACTTCAAAGGATTCAAAAGAAAGTTAGCGATTCAAGCGTACAGTCATCATCATTAAAAATCAGCGCATATCTGTCCACTGATGGATATAGCTAATCTTAAGTACCTATATTATTCTCCGAAAGAAGAAAGAAGGTTTTGTCTATATCAGCGTTTCTTATCCTTTTTCAGTTCGCGGACCCTAGGAAATTAAGCAAAATTTGAAGGAGCCCCTAAATATAAACCACAGAAATAAATTTGAGACATTTTATTATAATACTGAAAAAAAAAACACCATAATAATGTGAAGCAATTTTTTTGCATTAACCATTACATTACTTTTTTTTTAAATTAGTAATGTAAGAGTAAATGCTTTTATTTTTTACTTAGTTGTTATCCCGGCCGGATCCCGCTTTCTAGCGCACGCCTGCAGTGTTTATTAAGCGCAACGACTATGTACAAGTTTAGCTGGCATTTGTTTATTAATTTAAATGTCCATAGATATATTATAATACATAGTTGCAGACCCCGAGTCCGCGGACCACAGGTTAGAAAACACTGGTTACACAGGTGAAATTTTTATCAATTTTTAATGCACGAGACAAAAACAAATGACATATTTTT
The DNA here is from genome assembly GCA_949315895.1 of Anania crocealis. NCBI lineage: Eukaryota > Metazoa > Arthropoda > Insecta > Lepidoptera > Crambidae > Anania > Anania crocealis. Next base: position 18,415,929 of record OX438884.1, on the reverse strand, counting down.
TCTTTTGGTATAACCCAGTACAAAAATATCAAAAGGCGGACATCTTCTAGGCGCTTTATACCTAGAAAATGTCCGCCAAAGAACCAAAAATAATAGTTACGACCTCCTCGCAACACACTTTTTACGAGATGCGCATCTCATTCATTCATTACGATTCTATTAATAAGTTGTTGATTTTCCTTTCATACCTTCATAGACCTGGACACGTAAAAATTGAAAACCTATGTTGCGAAAAATGTTTTCGTGTGAAAACTTGACCTACATTTTTATTTCAAAAATGGGCTCTAAATACGCTACCTAACCTCTAGATACTAAACGCCCATGTGACGATGATGAATGAATGAAAGTTGTCCTGTATAGTATAGTTCTCAAAAGTACTTGAATAAATTTTAAAATTACTTTAAAAGTAATTCTTATTTTGCTAATCAAAAAATGCCGATGAAAAATAATACTGGAGTCTGGAGTATTATTTTCGGCGCTTACCGTTTTCGTTGAGCTATAGGTACGTAAAAAATGCAATCTTTCCTCTTTATGTGTAGTCTTATATTAAACATACGAGTAGGTAGGTACTTTTATGAAGTTTGCTTACACTTTGTTTTTTCACACAGAATTTATTCAACAGCAGAATCCAAAACTCACCTTTCTAAATACAACTAACAAGTAACGTAAATCAAATTCTGTTCTAATTGAAGTACGCGACATTTTTCACTGGCATGGCAAATTGAGTTCTTTGGAGCCATCCATCACCCGCAATTCGCAATAATTGGAGTTGGCGTAATAAATAATGTTACGTTTGTTTGCTATTGTTGATGTGGCATTAAGTTGAAAAGAGCGATTAGGCTGTTGCGGGAAATGAGAAAAAATATTTTGGGAACGTGCAGCTGTTTTTTTAACCGAGTGAAAATGAGGCGATGTTAGTTAGAGACGTACAGGGTAAAAGCCGGGTACTCGCCGCAGTGGGATAGTTGCCCCATTCTGAAATAGGTAGGTACACTATGTGTGGGAGTAACTAGATGTAAACTCTTTTTAATAATTTGGAACGCTTCTCTGTCGTCTGATAGACGTAAAAGTGGTGCTCGTGGTGGTTTGTTAGTATGTACGTAATAATTATTAATGCCATAATATATTATTAAGGCGTTAAGAAGTATTAAAATTGTATTTGTGAGTGTTTTATACTGAAATATTATGAATGTATGTTAAAAAAAAAGGAAAGTAACAGCCTATAATCATCCCACTGCAGGGAAAAGGCCTCAACCATTGAATTCAAGTTACAACTGCAATGATGAGAACTGGCTTAATCACCACGCTTGCCAAATACGGGTTGGTGATCACAAACCCGAGCAACGTTCGAAAATTCGAAACTTCTTGTTGCCCGACCTGGGGATCTAACCTGGGACCCCGAGATCTTGGCCCGGTATTTAAATCACTAATAGACCAACGGGCGTTTGTTAACTGGTTGTAAAATAATTACGCACAACTTTTGACAAGGTTGACCGACTTCGATGTTTTTTTAGTTTTATATGATAAAGTTCAAAGCTGCGTCTGTTAATTTTTGGATAAAACTACCCCAAAGGAAATAAAAATAGAGTTGACTCGCGCACGAAGGGTTCCGTACCAAAAACGCCAAAATAACGGGTTTGTTGTATGGGAGCCCCCCTTAAATATTTATTTTATTTTGTTTTTAGTATTTGTTGTTATTGCGATAACAGAAATACATAATTTGTGAAAATTTCACCTGTCTAGATATCGCGGCTCATGAGATACCTACAGCCTGGTGACAGAGCGACGGACAGACGGACAGACGGACAGACAGCGAAGTCTTAGTAATAGGGTCCCGTTTTTACCCTTTGGGTACGGAACCCTAAAAACAAAAGTATTCACGAAAATTGCACTAAAGAAAAACAAATCTTGAGTTGATGTCAAACAAGCAATCACTGACGATAACACAATGTCGGTGGCGTCTTTTGAATCGTAGACTTTTCGAAGTTTCAGTTTTGTTTTGGGCTAGTGTAGCTGTGTATTTTTTTTCATTATGGAAACAAACAGCTTATTGAAACACATTAAGACAATCATAACACACTAGAATAAGCAGTTTCTCCTACTACTTGTAGGTGACTCATTTATGATAAAAACGCATAATTCACAAATATCTACCTACCTACTGATTTTTTTGATGGAAAAGCGAGCTTAATAACTTGACAACAATTAAGTAGATAAAGTGGGTTGACTGCTAGTAAATGCCAAACAAGATATCACCTTGTATTAGTGCACATACTTGATATTGTATTAATTTGACGACCATTTGGATCAGTGGAAGTAAACCCTGCTTCTAAGCCATGGGTCGCGGTTTGATGGGGATGCGGGGGCACAGTACAAATATTTGTGTGCATGAACATGTCTGTTTGTACTGGTCTAGGTGTTTTCTATGTGTTACATAAGTATATATTTCCAAAAAAAATAATTATAAAGTAAGTTCATCGATTATCTAGTACCCTATACGTAAAGCTACTTGGAAGTATAGCTTAGTTTGGGACTAGATGGCTTTGTGAGGCCCAGTTTGGCATGTCTGAAAGATATATGTTTACTCTTTACAATATTCTTCTTGATTTACAAACGGAAACTATAAGAACTATGATTTTTCCTTAACCAACTAAGTGCACCTGATATGAGGTGATATAACCTTCGTGGCCCCCATTAGCTTCAGGAGTACGCAGTAAATTCGACCCCTATTACAATTAAGTCCACGATAGATTCTCACAAAAGTTTGAGATCGCACGGGTTGCATAAGTAAGTAAGCTTTACCAAGTTGGGAACTAAAAGTTTGTCTTTATACGAACGAAGGCTCCCACCGATTTGGCAACGCATCGAAAACTCGTGTGGGAAATAATGTTTGGGAAGTTCTTTAAGCAGCACTATAAAGGTGAATCAAAGTGGAGATTGTAACCGAATTTTCAATCGAAGGACGAATAGAGGTTCCTAATTGGACCTTTTTCTATTTTATCCTTGTTCTCATTCTATCGGGCAGGTACTTGGGTAGATATTTACGCTGTATGTTGCCGGTCTAAAAGAGAATGATGTTACTGTTTCTCAGTCAACAAACGTTGTATAAGACACCCGTTGAACGAGAGTTGGTACAGCCTGTGTACAGGAGTACAACTAGAAGAAGACGAACAACAGCGTTTTCTCTTTAACATCGGCCTGACTGCGTTTGCCAACCCACATACCTAGCATGGCTATTTTGCCATATGAACTGCTCCCCTGGCCAGTCTACTGTCTGACTAATGTGGGTTAGTGATTGGTAATTTATTGGCATTGTCATCACATGATTAATTATGTATATCGATAAATCTAAAACGCTGACCTAATCATAAACAACAGCCTCTATCAGCCAACTACTGCGAACACACCTCTCCAACGCTTGGCAGCTATGTTAGCAATCACAGTTTTGACAATGCTGTAAAATAGACGCTGCTGCCCGTCCTCTTGTAGTACCTACTCCTTTAATCGATTCTTCTGACACCTATAGGAAGGTGTTACGCTAACCTTTCAATGAGCCAGCATCACACGACACTTAAGAAATAAATTCCGTTCAATGTTAAGTCTAATGTGTAAATATGGAACAAAAATTTAGAAATCCTAAATTCAAATAAGTGAATACTTAGTTTTATACTCACCATAGTAAACATCATCCAACTCCTTATACCTCTTTGCATTGACGCCAATCCTCCAGCTATACAGCAGGACCACCAGTATTGATATATTCTGAAACAAAAACATTTAAGTAGGTCAGTAAATCAAATATGAAGGAACAAATTTATTGTCAATAGATGTAATCACTATCATGAAATCTTAAATAAACTTCAGTCGCGAGGTGTCGGCTTTTAGTAGGATAGCAACACCCTTTTTTTATCGGATAAATAAAAAATGTATAAATATAGACAACATTTCATACGTTCTTTCTTCTGATTACAGTAAGTAACTACTACAGTATTTGTTTATATGGAAAGCAGAAACAGTGAAGGTACCACAAATAGACAAATCCGAGACAACTGAAAAACATTTTTTTTCTACATTAATCCGTTTATTTCAAATCTACGACCTCGAAGATGGCGAGACCTAGAAAACTGACTTGGAGATAGTCAAAATATATATAAGGGCAGCAACATCTTCTTTCAATAAAGCAAAATCCTTATTTTGGCCTGTCCTCCATCAGTCCAGCAGAACTGATGGAGGTTAGTAATAATGATCCTTAGTCGCTTAAAATATTCAAATTTCGGACGGACGTTTTTAAACGACTGAACCTTTTAACAACAAAAAGCTTCGTTTCATGTCTAGGCTTCTTAATTATCGAAACCACCCTTTAGCTGCCAGGAAATGCCTCCTCATTTTAAACGATTAGAGGGAAGATATTTCACTTAATTCGTCGTCTTAATTGCCAACTCTTGTAATTTTATGCTATGTTAAAGTAAATAATTTAACAAGAGTAAACTTGTTATAATGAGGACAACTAATTACTTAATTAAACGTCTTTGTTTCCAACATTTTATCGACGTTTCTTCGTAGTACCCTTATTACTTATTACTGTCAATACAAAACAGAAACCATAACCGATCTGGTAGTAGTATAACAAAGCTTTTTTATTTTAACGTAGATTAAATTGCAAGAATTGCTTACCTACATCTATGATTAGATTAGATTTTGGGCATTCTTGCTGCTTGACCATATAACTATACTATTAAACTTTTGTTAAAAAACCCAAGCACTACGTTTTAATTTGATACTGTTACTTCACCCCTAATTTTTTTTCGTCAGTATATGTATTATGAAATGTATACCAAAAGACGATTCTGACTGTGAACTTTCTGCGATATGATGGTTCTGATTTTTAATTATTGTGGATATCAAATGTATGCCTAAAGATGATTCTAGCTTATAAAATTATGCGTTTTGAGTGTCTGAATAATGAGTAAATGCCAAATTAATGAGTTTCTGCGTAATGAAGATGATGCCTTCCGCTGATACGCATAATAATATTATGACTATAAAAATTCTGCAATAAAAGGTAGACCCCTTTAGTATGACGAAATTTACTGTAGTTTTCACCTATCTTAGGCTGGAAGTCTAATATAAAATTTAGGCTTCAATCAAAATAAGTTGTATGTAACGCCAAACATAATTAAGACCACCTTTTGTAATTTATTTTAAATCATGTTATAAATTCACGTGAATTAATAAATAGGATCATTCGATAATCAAGTAGTGGTTAGTAATTGACGATATGTTGTATTACCGAAACATTTAGCCGATGCTTGTTAGTGAAAATAGTTGCCAGTAGTTGCGAAAGCAGCGCAGACGCCAGCTGTGAATGTGGAGAACCCCTGGAAACCATGGCTCACCTCACTAACTGTCCCGCATGCCCGACCACCTGCTCGCGTGAGGACTTACTTGTCAGTAACCAGAGAGCTACCACGGTAGCCACCTTCTGGGCAAGTAAGATCTAGCCCGTGTTCTTGCCGACACGAAAGAAGAAGAAGAAGTAGTTGCGAATATTTACAAAAACCTATTGTGGTAATAATTAAACAATTTCAAATTACCTATATTGATAGCCATGCTTCGCATGATTACCTATAGTTTTTTTAAGCTATTGCATAGCTTCTATAGCGGGCCTTGAGCGTAGAGACCGAATCCAGAAATTCCGTAACGAAAATAACCTAACACCCCACTCCGATCGGCACAGCGGTGATACTTTTTAGTTTTTCCATCTATCGATGAATAGCAGAACTTTTAATGACTTTTTGAAATATCACGCTTGTCTCTTTAGTTCAGCAACCCGCCTTTAGGTGGCATTCTCCGAGTGTCACACGTTTTTTTTTGTTTGACAACCTCCATTGTAGAGGGGCGTACACATCGGTTTTCTAGGTGTAGCCTGTTATGACGTCCCTGTTTCGATTCCCGCAATGGTTCTATTATCTTCTCTGTTTTGGTCTGGGTGTTGGTACCTTCGTTATTTCTGAGGTTTCAGACCAATGTGTGACTTTATATATTTACTAGCTGTTCCCCGCGACTTCGTCCGCGTCAATTTCTGTTATTATGATCGCGATTATTTTTGCAACATTTTTTTACTGATGCTTTGTTTCTATTGTTTGCAGCGTGATGTTATATAGCCTAAAGCCTTCCTCGATGATTGGACTGTCTAACACAAAAATATTTTTTTAATTCGAAACAGTACTTCCTGAGATTAGCGCGTTCAAACAAACAAACTCTTCAGCTTTAATAATATTAGTATAGATTTTTTATTTCGTATGATTCTAGATTATACAATTTAACAAAAAAAAAAAAACATTATGGAATAGATAGTAATAATAAAAGTGATAACGTAATAAGTTGAAGACTCCCAACAAGTTTTAACACTCTCAACAGAGAAACACGGGAACTTGTTTTAAGGCTATAGGTAAGTCACTTACTTTACAGACATCTCATTACTTTATATGATATATATTTGAAAGCAATTTAACTGAAATTATTATTAGTATTTTAACTTGAAAATTAAGTCTCAGGCGGGACCCGCATCTCCTCGCATGCCTCGCCGGCCAAGCCACCGAGACACTACGTCACAGGCATCCCTTTACTGTTTAAGTTGGGTTCACTATAGACCGAACTTTTTCATAGTTGAGATATAGATTAATTAATACCTAGGTTATGCCTTCTTTACTTTAGCCTAAACCTCGTCAATGTTTGTATACATACAAACAGTTAAAACAATGTTAGAGTTTCGTATCTACAATATCTGTATTACCAACCTGTTGAAGGCTTTGTGTAAACTGAACATACTACATTTACTTACTCGTACTTTATATGGAACCGAGTTTTGTTCAGGAACAGTATAATTTATGATTGTTAGGAGACGGAGTCTGCCGCCCCGCGTTGTCGGAGCTAATTGGGTTTTAATTTACATAATAAACGTTTTCTTTATCGATTGACGGCTACTCAACTCGTTGTTGATAAGTGTTGAGGTCAAGGTTTTTGGGAGAGTTAAGAAAACTGTCTTTAGTCATATGTCACATAAAATTAATATTTATACAATGCATAATTATTATTTAATGTTTTATATTCGACGACCATTTGGGTCAGCGGTAGTAAACGCTGCTTCTGGGCCATGCGTCGCGGGTTCGATCCCCGCACAGTACAAATATTTGTGTGCATGAACATGTCTGTTTGTACTGGTCTGGGTGTTTTCTATATATTATAAGTATGTATTTGCAAAAAAAAAGTATATAAGTAAGTTTATCGGTTGTCTAGTACCCCATACGACAGGGTACTTAATAGTAGCTTAATTTGGGACTAGATGGCTCTGTGTGGTCCAGTGAGGCATGTCCTAAATATTTATTTATTTATTTATATGATTTTTATGTGTGTCTGTAAGATTTTCTTGACTGTTTTGAAACGATTTATCAGTGATCAATAAACTTATTAAAAATATTGACACCAAATGTCTAGTCACCTGAATGGTATTTTTAATTTAAACTAGCAATTTATTTGCTTCATGAAAGGTTTTAAAAAAAGCTTTAAAACATAAATATTATTTTTTTGAAAAAAAAAAGTATGTTTGATCTTCTTAAAATTTGATAGAAACATATTTAAAAACAAATAAATCTGCAGGAAGAAAGCGTTTAATAAATATAACAATATACCAACATACATAAACATGTTTTAATTGTGTTTCTCTTTCTACACCAATATTATAAAGAGAAAAGATTTGTATTTTTGTGTGTGTGTATGTTTGTAATGAATAATCTTAAAAAATACTGTGCCGATCTCAAAAATTCTTTTACCATTGGAAAGCTACCTTCACCTTGAGTGACATAGGTTATATTTATTGCTAGAAAAGATTAGGGATGCTTACTAAAACTTAACGGGTCCGTGCGAAGCCGCGACGGGCCACTAGTTGATTTATAAAAGAACTTGAAGTCACAAATCTTCATTTCGGGATTCCAAAACAATTTGCATGCTTCGTGTTCTTTCAATATTCTTAATTGTAAATGATTACAAAACAGCACCGGCAAATTCGAATAACTCAAAATTAGTGTCAGTTATTCGAAAAGTAGTTAATAAATCATTTAGTCCTAAATTAGGTTGGGGAAGAGGCGGGCTATATTTCACAAAACTTTCAACTGTCCAACTACTGATCAAAAACTGTTGTACGGGGATTAGAAAGTTTCTTAATTGTATTTTAATACTTCAGGCTACAGAAATTGGTTGAATGAGAATCGTTATTTGGCGCCGTTAAAAAATAAAGTAGCATCTTTGTAAGCTCTGGGTAATACACGACTAAAGGTGTACTGCCAAAAGAAAGCGGGTAGAGGCAAAAGTTTTAAAACTGTTGCAACTCGTAACCGTCGTGAATTGTTTTCGTGAGACAGGTTAGGCTGGCAGCAGGCTGCAAGATGTCTAAAGACAATATTGAAACAGGTAATAAAAATTGCTTTTGGTTCTAAGGCGAGAAAAAATAACTCATCTTCAAAATCCTTACTAATACTACCCTTACGAATATTATTATTGCGAAAGTAACTATGTCTGTCTGTTGCGCTTTCACGCCTACAAGACAGATTAGACCTTAAGAGGAAACACTAAGGGCGAGAGAATTGAAAAATAGGTATTTGTAAAATCTATTGCTGTCGCGCAGTTCCGAACGCTTTCCCCGCAGAGCGCGATAGAGACAACTGCATTTTAGCCCGAAAATACCTACTAAAAGCACACAAAATCTTCGTTGCGTAGTCCCCCGATTCCTTTTCCAAAACTAGACCGATTAATTAAAGAAAGGCTTTGGCCGTGTTCGTATATTTTGCTTTTTTTCTAAAATTTAGCCAAATTTGTTTTCTGGATGTTTGAACACAGCGGAAAATCTGGCGAATATTTTAGATTTTTCAAGGCTCATATCTCTTTTATTAATTAATTTATGAAAAAAAGGAAAACATAGAAACATGCCAATAGTGACCATAGATGTTTGTAATAAAAATTATTGCTCTACTGGCATTATCCAGGGAGGAAACAGGGGACTACGTTTGTATGGAAAAACGGCCCTTGTGTTTCCTCTTAAAAAAGACATAGACTGTATTGTATCCCACTGCTAGGCACAAGTTTCCGCCGCGCATTATAACTTGTAGTTAACGCATCAGAACCACATGCAAAATAATAAATATATAGAAATGTGGACAGCGTCACTTAAATTATTCTGATCCCAATGTGAGTAGCTGTGTAAAGCACTTGGGTACCACAAAGTCAGACACGAGAAAATGTAGAAAAACTCTTTTTTTTTACATTGACCGGTCCGGGAATCGAACTCGGGACCTCGGAGCAGGCGATACTTTGAAAACCGGTAGGAACGCCACTCTGCGACGGAGGTCGCCAAATTCTAGTTCCATAATATTTTTATCAATATCCATTACGCGATTGTAAAAAAATGCAACATCAATCGAGGACAACGGTTTTTTTTGGTATATTGTTAATACAAAATTAAATCAAGATAAGCCTTCTTAAACCATATTGAGCCCATTTCATTTCAAGGCCACGCTTGACTTTGACATATCGACTTTAAGCACAAAAGTAAGGTAAGTATATTACTTGAGCTTAGGTAGACTTGGTCACCAAAAAATAATATACGTATACATTTACTGAAGGAACTGTTGGACTCAAATGAAGATTGATCGACGGATCCTGAAACGTGGGAGAGAAATGGCGGAATCCGCAAAGGTCGTCAGTGACCACTGTGATTGCATTCATCGGTCACTCCAAATATAACTAAATATTCACTTTAAAAAACGCAAATGTAATTCTAAACCCTGTGTCTTTACTGTAAATGCTAATTTACAGATACAAATCATGAAATATAACTCTTAATATTTTACTTATTTGCGAGCGTGGGCTTTGTTTGTGGTGAGACTACTTAAAACTTAGATGTATACTTATTACGTATTTTTTTATGTATAAATTTCATTTATTAGTTACTTTTAACATAATGAAAAATACAAAAGGGTGAATTTAAAATCTATTAAAATAGTTTATATTATTGGTAATCTATGCCATATAATAATAATATAATAATAATAATAAATATTTATGACATGCCACACTGGGCCACACAGAGCCATCTAGTCCCAAATTAAGGTACTATTAAGCACCCTGTCGTATGGAGTACTAGACAACCGATAAACTTACTTATATACTTTTTTTTTTTGTAAATACATACTTATAATACATAGAAAATACCCAGACCAGTACAAACAGACATGTTCATGCACACAAATATTTGTACTGTGCGGGGATCGAACCCGCGACCCATGGCTCAGAAGCAGCGTTAACTACCGCTGATCCAAATGGTCGTCGAAAATAATATTTGATTTCCATTGTGTCTGTAGTAATCTGCATGTACGAAAGGCTGTTGTAGACATTTGGTAGAATAGAGATTTACCTTTTCAATATGCAATGATAATAAAATAAAGCTGTCTAAATTTTGTAAAAGGCATCTTAATAACATTTTGTGCAAAATATGTGCGTGCGTATAGTAGAAAAAGTAAAGTGTACTTATAAATAAACTACTATTTAAAAATATAGTATTGCAGTGTTTGCTATCGAACTGCTCCTAAATGATTTTTATAAAGTACGATACCCATGGGATACGAGTATAATCCAATTTAAAAATATGCATAGAAATTAGGTTGTACTATAATTATAAAAAAATCACTTGGGCTGTTACAATCTGAAGAGTCCAGTAAGATCGGAATAAAATTTATGTGCTTTAATTAAGATTTGTGTGTTCATTATATTCTATGGATTAAATCGTAAACTTCACATGATCGCTGCTAGGATTTACGATAACTATGGTAAATACACCAATATTATTTCTCTCCTGTGCTTTTATTACTTCCTCAGAATAATCAGAATTTAGTAGTACGAGCTTCCTAATTAGGGGTGTTCAGGGAAAAAAATGTAGTATTCATAACAAAAACGTAGCATTAATGACAAAACGAGCTTTTGATGGGAGGCCACATGTTGGAAATGGTTTTTGCCATCATCATGGAAAATTGTGTTGATGTGAATGCTAGTTAGTACTCATTTGCTATCCTTTAATCCCTCAACCCCCAAGCGACAACCGGTTGTCGCGATAACAATTGATTTTAATTGTGTCTGGAATATCTGATCGTCAACGGGTTAAATGTAAAAAAAGGACTACAATCATCCCACTGCAGGGAAAAGGCCACCATCATTGAATTTAAGTCACCACAGCAAGAATGGGTACTTTAAAATTAAATGTATTCTTATAATACTTTCCGCTTCTTCCCAGGAAATAAGATATTTTTCATTTTGGAGAACACGTTTTTTTGTCCAACTAGGCCGGTCTGTACAAATGAAAAGACTATTATGAAATCACAAACGTATCTAGTAATACGTGTAATATTGAAATAAGTCGAAAAAGGTCTAAATAGTTCACACCCTACACAACACAGTTTTTTAAATGTGTGTCGTATGGTTTGTATGTAGAGAAAGAATTTGAGCTCCACTGGATACATAAGACCTGTGATCCCCAATTTCTTTTTTGGAGTCTTGTTCAGGTTTTCTTAAATATATAGTTTTTTGCAGGCCACTGTACATAGTTTTTAAGCCTTAAAAATAAGGTCTATGATTTTTGTTTTTAGTGGAACTGAATTTTGATTGGACATTCTTCTCTTTCGCCATTCAGTACGTGCCTTGGTGTTTGCAAAATCGTTATTGACTAGAAAATAAAACTCAAATCTTTATTACGACGCTGGGCTAAGTAATAGTAATTAAGCTTTTATCTTGAAAGTGATTAATTGCGAGGTGTTCGCGAGAAGGCGTGGGTTATCAGTCGAACTTATTGTGCTCACCCTAATGTTGGCGATTACATAAATTATGTCCCAGCTTATCTTACTATTATATTTCATTACACAGGTCTTGCGAACGAGACACTAAGATATCATGATATATTTGGAACATCAACAATGTTCTTTCTGAACTTACTGTTTTGGAATTTACACCATGGACCTTTTAACGGTATTGAGATGAAGGGAAGAACGTTCTAATAATGCTTGCATAAGTGATGAATCATCGAAAAATTATAAAACAATCCCGAATAACAACATAACGGAATTTATGTTGACTTGAAAGGCTAAATCAAAACATGAAATGTTTTTCAACAATTAAAATGCTGATGTATATAGAATTTATACCAGCATTTTAAAATCGACAACCTTATTCTTTCTTATTATCTCAAATATATCAATCATCATCATCAATCTTCCTATTTTCTCTTCTTTATTTTCTTTTTTTAGAAACACAGCACCATTTTTTCACTGTCATATTTTAGTGTACGCTTCATTTTATGATTTTATGTTGATACACTATTTGTATCGCACTGATTTGATCCTGCTTCACTTAAATATAGTTTCCTCTATACAAATTTTTGGGCTAGTGTATATCTATCAATCTACTACCAATATAACCATTAAGACGCTGACTGCAGCCGATGACCTTGAGCAATTAACACGCCCACAAAATTATTTGTCTTTGAATTTCTTTGGAACGCACCACAGCTATCACTGTCGATTCTCGTAGGAGTGACAGAGAAAAAGCACATGGAATAGAAGGGCCTAAGTGCCAAACAACAAAATTCGTTGTGCAATTTAAAATTGCCATTTTATTAAAAATCTAAATCAGCCATTTGTTTAAGCAACATGTAATATACAATATAGCAAAATTTTATTATCATTGTTATACGGACTGCTGAGAAAAATGGTAATTTATGTATTTTCAGAGGCTACTTTGAGATTTTTTTCTATCGAGCAAAGTTTTTAGAATCGTGTTTTGGAAACAGCCACCTGGTCGAAAATATGATCAATTACAACTACATAGCATTTGGCAACAATACTAGCCATAGGCTTAAAGCAAAACAATCTTCATTGAGCTCAATTTGGCTCATGTCAGCGTTATTATCAGAACCCTAAAGTTCACCGCTGGACTTAAGTTTCTCCAAAAAAAGCTATGCAGTTTGTCCAATGATGGATATAAGAAGCTGCTTTCGTTTCTTCCAGCATTCCTTTAGTCACCTCGATGCATGTGATCAATTCCTTGTCCTATAGGGAAAAAGGGGTTGTGTTTTTTTCTTTTATAAGTACTACGTGAGTATAAGATCAAAACAATAACAAACAATAAGACACTTCAGGACAATTAACCATGGCACTGATATTAGAATTTCATCCAAACATTAGAATATTTCTATCTGATGTTTGTTTCATTACGTGACGACGCACCGCTGACTCCTGTTAGTCAAATTTTGCCGCGTCGTTAACCATCAATTGTTCACGGGACTTGGACTTTTAGAACTCTCTGGAATTCACCAATTTGCTAATGATCAAATACGCTCTATCAGCGCTACGTATGAATATTAGAGAATAGGCAATGAAGTCGAGTGAGACAGTTAAAATTTGTAAACGATGTATTTTTAAAGAAAATAACTCGAAAATAAATACAGAAGTAACACACAGAAATCTATATTGTATACTATTGTGGCGAGGTTGAGTATTACCTCAAATAAACTAATTTGTTCAAGCAACATCACTTGGTTTATTTTCAATGTGTGCAGAGAAAAATATAGCGTCATAGTACAACTTCATATAAAATAAGTAAGAGCTACGATCTTGTATAACTTCGGTCGTAAGATCTGATTACAGTTTTCGTTTTGTTTTATTGATCGCACTGTAAACACACAACACTAAAATTGATAATTCCTCATAATAAGAAACCAGAACTCCATCTTATCATTCCGATTTATATTAAAAAGCCATTTCTACAAACAGATGTTGTTTAAATGTGAGTATCAAACTTCCTTTCTCAGATGAGCAACGATTTAGATTGGAATCAAAACTCGTGCACGTTAACACGTTAATCGAGTGATGTGTTATTCCTATCACGTTTCATATACACCTCGTGAATATCATGCTAACAAACAAATTGATGATATTTGGAACTGCATGGAATATACGCAGTGTCGATTTTGTATGATTTAAGTTTTTAGTTACACGCGCTACGTATTCCATTTATTCAAATCAAACGATACGACTATGATTGGATTTGCCAGGATAGGTTTTGTACAAAACGTGGACTAATTTTAGTTGTTTTTTGTTATTTAAGTCTAGCATATTACGAAGTTTTATTTTATCAATCTAAAATTTGGGAACAGGATTTTGATTCGAGATTTTCATGTAGGTGTAGCTCAAATTGTTGTGAAAGAGACCATAAACCGTCTTCTTGTAAAACCAATCGTGTGTATTAACAAACCGCTTTGAGTTATCGTTCGATTGTCAAAGCGGGATCTTCGGCATCGGGAGGCAATTTCCTCTCCCAATCTAATTTGCCGCCGGTCCAGTATTAAACAAGTAGAAAAATAGGCGACAGACGTGGCGCAAACTCGCTCAAGTAGAAAGCGGGGTCGTGAGACAACAAGTTTAAGAAAACTGCCGCATTTACAGGGTGACATTACATTTAGAATCTGTCACGTTTAAATGTTAAAGATTTGCATTGCTATGCACGAGTGACGAACGGGTTGTTATATAGTGCAGTGAATATTTTGTAAATGGTTCAGTTCAGGATTAATTAGAGGTAGCATTAATGTTTTTGCAATGCATTTTTCTAAAGTTTTATTAAAATTTGTACAGTTTTTTTTTACGTTAGGGAGTAGAAAACATCTAATCGCCCTCACACACATTTATAATATTATTAATTCCTACAGGATCATTAGACCGCCGGCGGTCGCAATACCAATTGATTTAAATTATGTCTAGAATAACATAAAATCGAGGCGTTTGATCTATTAACAAACTTACCAATGTGTAGAGGGCGCTGGCGTAGGCGGCGTGTTTAACATGCAGCGTGCGACAACAAGGCAGCGTCGTGTCCTGCTCGTGCGCAGTCCATGCTTTCATCTGAAGACAAAACGACATATTAAAGTTGTTGAAAATTACAGTTATAGGGTTTTAAAATTATTGTACAGAAACAAAACAGCTGACAGACAATAACCATTGCAAGTACCTATGACTTAGATGTTTCGAGATTATTACCATATTACTAAAGATTTTTTTACATTTTGGCACTGTTATATGCGCTATGATCACGGAAAGATCTTCTACGGCACTGTTGCAAGCGCAATAATCACGGAAGAATATCTTTCGTGATCATAGCGCTTTCAACAGTGCCAAAATATTGGAAACTCATAAAAGACAAGTTAAACGGTAGCAATCTTGAAAAAAATAAACAACAAGACCATATAAGTTTAAATAAGGTGACTTATAGTTTGAAACATATTTTATTTAGCTTGCGCTTGTTATGTTGTGTCTGTTTCCGCCTGTGATATATTGTATTTTTTTTTAAACAAAACGAATCCTCAAAGCATCCACAAATTCACCGAAAATTTAAGTCTTAATGTATTAAGAAACATTTTTGTAAATATTAATCAAGTATGGGAGCGCTATCGATGCATTTCTGCCAGCGCATTGTTACTTTTTAAGGCATTTAGTGCCTGCTCTTTCTCCCTTTTTCCCCACCAAGAACTCATACAAATTTGGGAAAAGTAGAAAACTGTCATTCTAAGATATGTTGATGAAAAAGGTACATTCTAGTAAAGACCAAAACCCTTATTCATAAACAAGTGACTGAACTTGATAATACAATTCAACGGTTTAATTATATTGCCCATACGTTATCATCATCATCATATCAGCCGAACGACGCCCACTGCTGGGCATAGGCCTCCCCCAAGGATCTCCACAACGATCGGTCCTGTGCTGTCCGCATCCAGCGGCTTCCCGCGACCTTGATCAGATCGTCGGTCCACCTTGTAGGGGGCCTGCCCATAAGTTAACAATATATTTAATGACTATAATATTAAAGGGTAGATACCAATAATATAGCCACATACCAATATCTTATACTTGGTTAAACCATTATGTAAGACATTTTATACTAGAAACACTCTCGTTATTCTGCCTTTAGCTACGTTACGAACGGGTGATATAGGTAGTCGTAGGGTAGGCTTTCACACAAAAGACTAATTAATTCTTTGCAAATGCTAAGTACTCATGGCTCAAATGAAGGGTTTCCTTTCATTCACTTAATTTACTTTCTTAATTCGTTACCACTTGTAATGGAAACTTATACAAGGTAAGCTCGTATATTGTTGAAAAGAATTCCAGGTTCCTGAAATTTGGGATTTATCGTTACAACGTTGATTTAGCGTAACAAAGCAGTGCCACTTATGTTTTTTAAAGCAAAAAGTTTCACCTCCTTTGCCTGCCTTCTGAGTGAAATGGGGAAAACAGTTGTTTAAATGGAGTGCGTTATTCTACTGCAATAAAGTATTTTACCGCGTTCGGTCACCATAAATGTCGAATGATGCATTGCATCACCTAGTTTTGTTACTCAACTTCAAATAAATAGGTCAAATTATTGACAATAGTCACTCTACCAACATAACACCACAGAGGGATTTAATGCAACCATATTAACATATTACACACACAGCTACAGTACAATTTTGTAGTTATATCATCGACGAGTGTGGTGTGTTTTGGAAAATGGGTATTGAATTTAAAATAATAATAATTAAGCACTTCTAACGTTATTATTTGTCGTAAGAGGCGACTTACAGAATACCACCAGAGACAGGTAGCCACGTTTTCTTTCCACCATTGGCAAAACTGCGACTGACAGCGAAGGTTAGGTTAGGTTATAGAAAAATCTTCCATTATGAAAGGCCTGCATCCAACAGTAGACTGATATAGACTGATGACGATGTTTTAAAATTGAAAAACAAGTATTCCAATTGATGATTGAGCGCTAATGCGGGAATGTTAATTATCTCTATCTTCTTCTAATGGTGGCTTCTCTATTCTAAAAAGGTTAAATGCAAAAAATTACGTTGGACAATCGTTCAAAAGGCAAAGTTGCTGATAGGCCAGACTGCCCGATACAAAGGCACTGGGTCGAGCTAGCTATAGGCCTAATTAAGTAGTTTTAAGCGATTATGTTCGGACAACGGCAGGTTAACCTACCCAAAAAGTTAAAGGTCATTAAATTGATTTTCAACTTTAAGTCCAACAAGTAGAGATCAATATCAATTGAGAAAATTTGACGTTTTGAGGTAGGTTGACGTGCTGTTGTCTGTACAAGATTTATAATTTAATAACAACGTTAACATAGATTAAGCTGTTTTTGTTACTAATTATTCTTAACAATTTATGGACTAGTTCTTCATGTCTGAAATAAATAAACATTTTATTTTATTTTATTATCACTAGTTTTATGTGTTGCAAAACCTTTGACGTATTTAAATGAGGATAGCAACAGTTCAGTTTTATTTGCAATCAATGAGTAATTTACATTTGATTTCACTTTGTAATTAAAACTGATTGGGTTTAACTTTGCCGCAGGAATTAATTTTATACGATTATTGGTCAATGTTGAAACTAATCCGGATAGTATTTGAGTGATTTTATTTTTTAAATGAGTTTCTATTGGTTAACCTCGATCCAGTCAAAACACTGGATCGTTTGAAGGTTTCCAATAATTTTGAGATGTGGCTTAGAATATTATGATAAATTTATACAGACCACTGGCCTCTGGCCTAATAATAGCATGCCATACCGCAAACTGATGCGAGTCCATCGAAAGAGGTCCCTCAGTTTGGTTAGCAGCTCCGAGAACTGATACTTCGTGGCTAGGGCTCAGTGTCGCCATGCCTCCCTTGACTTAAAGCCATGGTAGAATTAACTGGTTCTCTCTCGTTACTTCTAATATGGCTATAAGTAGTACTGCTATAAATATGCCAAAAAGTAAAACTCTTAACAATAAAAAGTTCTAAACAGTACTTCAGCGGTACTGATTTATAATGTGACAATTTTTTACTATTATTTTTATTTGGAGTAGGTTATTAAATTTCATTTAATATTCGACTATTATTCTATGATAAAAAGTAAAGTTTCCCAATTAACAATGCTCATTGAAAAATGGAGCATCCTAATACAGTTACTAATATTTTCTTTATCTTAGTAATATTACTGAACAACAATCAATATAAGGTCATATTTGAAATCACCCCATGATTCTGAAAAGTTTTTAAACATGCTCAAACTTGAGGTGAATATTAAATTTGTGAATTGCCTAAGCTCTTTATAGTTATAGTTGAAATTAGTTCAAATCAATTTAAAAATGAATATCTCAATGCAATTTTCAATTAATTTAACTCTTTAAAGGTCATTTGATTACGTTAACACGTGACGTCATAGTTTAACACAGTTCACTATTGCCAATACAAAATTCGTATTTAATAAACAAATCAAGACTTTAATTTCAAAAATCAGTTTTGATTATAAATATCTGTGTTGGTCAGATTATCTTCCCTTAGTAATAGAATGTAATTTAAATGAAAATGTGCCCATAGAATTACCTATTGAGGTCTATCAAAATAAAGTCATTTGGGGGGAAAGAACATCCGAGCAGATAGAAATGTATCGAAATGAATGTCATAAAAAACTCAGGGACGTTGACTTTCAATGCGAGCTTCGCAGCTGCAGCGATGACGATCCTATGGTTGCTGTCACGACACACCCCATCGACGATGAACTTTACATCGTTATTGATAAACTTTACAGAGAGATCGTGGGCGCTCTTACGGCATCATCCAAAGTTGGACATGATAACAGTCCAAAGCGAAAGTGCATAGCTGGTTGGAACAAGCATGTAGCTCAGGCACATAGGGAATCTATGCAGAAATTGCATTGGTGGACATGGCGCGGTAGACCTATGACTGGATACATTTATGATAAAACGTGTGAAACTAGAAAAATTTTCAAATCGCGTTTCAAGTGGTGTCAAAATAATGAATGTCAAATTAAAATGGATATCTTGGTTTCACACCACTGAAAAAACGACAAATAATACATTTCAATAAAGTTTTACGTAAATAGTAAGATGGTTTTTTTTTACTGAGGAAGCAGTAAGCAGCATTTTCACAGTATCCTAATACAAGTTACATTTAATAAACAATATAATGTCACCAATCATAATTCAGCAATTGAACAAACATTCGGAATACCGAAATCGAATACCAAAGGTCGCGAAATCCGGTATTCATGAAGCAATTTCCGCTTTAAAATAAATAACACAATCCATTATATTTGACGGACAGATTCCGGCCTGGAAATGTCATCGCCCAAACTTTGCTTGAGCGAAATTAGATAAGCTGTAGGTGGTTGAAATATAGCCTTCATTGATTGTTGTACCAATGAATATAGTACAGGCGCTATATTATATTTACCACCACATCTTCACAATCTATACTGTACTCTTTAAGACTAATCTCACATAGCATATTAAAAAGGAATTAGGTTGAAGTGAAATAAAAAGCAGTACAGTGTTCTTATTCATACAATGTGATAATGAAGTAGGTAAATAACAACTTTTCAAGAGCTGATTCTAGGCAAATACACCAGCTTTTTATCATACACATACAAGCCATTACAGCAGGAATCATTTTAAATATAATTATATTAAGTGCCTTACTACCTAATTGTTGTGTTTTAGCACATTTAGCATTTGGATCCGCCCGAAATTGTTACAAAAAAGTAAATGAAAATAAAATAAATAAACAACCATTTAACTGATAGTTTTACTATTTATTAAGGCTATTTACTTAACAAAAATAATAATATAATCTAGAATAATTTAAAACTAATTATGGAAAAGTAGTAGTTGTTACACTAGTTATCGACCATTTGGATCAGCGGTAGTAAACGCTGCTCTTGAGCCATGGGTCGCGGGTTCGATCCCCGCATAGTACAAATATTTGTGTAAATGAACATGTCTGTTTGTACTGGTCTGGGTGTTTTCTATGTATTATAAGAATATATTTACAAAAAAAATGTATATTATAAGTAAATTTATCGATTGTCTAGTACCCCATACGACAGGGTACTTAATAGTAGCTTAATTTGGGACTAGATGGCTCTTTGTGGCCCAGTGAGGCAAGTCTTATATATTTATTTATTTATTTATAGAAAGAGGTAAATAACCATAGATTCAATACAGTAGTATATTAAATCTATGTAAATAACAACTTTTCAAGAGCTGATTCTAGGAAAATACACCAACTTTTTATCATACACATACAAGCCATTACAGCAGGAATCATTTTAAATATAATAATTATATTAAGTGCCTTACTACCCAATTGTTGCGTTTCAGCACATTTAGCATTAGAATCCGTCCGAAATTGTTACAAAAAATTTAATTAAAACAAATTAATAAACAATCATTTAACTGATAGTTTTACTATTTATTAATACATACAAAACTATCAGTTGAAATAATGATACTTAACAAAATATAACAACATAATCTAGAATAATATAAAACTAATTATGGAAAGTAGTTGTTACACTAGTTAAAGGTTGATAAAGTGATTTTACTTATTTGAAAATTTTGTGTAATGTGACTGAAAATGCGGGAACACATTCATTGCACCTATTCGAATGACGTGTCCAGCGTCACCTTTAGATAACTAAAATTTTGCACAGTTCGTCAACATACCACTATAGCCAGTTATCAACGGTCTCCCCTACTAAAACATAAACAGAAAATCCTATCAATTTGACTATCAAGATGAAAAATAGTACCTTAGTTGTTGTTTCAAAACCGGTGTAATATTTATTTTAATAGGAGAGAATTTGTGAGGAATATGATATTAAGGACTGCTTTAAAAAATACGTTCCTCTCCAGGACAATAGGCAGTCCAGGTATAACCTGTCACGTGAAAAACCCTTGAAAATAATGGATGAAAAAAGGTAGATTTAGGGTCGATCAACCATTCTGTTCGCAACCTGCGTTGGAGCTTGTGACAGGTGGATAGGACAAGCTGAATGACGGTGCGCCACGGTAATTTGAATTGAACAAAATTAGGTAGATCCACCTACCACAAAGTGTCAATTTTCCTCAATTGGAACTGATCTTTTTGCCATGTCATTGAAAGCTGAAAATCGATTGGGGAAATTTTATATTTATGGCTAGGTAGATGTGCTGGCCACACTGATTCTGTGCCCAGTGGTAACATGACCAGATACTGAAATCACTTATGACATAGATGCTTTTGATGTAATGCTTTACTCGTTCATATTCGAGTCTTCATCCAGCTTTGCCTTGCAAAAGGCGGAGTAAAAACTTTTTGACGTATATGAGTTGAGTTCTAGAGTTAGAAGTTATAATGAAAGTCAATTTCTTAACCTTGAAGGCAAAAAAGTGAGCCGCCATCTTGAACTGAAGATTTCAATCAATGCCTCAATGCGATGTTTTTCAATAACATCTCAACGTTTAATAGTTTGACAAAAATATCTATGTATAGAACGAATAGGAAAAATAGTACTCATATGTGTCTGTTATAGGAAAACAGTTACAAGATGAAGAAGACAAAACATTGGACATTCAACTGTTTTCGCATTTTCATATTTAACCGGCGGAAGGTTATTGTGTGTGATTGTAGTTGAGAGGTTTTACAAAATATTATGTGCAAGCGTTGTTTAAATGGGTATGATTTCGTTTTTTATTTTTCCTTTTCCTGGTATATGCATTTTAGTGAAGCAACGGCGGCTGCAGTATACATAAACTTAGCGCTAAGCGAATTTCCAGCATTGGAAGCCATATTTCAAAAGCATGATATCTATCAATGGTTGCGCACATTTCAATTTGGAAAGCAGAAAAATATGATTATTGTGTATAATAATAACAAAATTAATATTTTAGAAACACAATATTATATACGTATATACATTACAAAATGCCCCGTTGGCCTAGTAGTTTAAAAAACAGGGCCAAGATCTCGGGGTCCTGGGTTCGATCCCCGGGTCGGGCAACTAAAAAGTTTCGAATTCGACCCGCATTTGGCAAGCGTTGTGATTATGCCAGTACCCAATATTGCTGTGGTAACTTGAATTCAATGATGGAGGCGTTTTCCCTGCATGGTGGATGATGATAGGCTGTTATATACACAATTTGCAATGCCCTATGCATTCTTATAGTAAATAACATTAAAAATAGACACACCAACGAAAGAAAAGCTTCCTCACCGAGTAAACGCCCACTAGGACATTGCAGCGCTCTTTCAACGTACGAGTATTATTATAAAACTATGCAATGTGTACGTAAGGTTCTCATAAATTAGCGAGGCTGATTCAAAGGAGGATATTTTGACAAGTTGCATTTTAAATGGGACTATGTGTTCAGTAACACACTAGTGATCTTACGGCCGATCCCCATAATCTATCTATCGCCAGTTTTTACATTTCAGAGATAGGAAACAGTTTCTATCTCTGATTTTTCCGTCCACAGAAACAAACACAGAAGTTGTTATCTATCTTCGATATGCCAAAACTGAAGGTAGATAGGTTATTAGGACCGGCCGTTAGTAACACACTAACGGCCGGTTCCAATAACCTATCTATCTTCAGTTTTGGCATACCGGAGATAGGAAACAGTTTCTATCTCTGTTTTTGCCGTCCAGAGAAACAAAGACAGAAGTTGTTTTCTATCTCCGATATGCCAAAACTGAAGATAGATAGGTTATTGGAAATGGCCGTAAATTTACGGTGCATCTAGTTCTTATTCAGTTATATTTATTACAGAAAAATTGACAGTAGGTCTATGAAATCATTACAAGTTTAATCCATGTCCATTATTCGTTATTATTGTTAAGACTGATTTATACTCCTACTAGTATACATTGTAGGTTCTTGACATCGTATAATTATAGTAATCTGACGGTCATGCAATGACGAGGTTCTCGGTCACGCATAAGAGCTGTAGCTATGACTCATTTGTCCGCACTAATTACTAATGTTTTGAATATTATATACGGTATAAACATTACATAACGCTCCGTAGGTCTAGTGGTTTGAGTACCAGGCTAAGACCCCGGAGTCCTGGCTTCGATACGGTCGCGCAACAAAAGTTTCGAATTTCGCGGAAGGTTTTGGGTTGGAGTCCCACCTCAGGCAGTCAAAATGTTTTATTGAAGGAATTATATTTTGAATTTATATAAACATATAAGCAAATGATTTGACTAATGAACAGTTTTCAAAACGACTCAACTACTACCAGAAGAAAACGGGTAACCAGCGCTATCACTCCACCATTCTTCATTTTGCAAATGCTTATGTTCAACAATGGATTGATTTGGGCTGATTATAATGATAAAATAAGAGGCTGATGCTTTAAGTTCTTTTTTTAAATCATTAGAAATCTTCTGTTTATATTAAAGCTTTTTCTATTCGTATTGCAAAGACATCATAAAAACTTATTAGTTAGCTACTTCGACTATGAGGACAAGGTTATAGAACGAACAATCTACTGTTATTTGTTCAATTTTGACATACTTATATGCTCTAATTATAAGCCTTGAAAATTGCATCCAAGACAGCACGTAACCTTGCGATGTAGAGACAAACTTACCAACAATCCTGCTATCATAGTTACCTTATGAATCTCGTGTTGATGTTTACCGTATTCATAAACGAAGCTCAATCTCAGTAGATCTAGACCTTCAAATCAGGATAATAGATCACTAGATCAATAAGAAAAAATACATTACTAGATCCATCATGGATCTGGCAAATGGATATTTTGAGAAAAAAAAATCAGTAGATCCACACCCTAAATTTAGTATCTACTGAGAAAAGTAAATCTCAATATATCCATCATGGATCTGGCCTGAGGATCTTATGAGATTGAAGGATATTGAGCACAAAAGCGAGAACTTTAAGCGATTGTTTGACCGAACGGTTTGTCGCTCATATCAAATGTGTATTAAGTTTAATAAATGTATTACATTAGTGGTCTGATGTTTAATAGTACTTAAAACTTAGTCCCATGGTTGGTATTGCAAAAGAGATGTCCCAAACCAGGCCCAGGCATGTACAGCATTCTAAAAAATCAAGAAAAATCTACTGACTTTGGTAAAAATACAAATATTTGAAATTTTGGAAATTTTTACCACTTTCCAAAATTTTTATATGCGTTTTATATGCGTTATATATGCGTATCGTATTTAGAGCCTATTTATGAAGTAAAAAATGTAAATCAAGTTGTCACCCAAAAATGTTTTTCACGATATTGGTTTCAAATTTTACGGTCCTAGACCTGTTAAGGTATAAAGGGACAGTCAAAAACTTATGAATAGTATCGTAATGAATGATTGAGATGCGAATCGCGTAAAAAAAGTGTTGTTAGGCGGCTGTATCAAAAATTTTGGATTTTTGGCGGACATTTCTTGACATTTTTGTACTGGGCTATACCAAAAGAAAAAATACGTCATTTGTTTTTTGTCTCGTAGATTGATATATTAAAATTTGGAAGGTGGTTAAAATTTCACCCTGTATAACGTATAATTTGGCGGCTCAAAAATAAAAACAATCTAAGAAATATCCCTCTCAATAAGGCATACAAGATGGCGTTTGACGAAAAAAAAAAGATAAACCATAAACTCTAAATGTCAGTAGCTGTCAGATTTCCTTTGTCAATATTTGACATAACCTTTCTTTTCAAGTTTTTGCCACTCGTCTTACTCTCACGTGAATTAAAAGCTAATTGACATAATCGCAAATATCCTTTAGCCAATACATAAGTTAAAACTCTTTGTTTTGATTGTTGTTATTACAACACGTTTTCTAACCAATGATGACGGCTAACAGATCCCTCTGCGGTGGTAGGCCGCCTGGATCTACTGGATCTCTGGATCTGGATCTACGGAGTCCAGGTTATCTATTTTATTTAGCGGAGAAATTGACGACGAAAAAGATAGGTTTATACTCAAGTAAAGAAAACGGAATCACACCTGAATTGATCTTGGTTCACAGTAAGTCTTGTTTATTAATAAGGCCCTCATAGCGATACTGGTATGTGCATACATGACTAGCAGTAGCGAGCTTGCTTCGTTGTTCAGACGAAACACAAACTTCGGTATTTACCTGCTTGTAATTATACCGTCTGCAATATAGTTAGACAGCGGTAAGCTGGAAACACGTTCAATGAAAGCTGAATATGAACGTAGACAAACGATTTGAATACAACTAGAAATAAATGTGGACAGCATCATACATTGTTCTGGTCTTAAAAAGTAAGTGATTATTCAAAGCACTTTTTTGTGGAAAAGGGAAACAACAAAGGTACTAACTAAGTTTTTTGTTATTATCTAATGGAATAAATAATTTTTAATAGTAATATTTGTAAAAAAAATTTTTCTTTTTACTAGTCTACTTATGGCTGGAAACGCTCTTATCGGTTTCTCTCGGGTTACAATGTATAATAAATGTTAATGTGTAATGTAAATAAATCATTTTTGAAACTACCGTTTTTTACCTTTTAATCTACTTCTGCTTTATAAATGCTTTAATGTCTAGCGTTAATTCGAGGCTTTCGTAATTCGAACTTTACAATTCCATTTTATCTACTACCCATGATTTTAAATTGATTGTGTTGCAGTAACCTAATTGCTCATTAATTTTGGGCAATGATATAGCGGACGATAACCATCCCACTGCAGGGCAAAGGCCTCCGTCACTGAATTCATATAGCAACGATGGGAACGAATATAGGCATAATCATCACGCTTGCCAAATGTGGGTTAGTGATCACAAACCCGAGCTATGTTCGAACATTTTAAAACTCTTATTTCCCGATCCAGAGATTGAACCCAGGTCCCCGAGATCTAACCCTTTGCCGGTTCTTTTACACAACGGAGTGTTGGGTAGTAAATAATGATATTTATAGCCAAAGTCATAAATTCGTCATTTGCGTGTTTTATGTGCAATA
This sequence comes from Anania crocealis, assembly GCA_949315895.1. Classification (NCBI taxonomy): domain Eukaryota; kingdom Metazoa; phylum Arthropoda; class Insecta; order Lepidoptera; family Crambidae; genus Anania; species Anania crocealis. Next base: position 18,390,006 of record OX438884.1, on the reverse strand, counting down.
AACCTGCACGGTGTTAAAAGACATATGGAACAGCTAGAATTATTCAAAGATGAGGTGACATGGCGACACCATTTAGAAATGCATGAAGGTTTTTATTTAACATTACCACATCATAAATGTTTGATTAGACCATTGAGGGAGATCGCTGTTTACTTAGTACAGATTTATTAAATCCACTTTAATACATTTTGAATGAAGAACAGTAAACATTTATAAAGCTGGTCTCAATAGCATAATGGTATTCTTGAATTGTCGACAAATAATCTTGATATAATTTTTTCGGGTGTTCCGATGGAAGGAAAATAAACACAAAGTAAATCGTCTAGCGTGGTTCTAACTACATCAACGATTTTGGAACTCAACACTATTACATACAAAACATATGATGATAAATATATTGAACTGTCAAAAAGATTTTATGCTATTTTTTAATTTGTTTGGACAAGTATCGACAATATTTATAAATAAAAACAAAACTATCAGATACTTTACATAGTGCAATAAATTTAGTGCAGTTTATTTATAGGAGAAAATAATTTTTTTTTAGGTCCTTATTCTGAGACATTTATGTAATATCAAGGCAAGATTATATCCTTTAGAAAAAGTTTTTTACGACATTCAAACAAATAACTTTTAAAATACTTTTTGGGAGAATAAAAAAAACTGTTCAAGCCTTAAATAAGAAAATGTTCAGTACCAATCAGCTGCTATTTACCTAAATCATATTTATAGTATATTTTATATTTATTGATAAATAAGAACGTCGTCAAATGTCGTTGTTTGATTGAAACCGAACGGATAGGATACATTTTTATTAAGCGTTGTAAAACCATGAAAAAGGGAACTCTGATTTTTAATAATTAAAAAAGTACTTTAGGCATTTCTAAATTATATTTAGAAAATAAAAAGCTAAAAAAGTATGTTCTCTTAACCCGAAGAACCGACGCTCACGTTTCCTAAATTAAAAGTAACATAAAACGAGCTAAGCTGCATTAAACATCGCAACGCAACTTTTATTTGCGTGTGACATTGTATTTTGAGCGTTATGTCCCAAATAAAAGCGGTGATAAAACTTTTATTTGTGACGTATCCTCTTACCTACTTCTCATAACGGGTCATATAACTTAGTTGTTACCTTTGTGCTTTTGATAGTACCGCTTTATACGCCTGAAGTCGCATAGCATGCTAATCAAGAAGTTTGTTTTGTTGTTACGATTTCACTGTTTACTCGTAGTCACTGAATATTCGTAGTCGGCGTGCGGGCCGTAGCACAGCCGCGCGGCAACTGGCGCTCGCCGCTACGGCCGAGCGTGTAGCGTGCTACGAGAAACGAGTTTCGTAGCTACATAAGCTTAGTAATTAACGGAGTTCTGAAGTTTGAGGCCTTTTAATGGAATACAAAATGTGATGTGACAAGTGATTTCATTTTAATATCAATACTAACTTAGCTAGGTAGATACAATGCTGTCATACAGGAGATATGTACGGTGTGCTTCGGGTACATAGAAAAATATGAGAAATAACAGAAAAAGATGGAGTGCGTATTCTCCACCATAAGCAAAACTTAGATTGACAACTCACCTGCCAAGCGTGGATATTAAGGCAAAAACTTCTTTTTTTGGAGAGGCCTGTGTAAGCCTATGATATAGGCTGGTGATGATGATGAAGACAAAGAAAGATTTAAGTAATGTTTAATATCATCTATATAATTTGATTAATGGCACTTACTGACAATAAATACGTATTATATGAGTATTGTTTGTTTTGAAGATATTTTTTCACGAATAACATTTATTTTAATGTTTGGCCTTAAATGTAGAAATGTTTGTACCTGACTTTTTAATACTTTATTACATTTTTAGTAGGAGTATAAAGCTAGTAGGAACAGCAGTTTTACGAGCATCCTTCCACACATAATAAAAACGCGCTTAAGGTAAGTTAAAGGCTTGGCACGCGAACCGGCTTATGAGTACGGTTTTAATTTATTATGCAAAGAGGAATATGTTGCAAGATTTATTATTGTACTTCATTTATAGGAGTTTCACCTTTACTTAGTTAGGGTTCCGCACCAAAAAAAGAATAAAAAGGTACCATCGGATCACTTTGCTGTCCGCCCGTTCTTGCGTTTGTCTGTCAACAAGACAGTTTATCTCGGATACGCGTGGAGGTATCAAGTTAAAACTACAGTTTCTTGAACTTGTAAAATTTTTTTTTAGTTACCCTAAAACATTATACGGCAGTTTATGCCGCAAAAGTGTATTTTGATAACCTCAAAGAAATCACAATGTGTAGGGTGTTTTCCGCTGACCTGAAATTAAGGAATTTGGTAAGTAATACCGATTTATGCTACTAGTATAGAGAGGAAACTATACATTTGTATCAGTATTTAAACTTGAAAAATTGTGTCTTTGATGAGGAAACTATACATGATGAAACTGCGCTAGCTTACAGCGAAAAGAATATGCTTGGAAAATTGGTGCTGTGACGTAGTGTCTCGATAGTAATTATAATTGGTAAAGTACCTACCGCGCCCGGTATGCATAGAGATACGGGTTCGAGTCCGGCCTGAGACAAAATTTTTCACATTTAAATTCTGATATTATAATGAAATTAAGTTGCTAAAATTCAAATAAGGTATAAACATTTTTTATTTAGTCATAAAAAATGAAGTCTTAACGTCTTTGTAACTATCAATCATCGAGGGTAGCTACGGTATACGCGGTTAAGTAAGTACTTACAATTTCGTCCGGAACCCTCGGTGGGCAAGTCCGACTCGCCATTGATCATTTTTGATACATTGAACTACTTTAGTATTATCTTTATACCTTATCTGTGATTGAACACATTTTTTACTTCTGCTGCCTTTAGTTTTAAGCGATAAGAATCTTAACTGTTATTACTAAGAAATTGCGTGTAATGTTTTAGTTGTGATTGTCCTCTGATTCAGTTGTCTGGATTTGGTCAATGAAATATTATAATAGCTCATCTTAAATGATGTGTATTATTACGACAAAAGTTGTGTTCTTATCGGGTCATTCAGCTAAAATTGACTATGCCCTTTTGTTCAGTTGTTCATACGGTAGATACAGCTATTTACATTGTTTTGTTTGAGTAAGGAACATTTATTATTATTTAATTTGCAATTAAATTTTTACATGACTTAAAAAGGAGATCGTAGATTTTCAGGCATGGTATACAAGATGTTATGTATACCACCACCCCTCTTCCTAAGGGTGTTGTAAGAGGCGACTAACTAAAAGAGTACCTACTGCCAAAGAGGACGGTGCTGCCCGTTATGAACATTAGCTAAACTGCGTTCGCCAACCCGCCTGCCAAGCGTGGCCACTTATGGCAAAATCCACATCTTTGGAGAGGCCTGTATCCAGCGGTGAGGTTTTATGGACTGTTCATGATGTTGATGATGAACCGTAGCATTACCTATATAATATTAGGGGTTAAAGTATGAAATTGCCGTTTTGTATGGACGAAATCGAGAAAAGTCATTTTTCCATACTAACAATTTTTTTAGTTTTTTTAAAAACGCCTGAATCGTTTTCGATGCAATTAAAGGTGAAAGTTAGATGGTTATGAAGCTACGCACTACTACGCACTAATTTAAATTTCTGAATATCAAAGTATATAATACAAATATACTTAATTAAAGCAAGAAGGTCAGCTGACCCATTGTAAGGGGTCTTTTCAACGACTTCCTTTGAAGTAATAGGCACTAGTATTGCATTTTTTTTTAGTCAAAAGTTACTTTATTTAGTTTTTGATACAATACAAAAAGAATTACGCAATAATGTGACTATACTTAAGAGCTATAAATAAAATAAAAAGTGGGAAAATAATCGGCAATTTCATACTTTAACCCCTATTATGTTAACACTATTTGGATGACTCCGCAATAGATATGGATAATATCAACAAAAGTTTGATTTTGGTTGGTAATACCATTTACTTAACTCTATACATATAAAGAACTAGCTGTTGCCCGCGACTTCGTCCGCGTCAATTTCTGTTATTATGAACGCGATTATTTTTGCAACATTTTTCACCGATGCTTCGCTCCTATTGGTTGCAGCGTGATGTTATATAGCCTAAAGCCTTCCTTGATAAATGGACTATCTAACACAAAAAGAATTTTTCAAATCGAACCAGTACTTCCGGAGATTAGCGCGTTCAAACAAACAAACAAACAAACAAACTCTTCAGCTTTATAATATTAAGTATAGAGTATAGATTTTAGCCTTACTAATACCCTTTGGGTACAGAATACTAAAAAAGATTGATTTGATACGAAATTTCAATCAACCTCCCGACTCAGACTCTGGATTAACTATACATACGTGTTATACCCTATATACCTTTTACATCAGCCGTACCTCAATCAACGGCTACCCTTTTCGTCGAAAAGGTGTTATGCTACCCTATCAGTATTTATCAAGTGGTTTAGGCGCAAAATCTAAGGTGGGGTCTGTAGGTATTTGATCCCGGGATACGTCTGTTAATGAAACAAATATTAGTCCCGGGTTCGGGTGTATGTGGCTTCGTAATTAATTCTAGCTATAATGGAAGTTGTATTTAGAATCACAGATATTGTGATAAATTTAACGTAGGTAAACGTTTGTTTACAACATTGATTTACAACAAACAATCATGGAGATCCAGACTAAGTAAACAATTTTAGTATAATAATATGAAAGAGACTAGTAATTGCTTTTACAAACTTATAATTAACCCTTTGACGATCTGATATTCCAGACACAATTAAAATCAATTGTTATCGTACCAACCGGTTGTCTCTTGGGGTTCAAAGCGTTTGAGGTTCTCAAATCGACGCATGTTGCAACAAAGTTACTGCTGTTTTGAAAATAAAAAAGCTTTTTTTTATTTATTTAATTCAGGCAACAGATTATGAAATACAGGCCCATAAAATAAATACCTTACAGACTAACATACATACAAAATAACACATAAATTATATCACTACACACTATTTTGACGGCGTTGTGTTTCGCACCTTGGTGTCAGGTAACCGTCCACGAAACGTTTTGTAGGGTGGGACTTCATTGCTCTAATTGGATAGACCAGTCGCCCGGTGAGCGGAGGGTGCGGGTTCAAGTCCTACCTAAGACAGTAGCACCACCTAAAAGAATAACATCAGCACTTTTTTCCTATACCTATATACCTATGTACTTAACCTACCGAGGGTAAGAGTCCTCCGTGATTGAATTGAAGTTATCATATCCATGATCCTGCATGGGTACGGGCATAGTCACCACGCTTGCCAAATGCGGGTTGGTTATCGAGAAATGTTCGAAAATTCGAAAGTTTTGTAGCCCTACCTAGAGTACAAACTCGGGACCCTGAGATCTTAGCTCGGTAGGTACTTACCACTAGACAAACGAGGCGTTCATTCCATTTATACAGGGTGAAATTTTAACCACCTTCCAAATTTTAATATATCAATCTACGAGACGAAAAACAAATGACGTATTTTTTCTTTTGGTATAGCCTAGTACAAAAATGTCAAGATAAAGCACTTAGAAAATGTTCGCCAAAAATCTAAAATTTTTGATCTGGCCGCCTAGTAACACCTTTTTTACGCAATGCACATCACATTCATTCATTACGATACTAATCATAAGTTTTTGATTTTCCCTTTATTAGGTATAAAGGGAAAATCAAAATCAAAAACAGGCCTAAAACTGTAAAAATTTAAAACTACTCGTATATTGCGAAAAATATTTTCGGGTGAATACTTGATTTACATGTTTACTTCATAAATGGGCTCTAAATACGATACTGAACGCCTACAAAAATTTTGGAAAGTGGTTAAAATTTCATCCTGTATTCTTAAGTTTATAACAAGTTTTCGAAAGATTGATAGCGCCGTCACTTACTATTATATCTCTTCAGTAACATTTAGATAAATGTTCTATTCCCATGTGGTATCGCCGCCAGTGCTTTTATATTAAAATACGTAAATTGTTGAAGTAAATTTCATCTATATATATATAAAAATAAATTCCTTTTTCCCTTGGTCATCGCATCACGCGTGAACGGCGGGACCGATTTCGCTAATTCATTTTTTGTTTTGTTTGTTATTGTGAGGAGAATGTTCTTATGAAAGCAAAAAGTAAGAAAATTGCGTGGAAAAATAGAAAATTAAAGAAAACTTAATCACCATACTAAATTATTTGTATAGTAACCTTATCGCTTTTGACAACTTAAACTTTTTTAATGTATGTCGTTTGACATAACATTGACAGAATGCGTGCTGCAAATATCGTCAAAATAGGGTAAAAAAAAAACTGAATTTTACACATAATACAATTTTACAGTAAGAATGTTGTGTATCTTTTAGCATATTATTAGTAAACGATTGTTAATTTTTTTGATATTATTTCGTAATCCATATTTGCCGTTAACACAGAACAACGTCTGTCGGGTCCGCTAGTGTTAAATAATTTTACTTTAAATCGCGAAGCTCAGCCCGCATTGATTTTAAAAGGTTATGTGGTTTACACTTAAACTTTATTTTACTGGGATAAAATGTGCGTATATCACATTTGACAGTTTGGGTAGCACCGTCATGATGTTTGATGTTCTTTGCAAGACATTTGTCCTGTTAATAATTATTTTCTTGTATTGGAAGTTGGTTTCTCCAATTTGAAAAGGACCAACATAAATAATAAGTTTACTTATGGTTTCATACTGACAGCCAAGATCCCTTGCTTGTGTCGCTTGTACAACTCCTTGGTATGTCATTAAGTACACCTCAGTTTAAATATTTGGGCCACATTTTTAATGAAGGTTTGGCAGTGTCCAATACAATTTGCTTACCCGCAAATTTTCCAGGTGAATAGATGACATCTGCGGTTTGTGGTGCGGACATGCATGACTCACAGTACATGGAAAAATGTTAGAAAGGCTGTCATGCGCCATTTGTATGAGAAACGATGTCGCCACTTGCCGCCCCAGAACGCGTAAACGAGTTCAAAGGACGCCAATCAAGCGAATTCTTCTGAAACCAATCACAACTTTCACTTACACTAATATTTGGCAGAAGTCTATGCATTCGCTCATAACCTCTGTCGCGCCTGCTCCGCCTACATCGCCTTTCAAACCTTTTTCCATGTTCTGTCGTGTGACTAGACCAGAAACCTTAAAATGATTATAATACCTCCAGGACGATAAAGTGCCTTTGTCGATATGTCGCCGTGCTTCAAGTATGAGCTCTGAACTTGGTGTTGAATTTTACGGCATCATGAAGATGTCAACTGCGTCAATGCTACAGACTATGGAAGAGCTCAAATATTATCCTAGAGGTGGTCATAGACAAGTTTGAGTGTTCCATGTGGATGATGATTTTATTGAGTGTGTCAAACATTTCTCAATAGATTGCTATCTCATGTATATTATTCTTGGTTATCTTTACTTTATTTATTCTTGTTTGATTTTATTTCTCTCATTTTATTAACTTAAACTAAGTCAGAAGTATGCATGGATGTTTATCTGAAATAAATTGTACTAATAAAGTAAAGTAAAACTGAACGCCTAGCAAATTTCGCCATCCTTGAGCACCAAGGAAATGGAAACACAAGATAAATTGTACGGCTACTCCTATTTACACGTGCAAGTTTAATTTATTGTTGGAACGCTATCGTTGGCTTTCAAACACTTTGTTCTTTCACACGTTCTTCGCAACGGCGAATGCGAACGTTTAGCTATCTATTGAAGATTTATTATCAGAACCAACCGTCCGCCTTGGTTTTGCACGACGTATGTACCAACAATTAAAGTGAGACTAGATGACCTTGTAGGTAGTTATATCTTTTTTCTCACTGGGTAATGTTAAAATATTAAAACGAGCTGTTGTTATTTCGAAGAAAACTATTACTGGTCTTACTTACCGTACCTTTTTTATCTGAATAAAAATAAACTTTGAAGAAACATTGTTTTTTAAATCAAATTAAATAATAATAATAAATTAAATGTATTGTGGTGCTTGAGGTATAAAGAAAGGTTTTTGTATTTAAGAAAACACATCACATGAATATTCTTAGACGATTGTTATGTACTTATGAATGAGTAGGTACAACGTCTTCTACTTTGTACATAGCACATTAGAAAGTTTTTGTTAAATCAAAAGTCGTTTCAGTATTCAGAAGATGTTAAATTCGAATATCAAGAGTTGAAGAAAAATTCACGATACACAAAAATCTCGTTTGAAAAGCGATGTCTGAAATGTTTATAAATGAAAATCGCATCAACAGCTTATGAAATATTAATGCTATTGTAGCTTCTTCTTTGTCAACTCTCAAGGAGTGCAAAGTTGCTTTTGCAATCATTTCTGTGTCCTCCAATTCTCTTTTGAAATTAAAATTTTACGAACATGAATTATTGATTAACTCGATCATCTAAATTCAATGTTATAAATTCTAAAGAACCTCTGGCTGTCTGCTTTTTAGATTCTCATTCCTAAACCGTTTAAACAGCGTCGATAAATTTAATATAATACCAAGATTTTATATATAAGTAGATGAAAAAAATATCCCTTTATAATATTTATTTAGCGGGCATAGAGATGAAATTTAACTAGCTGTTGCCCGCGACTTCAAACTCGTCAATTTCTGTTAAGTATTATGATCGCGATTATTTTTGCATAATTTTTCACTGATGCTTCGCTTTGGTCGCAGCGTGATGTTATATAGCCTAAAGCCTTCCTCAATAAATGGACTATCCAACAAAATAATAATTTTTCAATTCGAACTAGTAGGTACTTCCTGAGATTCCTCCTATTGGTGGCAGCGTGATGTTATACCTATAGCCTAAAGCCTTCCTCGATAAATGGACTATCTAACACAAAAAATATTTTTTCAATTCGAACTAGTACTTCCTGAGATTAACGCGTTCAAACTAACAAACAAACTTTTCACCTTTATAATTTTAGTACCTATAGATTAACCTTAAACAGTAAGTAAAACATAAAAAAACACCCTAGTCGTTAAATGCTGCATACCTATGTAGGTGCACATATTTATACATCTATTGCACAAAATTACAAAAATTTCAGACAATATATTAATAATTGCTGTCATAACGGAAAATTTTCTGTAGTTACTCTATAAATAATTGTAGATATGTTCGTTTTGGAATGATCTGTTTGAGTTGCTTGTGAAGATCTTCTAAGTGTTTTTCAATAGTTAGAACTTGTGAATCCCTGTCTTGGTAGAAACTAAATTTAGAGCTGTTTATAAAATTTTCATAATCAGAGATATTTAATAATAACTTATCTACTTACTTGTTAAGAAGTTTACTAACACCGTTATTTAGTTAAATAAAATAAAGATCAATAAAGCTTAAAGTTGTCAAATAAAATAAGCAAATGAGCAGCGATGTACCATTTCGTGTAAAGAAGTATATTTTACTATTACGACCAAATTTCTTTAGAAGATTTAAGGAGCTCGCATAAATTCTGACTTTTGAGGTACTGTTATCTGAAACAATATTTGAAAACCGTATTATTATAAGTCCACTTACTATATACCCACTACTTTTTGTTGCTATGTTATAAATGTAAATGTTTTTAAGTGACTCATTTGTATTGCTATCTTGTGAACTCGTATTTACTTATCAGAGAAACAGGCACATGGCAGTTTTTAATACAACACAGTGCAATTCTGCGATAACCGGGGACTGCGCTTTTCTTTTTTGTACAAAAATAGTACAATTTGTCCGCCTGATAAGCTACATTCAGTACAGAAAATAAATACAAGTTGGCTGTTAATACTTCATTTAAAGTGACGCGTCGGGTCAATGAAAATGATTACACAATATTGTAAATAGATAAAGGCCTCGTATTAGAAGTGAGACTTGAAGATAGCTTAAGAAAAATCTTTACCCTTAAAAGCCCAAGAATTTAATGAAACAGTGGTAATATTTAAAAAAAAACGTCTTCACGTTCACATTAACTTTACATTACTATCACCTTACAATCGTAATTTAATTATGCTTTTGCGACAAATTTCCAGGGATTCAGATCCAAAAAACTGTTTAAAAGCATTTTGTGCTGTCTTAAGGTCTGACGATTACGTATAGTTTATAACTGTGGCTTCTGTAGAGCTGCAACGGATTCTCATGTAGTGTGGGGTCTTGCTTTAACATGGAGTAATAATAGTGAAGATCCATTCCCGAGACGCGGCTGTGGCCTGGCCAGTTTCGCCATCATTTTGGCAACGTTCAAAGTTTGGCACTGTAAGCAACTGCTGTTATAGCTCTATCACACTTAAAAAGATATAATGAATACTTAGTTCACCATAAATAAAGAGACCACCAAACCTTAGCTTTTATTGCTGAACTGAAAGTATGTTGCACTGCCCTGCTACACCTTTACGGCAGTGTCGCGGCATTTGACCAGGGGTCAACCATTGAATTTTTCACTTAGGTTATCGTAAAGAACACGTTTCTTTGCATGTCACAATCCAACTAAAATATTCCTCCATTCCTGTACCGATTCGACAAGGCAACGCATGTTTCAAAACGCGTTTTTCAGATCCTAGACCCTAAATCGTAATAAGATAATAAGAATAATTAATTTATCATCATCAAACTGGTAATCTTCTTCAATTTATTTATTTTATTGTAAAACCTGTAATAACAGAATATTTTACCTTAGCTTTTAAAATTATCTAGTAGAATAGTGAACTTTGCGGAGATTAGATTTAACTTGATTTATTACTTTCACATTCTCTACGGAATAAAGTATGGAATAAGCTTCTCGCAGAAGTTAAATCTTTTGTCCTCATAGACTGAATTGTTAAAGAGTTTTGCCCGCTTGAATAAAATAAATGTTTTAAAAGTTATATCATAACGATAGAGCGATAGGAAGCTATGTTTAAGATTTATTATTTTTTAAACTTACTAAAATTTTAAGCCTTAAAAACGTTTAATTAGTTAGCTTTTTCAAGTTTATATACTGATATTAAGATTGCAATTAAATTGCTAAAATAGCAAATAAAGTATTACAAAATGATACTTACTTGGTTACTGAAATACCCGATTCAAGCCAGGTTTCTGAAATACCCGATTCAAATGGATTGGGTCTAAATGTGCAGCGTCTGAGTCATATACCACGGGAGTATTACTTTTAACAGTTAATTAATCATAATTTGTATCTATCAATTTATTAAGTTTCCTGAGTAAAAGCCAACATTATTATTTTCAAGTGATTTTTTAATAAGAAAATGATATTTTTTTACATTTATATTCATTTAAGAATGAAATATAATATTATAACATACTTACGTTTCTCAAAAACCTCATTTATTTCGGGTAGTAAAAAATAACAGTTGGGTAATTACACTCAGATTATTTCTGTACAAAATTTCTTTTGAATTACAAATAAAGGAACCTCCACCGCTGTTACTAAATCAGGATTATAATAACGAGAAAAGTATTTCCCTACTGTACCGTTAAATCTTTTATTTACAATTTCGTGATCAGGGTGCGTGAATTAAACTGAAAACCCTTTTAAGACACAGGAAATTGTTTCATTAATATATTGAGTGATTTAGATTTTATTCTACATACGGTTATTTTATAGAGCATTCCTTACCTCATAAAAATTAGTTTCATGCGGCGCACACTACAAAGGCTTCCCCTCTAGTTTATAAGTTTTCTAAAATATCAGCTCTGTTGAAAGGGTCATGATCGCGAAAAAACCGACTAAGTACAAATGCTTAAATCAGAGTAAAAATGTGCTCTGCTCTTTGCCAGTGCCAAATCAAATGATTCGGATTGATTTTTCAGCGTCAAACACCTTTGAAGATGAAAATGTATAATACGGCGTCATATTTACTGACTGTTTTATTTATTTTGTATTTATTTATTCATTTAATCAAGGGAAACACTACACCTAGGTGGACCACACCATCGCTACATTAACCGGTTTATTATTGAAGTGATTTGCGCATTAGCTATGGTGTAGTAGGGAAATAAACATTACTTATGTACGGTTTAGCGTTCATAGTCATTGAAAGTCGTAATTAGACGCTTATTATGGAATAACTGGATAATAATGAAATCTTTATTGCATAATTTTTTAGCAAGATGTTTAAAGGCCGAACGTTTATCATTCCTTAAATTTCAATAACAAAACAAAATGATGGTTCTTTGTCTTCTCACTAATCTTCACAATAAACGAGCTCCAATGAACGCCGATTGCCCTCTTTTGTTGGTCTTTGTTGGCTGAAAGTTTGGTTTGTGTTTGTTCATTGATTGGAATATTTTATGAACTTTTATGAAACCAAATAAGTAATATGATCTATAAATAGCCATGAATAATTCGATTAATATTAAAAGTTGGACCACGTGCAAGTTATTGTGTAGTAGCATTACTTTATTATAGTACAGACAACAGCACATCAACCTACCACAAAACGTCAAATTTTGTCAATTGATATTGATCTCTACTTGTCAGACTTAAAGTTAAAAATCAATTCAATGACCTTTAACTTTTGGGTAGGTTGACCTGCCGTTGTCTAAACATTGATTTATGAATCTGGCTAGATATTGCAACTATGAATGAAAGAGAAATATTTTTACGCAACTACAATATCTAGTTCTAGCCTCATAATCAACTTTAAAAACTTTACTTCGATTGTAAAAGTCGTGTTATTATTGTTATATGTTTTCAAACCACTCCAACTGACTAGTCTTAACACTAACCAAAATCTCTATTATTCAGAACCAACTTCATGCGTCCCTTCTTTGGAAAGGTTTAACAAGGAAATGGTTGCCTTTGAAATCTTACTAATATTATCAATGCGAAAGTTGGAATGTATGTTTGTTGCTCAATTAATCCAATACAAATGAATGGATCGGGGTAAAACTTGCTAGCAAGATAGATTATAGGCTGGAAGAGTACAAAGGTTACTCTGTATTCCTGGATAATGTACATTTCCTGTATCATTTTGTTCTTTGGGAAAGTTTTAAAGTCAAATATACACGCTTGTTAACTACACTACAGTCAGTAAGTATGGTTGGAATGAGACCGCTGTGCTAATCAAGCTTAACTTTGATTAGCACAGCCGACCAACACTGCCTGTGTTAAATAAGTCTGAACATTTAGATGTTACTATGATGATGCTACATACATATTCTGTAATTTATAAAATTTTACAGAAACCATTATATTTTTTAGCTGAAGTACTAAACTTTATATTTTGAACTGTTTTTTTGCAGTTGACGTAAGGCAGTCAAAAATGTAGCATGAAATTATAGTAACGGCCTATAATCATCCATCCTATACTGCATTAGGCCTCCATCATTGAATTCAAGTTACCACAGGTACTCATTACACCACGCTTGCCAAATGCGGGTTGCTGATCGCTTTCCATTCTTCTTTTGAAATCTCGTTGAATAAATCGATTTCCGGGGATCGAACCCAACATATTGGTCCCGTTCTTTAACTTAACCACTCGACCAATAGGGGCTTGGTCTGGTATTTAAGCCTCTCGACCGATATAGGGCGTTTTTCCTAAAAACACTTATTTCGAAAATGGCGATTGTAAATCAAACACGTAAAGCTAAAAATATTTCGCTAATCTACAAATGGTGTACCTAAGCACCTGAATAAATTCATGTCGTGTTTTACTCGTTACACTACAATTAGATTATAACATTCCCTCGTAAATCTTTCATATCTTGATTTGTTTTATAGCTGGCAATTCGTTATTTTAATTTTCTTTATAAAACACTGCCACAGATTAAAGAATTAATCATAATTGAATTATAAGCACGTTTACGAATATGATTTGGATTCGGTACTTATTATTTAAATAGTGTTGTGTTTAAGGGGACTTAGAGCTAAGTGCTGCCCCCAATTGATTTAGTTTTAATTCTAAACTAAACCAATTCTCAAAAAACTAGAACAGTATCATTTTAGCAAATTACCTTTAGCACAGACCAGATAATATAATACTCTTTGGTATTTATTGGGCCGTCAATTGTTTTCGCTCGCATCGGTATGTTTTTTTATCAAGTTTTTTTTTACGAAATACCTAAATGTGGACAATTTAGGACCTTTTTTGTTTGTTTATTTTAGGTAAATTGCACAAATAATATCCTAACCTCACCATAAACATTGAAAACAGCGCAAAGCGTTTCAATCAATTCGTCACTAGCCTATGTTAGTCCATTGCTGAACAATGGCCTCTCCAAAAGAAGGATTTTGCCCTAATTGTCACCAATGGTAGGTAGAAGACGCTGCTATTCTACATCTTCTAGCAGTAATATTTTAGTCCATAACAACACCTAAAGGAAGAGGAAAAGCGGTGCTAATCTTCTCATGTGCCAGCACCACAGGAAAGGAAAATGAATTCGTCATCACTAATTGTCTTGTTACATCAGTAAATTGTTAGAGCATTTGCATGATAAGCTTCAGGTTACAAATCTCACTTGTGACAGCCGATATTAATTTATACTAGCTGTTGCCCGCGACTTCGTCCGCGTCAATTTCTGTTATTATGATCGCGACTGTTTTTACAACATTTTTAACTCATGCTTCGCTCCTATTGGTTGCAGCGTGGTGTTATATAGCCTAAAGCCTTTCACGATAAATGGACTATCCAACACAATAAGAATTTTCCGATTCGAACCAGTACTTCCTGAGATTAGCGCGTTCAAACAAACAAACATACAAACTCTTCAGCTTTATAATATTAATAAAATATAGCATAGACTAGATGACTTATCTTCGTATCACCTATGAATCCTAATAACCCCCCCCCCCCCTTCATTAAAATGGCTGAAAAAATTGATGTAGAACATTTTATATGAGAAAATTAAATAGTTGTTTTTACTATCTTCTTCTTTTTCCATATTTTCTCGTTTAAACTTTTCCTAGAGTACGGCAAGCATTTCAAAATCAAAATCTTCCCGAGTTTTAGAAAGACTAACGAAAACAAAGTCCAAGTTATGTGATCATGGTAGTGTTGTTTGTTTGTGTGTTTGGCACATGGCAGTGTTATTTAATCTTTAAATAAAAATATTTTTTGATTTTTTTTTAATATTTAGGATTTTAAACTATCTTGTTGCATTTTTTAAACACTTAAAACTTAACACTACACGGGGTTTACTGCAACCGAATGAAATTATTTAAAGGTAAAATATACTAATTTACCTTCCCGACGTCGACCTTCGATCCGATTGCACGAATCATGGTCGCGGGCAGACAATAGACTTATATATATATATATATATATAAGTCTATTGTCTATATATATATATAAGAATAAGAAGTAAATCAGTATATTTTACCTTTAAATAATTTCATTCGGTTGTACTGCAACCGAATGAAATTATTTAAAGGTAAAATATACTAATTTACCTTCCCGACGTCGACCTTCGATCCGATTGCACGAATCATGGTCGCGGGCAGACAATAGACTTATATATATATATATATATATATAAGTCTATTGTCTATATATATATATAAGAATAAGAAGTAAATCAGTATATTTTACCTTTAAATAATTTCATTCGGTTGTACTGCAACCGAATGAGTAGTGTTAAGTTTTAAGTGGTTTAAATATTTGTTCAACCTTTTAATCTTGTAACACGCGCACAGACGTATTATTTTGCAGACCCCGCTGGTCCTGGATGAATTTACCTTACACAGCTACATTAGTGCGCGTCAAGGCGTGTTTCAAAATAAATACGAGTAGCTGTACCAATATTTCATATTTAAAAAAAACATATAAAAATGAAAATAACACTGTCAATATGTTATAAATAATGGTTACCTACATAACGTGGGCTTCGTGGTGGTTGAAATTGCACCGTGTATGCAGATAGATAGGTTAAGGGAAAGTAACATTATATTAATTGAAGGGCACGGCAAAGGCCTCCATCATTGGGTAGGTATAAACACTACGTTTGTTAAATGCTGGTTGATCGAGCAAGGTTCGAAAATTAGAACCCCAGGTATCGAATTCAGGTTCCCGTGGTCCTGGACCGGTGCTTAAACCACTTATATATCAACAAGGCAGAAAAAATATTCCAGGAATAATATTTTCCATCCACGATTTTCAGTAATGCAATTGTGAAGCATTGTACGTCATTCATAATTTAATCTGTCGAGTCACAGACAGGGACGATATTAGCCGGCTTCTCTCACGGCTCACTGAAGCAGATAATGGGACAGCAAACCTGAATCGGTTACTGAAGATATTTACGATAACATTTATTAGGAGACGTAATTAGAAATCACCCGTTTGTGTTGGGGTGTATGTTGTCTAGCTAGGTGAATCCAAATGTTTAGAAAAATATTTCTCGTCCAAACTCAATTAGTTAGAGCAGTCGCTCGGTAACTTAAGACAGTCAAAAATAAAATATGCAAGGAATTTAATATTGAAACGTTTTTTAACAATGCACATACGAGTTAACTCAGTTTAAGCATTTTTTTACTTTAAACAGAAATTAATTTATTTAACTACATTGCGTTGCGGCTAAGAATATTGGTTGTGCCGTAGCGGGCCGCAGCACAGCGCAAAATGCTTACCTAGCACATTAATGACGGGCCGGGTCGCAGCGCATTGACGGATTTTGAGTACAGTGTGCTGAACTGCTGAAATTTTGTTTGCAACTGTACGTTATGAATAGCTCTAACAAAGAGGTTTCCTTTTTTTGCATAGAGTCCGATAAATTATCGTACTCTATGCAAAAAAAAGTATAAAGCGGATTTTTGCGCTGCGACCCGACCCGCTGCGGCCTGACATAATGTGCGCGAACCTTATATGGTATTAAGAGTTGATAGACCAACCTTAGTAGCCTTAAATAGGTGTAAAACTCTACTCTCCCTTGACCATACTATGGACAGCCTGTCACGTGTTTCGATCATTACATAATTCTCCTTCAGGAGAGTTCTACGTTCAGCTGTGGACTAAAATGAGCTTATGATAAATAAAAAAATATTTTTGATTGCACTTTAAAATTTGTCCCTTAATTTATGAAGGCTGAAAACATTCTCCATAAAATTGTAGCTTGTAAACAAAATCAAAAGAGTTACACTAAGATTTTTACACCTTAGCTTAGGCAGCCTCTTTCCTAGACACCCGTTTATTTTTGCTACAATAGTCAACGATAACATAATTTAGCGCCTTTATCGTGAGGTGGATCGTGTCGAACAAGGAAAAATCTTTCTTATTCTAGCCAGAATGATAATATTATTATATTATATCATTATTCCTTATCGTGGCAGTGTAATAATTTATTGATGTAGATTATTTAATAAGTAGTTTAAGAATCGCAGTTCATTATTGAAGTATTAGAGAAATGAAATAAAACCCATTTTTAGAATTAACAGTTGTAATACAACTTCGTTATAGTTTAAAATTCTTACTAATCTTTCACATTTTTTGAAGTTTGGTTATTATTTTGTGTACGACTGTTAACCATTATTACCATGGGAGAGTAGAGTCCCTTACCAAGGAGGTTTTCGGAAACATTTATTTTATGCCAAACGCGCTCACAGCTTTGTGTATTTTTGACTAGAACTCATGCTTGCGGCTAACGAGATGCAAGTTGCTGTGTGATTTTAGACTCCCACGAGTCTTTATCATACATTTTGGAATGATGCGATTTTTTTACTCATTGTGCCTCAAAATCTAGCTGTGACAATTGTTAAATAATGTTTTTCAATAATACATAAATTTGGAGCACATTGTGTGTGTGTGTGTGTAGTGACAGTCTGGTATCCGAGAGATGGCACTAGGAACCGAGGTCGTAAAGTGCGAAGATGGGAGGACGACCTAAAATTGGCTTTCTGGCCGGCGCAGCCGGCCAGAAAGCCGAAGCTGAGGTGCTGAGTGTAAGCCATCTGTGACGATTAGCACGCCTGGGACCGCCGGAGCCCCGCAGCACCGAAGCCGTCACGGAAGTCTGATTGTTTGGATGCATGCATGATTGCTTTTTTGCATGCATGTTTGCTTGATTGCATGCACGCCTGCTTGCTTGCATGCACGCTTGTTTGTTTGCAAGCTTGCTTGCTTGCTTGCTTGCTTGCTTGCTTGCTTGCATGCTTGCATGCTTGCTTGCGTGTTTGCTTGCTTGCATGCATGCATGCTTATTTCTAATATTGATAAAGTTTTAACTTTTTGCGAATAAAAATTTGGAACTGTAAATGGTAGGTATTAGGATATATTCAGCTAAATGTCGCATTTGGCAAATTATAATACGGCGATATACAGTAAGGCGTAGTAAATATAGGCTAAGCACGTTTAGGAAGGGTGAAAATGTGCGAAAAAATGTTAGTCTTAAAGTTTGTGTGCCAGTGACAATTAGGAGTACAAATAATTCGGCAATCCGATATATACCCGAAATTGATACACCACTTTCTTGGCCGACCGTACGTCTCCAGTAAGTGAAAGATGATGGGTTCAAGTCCCACCTAAGACGACGTGATAAAAATATGTATTTAGACTTAAAAACTTGTTATCTTTGAAAGTGGGGTTCACCTACAGAACATGGAAAAAGGTTAGAAAGACTGTCATGCGCCATTTGTATGAGAACCGATGTTGCCGCTTGCGCCCCACTACACATAAAACCAGTTCAAATAACGCCAATCAAGCGAATTTAAAAGAAACAAATCACAGCGCTCACTTACAAGCATTGGCTCACATCGCCTTTCTATCTAACCTTCTTCTATGTTCTGTGGGTTTACCATGGGTGTTTTAAGTCAATAAAATTAACAAAATAACTAATATTTGTCCAATGAATCCTAAGTATACGGTGTCGATTATTTAAGAGAGCACTTAGATTATTTGTATAATCTACATAACTTTAAATTATCAGTTTAAAATAGGTAAGTACTCGATGTCATAGTTTGAACTACAGACGATTTTGACTAAAGATATCATGAGTGTTTTCTTATCAGGATTAGTTATCAAGAGACTGTTTGTCAAGATATAGGTAAACATCTTGATAGATCTTTCACATATTGAATACTAGATGACACCGCGAAATTCGTAACGCCTCAATAATACAGGCTGAAATTTTACCCACCTTCCAAATTTTAATATATCAATCTACAAAACAAAAAACAAATGACGTATTTTTTTTTTTGGTATAGCCCAGTACAAAAATGACAAGATAAAGCACTTAGAAATGTCCGCAAAAAATCAAAAATTTTTGATACGGCTGCCTAACAACACTTTTTTTACGCGATTCGCATCTAATTTATTCATTACGATACTATTCATACGTTTTTGATTTTCCTTTTATACCTTATCAGGCCTAGGACCGTAAAAATTGAAAACTATATTGCGAAAAATAGTTTCGGGTGAAGGCTTGATTTACATTTCTTACTTCATAAATGTGCTCTAAATACGATACCGAACGCCTATAAAAATTTTGGAAAGTGGTTAAAATTTTACCCTGTATAATTTGACTTTGACGTCCTGAATGTCATTGTCATCAATTAAGGCGTGGTGGGAAAATAATGTAAGAAATACATTTTCTTAATTTTTTATGTTTAAGATATTAGTCTATACATTATTTAACGATTGTCATAGCTTGATTTTTAAGCACAATGAGCAATAAATTGCATAACAATTATAAAAATGTAAGCTCTAACCGCAAGGCGACATTATAAACTTAGCCATATAAAGCATCTTTGCAGGCGGTTGGTGATCGCAGTTTAGTCAGTAGTAAAAAAAGACGCTAATACACGTCTTCTACTTGAATTCCTCCTTTTGTCGCCTCAACACCAACAACAACGAAAGCATATGAAGTAACTTTGATTAGAATGCGAAGGTGTGTATACATTTTATCGGTACCAAAAGGCACCACGGACCTACAGACGCAGAGTGACAAAGAGTTCATTCGCGTAACCGAATCGCAGTTCAATCGTGATTGGATTTAACGATTTTGACATTTAGCCCATACTAGAACTGTCAAAAACCTGTCGTTCAATTACGATTATGATACGATTCGGTTACGCGAATTAGGGGCCTGTATCAGTTATTAAACTTAATTTCTTTTTCCCTACTAAGACAAAAAAATACAAGTTTAAGAACTGATGTTATAATTGCAATTAAGTTGCTGAAGTATCATTTAGATAATTGACACAGAGTTTTTAGAAAAAGAGAGAACTGGTAACTCTGTTAAACTTGCATTTGTTCTATGGTATTAGCATATAGTGGTATAGATTTCTTGAAAACCTGATAGTGTTGATAGAAACTGTATTGTGCTGTACTAAGGAAGCGTAGATTATTTATTATCTTGTATTAAATGAAAAGAACAAGTTAGCAGTTATAATGTTAATGGCATTGAAGTGTTATTTTCTCACAGCAGAATGATTTCCTCTCAGTGGTATACTATAAAAAATATTTTGTTCTGTTTTGTAACCATGAATAAATAACAAGTCAAATCAGTTAGAAATTAATTATTGAAATTCAGGAGACTTTATGTAGTTGAGATTTGAGGACTGAATTTACAACTTTCATAATATGGTAATATTTTGTTACAACTATTACGTCTTACCTTAAATGTTTAGATAGATGTTAATCCATACTTGATACATGGGCAAACCATACATACATAAGTAAATTGGTACGGTTAACAGTTTTTCATTTCTACAAAAATCTATAGACCGCGGCGTTTGTTTTAATTGCTTCTTTCTTCTATTTCCCTAGGAATACTTATTTTGTCTTATTAATGTGATAAAATCTGGTTTAAATTTTATATTTGTCCACTTAAGGCACATACAAAAAAAATACACATTTAACTGAAATGGTCAGACTGAGAATCCTCCTGAATTTCTTCTTTTTTTTAGAGATAAAAAATTAAATTCTTTGAATATTTGGTAAATGGGCCAAGCTGCGCTTTTATCATAGTTAGTTTAGTTTTGCCATGTGTTATATAGTAGAGAGCAATTATTATAACGTTATGTAAAGCTGTTATTGAGTTATTGTTATATCTATTTGGCATATTATCCATGTAAGGCTTAATAATATATATTATTCTTTCTTCTTATTGGTTATTAAGGTTTTTTTAAATAAAAATTATACTGTTTCTTCTAAAATAATCTACTACTATATCCAAAAAGAAAAGTGTTATCAAATTGATTTTTTACCACAATTCACAAAGTTTCCTTAAATTTCAGTATCGTTTTAGTATTCAGCTGTTTACTATTGAATTTAGTATCCTCTAAAAATTCGGTACTTTACGATTACTGCGCCTGGCAAGGACAAGTCGGAACAGTGGCTTTATACTGTGTTAATACTTAACTAGATCACAACAAGGGCTTAAGATCAAATCCAAGCTAGGTAGAACAATTACTTACACATTTGTGTTCGTATTTTGATATATTGATGTAAAGTTAAGCAAGTAAATCCTTACTAGTATATAGCATCTTTATTAACATAAATTTACTCATTAATGACAAATTCCTTTTATCAATATTCTTACAGACGCACGAGGCAAAATTAAAAAGAGCGTCACGTTGTCTAAGACTCAATCAAACCTCAACTTTGAAAACCAACGTCTTGGTATTATTTTGTTGTTTCTAAGTATTATTACATGACGTGAAACTTAAAAGGTGAGGTTACACACAAACAAATAAATTCAATCACAGGTCTTTTCATTACAAAGAAAAGAGATATAACTCAATAGTCCTTAAAAATTGAATATTCTCATGAAGAAAATAGAAATAAAACTCAAGAGTGAACTTTTTTTCTCAAATTATATTCTTTAAATCTCCAGTATTGATTCTAGCCGACTGGATTGCTTAAATTATTATTTACAACAACGAAGTTTTGATTTAGATATCTCGTGAGTGAGTTTTGGCAACATCAAACCCTCAATCTTTATCAAGAATATTGCAAACAAGCCTCTACGTCCTCTGGGATGAGAGCAGAATATCGCAACATTTCTTTGAATAAACTCTACAAGTTATAGGGCGGAAAACGAGACTAATAAAAATTCAACGCTGCGAAATACCTAATGTCCCCATTTGAACTGAATGAAGGTTTTAAATTGTAATGACTGTAGCGAAAATTGCAAAGGGACCATATTTTCATTTTCTTCTTCTGAAGAAGGGAGAAAATTCAAATTAATTCACTGCAGAATTTTAAAGATTTATCTTCTGCTTTGAATATTAATTTTAATTTTCTGTGATTTCTAAATTACGCCTTGAGGAGTAATTTATAGTTTATTGTAAAGGGCTCACCATTGGAATATGTTTTTTTTGTTTCTTAAGATGTCACGTCCTCAGTTATTGTGATAAAATATATGCTGTTTTTTACAGTACTACTTTATTGTGATGGTTATTTATAAATAACTTAGTGTTTTGAAAAATTATATTGTTTGTTTGGCTAGAACTCTTAATACACATAAATAAGGTGAAAAAAAAAAACTATCAGTATATAAACTTGAAAAATTTTTGCGAGGAGATGCGGAATTGCGAAATTTTTCAAGTTAAAAATATCAAATAAAGTAAAAAAAGAACTATTTTTGTAGTAGCAATTTAATTTAAACTTGATAAATCACTACATAAATATTTTAGAATATTATTATCGAGGGATATCTTTGGAAATGTCAGCAATAACATAAGCGACAGCGGTCCAAAATGCTGCTCCCAAATCGAGCTCATGTTCATTTTCAACGTTCATAGTGTCTCCTTCGGTATGGTGATACCAGAAATATTTACTATTTTCATTATAAAGACTGGCACCAGGAATACCAGTTTCTATTAACACTGCAATATCAGAACCAGGACTGTCAGCCTCTATCAAAGTTGAGGCATTAATTGATTTAAACAACTTCAAAATTTCTTTAATAATACATCGAGCTTCTGCGTTTCCAGCTACTTCTAAACCAAGCGGAGCGAAAGTACCTTCATCAGACTCCATAATGAAATTGATATTATAAGCCTCGTTTCTATGTTTTTCTTCATAAGCACGAGCGCCTATAAGGCCTAATTCTTCTGACGTCCAAAATATTGAGCGAATAGTTCTTTTTGGTTTTAAATTAAGACGTTTTAAGATAACGGGGACCGCCCAACTGACAAACAAACCACCTCCGTCATCCATTGCGCCCTGTCCGACGTCCCAGCTATCAATGTGTCCCGATACTATAACCAGTTTTTCAGGGTTTTTAGTTCCTTTGTAATCAACTAAAGTGTTCCTTGACACTTTGGTGTCGCAAGTCGAAAACAATTTGAGATTCAACACAATTTTTTCTCCACGCGAATAGATTCTTTCTAGTAAACTAGCATCTTCAAGAGTAATAGCTGCTGTTGGTATCTTTGTTATTTTCTCGTCATAACTTTGACTACCAGTGTGAGGTGAGTTAATAGAAAATGGTGTTATTGATCTTACTAATGATGCGACAGCACCCTTGGCAGCAGCTTTAACTGCTCCTTGACTTCTGTATTGTACTGTTTCTCCGTAATTCGTAAAAATGGCATTAAACAAGACAATTTTACCCTCGATGTCCCTATCTGGATGTCTATCAAGTTCAGCAAAACTGTTTACGACGATGACTTCAGCAGTGATTCCTTCAGAAGGAGTGCTGATGCTTCGTCCTAGACCTAGCACAGCCATATTCTTGACTCTTGGTTCAAGCATCGTTACTTCTTCTTCGCCCCGGGTCCATTGGGGTACCTACAAATAAACGAAAATGAAATGATATTGATAAACTTCCAAAATAAGTTTCTTGTGAAATCACATTTATTGAAAAAATTAATAAATTAAAAAATATAAACAACATAACTCGACAAAGTAAATTCTTACTTTGTTGAGTTATATTGTTTATCTTAAAAAATATATTTGATTATAACTTAAGTGTGTAGGTATAACAAAAAAATGAATTTTTTGTTGCCAAAAGCATGTCAATAATCTTCAAAACTAGGTACAGACAACAGCACGTCAACCTACCACAAAACGTCTAATTTTCTCAATTGATATTGATCTCTACTAGTTGGACTTAAGGTTGAAAATTCATTCAATGACCTTTAACTTTTTGGGTAGGTTGACCTACCGTTGTCTGTACTATTTAGACAAATTAACTACCTCTAGCGATTCCGTCGTAATATCATGAATATGTTCATCGCGAGTTAATTGAATCATATAATCAATTGATCGTTCCAGTGCTTCAGTGCCTGATGGCCGTGCGCCAAACTTATCAACAAATTTAGCCAATCTGTGAACAATATAATCAATAGTTGTAAAAAATTGATACATTACATCTGTAATCAATTACTGGTCGTCCTTTATAATGGAGTACGTATATTTATATAGATTAAAGATAAAGATGATAGTTTATGAATTCGACTGGGTATTACAATTAATTTGTAATTATATCCCATATTATAACCTACATGTGATAATTGAGAAATAGATAATTTATAATTAAATAAATACATAGGTAGGTACAGTGTTATTCAAATGCTTTTATAAAGTGTTTAACATTACCTACCTAATTATTTTCTTCTAAAATCCTATACTGGTAAAATTTGGAACTTATTCTCAACACAAGTCTTAAAGATTGCACAATAAAGTCACATATAAACCGAATAATAACTTTAACAGCTGACTTACTCGTTATAAGTTTTGCTTTTAAACTCTCCCTCGGTCACATATTTGAGAATATCGCGTACTGCACCATCGTACGATGCGATTTCTGATATTAGGTCATTGCCAAGTAACACTTTGCACATTGCATCATTGTGTAAAACTTTTGCATTACCTAAACTAAATACTGCGAAAAGCAACACTATTATTTTCATCGTTCTGCTTACTATGGGACGATTCGGGTACGCATGCATATTTATACATATCAATCCTATCTTTGCGATAAAGCGGGAGAAGTATCTTTATCTGTCTAAACGTCTATATTCATTTGCTCCAATGATTTGAGTGGCAGGTGAGGCTTAAGATGTTATAGCATAATAAAATTACATAAAGTTGGCTTACTCTTAAGGGCGCAAAGTAAAAAGAACAACCTGAAAATTGTTCCATTGCAGCAGAGTGTAAAGAAGTGTTAAGTGTGTTTTTTTTCCTTAAATATTTTATTTGTAATTAATATGATAAATTTTATTACTGTTCAGTTCATTTATAAGTATATTAAGTTACTTTGGCCAATTTATTGTTTTTTCCAGCTTACAGTGTAAAACAAAACATCTTGGTAGTTTAATGTTAAGAGTAGTCTCCGCGGTAAGTGGAAAATTGTAGCCCTACTTAAAACTATTGAAATTTTTATTCTCACTATCGTTAATGTACCTGTTTTGTTACTGGGAAATTTGCAAAAAACAACATAAATTTAAACTTAGTGGTTAATCCAATCAAATCACTAAAACACTACCCGCAAAGGAAGCTTTCTGTATAATAGCGCTATAGCTATAATATGTCTTTCGTAAACTTTCTAAGCGTATCTCGACGATTCATTTTAAAAGATTGTCATTCCATCTGAATAATGTGTTAATTTGTCTCGCTTCCCGTCTGGAGGCGGTACAGTGGATTCAAATCATCAAAAAGATGTTCAGCTTCCTTTGTGCCTAGATTACTTGTAAAAATATTCTCATCTGAATATGAATGAATTGTGATTGGCACCCTCTGTTGGGGACTATTGTAATTTTAGATTTGCCTTGGAGTTGTTTGAAATTTTCTTTTATATCTGTATAAAAACTTCACAACTAAAAAAAGTAAGACATATAAATTTGTAGGAAGCTCATAGGTTAGAGTAGCGGCAATAAAAACAAAGGACATCTGATACATTGGCTATAAATATCTCTAAAAAGCAAAAACACATGTATGTGCGTTTATACGTAGGAACTTGCCTTGAGACTTTTGTTAGTTTTGCCTCCAGTCTATTACTTACCTACTGAACATTTCCTTTGGGTATATTTTTGTTTAACCCTTACAAAAATACTGCGTGCCGTCACATCAACAGCAGAGTCATCGCATTAAAAATGCAATAATCAAAAAGTCATCCTTTTGGAAGGGCCTTAAAAAAATTGTTATTTGTTCAGAGCTTTCATCAGTATTTTTTTCTTAAAAAATCAATATCTTAAAATATTAAATGAATCAATTTATATCGCATCTTGTGATATATATGTTGCGACATAAGCCGGGACAAACGGCTTTACGTGCCTAGCACTAACGCACGTGCAAATCGAACCCGAAAACCTTGGGGAGTGGCGAACCACCGCACTAACTTTTTCATGTAGGTATCATTAACGTCATGTATCATTAAAGTTGGAGAACTGGGACGTTAATGATACATGAAAAAGTTTAGGATAGAAATATGAATGCTATCATAGCCAAAAAGGATTTACAAGTTCAAGAGTTTTGGACCACCAGAAGAAGGAAAAAACTTGCAAGTTTAAATCTATACTAATACTAGCTGTTGCCCGCGACTTCGTCTGCGTCAATTTCTGTTAGGCTATATAACATCTCGCTGCGACCAATAGGAGCGAAGCATCAGTGAAAAATATTGCAAAAATAATCGCAATAATAACAGAAATTGACGCGGACGAAGTCGCGGGCCACAGCTAGTACAAACTAATTTGATAAAATATAAACAAATAAACCTTGTGCAATTATGGAACGACATTCTTCTAATACCTTCAAAGAGGCAAAAAATCTTCGAAGTCCATCAAAATACTTATAAATAAATCATGCGTGTCCACATAAAATAATAGCTTGAGCGTTAAAAATCTAACGTTTTCGTAGTTAGTCGACAGAAATTTAATATACTACAACATGGTATCAAGAATCGCAAGTATGTCC
This sequence comes from Anania crocealis, assembly GCA_949315895.1. NCBI lineage: Eukaryota > Metazoa > Arthropoda > Insecta > Lepidoptera > Crambidae > Anania > Anania crocealis. The sequence goes on along the minus strand of OX438884.1, from coordinate 18,363,205 downwards.
GTAGAACACTGTCTATATTAGGAATTATATTAATGCCGACAATACTCACTCTTGGTAGGTTTTCCCTTTGTAGGGGCCAGTAACAACGTAGTCTATTATTCTTTTAACAACGGGTTCGTAGGAGGCAATCTCGTTTGCTAGCTCACCAATATTACATCGCTTGTGTCTCGGATGATATTTCATATCCACTTCCGCCACTGAGACTAGGAAACACACAAAGGACACGAACACCAACATTTTCATTTATTTCTTATCGTCAATGAGCAGCGACCATTCTCGCTGGTCATACAACCGTATCTAAGGTTATGAAGTGGCTAGAGCGGACGCTGGTAACGATACTATAAAAGGTGGACGCATTATTAACTATTTCACTTTTAAATCATGGTTTTTAATTTAACACTTCTTAGCATTCCAATGTAAATGATTTATGCGAAGATTTTTTAGTTCTTTGTTGTTTTATTTGCCAATCATGTATCGAGATTGATTTATTTAGTAGTCAGAAAGACGTGCGTATAACCTGCATGTATTTAGACAAAGGTCATGACAATGACATCAATTCTACTGGGCTGAGTTAATCTATACATATAGTAAAATAGAAACGCACAATTCAGAAGGCGTTGCAACACACTTCTAGCTACTTGACCATACTCTCACTAGATCACCTGTCTATCTGGTGAAAACCTCCGCACAGATCATTGTCCTGTCACCGTTCTAGAACTTTTCCACCCTATCGGCCATCGGTTCTTCTAACTATATGTTCCACCTACCGCCAATTCAGCTCGGCAATTATTCGAACGAGTTGGTTATCTGTGGTCAGTGTGGCCCTGATTGTGGCATTTAATGTCATTCTTTTCAAATGAGCAGATACCACACAATGTTTTGCTTCACGGCCGAACATGATTTCTAATGTGACAAAATGTACCATAAATTCTAAACTACATCAATCACCGCTTGAACAAGAGCCTAAAGCAATTTAGTATTTACGACAAAAACTGCATTTTCCGCCGACCAGCTGCACAATGGGCCATATTTGCGCTGATTGGGCCATTGAAAGCCCAAGTACCGGCGCGCGTGGAGCATCAGTTGTGGCATATTTATGGTAGATGCAGTAGGCTCAGTCCCTATACAGATTTTAGCTGCATATTTCCAATAGAGGATGTTCAAAAGCTGTATTTCCAGAGACGCAATTGCCAGAGAAAACTCCACAGCGGCCCGAATGTCTTTGGTCAGGACTTGGCAATTGTTTTATCTTTCATCATACTTTAAAAAGCGGCTTCAAGAAATTGTATTTTTAATCATCAGCCCACATCGATTCCCTGCTGGATATGGATTTTGCTATAATCGGTATGCTTGGCAAGTTGATAGAAGAAAGAAGAAGAAGAAAGAAAGAGTACAGCTCGCAGTGTTTCAACTTTTGGGATGATAGTCATTATGGTTTGTATTGTGTAAATGTATTTAGCTGGATAATATCGCCTAGGAATCATAATCGCCAAGCTTGGCAGGTGGGATTTCGATCGCAGTATGGCTAATAGTCGAGAGAAGACGCTGCTTCTTTAGATGCCTTACGACACCCATTAAAATCGTTTAACTAATTTCCTTAAGTACATACAATAAATACGCGTTTTTTTTTAATCAATTGTTCCATTGTTTACCACATAAACATAAGCAACACAAAAAAAATATGTTTATTGATATTGCCAATAATTACAATATTTTATTACTAATTACAATGTTTATGTGGCAAAACAGCATACAGATGGTTGAGGTTTAAGCTAGTTATTACCAAACCAAATTCAAATGGGCCCATGAAATCTGAGGCTTATTTCATAGTAATTAAGCAACTTTAACGTTTATAAGAGCCGAGGTGTTTGTTATTACCGTCGTTAGTTAAAGTTAATTGTAATGAATAGCAATAATTTACTTCTCGGTCCAATTTGCAGCATAATTGCTCGTGTAATTTCCTTCTGTAATAGGCTTATTTTAGAGCTTTCGTAACTATGGGGAAATTATGATTACCTACGTATACATTTTGGTTTAAACAATATATTATTTTATTTGCATTAAAACGAGACTGTTGGAAGAAACTGTTGATTTTTTACTTATAACGCAAAAATTGACTTCACGGAACTAAAAATACATTTATATCGACATAATATACGTTCATGCCTTGTTTCTGCATTATGCTTTTACAGTTTGTCAAGAATAAAAAAAATCTTTTGAGGTTGTAAATAAAGCTAAGTGAGGATTGTAAATACTTAGACGTAAATTAGAGCTAGGTATTGAAACTCATTGAAACTGGGGTGATGGGATCTACCTCTTAGTGGTCCACCCTGGGCAACGGCATCTTTGGTTTTCTAATCAATGATGACGGCTAACAGATCCCTCTGCGGTGGTAGGCTTCGAAAGATGCCGCCTGGATGCTACCACCCTCCTGCCGGAGTCCAGCGCCAAACAGTTTTTCTGTGTTCCGCTAGTGTGTGGGAGAACCAGTTCCTCTGGGTGAGCTCGCTCCATCTTAGGCTTCTTCTTAACTGTATAGTTAAGTATGTTGTCAAGAGCAAGCACAATATTAAAAAAAAAACTCATGAACCAAGCGCATGAAATTTTAAAACCATTGCTACATACCTACCATAAAGTGTAGTGTTTGGTATTGTAAGAAGCAAAGAAAGAATAATCGTCCAAAATCACCATTGGCTACAGCAGTGAAATCTTATGTTGATGAATATTATTGAACAGGCCTGTGACCACGGTCGGTGCAACCTGATCGAAACGCTAAGCAAAATAATAGACATAGTATGATCGCGTTTAATTTCAAATAATTATGCAACGCGAAAGTTTAAAAGTTGTCATGTTTATATTGATTATCATGATTAAGTGATGCACGCCACCGATTAGACTAGCTTCAGACTGAAACAGCCTAAATCACCCAATCAAATAGGCGTTCTGCATTTATACTTCAGTCACGAATCGCCGTTAACGGTGACAAAATTTCGTAATACGTGATCGAAATCCCAGGCGTTTATGTTTGCAGAAAATCATGTTTGGGATCCCGGATTTGATCCATGTTTACTTAGGATCCTTGTGTGTTATGCTATAATAATGTGTTTTAAAAATCGATATAATCTCACTTATATTGCATACATAAACAAGAAAATCGACTAAGTAGATATAGCTTCTTGCTACCTATCACACACTTTTTCACGAGTTAATTATGCTTCAATATCAGTTTCTCAAGTCAGTTTATTGACACGTATGAGTTTTTACTTTTCTTTTTCCTTTGCCCGTTATTCGTCGTAGATAGGAGGTGGCTAAAGGTGTACTTTCCGAACAAGATGGGCAGCAGCTTCTTCTGAACTCCGTAACTGCTTGTCATGCGTGGCGATTAACAGTGGACTGATATGGGTGAAAAAATAAATCAAAGTTTAAATATAAAATTAAATATGACTTCGTAAAAACTCAAGTTATTACAATCGTAACGGCTGGACGTTTGCGTATTTGCATCGAGCAGTATATATGCGGATAATCTGCCTCTTTCACTTACTCTAAGATATTGTTCATGAGTAAAAGAGACAGATGGAGTTGAATGTATATTAAACTCTTTGTAGTAAGGCCTCTGTTTCGGATCGCACAATGCAAATCCGGTCGTCATCACCTGCCACGTTCCACTGATTACCTGTTAATTTATTATGTATATGAATTATGGCGCATCAGTAAACATAATTATAGTATTTGGATTTATCATTTACCACACTGCACAGTCGAGCCTCACTTGGTGTGTGAGACTAACCTCAATAGTGGAAAATAGATTTAACAAACATGAATACAGTTTATTTCTGATTTCAAACCTTACACAATGACAAGCGATTGACGTCAGTATTACTGGTAAATCCAAGCTTTGTCTGGACAAAGCTTTTGTTTTTGATCGAACTTACAATCACTGTAAAATGAGTTTTAGAAATTAGTTACCTACTATGAGTATATAAATAAATAAAATTAATTATTTTAAGAAATACTCCTGCATTCTCACATACGCGTTGACGTGTTTGAATACCAACAAATACCTACAACATAGTCTAGCTGTAGCAACCCATTGCCTAACTCGCACGAATGCGTTCCACGAAAATGTATTTTTATAAAATTACTATATTCTACATAACATTTCCTCGCGTCAAACAAACGCCCCCCAGCCGTGTCTTTGAGCGCTGATGTAACGAATTGTTCTGAGGACCCTTTGAGAATCACGTAATCACTGTTGACAGATGCAGCACACAAGTTCGTTTGATATTACCATTCAGAATGGAACGTTCGATTTAATGGAATCGTTTTAGCCTTGGATAACCATTTTCAATTTAAATTCTACTGAAAGCTATCACGTACGTTCTGTCTTTTTGGTGTCGGAACATATTTTTGTTATCGAGAAAAAAAGTATTTTTCGCTTTTATTAAGCTATTGCATAGCTTCTATCGCGGGCCTTGAGCTTGGAGACCGAATCCAGAAATTCCGTAACGAAAATAACCTAACACGGCACTCGGGGCGAGGCACGATCGAACAATTTTGAATTACCGAAATTTAAAAGAATTTAGAATAAAATAAGGATTTTGACCGTATGGTTGCCTATGGTAACCATATCTGCCAAAATAACAGAAAAATTTAATTACAAGAGTCAATATTAGAAAATACATAAAATTAGGCTATTATTGCATAGCTTCTATCGCGGGCCTTGAGCGTGGAGACCGAATCCAGAAATTCCGTAACGAAAATAACCTAACACCCCCCACTCCGACCGGCACAGCGGTGATACTTTTTAGTTTTATAATTGCATAAGTTGATAAAAATTGCTATGCAATAGCTTTACCGCGGCAGTCTCCGAGTGCCACGCATCTTTTTTTTATTTGTTTTTATTTTGTCCTAAAATGACTCATAATTGCATTAACAGATTATTTTTTGTAAATCGTTTTTTATCGAATATTGTTTATACTCATAAGTGTGTATTATTATAATGCAAAACTCGAAGGTAAGGATGTGTCTGAAAGTTCACATTTTTTGGAATGAATTTTTTACAACTCAAAATGAAACTCTCTGGAAGGATTATGAAAAAAAGCAAGTTAACGAAACATGAAGTCTTAACCGCCATGCCTCCGAGTTATCCAGCGGCATTTGAATAAAAATCTTGTAAAATGTTTTGCATCATTTTTATTTCCTTGTAACTCCGGGGAACTTTTGAACAAGATCATTATGAAGATTTCCTACTAAAACTTGGGTTCTGATGCCTTACTCTGCAGGATGAAGCTCGTATTTACGGATATATCTGTCTCTTTCAGGTACTTTAAGACATTGGTGAGAGTGATAGGAATGGATAGATTCAAATATACGGACATTGCGTTGCGGAGTAAGGCCTCTGGACCGGCTAGAAGTGGAGCTTTTGTTATAAAAATTCGCAAAACTCAACGTAAACAGGCCGTTTACGAAACCCACTGAGGGCAATTACAGATGTAGCGTTAAATTGGACGCGTGCGCACGCGTGTAAATAGAACAGTTAGAATAATATAGAACGGTTTCATATTACATTACCCTTCAAAATCTCCGCGATTAAGTCAACGTAGCTATTTGTCATTTTTAATACCACAAAATAGACAAATTATCTGTTCTGTGTTTTATACCTACTTTTTATGACATTTTAGCAACTTAGTGGGGGCTATCGCTAGTGAATTTGCCACTAGAGGCGCTTGTGTCGCGTGAGGTCCAATATCATTCACTTTTCACTGGTTTTAGCGGGCTTTGTTGCATAAATTATAATTTCTTTAATTTACCTGCTGGAAAGTGATCTTCGTAAAATATCGCAAATATGGATTATTTGGCAATTAATGTGAACGCTTTAAAAGCGGAATTAAGAAGAAGAAAAAGCGCAAAAATAGGCGGCCTCAAGAGCAACTATTTTAGAAGTTAGTTTGTTAATATCAAGATAGTTATTTATAAATAATAAACCTTCATTAGATTCAAGATATAACACTTTGTTTCGGCGCCAATCGCCTTTGACAGCTATACCTCCGGACCTCAGTCTACAGTGGCGCCAACTGGTGAGCAAAGAAACGGTAGTCCCCATTGTAATTATAGTAAAGTAACAGACTATAATCATCTCACTGCAGGGAAAAGGCCTCTATCATAGAATTCAAGTTACCAAACCAATGTTGGGTGCTGGGATAATCACCAAACTCTTTCCAAATGCGGGTTGGTGATTTCGAACCCGAGCAATGTTAGAGAATTCGAAATTTTTTGTTGCCCGACCCGGGGATCGAACCCTGGACCCCGAGATCTTGGCCCGGTATTTGAACCACTAGACCAACGGGGCGTTACAATTATAGTATCAGTATTTAAACATGAAAAATTATGTCTCAGACGTCATCTTGTCTCATCTTTACAGATGTTTGACAGTCAGTTAAGATGAAAAATAAATACTGATATTGCAATTAATTTTCTAAAAGTATTTAAATAGCTATTTCATCTTAACTGACTGTCAAATATCTGTAAAGATGTTTCTTTCGAGTATCAAGAGTGCAAAACTCCTTTTTACTTATTTGATTTCCGATTCACGTCATTAAAATAATTCCACTAATCACTAGATATCATCATCTCAGCTAAATCAGGCTTGCCCGCATCCAGGGGATTCCCGTGATCTTCACTAGACCGTCGGTCTACCTGTTGGGATACCCAAAGTTATCCGACTAATGCGCGGTTGACAATACAGAACCTTTCCGCTACAACTGCCCAAAACTATTAAGCCTTTGCAATAGACTTTTCATGCATGAATGCTTGAACCAATTTAACAAAAAAGACCAATAAGTTTCTTGGAACTAAGCACGTTTCAAACTAACATTACTTTGATATTGGGTACACCATGTTAAGAAGTGAGCGTGTAAATAAACGTCAGATCTGTAAACGCTATTAAAAGAAAAATACGGGTTCGGTGAATTGTAGCAATTTAACGAATTTATTCGCAGATTTAGGGCATTAAACTTTCTCTTCCATAAGCCTTTTTACGTTTCAAGCGTTTTCCTCGGTAAAAATTGAGTGAATGTAACACGACCATTTATTTAGCCTGAATGGATTGTATTGTATTGAAAAAAGGAAGAGTACTATTTATTCCTTAAACAATAACTGGATTGTAATGCGAAATATTTCTGAGAAGTGACCAGGAATGATTTATTATTAAAAGGTTTTTAGGCATAAATTAATCTGATACCAAAACGGATATTAAGAAATTTAAGTGACAATGACATCGTTTAATTATTTAAGTAAATGGTAAAATATGGTTTTGAAATACCAATGTTAGGTTTTGTGGTCGCCAATCCAAGGAAGTTATACATATAACCACCACACTTGGCCTTTTTCCTCCATTTGAAAAAGGTTTATGCTAGTGTTGCCGCTCGATAGTATATCGATGCCTATCGATAGTTGACGTCATACTTATAGTATCGATAATCTATCGATAATATCGATTTCTTGCTATAGTGCAATACTATCGATAGTATTTAAACGTTTTATTGTAAAAAACAAATCAAACGACTACAGTCCATAAAATATAATAGCTTGATTAGAGTGACACCTGTCAAACTGAGGTGACTAGTGATGGGACTGACTCGACTGATCAAACGAAAAGAAACAGTTATGGCGAATAAAATTAAACGAAAATCAAATAAATTAAAATTTAACAGTAAGTCAGTATCGTGATCACTATCAGAATAATTGAAACAATCATGATAATCAATTAGAAAATTAAGAATCTAATAAATTTGAATTTTATTTCGTAAACTATTAATAATTGCAATTGGATGTCCTTAGCATAAACCAATGCTCATTAAATCATTTGTAACATTTATGCCTCTTTACTTCGATTTTGAAAAATTGTGAGTCTGTCAATTTCGAATTTGTCCATTTTACGTCATCACTAGCGATTATAAAAATGACGTAACCTTATAAGGACGTCTTTTAAAGTATAAGTTGTAGTTTTTGTGAATGGATTAATTTAATGTTTTTAACATTAAATATCTATTTTATATAATTAAATTGATTAATATGTACAGCAACGTTTAAAATATTCCTATCATGCAAGAAGCCTTACTCCGCAACAAAATGTCCGTATATTCGAATCCATCTGTCCCTATATCCATACCGATGTCTTAAAGTATCTGAAAGAGAGAGATATATCCGTAAATACGAGTTTCGTGTTACAGAGTAAGGTATCAGTTACGAATGTTTTTTTGTTTGCAAATGTGTTTCACTTGTGTGACGCTTGTACAAAGTTACGTCGTCTCTTTTAGTAAGAACTGTCATTCTGATCAAGCTATATTTTTAGGACTATAGATCATATTACAAATTTGTCATTTGGCCGATTGCCGGGTCGTGACCCGGTACCGGGCCATCAAAATAAAATACCAGGTCGCAACATTCCTGCCTTGTTTTAAAAATAATCCCTACTATCGTTCAACGCATCGTAAATATTCATCTGAAGCTTTCGTCATTCTCAGCGAACTTGCGACTCTTTGGTAAAAAAATAAGCAGCAGCTTCATACTTCGCACTAAAATTTTGTGTCTAAATAAGCGATACCAAAATATGTAGTATGCAGAAAACATTTTCACTATTAAATGAGTGTAATGTATTTTACCCGATGGAAACAGTTTAGGTTTAAAAGTATTAAGTGGGTCACAAAGGGACAGTGTGAAAATTACCGGGTCATGGCTGAACAATGTTTGGGAAACACTGGTCTAGCGAAAACAATATTAGTAAGCCACTTGTCTAAGGTCCGAGATTTCGTGTCTGTGACCGGTGTCTATGTGGGGGGCGTTGCTCGATCGCACTTTTGTATGTAGATTGACTTCTGTACATAACTGTCTTTTATGTCTTGGGTCTAACTCCTCAACTGAATGCGGCGGCACGTCTCACAATATTGAGCATGCCTGACGCGGATGCCGTGTCATCGCGTATGCTATTAGGATTACTGCTCACGTAACTTCGTCTATTCCTGATTCATTATTAATTCCTATTTATAGTTTGTGATAGTGGGTTTTATGAGCTATTGGGTTTTAAGTTGGGTTCGCAGTGTACGGTAAAACCAATAACTGGTTTATGCTACACTGCCACTGTATTTAGATTAACTTTTTCTATGTATGATTTTATTAAATAAATAAATAAGTAATGGAAACGTGTTTATTATCAACATATTATTAATAATAAATATTATTAATAGGAAATATTTTGCAGCAAAATACGGTGTATCTGCTAAAAAGTGGTGTATCATTATTCGGACAGAGTTACTACAAACAAAATATCTCTTTGTAGACTTTGGTGGCTCAATGGTATAGCGCGTTCGGTATGCATGGAGATGCGGGTTCGAGTCCCGCCTGAGGCATAATTATTTAAAGTTTTAATACTGATATTATAATTGCAATTAAATTGCTAAAATATGATTTATGGTATTATACAACTGACAGTTATAAAAGACGTTTAATATCACTTGTTGATTCGGGATTATCTTCACTAATCCGAAATGCACAAATGAACCATAACTAATTAGTATACTTACTTTTGACATTCAAAGCAAGTTAGAGATTTAATTAGTATAGCAAATTTATTTAAGGTAAATAAGTCTGATAAATTAATTAACTGAGCACTTTAAAGTCCTAGGCTAACATTGTTGTTGTTGTTGGTCCCCTCGTCTGAAATCAAGTGTGGGATGTAAACACAACACAACATTAAGACACGTTCACATGGTGTTGCTCGCGTCCGTAGGTTTAACCCTCGATACCCTACACGTGTCTCCCGGGTGGTGCAAAACGAGTAACAACGCCGAGTAACGGGCGGCGGGAAATAACCTGTCTTCCTGACTTTTCAGAGCGGCTTCCACAAGCCGGAGGATTAAATACCCTCTTAACAGAGTAGACTCGCCAACCCGCACTTGCCAGCGTGGCGTTTTAAGGCTATTTACCTTCCATGTCAAAGTACATAAAAACAAGGCCCTCAGTCCCCAGCAGCTCTCCTGAACCTGATTACGGCAGCGGTCAGACCACCAGAAGAGCAGAGGGTGCTAAGAATCTCTGGGTTAAAAGACACGGCTGCTACAAAAACGTTTATTTGGCTACGTATAATGTGAGAACCCTTCTTACGGATGAGCGATTTGAAGAACTAGAGTCCGATGTCCTTAATAAAATGAACTGGGATATACTTGGTCTCAGTGAAACAAGGCGAAAAGGTGAGCAGCTAATTAGACTGAACTCCGGCCAGCTGTTCTACTATAAGGGCAACGACGACAACAAGTCTCAGGGAGGTGTGGGATTTGTCATTAACACGTCTATGTCCAAGTTATTGCAAAACATCTGCGCAATATCGACAAGGGTTATCTATGCAACCTTTAAATTAAACAAGCGTTACTCACTTAAGGTAGTTCAAGTCTATGCACCAACAGCTGAAAAGAGTGATGAAGAATCCGAGATCTTCTACGAAGAAATCAGTAAAGCTTTGAATGAGAACCCTACTCACTTTTCAATAGTCATGGGAGATTTTAACGCTAAACTAGGGAAAAGCTCTGTTCAAGAGGAATATGTTGGGAACTTTGGTCTCGGACAAAGGAATAACAGAGGATATTACTTGGCGAGCTATTTAGAACAACAAAATCTCTACGCTATGAACACGTTCTTCAAAAAGCAAAAGCAATGACATTGGACGTGGCGGAGCCCTGATGGTAAGACCAAGAACCAGATTGACTACATCCTTACCAATAGAAAAAACATTGTTAAAGACGTCAGTGTCATTAATAAAGTTAGTGCGGGAAGCGATCACAGAATCGTTAGAGCACGACTTTCTATTGACTTGTCTATGGAAAGAAGACGTCTTGTGAATACCATCTTACCACCAAATGACAATGAGTTTCTTATTACTCAAAGACAGTATTACCAAAATAGACTCAGTGAGAAACTAGTATTGCAAGAACAGTGGGATATTAATGATATTAACAGCCATCTGGTACAAACTATCAGAGATACAGTTAAGGAGTTAAAACCAAGGTCTAGATCTACACCTAGGATGTCTCGAGATGTGGCTCTACTTCTGGAACAACGAAAACATTTGTTATCATCGTCTAACCAGCAAGATTTAAACAAACTAAATAGCCAAATAAGACACGCTTTAAGGAAAGATCAAAGACAGAAAAAACACAAACTGATCTTAGACACTATAGAAAAACATCGGGGCCCCAAAGTGTTTAGAAAACAACTCAAGCGTGGTAAAAATCAAATCCACAAAATTTGTACAAATGAAGGCCGAATAACATCAGACCGTGAGGAAATATTAGTAGCAGTGGAGAAATATTACTCTAAGCTGTACAGATCCCAAAAAACTGAGCCAGCCTCTTTTGTACCATCTGGAAATGACCACAGAGCCAAACTCACTAGACACAAAACCGAAGATCTACCAGAAGTGAGTCTTTATGAGATTGAACTCGCCTTGAAGCTCATGAAAAAGGGAAAAACGCCTGGAGAAGACATGGTCACTTATGAACATCTCTTGCATGGTGGAACACCGGTCTTGAAACAGCTTCAGCTCCTGTTTAATAAGGTGTTATTTAAAGGAATAGCTCCAGAAGCATGGAAAAATGCGGTCGTAATTTTACTTCATAAAAAAGGAGATGTCACCAATCTTGCAAATTACCGACCCATTTCCTTACTTAGCCATGTATATAAGCTGTTCACTAAAGTTATTACTTTGCGACTTACCATTAGGCTCGACTTTGAACAACCAGTCGAGCAAGCAGGATTTAGAAGTGGATATTCGACGGTTGACCACATACACACAGTTCGGCAAGTAATAGAAAAGTGTACCGAATACAATCAGTCTATAGCGCTAGCCTTTATAGATTACGAAAAGGCATTTGATACGGTGGAACACTGGGCTGTTGTATAGTCTCTTCAGAGATGCCAAGTTGATTATAGGTATGTGCAAGCAATAAAAGATGTATATCACGCGGCAACACTCAGAGTTAAACTGCACGATTTAACAAAGCCTGTGTCTGTCGAAAGAGGAGTGAGACAAGGAGACACCATATCACCCAAAATGTTTACGTCATGCATGGAGGACCAATTTAAGCTTCTAGATTGATCAGAAAGAGGCATAAACATTAACGGAGAATGTCTGTCTCATCTCCGTTTCGCTGATGACATCATAATATTCGCCAACAACACAGATGATTTGCAGACCATGGTGGAGGAGTTGTACTCAATATCACTCAATGTCGGCTTGAAAATGAACACCTCTAAAACCAAGATCATGTGCAGAAACACCGACATTGACTTCATCACTGTTCGTGGACACGAAATCAAGAGAGTGGAAGAGTACATATACTTGGTTCAAGTTTTGAGTTTAGAAAGGAGAGGGCAAGAACGCGAAATTAAGCGCCGCATCCAGTTAGGGTGGGGTGCTTTTGGCAAGTTGTCCGATGTGCTCAAATCAAGACAAGTACCTCTGAACCTAAAGCGCCAAGTGTATGAGCAGTGCATTATGCCGGTAATGGTCTATGGAGCTGACACCTGGACTCTCACCAAACTGATGATCCACCCGCTTCAGGTCACCCAGAGATCAATGGAGAGAGCTATGTTAGGGATTTCCCTTCGCGATCAGGTTCGAAACACCGAAATACGCAGGAGGACGAAACTAACGGACATAGCCGAAGTCATTGCAAAAAGAAAGTGGTCGTGGGCGGGCCATATATGTCGTCGAGATGATGGGAGATGGGGACGAAAAGTTCTTGAGTGGAGACCACGGACAGGTCGCAGAAACGTAGGAAGGCAACCAGCAAGATGGACAGATGACCTTAGACGAGTGGCAGGACGAGAATGGATGCAGAAAGCCCTGGATCGTTTGCTATGGAAACAAATGGAAGAGGCCTACACCCAGCATTGGGCTGATACAGGCTGAGAGAGAGAGAGAGAGAGACATGGAGAAGAAAGCGTGAAACTCATTTTTGAAAATGTCGTACTTACCAGCAAATTGAAAAAATAGTAACCCCGTCTCTTTTTGCGGGCAAAGCAAGAGACGACTAAAGGAGTACTGGCAAAAGACGACTCCGCGACGGGCAGCAACGTCTTCTTACCGCCATCAAATTGGCTAAACGGCGATCGAAGTAAAAATTCCTTTTGTTTTGGGTAGTCCATTTATCGAGGAAGGCTATATAATACAACACAACAACGCGGAAAACAGCTAGTACAATATATAACTAGCAACATAATTATTGCGAAACCTATAAGCTTTAAAATTCGGTCTACAATTACAGACACAAAATAATATCTTCTATGTCTTAGACAGATGGTTTTATTTCCTAGTTCGTGTGCGATGCATGTCATGAGCGCCGTCCGTCATGTGCACGCACGCTAATACCATGTGGATGTGAGTCTGTAAACAGAATTAATTGTAGGGCTGCGGCAGATGGGCCCGTAATTAATCGCTGGTACATCATGCGGAGATTTACTGAGGCTATTTGTTGAGAATTTATTTATTTCATATACTTACTTACTCGTACTTGTCCATATGTTATGCAGTGGGCAATCTTGTACAGTAAGAATCAAAATATGTAGATCTGAACTAAGATACATGTGTCATGTTTAGTACATATAAGAATAGCACTCTATGTGTGTCGTAATAGGTAACTAAAGGAGTACTGTCAGAAGAAGACGTTTTCTCACTACCATTTTGGCCAAACTGCGAATGCCAATGCGCGTGTCAAGCGTGGCTAATATTCAAAATCCTCCTTTTGAAACAGTTCTGCAGTGGGCTGATAGGCTGATGATGATAGTGATGATGATGAAAATATAATGACACATCTTTAAATAACACTTACCTATCCCTTTAGTAAATTCCATCACATCGCAGCCATCTGATACCGGAAAAGTCAATACAATTTCCTTACCTCGAAAATAGGAGGATTCAATTGGGCTGGGCAGCATTTGAGAAGCTTCGTCACGTCTTAACGTCATCCCTGCCACAATGTCTGAAAACTAAGGTCTTCAATCAGTTCATCTTATCAGTGACCTATGACCTATGCTGTGGAAACGTGGACTCTTACCAGAGGACTAGTTCACAAGTTCAAAGGGCTATGCTCGGTTCTCGTTAAGAGATATGATACGAACGAGCATATTCATCAGAGGACGAAAGTTAATGACATAGTCCGAAGGATTAGCACGCTGAAGTGGCAGAGGGCTGATCACGTCTACCGTAGAACCGACAACCGTTGGATCAATCGAATTGTTTAGTGGAGAGGGAGACCGCGTTTAATTATTTTTTTGACAAATTAATGTATTAAGATTTTGGACGATTTGACATTTAAAATAATAATTAATAATTGCCCAATTAATTTGAAATTATAAAATTGACATTCACATGCCCGCTGGCGCAATTTACACTGATTCATTCTGTACTAGCCAATATCATTGTAATTACGTGTATTTTGTTAATAAATAATTTGATTTTGAATTTGAATTTGAATTTAGGCAAGCGTAGTGTAGGACGCCCTGCGACTCGATGGTCTGACGACCTAGGAGAACTGTTGGCAGCGGCTGGATGGGGACTTGAAGAAGGCCTACGTCCAGCAGTGACATACGGACAATGGCTGTTGATTGATTGATTGATACCTCGAAAAACAATTTCACACCATTATCTATTAGCTGTTGTAACACTTATATCTTAACTTTCATAGTACATAATCAGCAGTCAGCCATTATACAGTTCTGCAAATACAAGTTGATACAAACAAGAGCACCTGATTCAAGTAAGCGAACGGAAAACGTTTTGATTTGTGATTTGTTTTCCCAAGAAATCGAGTTAAAATTTTGTGTTGAACTAATTTTCCTACCAGATTCAGGGAACCTTCATTAGCAGGAATTTATTTATGTTTCAAGATGACTAAATAAACGTGCTTTGTAATTCTGTGCTAGTTAATTTTATATTTATTTTTGGTTTAATGTGGACATTGGCCGATCAATGACAGCATCCTCTATTTAAGCTACCAACGAAATTTTGTGGGGAGGTGGTACATTTTACACTTCATGAACGAAGATCGATATTTATAACTTTATGAAAATACACTTCCGTAACTGGGATATGTTTTCTGATTGATTGGTCCAAAAATCATCTCTTCATAAATATTGATTTCCTAATCTTATTTTCTGTCTTTTAACCGAAGTAAACATTTATGGCGCTAGATTCAACTCGCCTAGGCACAGAGATTTCGATCTATTTAGATATTAATTTCGTTATAAGTAACAGTTTCCTATGTAGTTATAACTCGCAAAAAGTTTCTTATAACTTTTTGCGCTAAAATAATGTCAACAGTTTTAACCATGGATTTAGAATGTTTGGTTTTAACAAGCATGGAAACTTTTATCGTATGAATGAATAATTTATTATGAACAAAAAAAATAAAGCCTTATTTTGTTTATAATAAATAAATTAACGTAATAATGGAGTCCTTGTGAAATGTACAGTATCCGTAATATGCAAGCTGTTTATTCCGCAAGATAAAAAAAGGTTAGAAGAGCACGTAGTTCACTGCTATTTAAAGGCAATTGTCGCAATGCTTGGCTGGTAAGTTGACAGTCATAGTAAGGGAATCGCAGAGAGAAGATGCTGCTGCCTGTCTTCCTCTGGCACTCCCTTAACACTAGCCACAATTTCATTCGAATATAAATTTTAAGGCGGCGCCATACACATGAAGTAGGTAGTTCAAAATCGCCCAGACAAATTGCTGGCAAGAGTCAGCCTAATAAGTACTATACGCAGAGCTTAGTTTTGCCATGGAAAATGTAACAGGGGTGGTTAAACTACTTGTAAAATTAACTACATACTGTAACAGTTTAATAACTAATACGGGGTATATAAGTACTTATGTTAAACAACCGTTATCGTCGTGTTTTGTGTTCCCGGCAAAACTATACGATGTGATAAGTTACCTACATCATTACATTTTCACGACTTGAGCGCTAATTATAAAATCTTAAATTAGAATTTAAAGCAATGGTGTAGCAAGAATAGATAAAAATTCGACTACCCAGAACCTAATATTAATCGAATGATTACTGTTTACTCGTCTCAATGAATTTACTAAAGACTTTGCGCTGCATGCCAGCTTCGTTTCTTCCATGTTATGTGGTAACCTTAGGTACTCCAACATTCCATAAAATATTTTATTTCTAATCTTGTTCAATTGGTAAAGATGAAACTGCAAGTGATATGTGTATCTTGTTTTTAGGATTCCACAGTCTAGGCAAAGAATCCATATAGTTTTGCCATGTCTGTCTGTCTGTCTGTCCGTAACAAATATTTTACAGTTAAAATGAAACATATTTACAAATGTTTTAAAACTGTTTTTAAGTTATTAAATTGCAGATGTAAAAAACTATTATGTCGATTATGATAACAATTTGCGAAATTGTATAAGACAGTTTCAAATTATTAATGGGTTTTTTACGCATGTCCCAGCAAGCACTTGAGTTTTGTATTTTATGTCTATACATCACACAGTAAGTTTTGGTGTTATTGTTAAACTTAGTATTACTTTTTCAGTTGTTACTGCGTTTGTCACTGGCAGCTAAAGCTGATGTTAACTGAAATTAATAACCGGCCAAGTGCGAGTCGGACTCGCGCACGAAGGGTTCAGTGCCAAAAAGGCCAAAAAATCGGGTTTGTTGTATGGGAGCCCCCCTTAAATATTTATTTTAATTAATTTGTTTTTAGTATTTGTTGTTATTGCAGCAACAGAAATTCATAATTTGTGAAAATTTCAACATCTACACTATCGCGGCTCTTGAGATATAGCCTGGTGACAGAGCGACGGACAGACGGACAGACGGACAGACAGCGAAGTCTTAGTAATAGGATCCCGTTTTTACCCTTTGGGTACGGATCCCTAAAAACCAAAAACCACCTGTCACGCATCTAGTGTCGTATCGTTTAACGATAAAGTCAGTAACGCGAGACATAGCGGCTGTGCTATGAGGTCCATAACCGCTAAAAGCGTTCTTTATTTCAGCCGTCACCCTTCAAGATGGCTTTGTGGAGCTGATACCGCTTACGTCACCGAAAGTCTAGCGTCATTTGGTAACCATTTGTACCGTTTTATAAATGATCTGTTTATATTGCTTATGCTAAAAAGAAAATAATGAAGATCCATTCGTTGATCTAATGTAGAAACTAGAAAGTAACTGCATATGTATGTTCGTGTTTTAATCCCGTTATATATTTTCAAATAGTCCTACGACGCAAAAGTTTAATATTGGTTCTATAACCACCATATAAACGGTGCATTTTCAACCACCTTGAAAACGAAGCCCACGTTATGTGAACATGGCAGTGTTATATAATTTATCAATAAAATATTTTTTGAAAAATTTTGAATATTGATTCAGACTTTTAATTTTGTAACACGCTGTGACGCGCACATACGTATTCTTTTGCTGCGGCGGGGTCCCGAATGAATGAACCTTACAATGCTGTTTGTGAAACTTTATAAGGGTTTAGTTCAGATATACCTAACCGTGACCTGCACCAAAATCTTTGATGAACTAAACTAAGATCAATATTCTTTCAATCATCATTATCATCATCATCATAGTGATTACCAGCCTATTTTATCCACTAGTGGACGCAGCATTTTCAACGAGATGGTTCTTGCCATATTGCCACGCTTGGCAGGTTGGTGATTGAAGTTAATAGTGAAGAGAAGACGCTAATGCCCGTCGTCATCATTTACAACACTTAAAGGAAGGGAAGGGATAGTGCTATTCGTGTAACGTACCACACGACACTTCTTATAACGCGTTACTTTTACTTAAAAGTTGCAAGTTATCAGCTTAGAATAATAGCTGCGATGTAAAGATATACGATGGCATGAAAATCTTTAAACCAGCTATTAGGTAAGTAGCGAACGAGCAACAGCTCCAGAGGCTATCCAACTTCGACTATTTATCTTGGCGAGTCTGAAACGAAGCGGAACTAACACATTGCTTTGCTGCCACAATGTAAGAAAACAACAAATATTTTTAATAACAAACATTTAATTAGATGAAGATTAAGAAACTATAGTTAACTTTGATGCATCGCAATTCTTAGTAAATATTATAAACGCGAATGTAACTCTGTCTGTCTGTAACGATTTCATACCTAAACAATTGAACCGATTTTGATAAAAGTAAGTTCAAAGAAACCACTGCCCCTTTCGTGCCAAACCAGATTACTTGGAGAGGCCTGATGTAGACTTAAGTGAGCTGGTGATAAAGGATTCCATAATAGTCTATTTGAAATGGAATCTTCTTATTTCAAAATACTTTTTACGGATAAACTTACGATTGGCTGGAGGTGAGTCTCGAACCCACGCTTACCGCGCGAATGCTCTGACCATTAAGCTTTATTCAAGGCTTTACGCTGTAAGCCATCGGAGTTCAATTAATGGTTTTTGGTTAGTGATGTAACAGCCTATAATTATCCCACTGCAGGGAAAATACCTCCATCGTTGAATTCAAGTTACCACAGCAATGATGTGTACTGGCATAATCACCACGCTTGCCAAATGCGGGTTGGTGATTTCAAACCCGAGCAATGCTACCCGGGGATCGAAACCGGGACCCTGAGATCTTAGTTCGGTATATAAACCACTAGACCAACGGGGCGTTAGTACGGTTAGTACCTACCTTCATCTAAAAGATATTTTTTTCCAAAATTTTTCCAAATATTTTTTCAAAATATTTAACAACTAATTTAAATCTATTTAAATGCAATATTATAACTATTTTTAGTATCAGTATAATTGCAATTAATTTGCTAAAATATCATAATTATAAAATATTTTTTAGTATTTTTAGAACTATACTTTAAGCAAATAATTTATTAGTGAGTTGAAAATACAATTCCATGAAAACAAAATCCACTCCCTCACTCACCACAGACAGTCGTAATTGTTAATGGAATTTTAATTTCAATTGCTTAAAACACAGTTTTAGTATCTTACTTCTTCGACTAGTAAACAGTCAAGCAAGCCTACTGGAATAAGCCTCATTACTGCCGCTAAACGCCAGTCTCCAGGGCATATAGTTCGCTGGACACTGCTACAATAAGACTGTGATTTGTAAATAAAAGGATGAAAACTTAGCAGTATTATTGCGTTGATTTTATGTGATTTACTAGCTCTTGCCCGAGACTTTGAACGCGTGAAAAATTATTTAACTGAGACCGTAGTTTTTTCGAAAGTAAAAATCAGAGTTAAATACACGATGCATTTTGAACCTCCTGACAAACGAAGTCCGTGGGCTGTGTAGTCTATTTATGATAAAATGGTTACATAAATAGGCTATACAGTCTTTTAAAAAAAAAAAAAGTATTACAAAACTAGCTGTTGCCCGCGACATCGTCCGCGTCAATTTCCGTTATTATAATCGCGATTATTTTTGCAAAATTTTTCACTGATGCTTCGCTCGTATTGGTCGGAGCGTGATGTTATATATCCTTAAACCTTCCTCGATAAATGGACTATCCAACACAAAAATCACTTTTCAAATCATTACTTCCTGAGATTAGCGCGTTCAAACAAAAAACTCTTCAGCTTTATAAATTTAGTACAGATTATAAAATATTGGTTCAGCTATTCATTTTGAAACATGCTGTGACGCACACGGACTTATCTGTGTAAAGTTCATTCATCCAGGACCCGGCCGAAGCAAACAATACGTCCGTGCGCGTCACAGCATGACTCAAAATGAATAATATCAGTATATAAACTTGATTTTTTTTTGTCTCAGGCGGGACTTGAACCCGCATCTCCTCGCACGTTCGAGTCCTGCCTGAGACAAAAAATTTTCAAGTTTACATACTGATATTATAAGTGCAATTAAGTTGCTAAAATATCAAATAAAGTATCAAAATGAATAGTAATAATGTATAATCTGCTTTCAATAATCCCTCGATCGTGAGTTATTCCAGATACAATTGAAATCAATTGTTATCGTGGCACCCGAGTGCCTCCTGGGGGTTGAGGGATGATGCGTTCTCCTATTTCCGCTATCGAGTAACAAACAAACATATTATACGAACGACTTTTTCATCCTCTTCAAAAAATTTTATAGGCGTTCACTATTGTATTTAAAGCCCATTTATGAAGTTAAAAATGTAAATTAATTTTACAACCGAAAATATTTTTAGAAACATAGTTTTCTATTTTTACAATCCTTAGCCTGTTAAGGCATGAAGGGAAAATAAAAACTTATGGATGTATCGTAATGAATGAATGAGATGCGCGTCGCGTATAAAAAGTTTTGATAGGAGGCCGTATCAAAAACTTTTGATTTTTGGCGGAAATTTTCTTTGTGCTTTATCTCAACATTTTTGTACTGGGCTATACCAAAAGAAAAAATACGTCATTTGTTTTTTGTCTCGTAGATTGATTTATTAAAATTTGGAAGGTGGTTAAAATTTCATCTTGTATGTTTAAAAGCAAAGTAAAGTAAAGTAACAGCCTATAATCATCCCACTGCAGGGAAAAGGCGTCCATCATTGAATTCAAGTTACCACAGCAATGATAGGTACTGGCATAATCACCACGCTTGCCAAATTTTAATGCGGGTTGGTGATCGCAAACCCGAGTAACGTACGGAAATTCTAAACTTTTTGTTGCCCGACCCGGGGATCGAACCTGTGACCCCGAGATCTTAGCCCGGTATTTAAACCACTAGACCAACGGGGCGTTGGGCGGGGGCACGTGAAGATATATGTATACTTTTGACGACCATTTGGATCAGCGGTAGTTAAAGCTGCTTCTGAGCCATGGGTCGCGGGTTCGATCCCCGCACAGTACAAATATTTGTGTGCATGAACATGTCAGTTTGTACTGGTCTGGGTGTTTTCTATGTATTATAAGTATATATTTACAAAAAAAAAAAAAAAAAGTATATAAGTAAGTTTATCGGTTGTCTAGTAACCCATACGACAGGGTTCTTAATAGTACCTTAATTTGGGACTAGATGGCTCAGTGTGGCCCAGTGAGGCATGTCTTAAATATTTATATATTTATTTATTTATTATTTACTTTATCTGTATTACTGAAATTTTAGTAAAATAAGTTTTATTTCTGCAACTAAGCCCCTGGAGGCGCTTTTACACTTCCCAATATTCAAACCTACCACTGATTCGGGACAAGTCAGGGCTAGTGCCCAAAGGAAGCAGCGTAAGAAACTCAGTCTCTATTGTCAGCCTCTTTTTAATGCCACAGGTTCCTATCATTTAAATAATCATTAATAGTGTAATAGCCCTTTTTCATTAAAATTTGTTTGACATACGATTTAAGTTTATGTACAGGGAGTTCAGCAATAACCAGTAGTAATTTGTTAAATACAATTTCCCATGAACGAATTTTCTACTTTTTGCAGTCTGAAGCCTTAAGAGGAATTGACTTTTGCGTTGCATAATAACTGTTAAATATTTTTAGTGGTGGTCAAAGTCACATTACTAGTAGTATTTAAATGACAATTTGAGGGTAGCAGAAGATTCACAAGCCCTCCCGTGAAGTGGAAGACGCCGCTCAGCTCAGCAGTCGCAGAAACGTCGAAGTAAGTTGTAGTAGTACCAGTTACTGTTTTAATTATTGAGACATATCAGTGGCCGTACTTTTGTACCAGTTTAGAGAAAGAATAACTTCTTAAAAATATTTGAATGTGGTATGACTTGGGGATTTAGTAAAAAAAATCATGAATACAAGTACAACCTTAAAATCTGTTTTTATTCTCTTTTTAATATTGCTAGTTAATGTATATTAATTATTTTGCTACAGTTGTTGTCATATTATAGTTAGGGATTTTAAGGATTAAAGATTTTAATCTCGTGGTCAGAGTATACAAAAATAAGGAATGTAATAGAACATTTCCATACTGCAGTCCGTTCCATAATCTTGAGATTCTTTATTAACCTAAATCCTACATTATTATGGTCACGAAAACAAGTACAACCTTAAAATCTGTTTTTATTCTCTTTTTAATATTGCTAGTTAATGTATATTAATTATTTTGCTACAGTTGTTGTCATATTATAGTTAGGGATTTTAAGGATTAAAGATTTTAATCTCGTGGTCAGAGTATACAAAAATAAGGAATGTAATAGGACATTTCCATACTGCAGTCCGTTCCATAATCTTGAGATTCTTTATTAACCTAAATCCTACATTATTATGGTCACGAAAACCTTATTCAATATACGGTCATATCCTCTAAAATTATTTTTCATATATTACTTACCTATATTATAGAATCTCAAGAATCTCAACTGGCCTTTGCACTAGTATTATATTATCTGTGCCTTTGCCAAGAAAGGAATGAGTGCTCAATCGAAATTCCTTCAGTTCTATATGATTCATGCCTCTAGTTATTTGCCGAGGTGAGCCAAATAAATCATCCATAGGCACTATGAGTCTTCTTATGTCATAAATCAACGAAAATATCTAAAACTGATCAGGCAGGTCACATCATACAGTATGTGGTTGAGAGTTATATTAAAATAAAACCAGTTCTTGCCCGTGACTTCCTACGAATAAAATCAGATTATTTTTGGAACCGTAGATACTTTTTTTTCCGAATTACAAATAAATAACGGACTTTTTTCAAACCATGAAAAACAATAATAAAAATCGGTCGAGCCGTTTTTGAAAAGTTTGACAAAAACACTGTGAGAAGCGATTTTATATATTACTAGATTACAGTTTTACAATGTTTTAAATTAAATTAAAAGACAAGAAATTTGAAAGTGTAAGAATTATATTATGATACTTATAATGAAAAAGAAAAAAACTTAATGCTTTTGAAATACTTTTTAAATTCTATACTTACGTTTAAATCTGGTAAGATAGCTTGTTAAACAACATTCATTTTTATTTTATTGATAATGTGCATCTTTAAAAAGCATAGGTATTATGTCCTAATTTAGTTTTTACCTGTATCCAATTAACCATCTATGTATCTACGAGTATGTATCATAGTGATATGAACAAAAGTCACAGTTTTTATAAAAAATACTTATTTATAGCAAATACATATTCGTTGTGATTCTGTAGTTACTAAGGGTTACGGATTTTTGTTTTATCTTTTCAATCAGTAATAATTACGCAATAAACACACGGATATCTCTCCAATAATAATAGTAGGCGTCATAATTTAAGTTTCCTAGAGTTTTTTTTTCTGGTGTGTCCGCTGTTTGCTTTTTATTTTTGAACGACCATTTATGTGAGCTTTTATTATGTAAATGCTATTCTTTCACAATTACGGATGTTTAGTATTGTAAAAAAAAATAGTATTGTATTACTAGTTAAATATTCCGTGGATGCCACTTTGCTCAGAGAATCAGGTAAGGTGAATTCAGATTTACTAGAACTAAGTTTCCAGGTAAGTATTGCTTTTAATAAACATTTTTTTAATTTAGATACATCCACCTAACCTATATTTTAAAAGCAAAAGGGTATAAAGTATTTTATCTTGTAAAAAAAAAGGTTCTGGTGAGTTATCACATAAAAGACATTAATTTGAGAGACTTTTCTCCTTAGACTGTTGCTCAAGTCACGCACCGGTCCGTATTGCTCACTCTGTACAAAAATCCCTTGGATTGCGTTGGATCTGTATTTCAAATGCTGGTTCTTATAACAATGCACTAAGGCGTAGTGACATGTGTATAAAAAAAGAAGTGAGGTGTGGTTCTTTGTCATTGTTTTTGACTAACATACCATTTATGGCATCATCATCATCATCAGCCTTGCGCAGTCCACTGCTGGACGTAGGCCTCTCCAATTGCACACCACTTAGGTCGATCCTCGGCTTTTCGTAGAAGATGATTTGGATGATGATGATGATAATGATGATCATGATTATGATCATCTTGATCACAAGCCCTCAGGCCAGGTGGAGTGATGATTTTCGCAAGATGGCCGACAGGAGCTGGATGCGAGAAGACGAGGATCGACCTTTAGGGCATGCATCATCGTGTGATAATATTATTTTTGTTTCTTTTGTATTAAATATTAGGGGTTAAAGTATGAAATTGCCGTTTTGTATGGACGAAATCGAGAAAAGTCATTTTTCCATACTAACAATTTTTTAGTTTTTTTAAAAACGCCTGATCCGTTTTCGATGCAATTAAAGGTGAAAGTTAGATGGTTATAAAGCTACGCATAATAGTATTTAAATTTCTGAAAATCAAAGTATATAATACAAATATACTTAATTGAAGCAAGAAGGTCAGCTGACACATTGTAAGGGGTCTTTTCAACGACTTCCTTTGAAGTAATAGGCACTAGTACTATTGCATTTTTTTTTTATCAAAAGTTACTTTATTTAGTTTTTGATACAATACAAAAAGAATTACGCAATAATATGACTATACTTAAGAGCTATAAACAAAATAAAAAGTGGGAAAATAATCGGCAATTTTATACTTTAACCCCTATTACATAATTATCTATACTTAATATTATAAAGCTGAAGAGTTTGTTTGTTTGTTTGTTTGTTTGAACGCGCTAATCTCAGGAATCACTGGTTTGAATTGAAAAAATCTTTTTATGTTGGATAGTCCATTTATCGAGGAAGGCTTTAGGCTATATAACATCACGCTGTCACCAATAGGAGCCAAGCATCAATGAAAAATGTTGCAAAAATAATCGCGTTTACAATAACAGAAATTGACGCGTACAAATTCGCGGGCAACAGCTAGTTAATGAATGTTGTCAACTTTACACTTTGATCTGAACCCAAAGTGAGTAAAAATTAAAAACAAACGTTTTGTGAAAATCAGAAACAACGTAGGTAGTTAAGCAACAAAGTAGGAAAAAAAACTTTCTTCCTCATTGATAAGTCCGGTAATCGAACCCGGGACCTCGGAGTAGGCGACTCATGAAAATTTGTGCCAGGGTATAGTACGCCACAGAGGTCGTCAAATGCGTTTATGTCATTACAATACCAAAATTGTATAAAAATAATACTTACTCATCGTGATTCAATGGCCCAAAATGAGTCTTGGCCCCTCGGTCATATCATCGGGATATTCTGCTAACGAGAGTGCAGACGAAACCATGAAATCATAGTTTTTTTTTCTTTTTTGTAAATTAATAATCATAGATTATAATCTGCATAAAGTCATCAGGGATCAGGAATCAGAATCAGGAAGGAAATAAATAATAGGCTCGTACTTCAGTATGCTAGCTTTATTTTGTCTTTACATTAATGAAAACTTAAATATCTATAAAATCATAAATTATTATTTTTAACTATATTTTTACGTGACACGTGGTGACAGCAAACCGAATAATCGCTCTCAAATACTGTCTTTTCCAGTAATTTATCCGGTATATTAGGTACGATCTTACATAGGTACAGACATACCTATAGAGTCTGTCAGAATAACAGAGCAAAAAACTAAGCAACCATACATTTTCTACATATTTTGTGGAAGGAAGGTATTTGTGGAAAAGACAGAGCAGTATTCCGGATTCCATTTTCCGGGTCATTAAGGAAAAAACCGTGTAGCCACAGTTTGAATCGAGAGATTTACGTAAAGCGACTTCGTTAAAGTTAAGCTAACATTTAAGTTAGCCAATCCTTTCTGGCATCTAGCACGCTTCAGGTAAAAGAGAATTTGGTATTTTCCTCCACACTCATAAAACAGAAGAAATTAAACAAATGTTTCTGAATATTTTTCATTTGCATTCATGAATAAATAAAAAAGTGTTTCACCTGAAAGAAATAAAGTTTACTTATAATCAGAATTTTATGTTACGGGGTTTATAATATACCATATATGATTTTTTTAGTCACATCGGTGACTGAAAAAGAAACATATGATATCTGATTTTATGTTAACTTTATTTCTAAGTTAGCTTAACTTTAACGAAGTCGCTTTACGTAGGTACGTATTTCGGCATTTTTTCAGCACGATCATGAAATAATATTTAATCACTACCGGTTTCCATGGGATATTTTAAATTTCAACATGGAATGTAAAATTTTAAAATATCTTAATTTTAAGAGAAACCTGTTATTGGCCATACTTACATACTATACTCAATAAATAAAAATAAAATAAAAATAAGATAAAAAAATCCTTCAAAATGTATGTACATAAAAGATTTCAAATGTGATTGTTTTCTGAGAGCATTTGCTAGGAGTTAGTGTTTTTTTTGTACTTTATTGATTCCGTTGCCGAAGGTTTGGAATTTAAATCACCTTGATTGTATCTATCTTAACGTTATAGAGCTTATGTATTAATTTCGTAACTATCACTGTAAACAATATTATCTACTTATCGTTATTATTAGCAGGCTGTGTCTACTCGAGATATCCATATCATGCATTATCGACGTTATCTAAATCGATGGCACAAATGCTAGAATCATAACAAGACCAATAAACAATTAGATTAAAACTATACATACTTGTTATATATTTTTTATTGAATGTAAGTGACATTTACCGTTCGCATTGCAATCTTAGAGAAAACGGTAAATTTTTTATACTTTTTGAGTCGGTGGTAATCAACGACTTAAATTACTAAATTACTCACTCACTATAATCATCCCACTGCAGAGAACTGGGCCCCAATTCTGCTAATTTACAACTGGCTCAATAGAATCGCAATGGCATCGCAACTGTATATTTTGACATTATTAACTTATTAAATGTGTCAAAATATACAATTGCGATTACAATTGCGATTCTATTGAGCCATTTGTAAATTAGCGGAATTGGGGGCCAGGGCTCCATTACTGTATTCAAGTTACCACAGCAATGATGCATACAAGCATAATCTCCACACTTGCTAGACACCTACGGGTAATCACAAACTCGAGCAACGTTCGAATATTCGAAACTTTGGTTGCCCGACCTGTGGGCCTAGCACGAAAAACTATCGAATTCGAATCGTTTGCGTGTTCGTATCGCCATCGAAATATTTTGTATGAAAACTTGAACAGCGCTCGCGCGGTCAAAACGAGAACTACAAAACAAACAGGAACTTTGTGTCGTTTGCGTCCGATACGCAAACGATTCGAAGTCGATAGTTTTTCGTGCTAGACCCACTGGGGATCGAACCCAGGCCACAGAGATCCAAGATCAAATTATAAAAAAAATTAAAGGCAAAAAATTAGGTAACTTTATTTTGCATCTTAATTTGGTCTGATTTTCTTTGAGAATTCCTTTACTAAGCTGATTACTACTGATTTATTTAATGTTAATATTTAATAGTCGGGTCTTTTTAGCCCTTAGACCTGTCTTGCAGATTTTATACAGGCCCTGTAACCCTGTATAACCGTTTCGTAAGCTAAACACATTTAAGTTCATATTTTGGTGACTTGCTAGATTTCACTTATCATTCATTGTGAATACAATGTATTTCAAAAGTGGGACTATTTTATATTCAAAACCTAAACAACATCAAACTTTCATCGACTATAAAATTGAACTAGCATATCATGTAAATTATATTGAAATAACTTGCCACGCCTGATAGAACTGTAATAAAATTACAACTCGAATATTTATGTATCGGTTTCGCTTTGTAAAATCATTGGAAAGCGACAGAAAGCTCAATAAAATGTTGCAACTGTACAGTTTCCAAAACACGAAATGTCGTAGTTCCAATTCTATTACAGAATGTTTGCAATACGACAGAGTTTTCCTAAAAGAATTTCCGTGCCTCGACAGCCAACTATTTTAGCAATAAATAAGGCGGTAGTTAGAGAACATGAGAGGAAATGAAAAAAATACTGTAAAAATATTGCCATAACACAAAAATAAAAAAAACACAAGGTTGCCTTACATTTTACATTAACCAAATATTTTTGTCTATGATTAGAAAGACACACACGCACCTTACGAATGTTGCCACGAGCAACTTACTAATAAATATTTTTCTGTGCAATTTTGAAAGTGCTAACGGTTTTTGTGCTGTGCAAGCGGGTAGATGATAAAAAAACAAAATCGTAGTTTTGGGAGTGTTGAAACAAATTACCTAATGTGATCTAAAATTAAAGAAAACAAAATGCGTAAATTCGTATCAAAATCATTGTTTGTATTAACGAGAACTACTAAAAATGTATCCAGGTAAGTGTTTGTTAAATTATAGATGTTGTAAAATTAGATGTAGTTACAGGCAGATATTCATGGTTATACATGGTGAATGATCTGTTTTAACCATACTTCAAAAGAAGTTCAATAACGCAATTACTTAAGGTTTCATACTTAAAAACCAGCACTATGCTTGGTTTAACAAATATAAACTTTCGATACTTCAAAATATACAACTACCATTGAATAAGGTTTTCAACGCACTTTTTTACCCGTTTTGCAGCAGATTATATTCAGCAAATGCAGCAAATGAAATAAATCCCGAACACCTCAAGGATTGGAAAGACATTCCCGGTCCTACAGCTTTGCCGATTATAGGTCAAATGTACCACTTTCTTCCAGGAGGTAATAAATTTTATAAACAACTATTTTATATTATTAAAGTTAAGGCCGAGTATGGCGAAAGGCGAATATAAGACGATTGCAAAAATGGTTTTATCTTATCTTAACCAATTTTTTTTGCCATAATGGCCAAGACTGGCAGGTGGGTTGGCGGTCACAGTTTGTGACCGGTGGTGGAAGACGTCTTTTTCTGCCAATACTTTTTTTATTCGCCTCTTACGACAACCATAGGATATTGATGGAGCACCACACGGCACAAAATCATTATATCCGAACAGCTGACTTGTATTAATTGATGTAGATGTATGGAATAATGTGACATGGCCATACCTCAAGTATTTATAAACTAGCTGTGCCTGTGATTTCGTTTGCTTAACAAACATGGAAACATTTTTAAAATTGCTTCTTTTTACCGTATATATTTATACTTATCAGAAATCAATAAAAAGCTCACGTTATGTAAGCATTATGTTTAATATCTTGGCAGTGTTTTTATTTTATCAATAAAAATAATCTTACAAATATTTAAAATATTGATTCAGACTATTCATTTTGAAATACGCTGTGCGCACGGACATAGCTGTGTAAGGTTCATTTACTCGGGACTTGGCATCATCATCACATGGAACGCAAGCCTCTTAAGAGAAGAGGGTAATACTATAATCGCCATGGTCGGTAGTTTGGCTATCTCAGTTTGGCCAATGGTGGCGAGAAGTCTTTTTCTTCTTCTTCTTAAGTCAGTACAGACCTACTTCTGGACTGGTGCGTGTGTAAAAAAGTAAAAAGTAACGGCCTAATAGTCATCCCACTGCAGGGCAAAGGAATATCATTGAATTCAAGTTACCATAGCAATGATGTGTACAGGCATAACCACGTCGCTTGCCAAATGCGGGTCGGTGATCAAAAACCCGAGCAATATAGGAAAATTCGAAACATTTTGTTGCCCGACCCGGGGATCGAACCCGGGATCTTGGCCCGGTATTTAAACCACTAGACCAGCATGTGCGTGTGTTAATAATGTTATTTATTCTGTTCCCAGGAGAATTAGAAAATGCATTTTCAGTTGAGTTTGGACAACATTTGTATCAGAAATATGGTCCTATAGTGAGATTTAACGCGTTTCTCGGCAGAAGTCCATTCATAGTATTATTTGATCCTGAAAGCATATCAATGGTAAATCAATATTTTAAAATCTTTATCGTGTAAGATTTATACCGATTTAGCCATTATAAAGAACGGACGAAATTTCAATTTGGACTGTACCAGTTTTGATTATTATTTAAGGCAGTTGATGCCATATTGTGTCATGCATATCATAATGCAAATCAACCTTACGTAGGTACCTAAATTCTGAAAACTGAAAAAACACAGGTACTATTTCTGATATTTACTTACTTGAGGCTGCTAGCGCAAAGGTAACCTTCGCTAACCCCGCGATAACTGCTGTCCACTACACATCATTAAAAAAAAGTGATGTATTTTTAGGTTCTTTTAACATCTGATTAAAAGACCACAAAACGTATATTTAGCTGTTTTATGTAAAAAAAATACATCAGTTTTTGTTATGGTTAGTGCACGAAAAAGAAGTGTGAAAGAAGATATTGTCACAAGGATTGAGAAAGGGATGCTTAGATGGTTTGGGCATGTAGAGAGGATGAATGAGAGAAGAATGACTAGACAGATCTACAAGACGAGTGTGAAAGGGAACGTTGGAAGAGGAAGGCCTAGACGAACTTATCACGATCAAATCGGGAATATTCTGAAGAAAGGTCAGGTCAAGAGTACTCTAAACCGACGAGCATGCATGAAAAGATTGATGAATGTGGAAGAAGCGAAAGATGTATGCCAGGATCGTAGTAAGTGGAAGGCCTTGGTCTCTGCCTACCCCGTTGGAAAGGAGGCGTGATAATATGTATGTATGTATGTAGTGCACGAAAAATCTTTTAGTTTATTCTCATTTTTTTACAGATACTCCGATCAGAAAATGTTTTACCAGTTCGACCTGGATTTCAAACGCTTACCTATTACAGAAAAAGTAAAAATAAAAATAATCAACCTATGGGATTGATCGCCGAGTAAGTTAAGTTTGAATAATGTTATTATATTATGTTATGTTTATAACTATTTGACTTGAGTTTTACTCACAAGTGTGTGCTCATCATTATTAGGGTCAGTGTAAATTTAGTATTCAATAATGCAATCCATGTATATTTTGAAAATTTCTTGTTATAGTTTTACACAAACACCTGAACGAAACATTTAAAAATACAACCTTTAAATTTTAATGTTTTAATCTGTGAAATCTGAACTAAATAACATTAATAAATTTAAAATTGGTTTTGGAAATCTAGCACTTTTTTAACAACAGCAAACATAACTTTGTCCTCCATAGTAACACTATGAAAAACAAAGTTATTTTTGCAGTCATCAAAATATTGTGGTATTTTTGTTAAACTTGTTTTAATTTATTACTTGAAGATTCATTTGGTGTTTTTTTTAATTCATTACTTACCTTTTTGTATTTACTAATCTTTTATACATTTTAAAGTATCGATGAGCCATGGAGGCAGTTCCGGTCGGTAGTCAGCCCAGTTTTGCTGCAGCCGAAAATTGTAAAACTTTACCACGACAAACTGGATGAAGTAGCCGTGGACATGGTCGCCAGGTATATTACTTTTTTTTTAATCTTACCGCCCTAAAACCTGTGTACGATGTATTTGTTGCTAGAGTTGAATTGAAAATATTATATTGTAAAAATGTCAATTTAGGATCATAGTAACTATATTTTTATTACACACCAGTTTTGATTTTACTAATTAAAGGCCTTATCATATGTGTGATTTGAATATCATGCGATATCGAAATGATCTTGTGTAGTGCTTTTCTTTAAAGGATTTATTACCAATATTTGCCATGTTCTTTAAATTAACTAATGATTGTATTTTTCCTAGAAATTACTTAAGCACAGACAGGTTTGTAGATGGTACAATATTTTTCAAAATTTAGACAATGGATGTAATTGCATAATTTCATTAATTCAATTTTTGCCTATTGTATGCTAACATTAAAGTACTTGGTTTAAATGAAGACAAAATTAAACTATGGAAGGGTACTCTAGAAGACTGGAAGCTGAAGAAAAGAGGCCTTATTCAGCTATTTCAATTGCAGTTCGATCGTGATTGAATTGGGCGATTATGACATTTAGCCCATACTAGAACTGTCAAAAAACTGCTATTCAATTACGACTGTGATACGATTTGGCTACGTGAATTAGGGGCAAGTAATCACTGAATAAAAACTACTGACTGACGATTCAAAATCTTTATTATTACTTTAACTTAGTTTACACTTGTATAGTAGCTGTCGGCTACAGAATAGTTCTGAAAGCGAGATGACTCCATTTTAAATGAATGAAGTTATTCTAATTTACCTACTGATTAAAACTTTTATGGTCACAGCCACATTAATTAGTTGATTCGAGGTATACCATGTACAGACAACGGCAGGTCAACCTACCCAAAAAGTTAAAGTTCATTGAAGTGATTTTCAACTTTAATTCCAACAAGTAGAGATCAATATTAATTGAGAAAATTTGACGTTTTGTGGTAGGTTGACTTGCTGTTATCATGTGAACCATGTTTTTGTACAAGTTTCGATATATTTGCACTGTTGCAAGTATCAGTTCTTCCATTATAATAACACCTGCAAATGTGCTAAAAAATCTTAAATTGATAAAAAGCAAGGTATATGGTACCCCGAATCAATCAACACATTGAACATCTTCTGATGATAGTGATAAAGTTTTAGAAGTACATGTATCTATTAAGTAGCTTATTACAAAAAAAAGTTTTCAGGTTATAAAGTAGTACACATTTGTAAAACCCAAATCTAGGCCGCTATAAACTACAGAACAAATAAAACTGCAAGTGTGAATAAGTCAAAATCATTACCTTTTAAAAATTACATAATACTCGTATGTTACATGTTGTAATGTTGTAGTAAAAAGCTGCCTCAGATTTATTTTTTATTTTTTTTATTTTATTTTATTAGGACAACCAACAAGGACATACACTATACCATGTTTGTAACTTAGGAATAAATAAGATTACTTACGCTGCGCGCTGAGTGTTGCCTTAATTAAAGGTTGCCACGGAAAGCATTAAGTAAACGATTAGACTTTAAAACACATCAGGAGCCAAATCTCCTTACAATAAAATTATTTTACAAGAATATTTAGAGTGTTAAACGTTGTACAACAGAACAAATAGGTGAATTATTTAACAGAAAATGAGAACATTTAATGATAATTATTTTTAGGATATTACATTTAAGATTTAGGTTTTACCCATGATATTACAATATCATTGGGTTTTACATTTTGTACATTTAGGTTTTACCTTTCTGGGACATTCTAACATTTAATAAATAAATAAATAAATGTGGACAACATCACATACATTGTTCTGATCCCAATTTGAATAACTATTTAAAGCATTCGTATTTTGAAAACCAGAAACAACGAAGGTACTTGTGGTACCTTCGTTGTTTCTGGTTGTAACCGAGAAAATGTAGAAAAATACTTTTTTTCTACATTGACCCGTCCGGGAATCGAACCCGGGACCTCGGAGCAGGCGACACCTTGAAAACCGGTGTGTACGCCACTCCGCCACGGAGGTCGTCGGACATTTGTTGACATAATTACATGAAAAATATATTATAGTCGATTGTAAACTTAAGATAAATACTTTATATGATATTGAAAGCAATTAAATTGCTTATTATAATATCAGTATTTAAATTTAAAATATTATGTCTCAGGCGGGACTCGAACCCGCATCTCCTCGCATGCCGGGCGCAGTGCTTTAACCATTTAGCCACCGAGACACTACGTCATAGGCGTCAATTTTTCAAGCATATTCTTATCGCGCCCGGCATGCGAGGAGATGCGGGTTCGAGTCCCAGCTGAGACATATTTTTTCAAGTTTAATACTTAAACTTAAGATAATTTATTTTTACAGTTTTGGTCATTAATCAAACTTTAATACTTCTACTAGGTTGAAACATCTGCGTGGAGAAGATGGGATGATCCAAAGTCCATTTGATGCGGAGATGAATCTCTGGGCTTTAGAGTCAACCAGCTTGGTAGCGCTTGGGCGTCGGCTAAACTGTTTTGACTTACACCTACCTGCAGACTCGACTGAGAGGAAACTCATTAATTTGGTCCACGAAGTATTCAGGGTAGCAGATGAACTAGACTTCAGACCGAGTTTGTGGAGATACTTTCCAACTAGAGCATTTAAGAGGGCTATGAAGTTGTATGAAGAACAAGAAAAGTAAGCTGCTATGTGTGTCAGAACTATTTTTCTTACAATGAAAAATAAAATACTAAAATCAAATTGGGATTTTTATAAAATAAAGACTGATAAGAGACTCGGCCCCAAGTCTCATGAAAAATATGTAGTTAGATTTATAGTTGTAAAACAATTTCTGACGCCCATACTTAATCCATTATTTTATTTTAAAGTTTATTATTATTTTATATTTAAGTGCTTAAAATTTGTGTACACATATTGCTGTGTATATCAGTAAAGGTATATAGCCTCTTGCGAAACGTTGCTGAAGTAAGTTCATTAGTTCCTATACATTTAGATTGTATAATTTTATTTTAGCACAGCAAGATATTTCATTGATAGAACTATAGAAGAACTTAAAGCAAGTGGAGGAAGTAAAAGTGAATCTGAAAAAGGTGTATTAGAGAAGTTGCTTGAAGTAAACAAAGAAATGGCCGTAATTATGGCATCAGATATGATAACTGCTGGTGTTGATACGGTAAAAAGTTTATCTTATGGAAACCCATCATGACCATTTTACGATAAATTAAATTTTTGTCAGCAGATATAATTCTGTTGCATCATTTTAACGAATAACTATTCTTTGTAAATATGTATAAATAAACTTTCGTTACTAAAAAATAATAAATACTCTGAGTCTTACCTTGGATATGACTACAAGTTAAATCTTGTTTAGTTAGGTAATTTATTTTTGCAGACATCCAACACAATGTCTGCTACGATTTACCTTCTTGCATTGAATCAGCAAAAACAAGATATTTTAAGAGAAGAGGTGATGTCGTCAGACGGAAAACAAACCTACCTGAAGGCGTGTATAAAAGAGTCAATGAGAATGATGCCAGTGTCAGCAGCAAATGCGAGGGAAACATCAAGAGAGTACAGCGTTCTCGGATACCGTATACCAAAAGGGGTAAGAAATAACACCAAAGCTGTTTAAAGACCTGCTCGTCTGGATCTGAGGTTATTAAACCCTACCGTTTGTCATTTCGTGAAAGTGTTAATGTGTACTTAAATTTAGATATCCAAATTTCTGTAAGTAATCGGAAAAAAAATATAGCTGATTAGAAAACAATAACACTTTTGCATGACAAACTAAAAAAATATAGTGGCATTTACTAAATAGAATGCAATTGAGTTTAACATTTCTTTTCAGATACAGGTTACGTTTATGCACCAGGTAATGTCCCAGATGGAACAACACTATCCCAGAGCTCAAGAGTTTATTCCTGAGAGATGGATTGTGGGAAAAGAAGATCCCCTCTATTATGGGCATGCTCACCCTTTCACTTATAATCCTTTCGGGTTCGGTGTCCGGAGTTGCGTTGGTAAATTATTAATTACTACTTTACATGACATTATTGTGCTGATGACATGACAATCTACCGCCGATATATACCCGGTATATCCAATGAATTTTTCAATTTAATAAAACAAAATGAAGGTTTTTTATTGTCAGGACATTTTAATAAATGGTTTTATTAACAAAATTGTACTCAAGTTATAGAATCGCCACTTAAAATAAGATGTAGAGTTGTGGTGTATGAAAAAAGCGCGAACCGATGGGCTGCGAGCTGTCAACCCTTTCGCGCCTTTTTCATACACCACATATGTATACATAAAAAAGTACCACATATGTATATATAGTAAAGTGTCAATGTTTACAAAGAATATTTTAAAGTAAGTTTTACATTTGTAGGTAGTTTCAAGAGTTATTCTAGTTAAACAAACCTATTCTACAAAGGAGTTTCATACGACAAATACCTATTTTATTCCCAAATTAAAATGACTGACAAGTACACAAAAAAACATTTGAATTTGTTAGAATATACTACTACCTATAGGTATGGTACTAGAAAGGCATCGAACTCGAATGTTCGTTACGAGTCTTAGCAACTGGTACTAGGATTTTGCCAAAGATATAATAAAAATTTACAAGTGTCTACAAAGAAGATGGCTAGACCAATATTGAATATTTCCAAATAAGAACGACTTTCAATCATTCCAAAAAATTACATATATTAACGAGATTTAGCATATGGTACTACAAATACATCAGATACGAACGTTTTTTTCAAGAGATTCAGAGACTGGTACTAGAATCGCCCAAGTTATAAATGTATACTACTGAGTTTATTTCACAAAATATTTAATATTTCCAAACAAGAACGTCTTTCAATCATCCCGAAAATGACATATATTCAAGAGATTTAGTATATGGTACCTAAAAGCCATTAGACCCGAACGTTTTTTCAAAAGATTCAGAGACTGGTATTAGATTTGCCTAAGTTATAAATGGCTACTACTGAGATTGTTTGGCAAATATTAAATAGTTCCAAATTAGAACGACCTTAAATCATCCCAAAAATGAAACCTATTCAAGAGATTTAGTATATGGTACTAAAAAGGCATTAGACCCGAACGTTTTTTTCAAAAGATTCAGAGACTGGTACTAGATTTGCCCAAGCTATAAACGTCTACTACTGAGATTGTTTGAGAAATATTTGATAGTTCCAAATTAGAACGACTTTCAATCATACCGAAAAATGAAATCTATTTAAGTGATTTAGTGTATTGTACTAGAAAGGCATTAGACCCGAACGTTTTTTTCAAAAGATTCAGAGACTGGTACTAGATTTGCCCATGTTATAAATGTCTACTACTGAGATTAATTGAAAAATATTTGAGAGTTCCAAATTAGAACGACTTTCAATCATACCGAAAAATGAAATCTATTCAAGTGATTTAGTGTATTGTACTACACAGGGATTAGACCCGAACGTTTTTTTCAAAAGATTCAGAGACTGGTACTAGATTTGCCCATGTTATAAATGTCTACTACTGAGATTAATTGAAAAATATTTGAAAGTTCAAAATTAGAACGACTTTCAATCATACCAAAACATAAAATTTATTCAAGAGATTTGGTATATTTTACTAATTAGGTATTAGACCCGAACTTTTTTATCAAAAGATTCAGAGACTGGTACTAGGTTTGCCCAAGTTATTAATATCTACTACTGAGATTGTTTGAAAAATATTTGATAGTTCCAAATTAGAACGACCTTCAATCTTCCCAAAAATAACATCTTTTCAAGAGATTTAGTATATGGTACTAGAAAGGCATTAGACCCAAATGTTTTTTTCAAAAGATTCAGAGGCTGGTACTAGATTTGTCCAAGTTATAAACGTCTACTACTGAGATTGTTTGAGAAATATTTGATAGATCCAAATTAGAACGACTTTCAATCATACCGAAAAATGAAATCAATTCAAGAGATTTAGTGTATTATGGTACTAAAAAGCATTAGGCCTAAACGTTTTCAAAAGATTCAAAGACTGGTACTAGATTTGCCTTAGTTATAAATGTCTACAACTGGGATAGTTTGACAAATATTGAATAAATCCATCAGAAACGACTTCAAACCATCCTAAAAAATGATATCTATTTTAGAGATTCAGTATATTGTACTAAAAAGGCATTAGACCCGAACGTTTTTTTCAAAAAGTTCAGAGACTGGTACTAGATTTGCCCAAGGTATTAATGTCTACTACTGAGGTTGTTTGAAAAATATTTGATAGTTCCAAATTAGAACGACCTTCAATCTTCCCAAAAATAACATCTATTCAAGAGATTTAGTATATGGTACTAGAAAGGCATTAGACCCAAACGTTTTTTTCAAAAGATTCAGAGACTGGTACTAGATTTGCCCAAGGTATTAATGTCTAATACTGAGATTGTTTGAAAAATATTTGATAGTTCCAAATTAAAACGACTTTCAATCATACCAAAACATAAAATCTAATCAAGAGATTTAGTATACATATGGTACTAGAAAGGCATTAAACCCAAACGTTTTTTCCAAAAGATTCAGAGACTGGTACTAGATTTGCCCAAGTTATAAATATCTACTACTGAGATTGTTTGAAAAATATTTGATAGTTCCAAATAAGAACGACTTTAAATCATACCAAAACATGAAATCTATTCAAGAGATTTAGTTTATTATGGTACTAAAAAAGCATTAGGCCTAAACGTTTTTTCAAAAGATTCAAAGACTGGTACTAGTTTTGCCCAAGTTATTAATGTCTACTACTGAGATTGTTTGAAAAATATTTGATAGTTCCAAATTAGAACGACCTTCAATCTTCCCAAAAATAACATCTATTCAAGAGATTTAGTATACAGTGTGAGTCTTCCATTTTTATCGGAGGAAATAATGTCAAAAAAAATCTAAGATTTTTTTTTAGTTTTTTATGGATTTTTTAAATTTTAATTACCTTCTGTTGACTTATTGCAAAGAATACGTTATAAATTTTGATCTAAGAGGTATATCCTAATAAAATAAAAACAGTTATGATGGTAAATAATAGATGATACTAATAAAATACATAAACTGACCAGAAAACTTGGGAAGCTTGGGTAAGTCATTATTGGAAGGGGAAGGGAAGCGGGAAGCAGTCGCTCCGCATTATTCGCCGCTACTACTTGTGCCTCTGTTTCGTTATCGCTCTCCGTTACGACTGCTTGTGTTTATTGACGATGCCGCGTCTCAGTGATTTCCCTGCGCAACACATCGCCGATATGCATTATTATTATGGAATGGCAAGGGGAAGAGCAAGGGCTGCCCAACTAGCTTACTTAGCTGCTTTCCCAAACCGTCAACCGGTGCCATCTGCGCGTAACTTCACCGAAGTTCATCGGAGATTATCGAATACTGGACTTTGACTTCATCGCGATCGTCGAGAGCCACGTGCTATTATTGATGTAGCAATCGAAGAAGCCGTACAGCAAGATTTGTATGCAGATCCTACTATCAGTACAAGACGTTTAGCTTTACGACATGGAATATCGCAGAAATCGGCATGGCGCATTTTAAGAAAAGAAGGCTTACATCCGTACCACTACCAACGAGTGCAGCACCTGCATGGAGATGTTGATTTTCGTGCAAGGTGCGTTATGTCAACGTGGATTCAGACAAAAACTAGAAAGAATCCTCAGTTTCCCAAGACGGTATTGTGGATGGATGGAGCTTCATTTAATAGAAACGGCATTACAAACTGCCGAAATTTACACATGTGGTGCTCAAAGGGTGAGAACCCGAAGCTGAAAAAAGAGTCCACCTTTCAGGTACAATTTTCTGTCAATGTATGGGCAGCTCTTATTGACGACATTTTGATTGGCCCAATAATACTACCTAGAATACTGACGGGGAAACGATTTTTAGAACTTTTGAGAGAAGAACTGCCGATACTTTTGGAACACGTCCCATTGGCTATGCGGCGCAGAATGTTTCTCCAAATGGATGGATGTCCAGCTCATTATGCGGGAATAGTAAGAAACTACCTCAACGAAAATTACCCCAACCGATGGATTGGCCGACTTGGGCCTGTGGGATGGCCTGCGCGTTCTCCTGATGTAACGCCCCTCGATTATTTCTTATGGGGGGCAATGAAACAAAAAGTTTATAACACGCCTATTACTACAGAAGCCGAACTTCTGGAAAAAAAATTAACTGTGCCAATAGCATAAGAAATGACCCCGAAATGATTAGACGAGCAACTTCTCAAATTACGCTTCGCGCAGTCATGTGCTTGCAACAAAGAGGAGATCATTTTGAAAATTTGATGCACTAATCTTATTAGATTTTAAGTATTTTTGTTTTTGTAATTAAACATCACTTATTTTACTCTAAATCTTTTGTTTTATTTCTTATGAAACTTATTCTTTCCACCATTACAAATCTAGCGCCCCCCGGCGCGCCCAGAGCGACTAGTTTAAACGCTAATTGCAATCGTTGTGATAGGGATAAAGACATGGGATTTTTGGTTTTACAAAGGTAATACGATGGAAAATAACACAAAGTAATAAAAACTACCTGTAATATGGGCATTATTTGGTGAAATTTCTCAAATAATTAAAAAAAACTAATTAAAATACAGATTTTTCTCAAAAAGTAACAGTTTATTATTACTTGTTGCCGTTTTCTGGCCAGTTTATGTATTTTATTAGTATCATCTATTATTTACCATCATTACTGTTTTTATTTTATTAGGATATACCTCTTAGATCAAAATTTATAACGTTTTCTTTGCAATAAGTCAACAGAAGGTAATTAAAATTTAAAAATCCATAAAAAACTAAAAAAAAATCTTAGATTTTTTTTGACATTATTTCCTCCGACAAAAATGGGTCCAGTTTCACCCTTTTTCATATGTGCACTTTATGAAAACTCACACTGTATAATGGTACTAGAAAAGCATTAGACCCGAACATTTTTTTCAAAAGATTCAGAGACTGGTACTAGATTTGCCCAAGTTATAAATGTCTACTATTGAATAAATCCATTAGAAACGACTTTAAATCATATCAAAAAATGAAATATTTTCTAGAGATTTAGTATATTGTACTAAAAAGGCATTAGACCCAAACGTTTTTTTCAAAAGATTCAGAGACTGGTACTAGATTTGCCCAAGGTATTAATGTCTAATACTGAGATTGTTTGAAAAATATTTGATAGTTCCAAATTAAAACGACTTTCAATCATACCAAAACATAAAATCTAATCAAGAGATTTAGTAGGTATATTGTACTAAAAAGGCATAAGACCCGAACGTTTTTTACAAAAGATTCAGAGACTGGTACTAGATTTGCCTAAGTTATTAATGTCTACTACTGAGATTGTTTGAAAAATATTTGATAGTTCCAAATTAGAACGACCTTCAATCTTCCCAAAAATAACATCTATTCAAGAGATTTAGTATACATATGGTACTAGAAAGGCATTAAACCCAAACGTTTTTTCCAAAAGATTCAGAGACTGGTACTAGATTTGCCAAAGTTATAAATATCTACTACTGAGATTGTTTGAAAAATATTTGATAGTTCCAAATAAGAACGACTTTAAATCATACCAAAACATGAAATCTATTCAAGAGATTTAGTTTATTATGGTACTAAAAAAGCATTAGGCCTAAACATTTTTTCAAAAGATTCAAAGACTGGTACTAGATTTGCCTAAGTTATAAATGTCTACTACTGGGATAGTTTGACAAATATATGAATAAATCCATCAGAAACGACTTTAAATCATATTAAAAAATGAAATCTATTTTAGAGATTTATTCAAGAGATTTAGTATATGGTACTAGAAAGGCATTAGACCCAAACGTTTTTTTCAAAAGATTGAGAGACTGGTACTAGATTTGCCCAAGTTATAAACGTCTTCTACTGAAATTGTTTAAAAAATATCAAATAGTTACATAGGACTTTAAACCATTCCAAAAAATGAAATTTGTTCAAGAGATTTAGTATATTGTACTAAATACACATTATACCCAAACGTTTTTTGCAAAAGATTCAGAGACTGGTACTAGCTTTGCCCAAGTTATAAATATCTACTACTGAGATTAATTGAAAAATATTTGAGAGTTTCAAATTAGAACGACTTTCAGTCATACCAAAACATGAAATCTATTCAAGAGATTTAGTTTATTGTACTAAAGAGGCATTAGGCCTCAACGTTTTTTCAAAAGATTCAGAGACTGGTACTAGATTTGCCTAAGTTAGAAATGTTTACTACTGAGATTGTTTGACAAATATTGAAAAGTTCCAATAAAAACGACTTAAGATCAAACAAACAATGAAATCTTTTCAAGAGATTTAGTATATTATACTAAAAAAGCATAAGACCCAAACGTTTTTTCAAAAGATTTAGAGACTGGTACTAGATTTGCCTAAGTTATAAATGTCTACTACTGAGATTGTTTGAGAAGTATTCGATAGTTCCAAATTGGAACGACTTTCAATCATACCGAAAAATTAAATCTATTCAAGAGATTTAGTATATTGTACTAAATAGGCATTAGACCCGAACGTTTTTTTTCAAAAGATTCAGAGACTGGTACTAGATTTGCCCAAGTTATAAATGTCTACTACTGAGATTGTTTGAAAAATATTGAATTGTTACATAGGACTTTAAACCATACCAAAAATGAAATCTATTTTAGAGCTTTAGTATGTTGTACCAAAAAGGCATTAGGCCCAAACGTTTTTTCAAAAGATTTAAAGACTGGTACTAGATTTGCCCAAGTTATAAATGTCTACTACTGAGATTGTTTGACAACTGCGCTTTACCATTTAGCTAAATGGTAAAGCGCCGCGCCCGGTATGCGAGGAGATGCGGGTTCGAATCCCGCCTGAGACAAAATTTTTCAAGTTTATGTACTGATTTAAAATCATCCTTAAATATAAAATATTCAAGCTATGTTTCGTCAATGTATGATGTATTTTCAAATTAAAATGATTTACAAGCATCCCAAACCTGAGCAAGCTCACGATTTTATTAGATTTGTAACAATATCCTATTGATTTCTTATTGTTGCTAGTCGAGTATGACTAGCATTGTGAAGTACATAGTAAGCTTTTTTCAATGATTAAAAATATGTTTTTAAAAGTTTTTTTGTTTATAGGTCGCCGCATCGCTCATTTGGAACTAGAAACATTCCTCACAAGAATCATTGAAAACTTCAAAATAGAATGGTTAGGTCCTCCGGGTATCGTCGTGAAGTCCTCCACACTAAATTACATCAAGGGACCGTTTAATTTTGTCTTTAAGGATGTTTGACGTTTATTAATCTATTGTTGACATTAATTTTATAATATTATTGTGATTTATCAATTATTGAATAAAGTGACTGTTTATTTTTTTAGCAACAAAAGCTGTGCCTAAGTGTTAATTACCTTACTTCTTTTAACATCTTTTACACCTTTGTCTGCTTTTGCAATTCTAACTATTGAGTACTTAGGTCAAAATGAGCTATATTTTGTCTGCGTAAACGGAGGAGGAAAATAAAAATAGCTTTTTGTCAAAACCGCTTAGCCCAAGTCCACCTCACCACAATATGCTTAGTCTTGTGTGTGCATATAGCCATCTTTATCAGCTCATCTTAGTCTACACCTGGTAAGGCACTCTATGGTGGGAGAAAGAACCATCGTAGCTTGAAAAAAAAAAATTCTACTGCCTGGCATTATCTGCCTCCCTTCCTTTAGTTGCAGATAGTTAATAATTAGAGAGTAGTTACTTTGGTAAATAGAATAAGTCTAAAAAATCCCACGTGCTTTGTATAAGCTCCGCAAGTGCGAGGGAGGCAACTGAAGAGTGAGCGAGATAGCTGTTACGGGCTTCTGCCACAGAAGAAGTCCTTTAAAAAAAAGGCAGTATTGTTTTACCCGTCTCCGACTTATTAATAAAGAAGCGTTACATGAATAACTGGTGTTACTCATTCTCCTAGGAGCAACCTCCCTGATAAAAGAATCCCCGCGACCATAACTAGATGGTCCTTCGAGCCGGATCGTCGGGAAGACACAAGAAACGTCGAAATAAGAAAAAGGAATTGAGTAACATCAGCTACACGCGTAGTAAAACGCACAGTATGCTCGCAACGATTGCGCGGGAAGGAGACGGGAATAACACCGCGATCGACTCGGGCTTACAGACAGGCACCCTAGTACCTGCATCACCATCGTGTGTGCCGTTGGCTTTGGTGGAGCCACCATTGACGATTCCGGGCGTAAGAGGTCGATTGATCGACCATTGAGAAATCTAGCACCCGGGCCTGGTGGAAAGGAGCCGAGGCGACATTAGACCTGCGCAATCTACGGTCAGCAAAGCTAGCACCAGCTCTTCTCGTAAATGGCTTAGGATGAAGAAAGCCGAATACGAGGCACAAGTGGAGCTAGCGAAGGTGTGAGAAGAATTCATCAAAAACAAGCTGGCCCTCGAAGTGGCGCAAATTGAAGAGTCCGAGGACGAGGTAGAGGAGGAACAAGACTTGTCCATCAGACGAACTGACCGCCCGGACGGCGCCGCGCTGGTACCCACGAGCGTCGTGGCAAAGGCGCCAGAAGACACACCCCGGTGCGGGGGTGGTATGAAAAAAGAAATAAATCGTTTTGCGGAGCTGACGTACTGCGAGGTATGGCGCGTCCGCAGCAGGCAGACAAATATATGAACCTCCGGCGTTCCACGGGAACCCCGCAGAGTGGCTCGCGTTCTTGAACGCGTACCGCCAGTCGTCCACGGCCTACCGCTTCACCGCTTACGAAAATATGTCGCGACTGACGGCGGCGTTACGAGGAGAAGCCAAAATGTCGGTGGAAGACTTGCTACGCACATGCGTAGATCCTGAACAAGTAATTAACGCGCTAGGTGAAGAATACGGTCATCCTAGTTTGTTGTTATAGTGCGCGGTAAATAAAAAAAAGTGTTTACCTAAGGCTACGGACTTCGGCAAAAAACTCAAAGAAAATGGCCAGTGTGTTACGTAATTGTGTCGCATTGTTAAAAAATATTCGCGCGGTCGGCTACATAAACCATCCACAGTTAGTAAGTGTCGTGTTATCGAAGATCACACCGTACCAACGGGCTCAGTTCGGAGACTACGCGTTCAAAGTGAACGTGAACAGTGCTATAGACTTACGTTTGTCTCCCGACCTGAACTTAGTGCTAGATTTTGTGACTTATATTTCGCGAGCGTCGGCGTTCTACGTCCCTACAAATATCGGACTAGCGACGGCGGTCAGTTCGGCGGCGGCCACCACAGGGCGGGACAAGCGTGCATTCACAGCACATAAGATAAATACAGTGGCGGAAAACACGGAAAATAGTGCGGTAAAAAGTAACATGAACATTAAATGCCTAATGTGTAAAGACGATCATAGCCTAACGCAGTGTGATAAGTTTAGAAAACTTGAAGTTAGTGAACGGTGGGACTTTGAGCACGAAAATAAACTCCTGTGCGTAGGGAGATCACACTCGCGTAGTGCCTGT
The DNA here is from genome assembly GCA_949315895.1 of Anania crocealis. NCBI lineage: Eukaryota > Metazoa > Arthropoda > Insecta > Lepidoptera > Crambidae > Anania > Anania crocealis. Next base: position 18,318,504 of record OX438884.1, on the reverse strand, counting down.
AGGTCGAAGCATCGGTGCAACGTTTGCAAGTATACGCATCAAACCCTGTTACACACGCCGACAAATGAACCGACGGGACAGGAGACAGTGACGCTCACCAACAGCACTGCAGGGAAGGCGATGCCGGTGTGGGTTCGAACATGCAACGGAAAGGTGACACAAACACATGCGCTACTGGACGACGGAGCTACGGTCTCCATCCTGGACACCGCCTTAGGCGGTGGGGATGACGGACCCACTATCCCGCTCAATATAGTGACTGCACGAGGACAGTCCGTGACAGACAGTACGTCTAGGTTTTTGGAAATTGAAGTTGTGGGGCCAAATCACGAGGCCAAATCATGCGCAACCTGAACCTGCCGGGACAGACGGTGCCGCGACACGTGCTGCTAGACAACAAGCACTTGAGGGAACTGTATTGCGGCGAAGTAGGGGGAGCGAAGACCAGGTCTGCCAGCGAAGCTGCTAGGCCAGGACAACTAAGAGCTCATCATCTCCAGGGAACTGAAGCGAGGTAAATCTGGTTGTCCGGTTGCTTCTTTGACTAGGTTAGGGTGGGTCGTGCACGGCCCTGTAGGTAGAGCTAGTAAATTTTATCAGTGATAACGAATTAAATAACTTAGTGAAAGACCAATTTGAAGTTGAAGCTATCGGTATCAGGAAGGTACCCGGGAAACACGGTGAAGACGACAGAGCACGTTAGTATCCTGTTACGAACGGGTGTAGAAAGGGTAATAGTTGGAAGGCGACAACTACGATTATGCCAGAAAGCGCCTATTCAATATTGAACGTAGGATGGATAAAGATCCTAATTATTTCGAAAGGTACAGCCAGCAAATTAACAGATTGATAGAATTAGGTATATTACGCCAGTAAAATTGTGAATAAATTAGAAACATCACCGATATGGTTTCTACCTCACTTCGGGGTAGTGAACCCGAACAAGCCGGACAAGCTTAGACTTGTATTTGATGCTGCCGCTAATTTCAAAGGGACCTTGTTGAACGATAATTTGCTGACTGGACCAGATATGTTCAACTCGCTACTAGGGATCTTATTTAACTTTAGAATGGGCCCTATCGCCTTCATAGCCGACTTCGCCGATATGTTTTTAAGGATAAAGATTAGAGAACAAGACAGGGGTGCGCAACTTTTCTTGTGGAGAGGTACGGACAGAGACAGATCGCCCACGTGTACGCTATGAGCTCAATAATTTTCGGTGCAGTCTGCGCAGAACCTCAGTGAAAGTGAACGATATAGCGGTTATGGTGGACGGGAACTAACCCCGTAATTAGTGGCCCCGGGGCATAGTGAGTGCGGTACACACGGGAAATGACAATGTTGTGCGTTCCGTAGATATAAGAACGGCTCACGGATCGATGCGTCGTCAAGGTAATTGTGATCCCTACAGATAGAGTTATCGGTTGAAGCCTCCAACTAGGGGGTGGAAATGTAATAGACAACGGGATCACAAATGCCTTGATCGCCAGATAGTTAATAGAGAGTAGTTACTTTTGTAAATTGAATAAATTATAATAATGTACAGCACGGTTCGCGACTAAAAAATCCCACGCATTTTGTATAAGCTCCGCAAATGCGAGGGAGGCAACTGAACAGTGAGAGAGATAGCACCTAAAATTTTGAATAAAAGGCGTGCGCCGTGCGTAGGCAGGCAGTATTGTTTTACCCGTCTCCGACTGATTAATAAAGAAGCGTTACATGAAGAACTGGTGTTACTCATTCTCCTAGGAGCCACCTCCCTGATAGAAGAAACCCCGAGACCACAACAGAGTGTGTTGCTGTTTTATTCATATTCTAAAAACAGAATTCTAAGTTACAAATTGGTAAAAAATATAAAAATCTAACGACACAAAATGTAATTAGCGTAATTTTCCTCTCTATCTTACTTTAAACAATAAAATAATAGTGCGAGGCTTTTATATATGTTTTTAATTATGGTTACATATTATATAAAATACGCCACTACACAATATCATTTATATACAAAGCTTGTTAAATCACTAAGTAATCGTGCATCTATTTATAGTCAATCATGCACTCTCGCTAAGTAGGAGTACGTACGGCCCCAAAAGTGCCTACAATAACCAATTAATTGTGTGCAATTAGGGGCTAATAGAAATAATAATTGTTGATTAAATCCACCAATCAAAACAATAGATTATACTCGTAGGTAACCAGAAACGAATACCAACCAATATTTAAAAAAAATGGCATTGCCTCCGCAAAATAGAAGAATAATAATTATGATGATTCATTTCAATTCGGAAAACTGAATTATGTTTCGATTGACTGGCAATAGTTTCTCATATGATAAAAAAAAAATTAAACAACGAGCAAATTCACTCAATAATTTCTTGTTGCCGACTGCAATACTGCACTTGAGCTAGCGGTTTTTTTTTTTTTATTACGATAACTATTTATCATTTCAAATCATTGGCTGCTATGACAATAATATGAGAATAAACATCAAAAGAAGGTAGTCTTAAAAAAATACTAGAAAAAAACTGGCAAGAAGTCAAAAAAAGTTTATGGTTGTGGGGGTAGATTAGACGCCTTCTAGTTCTGATTCAGTTTGGAGCACATTTATTGGAAGTGTTGAAGCTAAACGGTCCTGTTCACTGAAATTATTATTTAAACAAAATGCAGAACTCCCTTTTAAAATCATTGTTTTCCTTAACATCAAGCAGCAAGATTTTAACCAGGTAAGTTTAAAAAATATTTTGTTGAGTTTACATAATTTAGTTACAATAAATCAATCCTGAGGATAGATTAGGAGATAATACGACTAAAATGAAAGGGCCTGAACACAAATTTTGACAAAGTTAGTATTTTCTTTTGTTATAACCACAGAACATAGATTTTCCATGTTCTTTTGTTATAACGTAATTAGCGGTTGCCTAACACTATTTTTGGATGTTCAAAATTAGAATTCGTTTTCCACATTGAATACGAATGGCGGCCATATTTGTACAATGTCAGCCACATTGTAAGAAAATACATTTGTTTTTATTAGTCCAAACAAATTACTGAAGTAAATAAATACATGGAATCGTTAGTTTGATTAATAATTTAAATTTTTATGAAAGTTAGAACTTTTTTAATGATCAATATTATTTTCTAAGGAAATAAATTAGTATTCTTGAATTTCAGTCAATTTCCGTTATTATGATCGCGATTATTTTTGCAACATTTTTCACTTATGCTTTGCTCCTATTGGTCGCAGCGTGATGTTATATAACTTAAAGCCTTCCTTGATGAATGGACTATCCAACACAAAAATATTTTTTCGAATCGGACCAGTACTTCCTGAGATTAGCGCGTTTAAACAAACAAACAAAAAAACTCATCAGCTTTATAATATTAGTATAGATTTATTAATAAATTCAAATATCTACTTTATCTTAAAAAGTCACCATAGCAGTTTAAACCGATTAGTGGGTTTTTTTGGTTCCACTACCTACCATGTCTTCCACGTGATGTCTTACATACCAAACTGACCTTAAACAACGTGATATAGAATTTTGTTTTTACTGATTTTACTTAAAATATTAATTCAGATCTCAGAATTCGTCAAATTTGAATTGTAGAAACTTAAGAACGACTTGAAAAGAAAAATGATTTCGATACGCAGTACAAAATGTTAATCAATCACCCGAAAAAACAAAAAATATTTTAAGAACATCAACATTTTTGATAAAAACTGACATTTAATAGCTTCAAAAATTCTTTCAAATTTAAATATTAAAAATTGCGTCTACCTACAATAGCTATTATAGAAATATGATAATTATGCAACAGAAACGTATTATGTTATTATTACAGATCAGTTTCAGTAAATGCAGCTGGTGTTACTAACACCAAGAATCTTAAGCCATGGAAGAAAATTCCTGGTCCTACGTCTTTACCTATCATCGGTCAAATGCATCATTTTATGCCTTGGGGTATGTAAAAAAACAAATTAATATTATAGCTCATAGGAATTCAATATTTGAAGAAATGAAATGATTAAATGAGATGAATCTGATTTAATGAAAGAAATTAGTGAGATTAAAATGATGATGATGCGAGTTTTTTTTTCTGTAGTTGACTTAGCGGTTGTCGGAGAACGGAACTTTTCTACCTACCCATTTTTTGTAGTTTTGTTTGTATAAACAATACATTTTCGTTTACAGGAGAATTAAATAATGCTTTTTCAGTAGAGTTTGGAAAACATTTATATCAAAAGTATGGACCATTAGTAAGGTTCGATGGATTTTTCGGAAGTACCCCCTTTCTCGTTGTGTTTGATCCCGAATGCGTGGCAGTTGTAAGTATTCGCTATTTAATTTTGATACAGGAATAGTGCCTGTATAATTTTTTATAAATTTAATAGGTAACAAACTATTCACAGATTGTTTCAGATAAACATAAATGTTGAGAACCAAACTAACTTTTTAAAAAGCAATGCTGTTAGAAACGTCATTAATCAAAATCAGTTTCAATCGCTACAACACATTTTTAACATGATTACGTATGTAAGAAACGTTATTTTTTCATCCTTTTTTTTTTTACTTTAATTAGGTACTTCAATCTGAAAATGTTACTCCGATTCGACCTGGATTCCAAACTCTGACATATTATAGAAGGAAAAAAAACAAAAATAACCAACCTATGGGTTTGCTAGCGGAGTGAGTATTAAGCACAATTTTATCACATGCATATAGAAAAGCAATTATCATATCATGTCCAGTCTTTATACAAAAACCGGCCTAGTGCGAATCGGACTCGCGCACTGAGGTTTCCGTACCAACTTTAACTAAAATACCACAATATTTTGTTGACTGCAAAAATAACTTTGTTTTTCATAGTGTTCGTATGAAGGACACAGTTATATTTGCGGTTGTTGAAAGTATTTGTGAAGATTTACATTATATATTTTTTTCAAAATTTTCATTTGCTTAGTTTAAAAGTTAGAGACACTCTTTTTACCACTTTGGAAGCGTCTATCTTCCAAATGTTAGACTTTTGGTAAAAATCGTTCTAGGAACCTCTGTCATTTTAAAAGACCTATCCAATAGATACCCCATACGCACAGGTTGATGTATTTTTTTTGTTTTAGTTATATGTAGGTATGGGAAGCCCCCAGTTATATCATTATTTTTTATTTTTTGTATGAGAATCGTAAAGCGGTCAACAGGATACACCTACCTATCAAGTTTCAACTATGTAATGCTACTACTTTCAGAATAAAGTGGCTGTGACATGTCCGGACAGACAGACAGACAGACAGACTTGACGAAACTATAAGGGTTCCGTTTTTTGCCATTCGGCTACGGTACCCTAAAAACTCAAGTCAATTAAGATTAAATAGTTAAATGAAGTAATTTAAAAAGTTAAGACGCTGACTGCAGCCGACCTTGAGCAATGAATACGCCGTGCCCACAAATTTATTCGTCTTTGAATTTCTTTGCAACGCGCCGCAGCTATCACTGTCGATTCCCGTAGGAGTGACAGAGAAAAAGCGCATGGAATAGAAGAGCCTAAGTGCCAAACAACAAAATTCGTTGTGCAATTTAAAATTGCCATTTTATTAAAAATCTAAATCAGCCATTTGCTTAAGCAACATGTAATATACAATATAGCAAAATTGTATTAGCATTGTTATACGGACTGCTGAGAAAAATGGTAATTTATGTATTTTCAGAGGCTACTTTGGGATTTTTTTCTATCGAGAAAAGTTTTTAGAATCGTGTTTTGGAAACAGCCACCTGGTCGAAAATATGATCAATTACAACTACATAGAATTTGGCAACAATACGAGCCATAGGCTTAAAGCAAAATAATCTTCATTGAGCTCAATTTGGCTCATGTCAGCGTCTTAATGAGAAATATGTCATAGTGCTAGTAGCGACACCATTGTGTTATACCTATATTTTGTATATTTCTTCAAAATCAAACATCATATCATTGATAGCATATTACATTTTTTTAGTGTCGGTGAGGCATGGAAACATTTTCGTACGGTGGTAAATCCAGTCTTGCTAAAGCCAGAAGTGGTTCGACTGTACAGTGAAAAGCTTGATGGTGTGGCTTTGGATATGATAGCGAGGTATTAGGATAATTTAATCTGTGATATTAACCATTTTACGGTCATCTTGCGTAAAGTATGAGATTATTTTTTCTAGTTTCTTAGATTGATATTTGTAACGTTTGCTACTCAGGTTGAGACGTCTGCGTAGTCAAAATGGCGTCATCCAGAGCCCATTTGATGTGGAAATGAACCTCTGGTCTATGGAGTCAGTCTGCTTAGTTGCACTCGGGCGTCGTATCAACTGCTTCGACCCTAACCTTCCTGCCAATTCTACAGAAAGGAAGCTACTAAATTTAGTGCACGATATATACAAGACAGCCGATGAACTGGATTTCAGACCGAGTTTGTGGAGATACTTTCCAACTAGGAAATTCAAAAGGGCCATGAAACTATACGAAGAGCAAGAAAAGTAAGATTCTGTTAATAAAGTATAGCTTGTATTATATTTTAAAATAAGACAGTTAACGTAAATGACTTTAAAACTTGTAGCGAAATTATATTATTAATGGATTATTTTTACAAGCTTTAAAAAGTTTTTACTACCGGATGCTCTTAAATCAATTATGACTATAAAAGTTGTATATGAGTATATTAATTTTTTCTTCAGCACTGCCAGATATTTTATAGATAGAACTATAGAAGAACTTAAAGCAAGTGGTGGCAGCAAAATAGAAGCTGAAAAAGGTGTTTTAGAAAAACTGCTTGACATAAATAAAGAAATGGCCGTCCTTATGGCATCCGATATGATCACGGCTGGCGTGGATACGGTAATTAAGTTATTAATTGCGGAAGTACCCAACTAAATATGGTTTTGAAAAATCAAATTTTTAACTTTTACAAGTCCTAAATTTTATTTCCTATAAAAATATTTAGTAATGATGGACTAACGAAATATATTCAGACTTATGATAACTCGATTAACAATTATTTTAAAAATTGATAGAATAATTAACAAATATTCTTATTTCAGACATCAATAACAATGACTGCTACATTGTATCTCCTTGCAATAAATCAGCGTAAACAAGATATTCTTAGAGAAGAAGTTATGTCTGATGATAGAGAAAAAACCTATTTAAAAGCTTGCATAAAGGAAGCTATGAGGATGATGCCGGTATCAGCGGGGAATGCGAGAGAAGCAACTAAAGACTACTGCCTTCGTGGATACCATGTGCCAAAAGGAGTAAGTGCTGATTACAATGTATATTAGACAAAAAAAACACCAGAAATACAAGGCAGGGAAGATATCATGCGCCGGCATAAAATGTTATTGTATAGCAAAAATCATCATAAGAAAATATCAAGCTAGTAGATGTCAGCTATATTTAGGAAGACATCAGCTTCCATGCTTGGCTTAATAGTATATTTTTAACAACTGAAGCTAAGGTCAAAATTTTCAAGCTTGATAAAATTGACAACATGGCATTTAGCTAAGCCGTGGCAAGTTAATATGTTATCGAAATATTAAATATTCCGTAAATCATATTTGTTTTTTTTCCTGTTCTAGATACAAGTCACATTTATGCACCAAGTCATGTCACAAATGGAAGAACATTATCATAGAGCACATGAGTTCATCCCAGAGAGATGGATCGTAGACAAAGATGACCCCATTTATTACGGGAATGCAAACCCTTTTACTTATAATCCTTTTGGTTTTGGTGTACGCAGCTGCATAGGTAATGTATTTATCTTTTCGAAAAAATTGTTATAATTATTTTCAATATTTGTTAGATTTACTACAAAATCAGCAATCAATCCAGTGTTTGCCAATGATTATGCTCACGTTTTTTCAAACTTCATCATAGAGCACTACATTGCAAATATTATTTACTATTTTACTTGTACCTCTGGTAACTTTCATTTAAGAAAAAAGGTACAATAAAAAGGTACTCAAATATGTGGATATGGATTTTGTTTTAGTTTTGTTTTAATTTTATTTTCAGGTCGTCATATTGCGAATCTAGAGATGGAAACGTTCCTCACGAGAATCATAGAGAACTTTAAGATCGAGTGGTCAGGTGCCCCTGGAGTTGTCGTTAAGTCTTCTACACTCAACTACATTAACGGGCCATTCAATTTCGTTTTTAAAGACGTTTGACTTTATTTATTTTAAAATTTAATTTGTTACTTGAATATTGATTGGATTTTGTCAATTTATTAAATTAATTAATTATAAATCAATTTCAAACCAATAAAATGGTTCGATTTTTATTAAATGTATATTTTATTTTATCCTACGTGCGAAGTTTAGACAAAGCTATGTCAGTCATAAGAAATTTGATGTAATTTTTTTTTAATTTATTAATACTAAAACGCTAAACATAACACACTTTTGCATGTTTATTATTACATATTATTAGCAAAGTTTAGATCACGTTGTCACGTCACAGGCAAAACTAGCAATGTGATTAGTGTCACGTGTTTAATAATTTATTATTCATTTTAATGTAAACACAGTATTATCACATCAATGATGACTTTTATATGGTGGGGTGTACTTACAAGAAACGAAAGATGACAGGTCTACTTTTTATTTTTTAAATAAGCTTTAAAAATGTGGCAAGGACAGCATCACATCGTGTACTGCTGCATGTAACATTGTAAACATCTTCGGGAGAGACACAACGTACAATTGTAATCTATGGCAAGGTCAAAGCTATTTGTATAGAACCACAGATGTGCTCGAGTCCAATAATTATGTGTTCAGTTTAACTTTGACAGAGCGTGTTGCTACCTATCGTTACTCTGTTGTTATCGTATTAAATAATTTGAAAACCCAGTCACATCCAAACTGTGCAATTTGTAGAAATGATTTTAAAAAAAAAATTGTAGTAGTAAAACATGCGGTGCATAGTTTATTGATCAAGATTTTGGAGCAAGAAGATATTTTAAAATTTACTCAATTGATTGCTTTTCGCTAAGAAAATATACACTGTCTCTTTTCTGACATTCAATAATAATATTATCAATTATTATCAATAGCAATATTCATCGATATCGTACTCCCCTGAGGTAGTTTAGCAAACGACTTTAATCGAGAATGCCTGTACGAAAACAAATCTTTTTCTAAGCCAGCAATGGTTGACGTACGCTTGTCAACGAAAAGATATCGTGAGTTTGTCTTGGATACTCGAACAAGATAATAGTCAGCTAATTCGAACAGAATAGAATAGAGGCAGCATATAAATTTTCTAACTAGTGACAAAAACGAAGCGCAATGCACACATCAAAATTAAAACATCTGTTGTTTGTGGCGGAAATCAGTAAAAACTTTGTAAGGCATGGGTGTTTTGAAAAATAACCTAATTCATTTAAATATTTTTTACTATGGTAATATTTTTGTTGACTCGGCAATGATTAAAAAGATAGTGCTATGTTCAGTTCAACCCTACAAAAAAGGAAATAATTTTTAATCAATTAGATGTTTGATTGTCAAATTTTAGGTCAAACACTGATTGTTTTTTTTTTATATTTAGTAGTGAGTGATCTGATATTATACATTGTTATTTAAGTTTGAATCAATTAAAGGCCTCTAACTGCGAATATTACCAAAACTGGGGCCTAATTCGCGTAACCGAACCGCAGTTCGATCGTGATTGAATTGGACGATTTTGACATTTAGCCCATACTAGAACTGTCAGAAACCTGTCGTTCAATTACGATTGTGATACGATTCGGTTACGCGAATTAGGGGGCTGATGACCATCAGCAAATCAAATCCTGTAAGGCAATCCTTGGGCCATTTTTGTTGCCAATAATACAACTACCTACTACATGTTCTGCCTAAAGGTAAATTACGAGTTTCAGAGTAAAGCAAACTTTGAATTAGCGTTATAACTTTTTTACCATATTTAAATTTATAATTTCAGTGGGAATGTATAACATCTCTGCATTTGACTTTGGAGAGACTCCGTTCAAAAAGTACGGTCCGATCATAAAATTTGCTGGCTTATTCGGCAGACCAGATTTTTACATGTTAAGTTTGTTGATTTTTATATAAAAACTATAAAAATGTATATATTTTACGGTAAACTTACAGAAGCTTTATTATATTAGAAGTAAACTGATTCAAAACTCAATTTAAGGTGCTACGATCAAACTGGATGCCTATATGACCAGAACTTAATTCCTTAGAATATTACATAAAATCTTCAAAAAGTTTCAGATGAAGTAATTAAAATAACTTACAAATGTTGGGATACTTATTTTTAGCGGTAATGCAAAAGAAGTGTGTTGATGTTACATACACATCAATTATTTTATGCTTGAAAGTTTAGAATAAAGTCTGGTCAAGAGCATTGAACTGAGCAATTTCAAAAACTCGTAAATGCAGAAAAAATATTGAATGTCGTGGAAAAAATGAGTTTTGAGCCCTTTATTAATCAAATTTAATACCACCCAAGAGCACATGACCAACGATGGAATGGAATGATAGAAGGAAAATCAAATTGTCTTGTTGCGGCGTTCTGGGATCCAAAGGTATCCCAGTGGAGTTCAAGAACACAACAGAATCTCTAATCAAACCATAAACACAATCAATTTCACAATGCAAAATAATTATTTTTATTCTTGTAAACAATAAAAAAAAACAAGACAAGCTGAGAGATGAATTACTTACTATCTCAATCCCAGAAAAAAGTGAATCTGAAAGCTTGCCGCAAATAATCACAGAGAATGATGACCTTGAGTCTTGACTGTAGGCAATGAAAGAGTCCTACTAAAGATTATATAATGGTGGGATCTTAAACCAAAATGAGTAAGCATTTTTGAAATTATTTTTTGATTTTCTATTCTTTATCTAATACATTTTATAATTTCAATTCAAACTATTTCAGTATTTAACCCCTTTGGATTTGGAGTACGCAGTTGCATTGGTAAGTTATCACAGTAATGGTTTTTATTTGTGAAACATGTTTAAATCTTGATTTACCCTAAGCTCAGAAAACAATTCGGTTGTCTATGACAACTTAAGTTAAAATCGTACTAACACAATATTATATTATTGACTAGTGAAATTAGAATTATGTGAAATATCAAACAAGATATTTTAAATAAATGTGGTTTTAAATTATCGCATCGTTTTATATTATGACTTGGTAATTGTAATTATGTAAATTATTATTATTCATTTTATTATGAAATTAATTTTAGTTTTATTAGATATAATTATTTTAAAAATGTTTGCTTCGATTAGTATTAGTATTATTTTAGATTTATAATGAAATGTATTGTACTTTTTTAATGAAATAAATAGCTATACCCACTACAAAAAAAAAATTCAAATTTTTTTTTTTTTTTGTAATTAGTTAATGATAATTTTTGTCAAGTGATTGATCTATTCAAATGTATTTAAGTTACCTGGGTCATAATAACGAATCGACTGACACTTTATAAATTCCGATGATCTGATCCGAAAATCAGATGAATGAAATTTATTTAGCAAAAAATAAAATACATTTACTGATTTGTCGTAATTGGGTGAAAAATAAGGTTTCTATGGCACAAACCAAAAAAAAAAAAAAGTAGCTGTTTTCTCTACCTGTTTTCATCAGCAGTGAATCGCCTGTTTGACACAAAGTTTGTTGCAACATTGCATTGTTGAAACACTCACAACCCGATACAAAACCAATGGCCGAATATTATATGGCATCATGATAACTACGCAACGAGTTAAATTGTAAATTAAAAATCACGGCACCCAAAAAGGACATTAAAAGGACATTGATCGAAAAAGTGTGTTGCACGCAAGAAGCACGATCACGAACTAAACGGAGCTCGCCTTGAAGCGATGCAGGTAACGTTAAGAATATGCGGTTAGCCCTTTTAGTTTTAACATGAGCGAGTGAGAAAGGTATAGTTTTGGGCTTTATATCCGTAATGAAGTGGTCAGTGTAGTTGTTTCTAAGAATTAAAACAAAAGTGCACCCGATAAGAGACACATCATAACTATGATGAGATACGAAAAAATTGTATAGTACCGTGGTACCGTAACATTTTACAAAATTACATTAAAAGACTTTTATCGAATCGAATTATATTAATGGCAAACGCGTTTGGTTATATTATTTATTATTGTTTGATAGTTTTTAACTTAACTAATACGTACCCGAAGTGGAATTATACTTATTTGTTTATCATTTAATAACAACCATAATAGCGAACATTAGTACAGACGCATTTTTTAAACAAACAAATACAAAATATTTCACTTGTGGTTTTATTAAGCTAACGATAAAATCTAAGAGCAAAATTTTTGATTAAATATATTATTGTCACAAATTTATTTTAAACATTATTTTACTATAATTACCCGGGTTTTATCGATTAATTGATTGCAAATTTATTTATTGAAATTGGATAAATAATAAACACAAAGGCACAAATATAAATAAATAAGACTGCTGAAATCCTAACCCTTAATTTTAGCTTCGACGTAGCCGGGTGAAAATACTTAGGTACATAATTAGTTTTAAACAATAAAAATAAAAATGAAAATTAGCTCTACCTGTTTTCATCAGAACTGCATTGACTGCTTTTTTACGTAACATTTTTTGGATTATTAATTGTTGAAACTCTCACTGGTACCCACTACACTATAACAAATTGGCCTTAAAATCAAAGGCATCAAAATTAACAAAGATAACGATATTTAGATAGCTACTTTTAACACCGAAAGAGCGTGTTGCACGCAAGAAGTATAATCACAAACTAAACGTAGCTCGCCATGAAGTGACGCAGGTAACGTTAGCAATAATCAGTTAACCCTTTTTGTGGTAACATGAGTGAGTGAGAAGGATATACTTTTGGGCTCCATCCTTAATGAGGCGACCATTGTATTTTTTTCTAAGAACAAAAACAAAGGAGTACTTTATGATAGGATACAAAAAAATGTTAAAATACCATGATAGTTGTTTTATTATTCTGTTAGTTTATGTTGAACTACAGTTATTGAAATTAAGCTTGCGTAGTATTTCATTTTCATAATAAGTAAGAAAAAGCGACGTAGATTAGAATTTATAAAATTAATGCAGGTTTTCTGTTATACACAAAACAATAAATATAATAATACTTATAAAATAACGATGACGGTGAAACATGTAATAATTATGAAACAATACGGCATTATAGGCACGCATGTTTTTAAGCAATTGAACACAGTAGCCCATGCTTATTTCACTCGTGAGTTATCTTACTCTCCCAATCAAGGAACTGCAAAGTAAAAAATACAGGATACAGGTTACAAGGGCTAGAACTCCTTTTAAAAAAAGAAAAAAAGATGTTTGAAAAACAAGCTATTATAAAAATTTAGTAAGAAGAAGAAATAACTCATGATATAATAATCATCCCAGTCATTACAATGTATGTTATATAAAGTTTGCTGCGAGGTGTACAGACAACGGCAGGTCAACCTACCCAAAAAGTTAAAGGTCATTGAATTGATTTTCAACTTTAAGTCCAACAAGTAGAGATCAATATCAATTGAGAAAATTTGACGTTTTGTGGTAGGTTGACGTGCTGTTGTCTGTACTTATGCACTCGTATATCTAGTTAGATTTTATTTTTAAAATAAGTTGCAAGATTCCAATTTAACAAATATACATTGCAAGTTAAATGAAAGCTTGTAAATTATTTTCCTAAATTTATGACTACTTATCAGCTCCATAGTCAGATCAGCTTTGTCTTACTATTTTCTTGAGTTTACGCAAACACTATACATTGAAATGAAAGATAAATTTAGACTAGAGTCTGCCCGTGACCATGAACGCTGTTGTTCGAAACGTCAGGTTAAATCAAAAATGAACGCGTACTGAATCGTATATATGTTTCATTTCAGCTTTATGTTGTTAAAAAATGCATTATCACGTTTACACTATTTTAGCTCAATAGGAAACCGGAAAGAGAATCAATTTATCTTGCAAGATTTCATTACATATAGGAGGAAATAATAAAAATATTTCAATCGATACAAAACCAATTTCACAAAAAAGGTGTTAACAACTTTGGCAATATAACAATTTAAACTCAAACGCATTTGGCGAGTGTGGTGATTATGCCCGTAGCCATAATTTCTGTAGTAACTTGAATTTAAGATGGACGCCTTTGATCTGCAGTGGGATGACTATAGTCCGTACTCCGTTATTTTCTGCTCTCTATATAAACTAACGTAGTGGCACTTCCCTAGGGATTAAAAAAATACGATCGGTACCACGCCAACCGTATAAATCATCAATCAATCGTACAGACATCAGCACGTCAACCTACCACAAAACGTCAAATTTTCTCAATTGATATTGATCTCTACTTGTTGGACTTAAACTTGAAAATCAATTCAATGTCCTTTAACTTTTTGGGTAGGTTGACCTGTCGTTGTCTGTATAATCATCTTCTCGCTACCTTCACTCACAGATTGTCAGTCCACTTGATGGCGTACACCTAGAAATCATAGTCCGATGAGTGGTGGCCATTACAGAAACTTTCTGCCTTTTAGCAGCCGTCGGTATTTTTACTCTATGTCCAATATCGGAATACTTTAAAAGCGAATTCGGCTGTCTTAGTTCTACTACGGATAGCACTAGGTCACGATCTCTCCATTGACAGCTAACAAGGCTCTAGGTCGCAATCTAGAGTCTTCTAATGAGATTCATATGAAGTTTCAATTCCGTTATTAACAGTTTGTAAAACTAGGTGAAATGATATCATTTTATTTAATAAAAATTACTATTATAAAATCTATAAATATAAAATTTGTTAGTCTCGCTAAAACTCGAGAACGGATGGGCCGATTTAGCTGATTTTGGTTTTGAAATGATTGTCTTAGTCCAGGAAAGGTTAAAATGGTGGGAAAATATGGAAAATTTGGGAGGAAGATAGTAAAAACAACAATTTTATTTTCCTATGTATATCATTTTAGCAAAGGAGATTTTTAATGTTTGGATAGGTAGTATGAAGTACACTGGGTCATCTAGTATAGAATAAATAATTTGAAATATTTAAGGATAGGAAAATCTTAGAAAAAATATAATATAAAATTATTAATTTAAAATGATTGTATGAAAAAAAGTGACCAACTTCTTAGCGTTCCATGGACTTATTGTGTGGGTGCCGGGTCCATCGTGTGGCAGAAAGAGAAACTGTGAGTAGGTACCGTAGCTTGTGACACGAATTAAACGTATATATAACAAAAATATAGGTAGCATTAACTATAACAATCTAACCCTTTTGTTCTTTACGTTATCGAGTGAAAAGAGAAGGTATACTTTTGGAGTTCGATGTTTCTTCCAAGAACTTAAAAAATAACATTTACACGTAATGAACAAAAGAATGCGAAAACCCCACGTGGTGTCTTTTCTATTGTTTAAAAAGTTATCTTTTTCGTATTGTCTTTTTTCGAAGAATTTAATCTTTATCATGATAGAGTTAATCTTATGATGCTCTTTTTAAGCCATAATGATTTTTTTTGGTCTTTGCACTGATTTAGAAATTGGAAGAAAGAGGGAAAGACTTATTTATTTGACAAATGAATAATAAACACAATAGTAAACAAGAACCCAATACATAAAACATTCAATCAATAGTAATTTAAAACAAATTGCTTTTCATAATCTCAAAGCTGTCTTTAACTTTACTGGTTTAGCAAAATTTGAGTTTTAAAGTAGTTGATTGTGTAAACTTGTGCTCGGTTTAATTAGGTATATTAAATTCACTGTCTGTTAGTGTTTAACATTCTTGATGGTATTTTTGTTGATGTCTGTAAATATTTGAAGAAAACCAATGTTATTTGAAAAACTACATTCTTAACTTCAGTGTATGTTGGTCAAAGTGTACTGGTGAAGTCATTTTCGAAATATGTATTTGGCCTTTTCTCAATTAATTTTAACAATAAATAATCTTCCCGCTACTTTACTACACTTTAGTGTACGTTTGCCAACGTCTCGCAAAACTAAGAATTCGCCATAATGGTTATTATTAATTTAAATAATTTAACTAAAATTGATGTTATATTCGAAACTCTTGATTTGTAACCACATGTTCTAGGGCGTTTCAAATTATGTTTACCTATAGAATATAATTATAAATTTATATTCTATAGTTAAAAACGATTTAAAAATCTATTTAAAATTTTTGTACTCTATAATTATCGTTTCCTTCTTATTTAAGAAATGTTTTTCTTTTGGTACTTTATTGTCTCTCTTACACCCTCAACACTACTCGTTTGTCACCTATCATAAATTGTTTGTAGAATTTTGTACTTATGCTCAAAACTTCAATAAAAGACACTATAGGTGTTTGATTTTATTTATCAAATGCAAAGTTGATTGACTTCACTTGTAATGAAGATACAACCCAAGATAAGAGTTAACTTGATGTGTTACTATGGTGTTTAGTAGTATATCTCGTATAGTATGAAAAGTCCTTGACTTAATACCATTTTATTTTACTATCTATTATGGGTTCAGGTCGTCATAATTGTTGCAATATAGAGCTGGAAATAACTCTTACGAGGATCATAAAGTTCTTTAAGGTCGAGTCACTCAACTATATAAAGGGATCATCTAAATGTCTTTTGAAGGACGTTTGACTTGTTTACCAAAAATTCAATTGAGTTTTGGGATTTCGAATTTTTTAACCCACAATGTGGTTCTATTTCAATAAACTGTATTTTTTTATTTTACCGAATGTAAAAATTTGAGGCAATACTATCTCAGCCTTATTTTGAAAGATATAAATGACGTCTTTGTACTTTATAAATACTTAAACGCAACGCATACGTTACAGTTTATCTTATCAAAACACATCTAAGGTGACATCTGTCGAGTTTACGCTCAAACTCAATCAGTAAACCAAATTTCTGACTGCGAACTGTACTATTATCCGTGGCGAGGTCAAAGCCATTTGTTATAAACACAGATGGACGAATAACTCCGTGTAAGCCTAATCAGTGCTGAGTTTATCTTCAACAGGGCGTGTTGTGTTTATTATAAATTGTACTTTAATAAGTGTAGGTATTCAAGTATCTATGTTAATAAAGTTATTCTAAAATATTGGAAAGTGAGTTCAATACTCTAACTGATTCACATTAAAAACATTGCCGAAAAAGTGATAACAATTTATTTAGTATTTCTTTATTATTAACATAATAATAGGGGTTAAAGTATGAAATTGCCGATTATTTTCTTACTTTTTATTTTGTTTATAGCTCTTAAGTATAGCCATATTATTGCGTAATTCTTTTTGTTTTGTATCAAAAACTAAATAAAGTAACCTTTGACTAAAAATAAATGCAATACTAGTGCCTATTACTTCAAAGGAAGTCGTTGAAAAGACCCCTTACAATGTGTCAGCTGACCTGCTTGCTTCAATTAAGTATATTTGTATTATATACTTTGATTTTCAGAAATTTAAATACTATAATGCGTAGCTTTATAACCATCTAACTTTCACCTTTAATTGCATCGAAAACGGTTCAGGCGTTTTGAAAAAAACAAAAAAATTGTTAGTATGGAAAAATGACTTTTCTCGATTTCGTCCATACAAAACGGCAATTTCATACTTTAACCCCTAATATTATCTTTTGTCTCATATTATTTGATTAAGTATCAATATTATTATTATCCTATTGTTATATTTAACGCAATTCTACTGGTATGACGTAGTACACCATTCAATTTTAATCAAGAGTGCTGTTCTCTTTTACTCTACAAGCAGTGGTTTCTTTTGTACTTTTCAACGACAGTGTAACATGAATGTGCTATGAATACTGGACCCAGACAATACTAAAGCAGGTTACAAACAGTAGTGACAAACAAAACACAATGCAAACGTCAAAATTTAAACCTGTACTACATTTGGTGGGAACCAGAAATCAGTTTGCCAGGTACGTTTTTCTAAAATAGAACTATTGTGTTTATAGAAATACAAAAAGAATTATTTTATTTAGTATCTACAAATATTACACACACAAATTCAAGATTCTTTGGTGCAAATGTAACTAAGCGTTTTCGAAAATTCTCCGACACCATATTAAAAGTATTATCAATTCACTAATAAATGATAAGATATTAATTATCTATAGTAGAAACAATCCTGTAAAATAACATAATTAGTATTTTCATTAGTAGTTTTTCTTTCAGGCCGGAAATTGTAAAAAAAAATACTTTCGTGGTATGCTGACTATAATTCTCAATGTATTTCTTTATAACCATTTCAGGTCTCTAACCATTAATGCAACCAAAACCGACAATACACAGCCGATTAAATCATGCAAGGAAATCCCTGGACCATCTTCGCTGCCAATTATAGGCCCCTTGCTACATTTTTTGCCTAGAGGTAACCTAGATTTCAAAGTTAGACGGTCTTTGAATACATTTTATTACACTCCTGCTCTAAATGTATTAATGCCTTTTTGCATATCCAGATCTAATAGAAAACAATACTAAGACCTGTCTGATGCTATTATCGGAGCTACCATCGTAGTCGAAGTAACATAAGAGGAATTCCTATTAAGTAATCATTTCATCACCATTTCAGGGGAATTGTATAATATTTCTGCATTCGACTTTGGAGAGATTCTGTACAAGAAATACGGACCAATCATCAGACTAGCTGGATCATTTGACAGGCCAGATTTCTACCTATTATGTGACGCGGAGGCCAGTTCACAAGTATGTTTATTTTTGCTTTAAAATAGCAGAAATAGCAGTGCTGACACTACTGCAAAAACTTTCAGACACAGGCCTATTTATTTTTTATTGTGAAACTTTGTTTTTCCCATTTAAATCTATAAAACTTAACTTAAATCCATTTACTCAGCGCAAAAACACATTTTAAGGTCCTCCGATCTGAAAACTGGATGCCAATAAGACCTGGCTTTCAATCATTAGAGTATTATAGGAAATCTTCTAAAAAAGCTGATCAACCAACAGGATTAATATCAGAGTAAGTGATTGTTGTACAATAAAATGCTATGCTTATAGCCTTGACTTTCAGCTAAATACTTTTTTTTTAAATACATATTTTACTTTTTTAAAGTCATGGCGAAGTCTGGAAGCAGTTTCGAACAACAGTTAATCCCGTCATGCTTCAACCAAAGACGATAAAATTGTATGGAACCATGCTTAATGAAGTGGCACAGGATATGATTGAAAGGTAACATACGTCATTTATTTTAATTATTTCAGCAGTTTAGCTTATAAGTTAGCATATTTATTTTTCGTAAATTTGTCTTCAGAATGAAATCACTACGCGGAGATGACCATATGCTTCAAAGCAAGTTTGACTTGGAAATGAACTTATGGGCTTTAGAATCAATAAGTTTAGTGGCTCTTGGACGTCGTCTTAACTGTTTCGATCCAAAACTACCTGCCAATTCCCCAGAAAAAAGGCTTATACAAGTTGTACATGGTATATTTGTAATAGCAAATGAGCTAGATTTTAAACCTAGTTTATGGAGATATTTTCCAACAAAAGGCTTTAAGAAAGCTATGAAGTTATATGCGGAACACGAACAGTAAGTAGTAGTTAGGCATTTTACTACAAAGATTCTGCTTTTTAATAATCTGTTAAGCAAAGTAACCTAATTTTCACTTCACTTTGGCAGCAAACTTACGATAATACTAATAATTAATAGCCGAAACATCGTTTTCTGCGAGTAAAATTATACGACTTAGAAAAGAAAAAGTAATATTAAATTTAATTGTATATTGTCAATTGTTTACAGAATAGCAAAATACTTCATCAATAAAACAATACAAGACCTTAATTCTGGCGAAAAAAAGAAGACTGATGATGAAAAAGGTATATTAGAGAAGCTTCTTGAAATCAACGAAGAAATTGCACTAATAATGGCTTCTGATATGCTTTTAGCTGGTGTGGATACGGTAGTTATACTTACATTCCATTTTTTGTCAGAACATGTTAAGGCCCTTTTTGTATCATATTTTTCAAATCAAATTAAGACGTAGTGTATACTATAATCTAAGGGCACACCAACTAATCATATTGATAAGTTTTTGAATCATTCGAGAATGTTTTTGAAATAAATTCATAACTTATTATTAGTTATAAAAAGTACTTGATTGACTACATATCGTTAACCAGGAACAATGACTTTGTTCCTGGCTAACGACAATCCAAGTGTAAAAAAAAAATTGTTTTTCAGACATCGAATACTATAACCGCAACATTATATCTCCTTGCAAACAATCAGGAGAAACAAGACAAATTGAGAGAAGAACTAACATCAGAATCAGAAAAACGACCGTATCTGAAAGCTTGTCTCAAAGAGTCGTTGAGAATGATGCCCGTCGTAGCAGGCAATGCCAGACAAAGTACTAAAGACTATACGCTGCTGGGCTACCACATGCCAAAAGGAGTAGGCTTTTTATATGACATTTCTAGGTTATCTATTTTTTGTGAGTGAAATAAAAATATATTTTATCCATACTCGTTTCAGACCCAAATCACGTTCTTGCATCAAGCGATGTCTAATTTAGAGGAGTATTATCCACGGGCAAAAGAATATATTCCTGAAAGGTGGATTGTTGGCAAAGATGATCCCCTTTATCACGGAAATACCCACCCTTTTGCATACAACCCCTTTGGATTTGGTATACGCAGTTGCATAGGTAAGCCAGCACATTATTATTTTTACGAAAAAGTGTTAGAACACTGTGTTAGATGTAAAGCTTTCTTTTAAGTACGAGTGCATAAAGCATAACTTCAACAAAAAAGTATTGGAATTTAGACAACGCGTCGTAAACTAATCGATTTAATGGAGGCGACTAATTTTATTGTAATGATTGCAGGACGCCGAATAGCTGAATTGGAGCTAGAAACGTTTCTGGCGAGGATCATAAAGAATTTCAAAGTGGAATGGTTCGGACCTCCCATACAAGCGACACAATCATCCTTGAATTATCTAACTGGACCGTTTAATTTTAAATTTAAGGATGTCTAAATATTTTACTGTATCACCTTTTTTCATTTTTTGAAGATTATGATAACCTACTTTTGTGTTTTAAGTATAATGTTTTTTTTTAATTTATAAGAATACAATAAACGTCGTTCCCATTAATTGATTTTGTTTAAATTTTTTAACCTATAGATAGATAAATATTGAGAGAATAATTTTCCCCGTAATAGGACTAGGTAACTAAAGTTTTTGTTCACTTGCTAGTATAGAGCCGTGCTAGTAAATATCCACGTAGTTATAATGTATTCGAGTCACAGTCATCTGTTAGTGATGCAGATAGCCGCATACCGGCTAAGCCCTACTTAATGATAACTATTATTTAGCTAAATAATCCTCGTTCTAAACAAATGGCCCGATAACGCTCGCTAGTGTAGAACCCGCTACGAAGAGTCCGAATTTTCAACTTCCATTATGGTCACATATAAGAGTTGCATACTGGCACTATCTTATTACGTAATTTTTTAAAGTAACTAGGGCTTGTTCTTAATAACTGATGACTATTTAAGGCTATCTACAAAATAAGATATTTATTAGCATGTTTCACAAGTGTTGATTGAATTCAATCAATTCAAGAAACTCTTGGTTAGTAACAGCCTTTAATCATCCCACAGCAGGGAAAAAGCCTCCATCATTGAATTCAAGTTACGATAGCAATGATGGGTCCAGGCATAATCACCACACTTGCCAAATGCGGGTTGGTGATCACAAACCCGAGCAATGTTTGAAAATTCGAAACTTTTTGTTGCCTGACCCGGGGATCGAACCCGGGACCCCGAGATCTTGGTCCGGTATTTAAACCACATTGTTTTTGTTTACGCAGGAAAAAATGCATTACGCATACCTACTGCTTCAGGGGCAGCAGTAGGTTATGTGGGACTCTCTTGTCGGTGCCCGACAAGCATACCCACTAAAAAGACCTGCGGTGTACCTTGCAACGTATTTTGGCGGTGTATGGGTTTCCCTTACGATGCCCTCCATGCACCGCCTACGTACGGCCTATGCCGGGCCTCAGGCATAAAACATGGGTGATCCTGTACATCAGGAATCACCCCCAGTCTGGCAAGCTGTGCAATGCGAGCGTTGAGCCCCCCGGCCCAAGGCCCACTAGCCTGCTAGAGGGGGGAAGTTGAGTTCGGTGTATGCCTTCTCGTCCTCCCCCATCTACGACTTCGGGTCGGGTCCGCAAGCAACCTCGCCGACCCGAACCGTGGCCACCTTTTGCAACGACAGTGCATGTTGTTGCAAGGGGCCGCCAACGTCTCACCGCCCAGCATAGCTCAAACCATACTGGGAAGCAAGCGACTACCATCCGCCGCGGGGCTGACGCCCCAACGGCAACACCGCCGTCGCGCGAACGGCCACAACAGGCCACGGGCCGAAGATACCACCATCTGGAGACGCATTCAACAGCGGGCTGCCCAAGCCCACTGGAAGCGCCTCCCGTGTGGGTTTTGGTCCGCGCCGGCCAAACGGCCGATACCCTCCATGTCTGGAGGGCGTTCCCCTATCCGCCACCTGGAGACGCGCCCGGTAGGAGACCCAAAACTCCCTCGGGGTATAAAGCCAGACTGGGGGTAGTAAACCACTAGACCAAACGGGTCCAACCAAGAAACTCTTGGTTAAGGTATATTTAATGCAAACACAAAGTGTAATTGATTTCAGAACAAGTTTTATATTTGTATACGTTTGGCATTACGCCGTTTGCCTTTTTTCTACTAGAATGTAAGCTGATAGAATCTTGAGCTATGATTGATCGCATTAAGGCACAATTTAGATTGAATAATACGCGGAAGTTAATAATACTATGTTTCAAGGCCTAAGTCATTGATAAACATGAACGAGGCGACTCCGGGCAGTCTCAATTGATGATTTCTGTTGTTTAAACCTTTTGAAACTGTTATGTTTTGAGTTTGTATTAATTTTTATTTATATGAAGTGAAGACAGTGACTCTCTTTTTTTTTTAAACAGTGATTAATAACAAATAGTGTCCTATGTTCTGGCAATGTCATTGAAGAGCAGATAACAGACAAGATATTATTTTTAGCTGATAAAATAATAGTTGTTCAACTTTATATATTCACACATTGATAAAATGCAAACGTCTCATTTGCGACCTGTGTTGTGTTTGGCATCAGTTGGCAAAAATTTTGTCAGGTAAGATACTACTATTACTTTACTATTTATGTTTTTGTTACTGCAGTGTAGATTTATGTTGTCACTTTGATTTGGCCGGATTATAAAACTGATGAGTTCTTTGTGTCATTTGCGTGTCATCGATATACAATATTTTATAATCCGACAAAATTACATCTTACACACAATTAAATCCGTTGACTGATAACCGTTTTTTTAAATGTTTTTGAAACACTTTTGTGGCATCGGATTAATGAAAAACTTCCTTGTATCACTTCATCCTATTACTACGCGGGGTCTACCTCTAGACTGGTGACTCGATTTCGACTCGTAAGTGGTTATCACGAAGTGTTTACTATCAATAGTAAATTACTGTAATAGGTACTATACATAAGTAAAGTACTGATTTAAACTTTAATGGTCACTATCACTAGAGTTATTTGATTCGGGATTTATACCATATACCTTATTATCGGAAACTCTTAATTAATAAGGAACATAAGTAAAGTATTATTAATATTAATATTATGTATAATATTAAAACCAATTTTAAGAGTTTCTGCTGTAACTATTGAGCTTACCCAGACATTTGGCATATTTTCTTTGGGCATGACGTAGAATTTTTGCAAGGCTAAAGTCGGGTATCCACTATGTGCGCGAACCTCTTGCGCTCCGCGCTTTTGCAACTGCTCCAATAGTGGATACGTTCACGCTCCTGGAGCGTGCAACATTGCGCGCTCCGCGCTCAGCACTCCGATCGGTGGGGGATTTTGGGCGAACACAAAGGGGAGCTCAGTCTGTTCGTTCCCAAGGGGACTATGGAGCGTGCGTGTTTCTATGGAGATACGCGTACCGTCTTCACCAGAGCGGTTTCTGGAACGCGGAGCGCAAGAGGTTCGCGAACGTAATGGATACTCAGCTTTACACTGTAAGACAGCGAAGTTTCAATGCTTTTGATGTATAGCTTTACAAAAATATTAATATTAAACAATTTAATCGAAATAAATTTGGAAGGTTTAAGAAAATAAAATCTTGCAGAAAAATATTTGATACACAAAGGCAGTTAGTATCACAGACTTACACTTTGCCTCAACTAGGATAAACCTGTGATTTGGTTGAATGAGAAGTTATTCGTTACAAAACTACGGTTTCGGTTGAGTAGATCCAGATTTATGATTCCACGCGTATTAAGACGCGGACAAGAGCAAGTAAAGATAAATAACAAATAAATATTAAATAAGTTAAAATTTTGTCAAAGTGAGTAAATATTTTTTGTTCCAGATGCATATCAGAAAATGTGCAGTCATTGAAATCATGGAAGGAAATCCCAGGCCCACCATCTCTTCCAGTCATCGGCCAACTTCATCATTACCTTCCTGGAGGTTTAAATATTACTAGTTTATCTCTTTATTATTTATCTATTTTGATCTGAGTTAGTCTGCAGCATGAATGCTGTACTATATTCTACTCCATCTGTCTCCCTTACTCATGCCAATGCTTTAAAGTATGACAGAGTCAGAGAGCTCCGTATATACGGGCATCTCATTGCGTAGGTCAATGGCGTAGGTACGATTAGCCAAGAAAGAGGTTTATCACAATGGTTGAAAATCATTTGCGCGTCATAGAACAACAGAATTGATTTTCCCATGCGCAAAAATATTTTGACAGCTAGGTATTCATACTACGTCATAACTGTGCATCTCCTTCGTTGTCAAAAAGGTAATAAGTTAATGACACGTAAGTGATAAGTAATAAGTTAATGAGTTCAACCTTATCGCTATTTTACTTACACATTAAATTTTGTCAAAATTGGAAGACCACTTTCTTAGCCGACCGTACTAGAAGTACTTTTAGTAGAAGATAGTATCAGTATGTAACGATTGATTTGTTTCAACGTGTAGCCCATTAAAAATACAATTTCTTGAGTAAAAATATTTCGACTATGTTCAGTGAGACTTGAACCACAAAGTTTCATTTACCGAGTGACTGCTTTACCCAATTGAACTACCAGGCTAGGATAATTTAAAGTCGTCTCGTAAAGTGGAACTATATTTTCCTTCTTCAAATTTTTATTCTACAATCTTGAGCTGTTTATTATGTCCGTTCTTTGAACTCTTTACTCAAATCAGAGTGCCTTCCTTTTTTAATTAAATATAGAGTCGATGACTGATGCACTTCTTCTGTTGCGCAATTCAGTGTTGTTGTCCTTTGCACTGATAGTTGCAATATATTTATTTAGGTGTGATTACTATGTATTGTTTATGTATGTATATTGGGTATGAAACTATTTTGTACGATTTCATATTATATATAATATGATATTGTGTTTATCATACAACCTTTGTCTCGCACTGCGCTTAGTATCCAAAAAACAAGGACTTTTCTACCCAAAAAGTTGTCTGCAAGTGATTGCGCGGTCTACCTGATTGTATGGATTTGACCGATATGTAAATTTGTCACCCTGTATTTTGTGTAAAGAGTATAATATAATATATATTTTTTTAAATGATAAAAAAACAATAACATCATTTAGTTTTCCGTATATTATGTGCAATAACAGTAAATATTTTCTTAAGAGTAAGTAGGTAACCTAAAATAATAAAAAAAGGAAATTAAAACAATTTTAATATTATATTACATTAATGGGTAAAATTGTTATTCATCAATAACTATATATATATCTTATTAATACTTCTTGTTCTTTAACATAAACTAGGAAATTTGTTTAAATAACATATGTAATTAAACATAAGCATTATATAATTTTTATAAAATTAGTAAAAATACAAAATAAAATGCATTAACAATGATATTAAATATGTGAAAAGCAAAACATTTCATCTAAAATATAACATTTAAATAATATAAAAAAAAATAATAGCTGAAGTTAATTTTATTTCTAAAAAAAGACTTATTAGGTTTCAAAAAATATAAAGGTGGGACTCGGATGTTTGATACGACCACGGAATATTAATTAAGTTGTTACGAGTACTTTAAGTAGTTGTGAACTTATGGTCTGTAGATAATTCAATACAATCCCTTCAACTAGTATTTACAGACATCATCATCATTCAATTCCCCTGATCCCAGGAAAATTTACAGACAAACTGGTTCTAAAGGAATATATTTTTTTATCCTACATATATTCGACAAACTGTTAAAAGTGAGCCATGTGTGTGGAACTTCATGAATATGCCGTGGTTATAGGAAACATCTGATTCGAAACGATTTGTAGAAAAAAAATAGTGTTACGACGTAGAGTTCTATTAATTCAAATTGATGCCTTTAAAGTTTTTCAGTTAAAATTGGTCTAGTCGAAGTTTAGACGTCTCCTTCTAACTTCTGCACTATCTCTTTGTTCCGGTCTGCGATTTCGGTCATTTTTAAAAGGCGTATTAGATGAAGGAGTCCTGACAGGGTTAAGTGGGAATTTAACGGTCTTTACAGGTCTAAAATAATTGATAAATGCCTCCAGTTGGCTCTTACTACAGTGAGTTGGGTAGCACAAATAAATAGAATCGTTCGATTCTTTGTGGATTGCTGATCCCCGCTCTGGATCATAGCAACAGCCTCGCTGAGCTGACATATAGATGTGTAGATACTTTATACTAGTATCAGTGGAAACACCACAAACTCCATGAGACATATCAGAATCTCTGTTGTCACAGATATGAATTTTGCTCTCTGAATCACCTGTCAAAACAGTGTCATCACCGTAAAGTGCTCTGTAACAATGATAGAGATTATTATATGAGTTAACCCTGACACCCATGTACAATCAGCATCGGAAGTCACAGCGGACATTTACGAATTATCATGTAAATGTAACAAATCGTCCCTTCCACTTAAAAATACTGTGCCATTAATGTTTGTTTCTAGACTGTGGCTTATTGTATTTAAACAAATAAACTATTTGCT
The DNA here is from genome assembly GCA_949315895.1 of Anania crocealis. Lineage (NCBI taxonomy): Eukaryota > Metazoa > Arthropoda > Insecta > Lepidoptera > Crambidae > Anania > Anania crocealis. Next base: position 18,291,387 of record OX438884.1, on the reverse strand, counting down.
TGTCATTACAACACAAGCACAAAAAACAAATAAACTGCGACTGCCATTTTAAAAATTTGTTGTTAAGTTATTAAAATGCTGTTTGCATTTTTGCTCTGTCTCATGTATAACGTCCTTAATAGTGTAATAATTATAGTAACCCAATAAGAATCTATTTTATTATTGGGTTCAATTAACATTAATAAATTATCACATACCTATAAACGTCCAGTGTTTTATCTTGTTTGGTGAACATCTTGATTTCTATCGCTCTATATATCGCCTTGTAAATATCGTCGTAGCCAAACTGATAGTTTTGGAACAGCGCGACTGCTCTATTATTTTTATCGAGCCAGTTTTCTACTTCTCTTACAATTTCCCTATGACATAAACTCCTGCTCGGAAAGTGTTGGTAATCATCATTATCGAAGGTAGCATCGACATACATGGTATCTATTTTTACGGGTTCTCCACTCTTATCATGCAATTTGGTTAAACCATCTATTTCTTCTCTCTCTATGACGAAGTCACCGGTGTACAGAACGGTCTTTGCATTCGTTTTAAATAAAAACATTACTGCGCCAATCATGTGAGTAACAGGTATCAGGGTAACTTGAAACGATTGACTGTCTGGTATGTCAATAGTGTATGTCATTCCTGTAAAAAATCATTGTAAATCATAATAAGTATTATTATTATTTTGCATATTTGATTTTATCAATTCTACTGTTGCCCGCAACTTCATTCGCGTCAATTTCGGTTATTATGATCGCGATTATTTTTGCAAAATTTTTCACTGATGCTTCCTTCCTATTGGTCGCATCGTGATGATATATAACCTAAAGCTTTCCTCGATAAATGGACTATCCATGACAAAAATATTTTTTTAATTCAAACAAGAACTTTCTGAGAATAGCGTGTTCAAACAAACAAACGAACTCTTCAGCTTTATAATATTATTAAGTATAGATTTCAAAATCGCAGAATGCTTACTGCATTTTAATAATATATTGTAGATGTACTCTATTTGAAATTTGTGTATAAAATTTCAGAACTTCACATTATTTGTATTGCAATAAAACAAAAAAACACTGATTTAAGTTTAGATGGCGCTTTGACCCAAGCTGTTGTTGTTATATTTTGTTCGTTAAAGAATATTTCCATTCTAATATTTTATTGAATATTTGATTGAACTTCGAAAGAGAAACTCTAATTAAAAAGAGTTTCTCTTTCGAAGTTCAATCAAGCATTCAATGCAACAGTAATTTTAATGTTTTTATTTATTTATTTGATTGATTATACTTAATCTGATGTTCAATTACTCCGTTTACTTTAGCGCATGAAAAATCTAACTAGAGATATCAAAATTCAATAGTAATTTAGAAAAAAACTTTGTAAAATCGTTGCTTTTAATTATTTACTTATAAATATTAATGGAACTTTACTTATATTCATTGATGTAATACGAGTAGTTATTATTCAACAAATATTTGAATTCACAGGCTAACTGTTTTTGCTTCGATATTGAAAATTTTGTTTTTACTCACCAGCTTTCAGCGTTTCAACAATTTCGTGCAACCCACACATATCGTAATGCCAATGGGTCTTACTCAGAATGATTTTGGTTTCTTCTGTCATGTATATTTTTGCACCGTTTCTGCGTAAATTGTCTGCATTATATCTTCCAAACAGACCTACAGTATGATCGGAGTGGGCGTGAGACAAAAAATATGCCATTTGTGTTTTGTTTTCAAAATTATCAACGTATATGTTCGGCAGTTCCTCAATCTCACCAGCAAACGATGTTTTCATCGACTCCATATTCTATTCACCTTAAAATTTGTGATTCTGCGAACTTAAGAAGTACTACTGTTGAATGTTTTCTATAAAGTATGACTATTTTACAAGAATAGTCTGGTGTCAGAGTTTTCCAAATCAGAACACCATATACCGTGATTTTTGAACCATCTGGACAACGAAGCCCACGTTATTGGACTATTATTATTTATTTCATGTACAGCATCATGGCAGTGTTAGTCTTTTTTTTTAATTTTTAATTTTGATTCAGTCTTTTAAGTTTGTAACACGCTGTGCGGCGGGGTCTCGGTTCTTTATCAAAACATTTTCGGTAAAAAAATTAAAACTATACTGCCAAGATGTTATACATAATGGTCACATAACGTGGGTTTAGTTTTACAGGTGGTTGAAAATGCACCGTATATACAGGGTGAAATTTTAACCACCTTCCAAACTTTAATATAATAATCTACGAGAAAAAAAAACAAATAACGTATTTTTTCTTTTGGTATAGCCCAGTACAAAAATGTCAAGATAAATCACTTAGAAAATGTCCGCCAAAAATCTAAAATTTTTAATATGGCCGCCTAGCAACACTTTTTTTACGCAATGCACATCACATTCATTCATTACGATACTAATTATAAGTTTTTGATTTTCCCTTTATACCTAAACAGGCCTAAAACTGTAAAAATTTAAAACTATATTGCGAAAAATATTTACGGGTGAAAACTTAATTAACATTTTTTACCTTATAAATGGGCTCTAAATACGAGTACGATACTGAACGCCTACAAAAATTTTGGAAAGTGGTTAAAATTTCACCTGTATTATAGAAAGTTTACAAATTTTGTAAACTTACTACAATTTTGTACACTTTCAACCCACGAATTAATGAAAAAGTTTTCAATTCTACGTATGTACAATGTAGTTACGTTTATCAACTTTTTTAATGTTTTGATTTATTCATAGACAGATGCTCTTATAACTTAAAGTTCTCTCAATAAAAATATAATATTAATATACGGTTAATAAACTGGAAAAAAATGTTTTTATTGTAAATCAAAAGCATACAAGTAAACACTTTAGGGTCGGTACTTACCAAACAATCAAACAACGACAGTAAAATTAATAATAATAATAAATAATAAATAATAAATAATAATAAATATTTAAGACACGCCTCACTAGTCCCAAATTAATAACACACCACACACAGAGCCATCTAGTCCCAAATTAAGGTACTATTAAGTACCCTGTCGTATGGGGTACTAGACAACCGATAAACTTAATTATATATATATATATATTTTGTAAATACATACTTATAATACATAGAAAACACCCAGACCAGTACAAACAGACATGTTCATGCACACAAATATTTGTACTGTGCGGGGATCGAACCCACGACCCATGGCTCAGAAGCAGTGTTTACTACCGCTGATCCAAATAATGGTAATAATATTTGCAGCTGCTGTATGAAGTCAGGCAAAATAGAATAGCACTACCCCCTTTCTTTTGGTTGTACAAGGCAATTAAAAATGAGTACGTACAAATGAATGATGACCGTCTTTTCCGCACTGTTTAGGCCAAACTGCGATCGCCAACCCACCATGGATGAGTATTTGGGTAATTACGGAAACTCCTCTTAATGGAGAGACCTAAGACGGTGATACTAAAGTTATAATCTAATATAATTTTAAGATATTTAAACGTTAGAATTTAAAAGTAGTAAATTCAAAGAATTTTGTTTGATAATTTTAAGTGCCATGACGATTAAATTATTAAATGAATTGTTCAAAATCAATAAAATAAACCGACAGTCTGATGGTGCATAACTCTCTGACCGGCCTTAGACAAGTTGCTTTCTCATAGCTTATACCTACTCTAAACGAATAGATAAAAATGTATCAAAATTACTTGAACTCACGATTGATCGTTCCGTAAGATAATGTCCTATCATTCATTATTTATTCGTCGAGCGTATTCGCTATTAGAAAGCAAGTATCTAATGCCGCTAGCATAATATCTTTTGTCAATGTTTACGTCACTGATAAATCCCTATTTCCCTTGGTCATCGCATCACGCGTGAACGGCTGGACCGAATTAGCTAATTCTTTTTTTGTTTTGTTTGTTATGGTCAGGAGAATGTTCTTATGAAAGAAAAAAATAAGAAAGTTGCACGGAAAATTATAAATTTTAAGTAAACTTTTCACCATACTAAATTATTTGTTAAGTAACCTTATCTTTAATGTACTTTTTTAATGTATGGCGTTTGACTTAACATTGACAGAATGCGTGCTTCTAATATCGTCAAATAGGGGGTAAAAAAAAAACTGAATTTTGCATATGGCCAGTAATATTATGTCGCCTGTTACCGTGTCGGAATACCATCAAACTGCATACCCGCAAGCAAAAAAAACAACAAAGAATGTTGTGTGTCATATAGCATAATAATAATAAGCAATGGGTAACATTTTTTTTTATTAAACCATTTCATAATCAATATTCATAGTTATGACAGGACAGCGTCTGTTGGGTCCGCCAGCTAATACTAATAATAACTACGTTTGTCACAATTTCCAGTGCGGTTAGCATTTGTCGATGAATAAATTTGTATCTGATATATTTTTTAAAATTAATTATACCAATTCGAAATCAATATTCATAGTTAAGACAGGACAACGTCTGTCGGGTCAGCTAGTGATAAAATAAAAACACGTCATGTTTAACAAATATAGAATTGTAAAAATGATTAATACCGCACAACTTATAATTAATTTGCCCTAGAATATTTTAAACTTATAAAATTAGGCTTTGTTCTTTTAAAGTCAGGTTTTTATTTAAGGATAAAGTATTCCTTAATAAAGATGTTTGTGCTTGAGCGATTCATTGCCAGCAACCATTGTAGCAAATTTTTATTTATAAAATTAGCACACTCACGCGCTGTTTGAAATTGTAAAAAAGTACGCATGCTTAGTTTGAAGTGAATTTTCGCGCTTCCCAAAGAATTTCTGCCGATCGTGTTGTCTGTTTTGCGGGATTCCAGAAAAGTTTTATAAATTACTAATACCATAATATAATTTACTTCTTTCTTACCTAGCTACTTTATTTATTTTAAATGTACTTAAGAGTGAAGATACAGTAGAATATGCAAGTGCTTATAGTACAGAACACTCGAGTCCGCCTATTGTTCGACTTCGCCTCATGCGATAAAAAGACACTTTTGATTTAATACATCATATACATGACAGTCATATAAACGACTTTTAAATGAACAAGTATCCGTTGTACTATTGTCAGCGATATGAATAATCTCGAGTTTTGATATAATTTACAGTAGGTGTATTTTTATATTATAAGGAATAAGTTGTAGTTAAAATAACAACTTTGTTTTTTTAGCTATTGATGATACAGTTGTTATTTTATTTCACAATTAAATTTTAGCATTATTTTACCAAAAAATAAACATAATATTATCATGGAGTACAAAGCAACACGGTTAGAGTGACGTGACTCATCCCTTTAGGCGTGGTTGGCTATAGAAAGATGGGAACAGTATCAAAATAAGGAAAGGCTAATATTTTTAAAGACAGTATAGAGTCAACTTTGAGTTAAAATACTTAAATCATCTGTTAGCTAGTAATATCACAACAAGACCAATCTTTTTCGAAATGAAAACACAAAATACTTAATTTAAATACAAAGCAAGGTCACTCAAATAATTATACATAATATGAAATCAGACAGATACAAGCATCGTACTTACCAAGTAATCCTCTGCTCCTAAAATAGATAGCAGTGTTATTGTGATTAAATTGGTTTTCAATCGTTCTGTCTCTGAGTGCAAGACGCGCGAACTGGACGCTTGCTGTTCGAAATCTGTTCGCGCACAGGGAAATCCGCAAATAGCGAATTGCATAGTGTAAACATAATCAGAAAAGCCGCCATATTGCCGCCACATTGATAAGGATAGCGCTCTACAAGCGCGTATAGATCTGTTTAATCAAAAACTGTCTGAGGTTTTGGAATTTTATCACTAACAAGTTTAACATAATGATACACTTATTATCGTGCACATACAATCTTCTGTTCAAAAAGTTTACTAAAAGAAATAGTTTGCTATGCCCTAGACTCCGGACATTGACCAAGACGAAGGTTAGACTCGTAAGTCTAAATATAAACGATAGATGGCGTTAGCTGTACAAATTGTACTTTATATTTTACATATTTAATGTTTGTGCAGTAAATAAATACTATGATATTTTCAAGTGTCTTTCTATCTAATATGTTTTATTTGAAACAGTCCGCAGCTATACAGACAAATTGTGGAAGCTTAGTTAAATAGTTATATGTTATAGCTGTTTCCCGTGACTTCGTACGCCTCAAATTCTGTTATTATGATCGCGATTATTTTTGCAAAATTTTTCAGATATGTTTTGCTCCTATTGGTCGCACCGTGATGTTATATAGCCTAAAGTCTTCCTCGATAAATGGACTATTCAACACAAAAATATTTTTTCAATTCGAACCAGTACTTCCTGAGATTAGCGCGTTCAAACAGACAAACAAACAAACAAATTAGTATAGTTATGATACCGATGGGTTCCGTACCCAAGGGGGCCCTTGGGCACGAAACCGTGATTTGAGAAACATTGTCGTAGTATTAAAATAAAACTTCACACTTAAGCCCATTTTAGGGGATATGGTTGTCCTAACTTTTTTGTTCTGGTTTTCATAAATTATTGCATTAATTAAGGAAAATGATACTTTTTTTTTGTCCCTGGAAAAATGCGTTACGCATACCTGACGCCCCAGGGGAAGTTACAGGTTATGTGGGACTCCAGACCTCCGCATGAGGTCCGTATACCCACTAAAAAACCAACGGTATCCCTCCGGTGCCTTATGAAACGAGACTATGGGTTTCGCCTTAGGCCAATTAGTAAGGACAATGATTCTTATTTAACTTCTCCACCAATATCTTAGCCTCTCAATCCTTTTAAATTCCTCTTTTTCCAGTTTTTATTTTGACTTATTCATGTGTATATTTGACTTAATGTAGTAATCAGTTTATATGGCTATTAGCCTATAAAGAAGGAAGCATGAAAGAATATATCGTTACCAATTAAATCTTTACCGTTATTGTTAAGATTCAAACTATTTAAGTAACCATGTAAATTAATAAATAGTTTTAAAAAAACTTTAATCCGACTACGAAAATGCAATGATTTCAAAGTCACCCTGTATGTTTGCTGTGATGTTTAAGAGGAAATACAAGGGCAATTTTTCCATACAAACGTAGTCCCCTGTTTCCTCCCTGGATAAAGCCAGTAGAGTAATAATTTTTATTACAAAAATCTATAGCCACTATTAGCATGCTTCTATTATAATGTATTATTTTGACGACCTCCGTGGTGGAGTGGCGTACACACCGGTTTTCAAGGTGTCGCCTGCTCCGAGGTCCCGGGTTCGATTCCCGGACGGGTCAATGTAGAAAAAATGTGTTTTTCTACATTTTCTCGGGTCTGGGTGTTTGTGGTACCTTCGTTGTCTCTGGTTTCCAAAATACGAATGCTTTTAATATGTAGTTATTCAAATTGGGGTCAGAACAATGTATGTGATGTTGTCCACATTTATTTATTTATTCTATGTTTTCTGTTTTTTCATAAATTAATTAATAAAAAAGATATGAGCCCTCAAAAATCGAAAAAATTTGCTAGATTTTCCGCTGTGTTCAAACAACTAGAAAAAAAATTTGGCAAAATTTTAGAAAAGACGAAAAACATACTTATAAATAAAGCCTTTCTTTAATTTTTAATGAAAAAAATATTTTAATTTTGGAAAAGTAATCGGGGGACTACGAAACGTTGATTTGGTGTGTTTTTAGTAGGTACGAGTATTTTCAGTCCAAGAAGCAGTTGTCTCTATCACACTCTGCGGTGAAGGCATTTGGCACTGCGCGACAGCAATAGATTTTACTAATACCTATTTTTCAATTCTCTCACCCGTAGTCTTTCCTCTTAAGCCTTTTTGTATTCAAAATTTTATCTTCTTTCACTTGATACCCCAATTGTTACGAATGCAACATTTTTATTTCAGTGTACCGAAATATATTATTGTAGCATCCACCATGCAGCTTTTTTTAAATAAAAGGTAGCTAAAGTTACCCGGACTATAATAAGGAATGGAATATTACCTCTTTCAACAATATCCGCTCAGTATCATACATAATTATACATAGACTGCTAAAATCATGACCCTTTGCCGTAGTCGGGTAAAAAAACAAGATTCTGAATTCAGCTTTTCACCGACAACCATAACACAAATCTAGCCTATATCAGTCAACTGCTGGACAAAGACTGGAACTATTCACAGTCTTGTAAACAAAAAAAAAACAAGATTTTGTAGTCAGCTTTTCACTAACAACCACAACACAAATTATCAACATCTCCAGCATTTATCAGTCCACAGCTGGACACTGGCCTATCCAAATGGAGGATTTTGCCATGATCACCACGTTTAGAAGATTGAAGTTTGGCCAATGGTGAAGAGAAGATGCTGACCTGTCTTCTACTAGCATGACTAAACGCTAGTCGCCTCTTATGCCAGCATTATACGACGACACTAATAAAAATATTATTATATTTTCAGGAGAATTGTCTAAATTGGATAACTTTTCTGAAGTATTGTTCAACAAATATGGACCTCTAGTGAGACTACAAGGATTCTTTGGTAGAGATGATATGTATCTCTTGTATGACACAGAAAGCACCGCACAGGTAAGCGCTCTACTAGTAGCAGAAAATTAGGTACTATCATCATCATCATGCTGTACAAGGCCTCGAAGGATTATTGTAGTTTACCGGTGCACTTTACTGATAAAAATGTCTTTTTCAACTCCAGCTATGCCTCCTACGCCACCTAAAAGACAAAACCCCTTAGTGTTATTTGAAGTTTGCTCTACACAACATAAGTAATTGCATTGATTTCACAAGAATTTTTTAGTTGTCTCTCCTTTTATGAGAGCAGATCTGACTGTGTATCTACTGTTTAAGTGTTTACTGAATAAATAATATTTTATTTTATTGATCCAAAGATGTTGGACACACAAGCCTCTGCGAAGGTGGATTTTACTGCAATATCCACGCTTTGGCTCTACCAACCTCTCTTCTCTCCAGAAGTCGCTGCTGCCCGTTTTCTTCTGGCAGTACTACTTTGGTTATCTTTTAATACTCTCTATCAACACTTCTTCTCTCCATATAGGGAAGAGAAGTGGTGAGCGGGGTGATATTTTTATTACCACACGACACATATGCAAGTTAGCTTAACAGAGTTAACCTTTTTCAGATACTTCGATCAGAAAACACTATGCCTTTGCGTCCAGGATTTCCTTCTCTTGATTACTACAGAAGGTCTAAGGTCAAAGAAAATGAGCCAACAGGATTAATCACTGAGTAAGCCAATGTACCATTAAAATGTGTAGTACACACAAATAAGTCTATTCTAGTCCATACTGAAATTTGAGTTGGATGAATATAATGTATATAATTTTATTTTTGCACGATTTTAGCCATGGTGAGTTGTGGAGACAGTTCCGGACAACAGTGAATCCAGTATTGCTGCAGCCGAAGACCATCAGATTATACTCCAGTCAGCTAGATGAAGTAGCTAAAGATATGATCAAAAGGTAATTATGTCTTTAAACCTATTTGTTGAGCAATAAAATTGTAACGCGTTAGTTAAAGATATGATGCTAAATAAAGAATTTTCCACTGCCTGTGGTTGGATTTGAATTGAGGGTTAACTGAGGGTCTACTTTTGTATAAGCAATACATTTTGTATAAATATACCTAATTACAACTTCAAACTAATAAAACCGAGTTTTAAAGAATCCTTTATAAGGCAATAAAAAGAATATTTACAACAACAATTCAAGCAGTCTTCAGGGTCTATTTTTATTAGTGAGTTGAAGGCCAAAATATTGTAAAAGTGATACTTCTGTGTTGCCATTGTATGCGCAAACCTAATACTTACTAAACGGAAATCTTGGTGTTTGAAATTTGTTTTCATTTTGTTAGTATTTTTTCTCTAGGTTACGACTTTTTTGTTTAAAGTATTGTTAGTCTGGACTTAGTCAGACTGAAATATGATAGTAAATTAAAATAAAATAAATAACCTGCTGAAATATTTTACTATTTAGAATGCGATTCATTCGAGGTGACGACAACATGCTCAAAAGTGACTTTGATTTGGAAATGAACCTATGGGCACTAGAATCAATTGGCTTGGTAGCTCTTGGGCGACGTCTAAATTGCTTCGACCCGAATCTAACAGAAGATTCCCCGGCAAAGAAACTCATTAATTTGGTGCATGATATGTTTAAAGTAGCAAATGAACTGGACTTCATGCCTAGCATGTGGAGATATTATCCTACCAAAACTTTTAAGAAGGCTATGAAAATGTACGAAGATCAGGCTACGTAAGTATTACATTTTCATAGTTACAAACATATTATTATGAGTTCATTGATCTGGGTTTTTTATGTTACTTCCATGATTATAGCGCTTGCAACAGTGCTAAAATATCGAAAACCCTTTACAAAAAGGTAGAAAACAGTTCAAAGGTAAATTAAATTACATATTACGACAAAAAAAAACTTTAGTAATTATTAAAAATGTATAATGCCAGGTAATAAATTAAGATAGTATGATTACAAGTAATTCCCTTAATTTATCAAGTAACTTTAAATTAGCAAGTAACGTAAAAACTTGAAACTATCCTACATTAATTCTTCTATAACTAAATAAAAATATGATAACAATGATTAAAAGTTAACAACACATACAAATTACCAATGAATAGTCTAGGCATCAAAAAATATATCGTGTATCATACCTAAATACATTCAAAAACGCTTTGCTGATCACTCGAATATATTATACATTTGCACCATAAGGGTTTTATAGCTAGTGTTGCGCACCACTAGACGGTATAAGTACATCTAGTAAAAGAACATCCATGGCCTCGACTCACGCAAAAAACATATTTTATTTTTCTGTAATAATTCATATTTTGCCAAAGACTTAGAACTCAAATGTTAGCATCTAATGGTGAAGGTTATTCATGCGTGGCAACAGATAATTTAAATATTTCAGTTACTCAAAATATAAAAAAATTAGTACACATTTATAAAACGAGTTTAACCACTCAAGTAATTGAATTATAATTTTTTTCAGCATTGCCAGATACTTCGTAGATAGATCTATTGAAGAGTTAAAAATAAAAAAGAATACCGAGGATCAAAAAGGTATTTTAGAGAAGTTATTGGAAATTAATAAGGAAGTGGCACTCATAATGGCTTCAGATATGCTGTTTGCAGGCGTAGATACGGTAAAAAAATGTATACTGATTAAAATACTATATCTCCCAGGCCCACACATACTGTAGCTAGAAATAAGCCTCTCCAGAAGGAGGATATTGTCATTATCGCTTTACAAGTGAATTTGGGATCGCAGTTTGGCCCATGATGGAGGGAAGACAAAGGCAAGTGGTGTTTACCTTAAAAGATTACTATATTTAGTCCATAAAGTAGTATTAAGGCATATACCTACTATAAACAACGAATCAATCATTAGTGAAACTGAATAAATAAAATTGAAATAAAAAATAAAAAAAGACGCTGCTGCCCGTCTTCTCGTTTCTGGAGTCGCCTCTTATTTAGGGCGAGGATAATTAACACTACCTATGTTAATTTAGTCCAGCACTACATCTGCGCATCAAAACACTAAATACTTAAATAATTAATATACTTACAGTGTCTTCTCAATACATTCTTGAGAATACTATTTACGTTCGTAAGAACATACATTTATTTCTTAAGAAAAGTAACGTACAAAATTTCAATACCAGAAATAAAGATATTCTAGCCTAGTTCCAGGCTTCAGATTGCGAAAAGTAGGAAAATCGTTAATGGGAAATTGTATTCGTATTTTCAATAAATTACCACAGGGTTTGCAGAACTCCCTGTACATAAACTTAAATCGTATGTCAAAGTAATTTTAATGAAAAAGGGCTATTACACTGTTAATGATTATTTAAATGATAGTAATGTATGGCATTAAATTGTTCCAGCTCTGACTTGCTTACACGTTTTGTAAAATTTATTTGAAAAAGAGGCAGTGACCGAGTTTCTCGCGCTGCTTATTCTCGGCACTAGGCCAGACTTGTCCCGAAGCAGTGGTAGGTTCAAATATTGGGACGTGTAAAAGTGCCTCCTGGGGCCTATTTGCAGAAATACAAATTTTAACTGAATTAAAATCCTTAAACACCTAATAATCGAACAAAAATGTAAAATTTATTAATTTTCCATTTACAGGCTGCGAATGCAATGACTGCGACGTTGTATCTTTTGGCAAGTAATCAGGAAAAACAAGACAAACTAAGAGAAGAATTAAATTCAAATTCGGAGAAACGGCCGTATCTGAAAGCTTGTCTTAAGGAGTCATCAAGACTGATGCCAGTGGTCGCCGGGAATTTCAGGATGACAACTAAAGATCATATTGTTTTGGGATACGCATTACCTAAAGGGGTAAAAGGATATTTAATTTTTTAACAACTGTTTGTAACACATTTATTTTATAAGTTTTATCTTTCAGTGGTAATGGAATCAAAACAGTTATAAACAAAACATCCGGTGTTCCTTACCAAAATTACTATCGACTCTACCAAAACCATGATTATATACAATTTTTGTTTTAAAAAAGTCAAGTTTGGTATCTGTCGGTTGTTATTTTTGTTAACCATTTCATTAGTTTGGTACCTTCAATCTTATTTATAAATAATAAATAAACTACCTTTGTATTTAACCGACCTCAAAAAAGAAGGATTTTCTGTATTCGGGTAGTGTCTTTTTCATTCCAGATTTAAATTGGGTGACCTCTGCATTTTGTTCCACCACACCAAAATCGAAGTAGAACTAACCGAAATATTTGGCATACAGTCAAACAAAAAGAATAGGAATGTATCGAGAACTGACTTTTTTGGTTCGTTGGTTCAAAAAGATGGAAGTTAGATGTCTGCACAAACGCAAAACGTCATTTGTCATCGTAAATTCCAGTACATTTGAATATTGAATCATCGTCAGCCCAAATCACTGTTGGAAAAATATCTCCAATAATATTTATCCTAAGTCGACTAGGTATTCCTTGCAACATCTTTTATTACCCCACAGTGATGATAAGGAACCCCACGGCTGTACCAAATACATTGTCATGGCAGATTTTTTTCATTTTAGGCGCAAATATCGTTCATGCACCAAACGATGTCAGTTCAAGAGGAACATTTTCCAAAACCCAAAGAATTTCTTCCTGAAAGATGGATTGTGCCAAAAGATGATCCCCTTTACCACGGCAATGCTCATCCATTTGCTTACATGCCTTTTGGTTTTGGAGTAAGAAGCTGCATTGGTAACTATTTTTTATTTAATATGCTATGTATTAATTTGGGCATATCATTTGCCGACTTTAGTCCAAGCATTGTTTAGACGACCTCCGAAGTGGCGTACAGAGTGGTTTTCAAGGTGTCGCCTGCTCCGAGGTCTCGGGTTCGATTCCCGAACGGGTCAATGTAGTAAAAAAGTGTTTTTCTTCTCTAATATCCGTTTAGGGTGTTTGTGGTACCTCCGCTGTCTCTGGTTTCCAAAATACGAGCTTTAAATAGTTATTCAAATTAGTATCAGAACAATGCATGTGATGTTGTCCACATTTATTTTATTGTTAACTACAACAAGCGTAACACAGCGTAGATTTTGGTTCGACAAAGATATTGACAGTTATTTTTAGATGTTTTATTTATCACAAGATAATATGAGACATATTAATAAGAGATGGTTTTTTAAACGTAAACATAAATTAAACAAGATAGGTAATGTTATATTATAATATTATTTTTCCTGGTGGTAAAATAAGGTGGTATGATCATGTTTCATTCTCGTTAATTTTCATACAAATGTTCAACGCAAAAGTATACAAGTACTTGGGAATTAGTTATTTCAGAATTTTTGTTTTGAAGAGGCCAGTTTCCACTTTCGAAAAAATTCCAAACTCTTAGAGCTAGTTCAGTACCTCTAGCACAAAAAACTATCGATTTCGAATCGTTTGCGTATCGAAAGCAAACGACACAAAGTTCGTGCTTTGTTTTGTAGTTCTCGTTTTGACCGCGCGAGCGCTGTTTAAGTTTTCATACTAAATATTTCGATGGCGATACGAACACGCAAACGATTCGAATTCGATAGTTTTTTGTGCTAGACCCACAGACACGGCGGAATCCGCGCGGATGCGAACCGCGCGGTTCGACGGCGCGGATCTTACTCGTATTTACATTAGCGCCCATCATTCGTTCATACCTGTCCGCTACCACCGCCACTCAACCGCTGGAAAATGAATTCGTGCGAACGCTGCGCGGTGCTATTTGCTTGATGTGCCTAGACTCGTTCAGATGCTTCGTGAAAACAGCGCGTATTGGGCGGTGACACTGTATCGTTGGCACTGTTTCTTCAGTGGGTCTAGCACGAAAAACTAACGAATTCTAATAGTTTGCGTGTTCGTATCGCCATCGAAATATTTAGTATGAAAACTTAAACAGTGCTCGCGCGGTCAAAACGAGAACTACAAAAAAAGCACAACTTTGTGTCGTTTGCTTTCGATACGCAAACGATTCGAAGTCGATAGTTCTTTGTGCTAGACCCACTGGTGACAAGCTCAACCTCATATGAGTATCAGAAAATGCAATTTGTTTATTGAAGTAATTCATCAAACACATTCAAAGTGACATTCATAAATAGTAAAATAATTTTGGCTCAAAATTCTACAACTGAAACTGGTCATGGGTGAACCGCATGAGATCACGCAAAATTGCATGCACCCAATACTTTCGTTTATTTTTAGAGAAGTACACTAATCTTGCTTCTTCGACTGCCAATGTTGAAATAAAGCGGCTGTCACCCTACCCTACTTCTAGTCTGTACACTTTTCAATCCTTGCGGATTGGAACCGCGCGGTTTGTATCCGCGCGGTTTTCGCGGGTGCGTCTCATATGATATACAATCATTTGATATAATCAAACTTTAATAACGATCACTTTACGTAAAAATCATTTGTTACAAACACATGATATAATTTTGTTTGACATAACGATTACTTTACATAACATACAGTTAATTTAATACTATTTAGTATAACATTCATAACAAATAAAACATTTTGAAATAAAACTCATTTTATATATCGTTCATTTGTTATAAAATTGTTTGTTATACGCATCATTTCGTAAATCTATTATTTGAGATAAAAACGTTTAAAATATTGATTAAAATAAATAACCGTACTGACTGACATACATTGCTGAAATTAAGAATTTGGTTGAATCCCGACTCGCCGTGGTCTTTCCGCCGTGGTACTTGTCTGCCCTACACTAGAATGCAATTCAAAAGCCGGAGGCGCGGAGGGAGTGCAGTCCTCGCTCGCAGTAACGAAGCTTGGGCGCCTGGGTGAGCTGTAGCGGCTGAGGCTGGTCACCCGACCAGCAAGCCGAAGCTGCGGAAGCGAGTGTGGGTACCAGAGATTTGTTACGCAAGGGCGGAATGACTGCACTTCCCGCAGCGCCGGAGAAGAGCAAAACAAATGCATGCATGCTTGCCTGCTTGCCTCTATGCATGCTTGTTTGCCTGCATACATGCTGCTTGCCTGCATGCATGCTGCTTGCCTGCATGCATGCTGCTTGCCTGCATGATAGCATGCATGCCAGCTTGCATACATGATGATTGCCTGCAAGCATGCTGCTTGCCTGCATGCATGCTTGCTTGCCTGCTTACGTGCATGCATACCTCCTTGCCTGCGTATTTAAGGCCTTTCGTACTCTTAAAGATTCGGAATATATGGTATTTTCTATTTGGTATCTTTAAATTCTGCATTCTGGCAACATTGTATCAAGAAATCATTATCTGTTTTAAATGTTATATAAAAAGAGTGTAATCGTAAATGAACGTTATACTAAATGTTATTATACTGAATAAAATTATTTATTTTTAGCATTATATCATGTGAATGTTATGTTAAATGGATAATATGCTAAAAGATTTTGTCCCAACTGTTACTTATACGTTTTAAAATTATGTTATTTAATTTTATATCTTTCCATCATTATATTTAAAAAGTGTTATATTAAGCAAAATTATATTATTTGATTGTATATGTTTTGATATTTATACCATATGTTGTTATACTATATATTACACACCCGGTTTTCGCTGTGTCTGAACTAGCTCTTAAAATAGTGACCATGAAAGTTTGAGTCAGCGAAATGTTAAAATAGTTTATTTTAAATGGCCGTTAATGATCACAAACCACCTATGGTCTTTGTTAATGATATACATAATGTTGCATTTTATATATATTTTTGTTCATAGTCAGTAGAAAACTAGTAATCAGTCAATATCATTTCTGGCCGCCGAATAGCAGAATTAGAAATGGAGACGTTACTGACACGAGTCATTCAGAACTTCAAAGTGGAATGGTTCGGACCGCCGATAAAAATTACTGTGTCTTCTATAAACTACATCTCGGGTCCATTTAATTTCATCTTTAAAGACGTATAAATGAAATGACATACTTTGTTTTTTTGATGTTATAAACTATTTCTAACGGCACGGGTTGATGATATGTACCTATATAAAACAGTTTTGAATACTTGAGTTTTTTATTATAATACCAGCTGTTTTATTTCAGCTGAACGCCGGGAATTCAGAATTTAAAACTATCTTATATAAACCGTTTAGTTTTCCGAGACACAAAATAGCCTATGTACTACTCCAGCGTGTAACCTATCTCTGGGCCAATTTTAATCCAAATCCGTCAAATTGTTGATTTAGTAACAAACATCCAATTAATTTACTTTAAAACTGCTTTTGAGGTCAGATCTCAGTCGAGTTTTTCAGTCAGTTTTTCATTATACCAAAGCTTTGCTTAGGTACAATGTATTTTTGTCCCTGCCAGCAATTTTATTCTTCTTCCAAGGCAGAGGTGCAATCTGAATTGTAAACACTGCGCCGTCAAACAAGCTTTGTGACTCGTAGCCAGCCCCGCTGCACCTTTCTGCATAAACATTTTCCCGACGGCATCACGGCAGTTGCAGATCTTCGGATTTGAATAAACGACCAATACTTAATACTGACTGTAATCCCGAGTCTTGCATATTGATTAGGATCTGAATTCCCTTTATTGCGATGCCTTTGGCAACTTTCATTACATACGGATCAGACAAAAGAAGCGTTTCAGAAACAACGTCAATTTTTCTTGGTGGCTTAATGGTATAGCGCCGCGCCCGGCATGCGAGGAGATGCGGATTCGAGTCCCGCCTGAGACATAATTTTTCAAGTTTAAATACTAATATTAATATTCTACTAATATTCGACGACCATTTGGATCAGCGGTAGTAAACGCTGCTTCTGAGCCATGGGTCGCGGGTTCGATCCCCGCACAGTACAAATATTTGTGTGCATGAACATGTCTATTTGTACTGGTCTGGGTGTTTTTTATATATTTATAAGTATGTATTTACAAAAAAAAAAGTATATAAGTAAGTTTATCGGTTGTCTAGTACCCCATACGACAGGGTACTTAATAGTAGCTTAATTTGGGGCTAGATGGCTCTTTGTGGCCCAGTAAGGCATGTCCTAAATATTTATTTATTTATTTATTTTATTTATAATATTATAATTATTGCAAATAAATTGCTTCAATATCATATAAAGTAGTATATAAGTTAGTTTACCGGTTGTCTAGCACCCATCAAAACCCAAGCTACTTAGTAGTAGCTTAATTTGGGACAGAGGGCCCATTTCAGCTAACCAAATCGTATCACAATCGTAATTGAATAGCAGGTTTTTGACAGTTCTAGTATGGGCTAAATGTCATAATCGTACAATTCAATCACGCTCGAACTGCAGTTGAAATAGCTGAATAAGGCCCATGGCTCCTTGTGGCCCAGAGTGGCATGTCTTAAAAATATTATTTTAGCGTATACCTACATATGGCAAAATCCTCCACTTCGAGAGATTATAGACATCAGTTGTAGCAGCAGTAAGTAGATTGTTGTGGAGCTGATGATAATGAAGTTGAAGAATGATGATGTTGAAGTTGAAGAACTGATTATGTGCAGGCATATGGTAAATTGTGTAGACTGAATAGGCACAAAGTTAACTTTATTTGTATGATGGACCCTCCGGTTCGTATCTCAGCTTGCGGTTAGCTGAGATAATGCGATTGGGTTACAACAACAATAGGCCTTGTATCTGATAATTAAATTGTAACCCAAGGGATAAGCAAAATTGAAACTAATTAAGAATATTATTAGGTTAACGTAGTAACGTTAAATTTTGGGATGATGAAACAAAAGAGTGATAAACATTTTTTAAATCTTCAACAATATCTCTAGGCCAAAGTAGTATCATAATCATAAAAAAAAGAAAACAGTTATAACTATTATGAAATCCTTTGAAACTCAATTAATTTTAACGACATTAAAAGTGCAACGATGGCGCTCTTTTACATTATTGGTATATTTTTTTAAGTTCTTTTACCAAAATCAACTTCGTAATTTATAGTTCCCGCTCAAGAGACCGGTCATTTCTCTCTGTCAGTCAATCACTTAGTCTGAGGTTGCACTATTAGCTAGGCGAGGCTTGTTTGTTTCATATTCGATAGTATATTTCTACGCGAGTAAGGCAAAACCTATTACCTATCTTGAGGTATAATTGAAATTAGTTTGCTTGCGAATTTGATTGTTCTATCCCGACGTTTAAACACTATGGCGTTCATGGTCCACGCGTAGACTAAATCCGTAAATATGTTTTTGATTTTAATAAAATAATTTTCCCAGAATACTGTTAAGCGAACAATATCATTGATTCTTATAAAATAAACACCAGAAAAGCTAGCTAGAAGTGTGATCAAAGCTTTAGAAATATAAAGATCCGAACCAATGTTCTCAAGTCATTTTTCTTCTCAACACATTACACTTCATACGTCCAAGGGGGACGTGCTTCTGTATACGACTTAACTTTTCGACATGGGTCTAAACCCACATCGGTCAAACTTATACGAAGATTGACTGAGTTAGTTTCAATCTTGTTTAATAAGAAAATCTTTATTCAAGTTACTTTCCATATCTTTAGTAAACCATCACTTTTTGACACCTTACTTATTAACACGTTCTTGGAAAGCGTTTCACATGCAATCGTCATCATGTTGAACCTACTAATCGACCAAAACAATTAGGTATTTGACTAAGACGTCATTGGCAGGAGATAATTAATAATGGTTGTCCTTGGGTGTACTTGTGTAGTGCGCACAGGGATAATCGACGGTTGATGTCACATTACATCATTTAGATAAATGTTGTCTAAAGGGCCTCTGCGAGTTGGCCTCGGACCCTCGTATGCCTTCCAAAGGTCCGGGACACCATAGCCCCGTGATTGGAAAATAATAATAAAAGTTTATTATTCTTATTTCTAATTATCTCATATATTCGTACACAAAATATGCTTCACAATAATTGCGATTGAGACTACATAGTGAGTATTTTAAAATACTCGTAGCAGATGAGGAAAAAGACGCGGTACAGGCACCGAAACCACATTTCAATCAATGCTGTAATTATTTTGGCCGTATAAGTAGTTTACCAATCCACTGCTGCACGTAGCTTAGAACTCTCTAAAAAATGTTTGGGATCAGAACAATTTATGTGATATTGTTCACATTAACGAACTATTCTTTCTTTTTGTCTCACGTCCTATACATGTTATTTTAAGTAAAGGGAAACCTGTAATTTGCCTTTCTAGATTTAAGTACTTGATATAAGAAATATTTGTATGTTACGCAGTTGGTTTTCTAAATAAATAAATAATTAATATTTATTTTATGATCAATACAGTACGTCATTAATGCAAGCAAACTGTGCAATAAAAATAATAATAATTTAAAATATTTTTTGAATCATGCCACACTGGGCCACACAAAGCCATCTAGCCCCAAATTAAGCTGCTACTTAGTAGCTTGGGTTATGGGGTAATAGATAACCGATAAACTTACATATATACTTTTTTTTGTAAATATATACTTATTGAACATAGGAAAACATCCAGACCAGTACAAAGAGACATGTTCATGACAAATATTTGTACTGTGTGGGGATCGAACCCGCGGCTCAGAAGCAGAGTTTACTACCACGTCAAAATCATAATTAAATGTGGACAACATCACATACATTGTTCTGACCCCAATTTAAATAACTATTTAAAGCATTCGTATTTTGGAAACCAGAGATAACGAAGGTACCACAAACACCCAGACCCGAGAAAATGTAGAAAAACCCATTTTTTCTACATTGACCCGTTCGGGAATCGAACCCGGGACCTCGGAGCAGGCGACACCTTGAAAACCGGTGTGTACGCCACTTCGCCACGGAGGTCGTAAAGTAATTATTTAACACAAATTGTTCGTCCCGGCTTGGAACGGGTTTACCAATCAATAAAATACAAGAGATGGTCTTTTTATGGCCCTATTAACATTTACACACATTTCATGTATATTTGAAATACATGTTTTATTTTCACAACTTATCTTGTCAAACATTTCTTCAATATAAACTATATCCTGACTATTCCTGACTATTATAAATACAACAATATATATCCAATTTGATACACTCGATTGAGGATTACGCGCGTACATAAAATTTGGTGATATATTTTTGTTTACATAGATTAACCAGTTGACAGATGGTATTAAAATTAATCGTTAGGGCATTACTAATACAATCATACCTACTCTCTGTGAGGGTACAAACATTTCGCAAAATCCAATATCCACCGTGTCGGGGCGAACTTGATCGGCGTTGCCCTGTTTGCGCTTAGCAGACAAGCCACATATCGCTACCTTAGTAGTATAAGGGATCATGTCAAAAATTTGGTAAAGTGAGATTTTAAACGGGCACAACCTGAAATTCTCTACCGGTTAGCATTTAAGATCTCATTTTATCAAAATTTTGACTTGATCCCTTATATTACTAAGGGAGGGATCTATAACTAGATCTAAAACCTTGACACAAGTAATTTCATTTTTTGACCGCCGAAAAATAAAGAAGGTACTGAAGTTGGCGAGTTTTGTATTGGAATAATGTAGACAAATGTTAGACAATTACATTTACTAGAAAAAAGTATCCTATCCATTTTACTTATACACTATTTGACAAACATATAAAAATGGTCCATGGGGTAAAAGATCTTGGTGTACAGTTAGACAGTGGACTGTACTTCGAATCGCATATAAATAAGATCGTTGCTAAGGCATACAAACTACATGGTTTCATTTTTCGCCAGGGTGTAGGCTTTAAAAGTGAGACCACCCTAAGACCCGAGTTCACCAACATTTAAACAGCCGGTAAACAAAGAGTGACGATTAATTTGACACAATTCCCATACAAAATATGTCAAATAATATTTTAAACGCTGTTTAAACTTAAACGTCTGTTGGTGAACTCGGGCCTTATACTATTATATAATGCTTATGTAAGATCACAGTTGGAATATGCCTCGACTGTATGGAATCCGCAGTATTTGAAGTATATTGACCTGTTGGGCATCCAGGCAAAGTTTATAAGACGCTTAAAATATAAGTTTAGAAATTGTAAAATCTCAAAATTTCAGTCTTTGTTAAGCCGCCGTGATCAACGTGATCAACTATTTTTGTACAAGATTATCAACAATGTAATTGACAGGCCTTACTTACTAGCTAAGTTATTTTTAAGTGTTCAAGTCTTAGATTGCGATTTAAAAGCACTTTTTTACTCCTGTTTGTAGATCCAGATATCGTAAAAATAGTTTTATTATAAGAAGTACAAATCAATATAACGCAGCCTACAGTCACATAGACATTTTTCACGAGAGTATGGTGAGATATCGCCGTCTTTTAAAATCCACTTAAATTTAAGCCCTCTTTTGTAGTTAATATTGTCTTGTTAGCATAGCTGGCTTTTCTCCCAGCATACGTGTCTCTTTTAATATTTTTTTTGTAATAACTAGCATTGGAAACTTTAAATGCTTATGTAAAAACTATGTATCGTTAGCTTTATGTAATATTATAACGCTGTTTGTTTCCTTAATAAAGATAAAATAAAAATAAATTAAAAATAAACTTTTTGGGTTTTCACTACTTTATTAAATAACATCATCATTATCACTGGCCTAATAAGTCCACAGCTGGACACAAACCTCAAAAAAAGTCTATCAGCGTAAAAGAGAATACTAATCGTGCATTCACTGCTGATAGAGCAGCTGTAACTAAAGCTGCTATGAAATGGGGACTACCGTTTCTTTGCTCACCAGTTGGCGCCACTGTAGACTGAGGTCCGGAGGTATAGCTGTCAAAGGCGATTGGCGCTCTTGAATCTAATTAAGGTTTATTATTTATCAATAACTATCTTGATATCAACAAACTAACTTCTGAAATAGTTGCTCTTGAGGCCGCCTATTTTTGCGCTTTTTCTTAATTCCGCTTTTAAAGCGTTCACATTAATCGCCAAATAATCCATAATTGCGATATTTTACCAAGGAGATCACTTTCCAGCAGGTAAATTAAAGAAATTATAATTTATGCAACAAAGCCCGCTAAAACCAGTGAAAAATGAATGATATTGGACCTCACGCGACACTAGCGCCTCTAGTGGTTTAAATACCGAGCCAAGATCTCAGGGTCCCAGGTTCCAATCCCGAGTCGGGTACCAAAAAGTTTCGAATTTTCGAACGTTGCTCGGTTTTGTGATCACCAACCCGCATTTGGCAAGCGTGGTGATTATGCCAGTATACCCATCATTGCTTTGGTAACTTGAATTCAATAATGGAGGCCTTTTCCCTGCAGTGGGATGATGAATTTACTTTTTTTTTTAAGATAATCGCACTGCAGCAGTCGATGTGATGGCCGAGACATCCGTGATCACAGCCACAAACGCAGCGACGAATCGTATTAAAGAGAATGCAAGGGCTGATGTAAAATACTTTATTACAATACAAAGTGTATTTAAGGATTTAACTTACGTTAAATAGGATAGTAGATTATTTTCATCGCGTCACTTCGAACAATTGACGAAACCAATTCATTGCAACACTTCATTTTATTTTTCAACTTATTGATAAACCCATGATAAAATACAGCTTTTTAGTACTACCACAGTAAGTTAATATTAGTGCTACTAACAATCTCTGACTGTAATTTTAACCGTGTATAGATAGACAGAAAATGAACAAACGGACATGTCAAAACTATAAGGGTTTCTTGTCTTTCCAATTAATACCCTCACCTTTCTCAGTTAGTAAAATCTTTTTTCTCTCCCATGAATGCTTTTAAGTGCTGCCATCTGAAAACACTTACGCTGAAAGGATAAAAATATTACCACAATATGTCGGACTTAATCCTGTTGTTTTAGTAAAGTGTGTTCCGAGCACCTTAGAAGGCGAACGCCATACCATGTTAGTTTAAAAATCAGAATTATAAAGTACTGGCTGTTACCAGCGATTTTGAACGCGTAATGAATTTGACATTATCCCACAGAAACCGTACCTATTTTTTTCCTGGATATAAAATAGCCTACAAAGTAATCTTCGGGTGAAATTTTAACCATCTTCCAAATTTTAATACAACAATCTACGAATGACGTATTTTTTTCTTTTAGTATAGCCTAAAAATGTCAAGTTATAGCACCTAGAAAATGACCGCCAAAAATCTAAAATTTTTAATATAGCCTCCTAGCAAAACCCTTTTTTTACGCGATGCGCATCTCTTTAATTCATTACGATACTATTAATTAGTTGTTACATTCTCCCTTCATACCTTCACAGGCTTAGGACTGTAAAAATTGAAAACTATGTTGCGAAAAATATTTTCGGGTGAAAACTTGTCCTACAGTTTTTACTTCAAAATTAGGCAGATGAAGACAAAGTCATCCTGTATGCTATTACAAATTAAATGGAAATTTCATCAAGATCCGGTGAGTCCCTCTGGCGTGATTAAGAAACAAACATCCGTCCAAAAATTCGCATTTATAAAATTAGTAAAATTATTGGTGTAATCCTGGGTTCGAACCCCGAGTCAGCCACGAAAAAAAAATTAATTTTCGAATATTGCTTGGGTTTGTGATAACCAACCCTTATTTGGCAAGCGTGGTGATTATGCCTGTACCCATCATTGGTACAACAACTTGAATTCAATAATAAGATACAGGTACTTTTTTTTAAGCAGTTTTGTATTCCTGAATAAAACGACGAAAATGATTAAATCATATTATTATCTACTTAGGGATTCTCGCACTTTGATGATAGTAAAGTAAAGTAACAGCCTATAATCATTCCACTGCAGGGAAAAGGCTTCCATCATTGAATTCAAGTTACCATAGCAATTATGGGTACAGGCATAATCACCACGCTTGCCAAATGCGTGTTGGTGATCACAAACCCGAGCAATGTTCGAAAATTTGAAACTTTTGGTTGCCCGACCCGGGGATCGAACTTAGGACCCCGAGATCTTGGTCCGCTATTTAAACCACTAACTAGACCAACGGGGCGTTTGATGACATTATGACCTAATAGGATGTGGTTATATTGCTACCTACCTATCGGAATTTGAGTTTTGTGATTGGTTCAGTATTTCTTATTATCAATATTATTATTATGGCCGGTACCACACGGCAAACGAAACACATAGGATTTTTTATTTGCCCGATCGAACTCTTGAACCCGAGATCTTTGCCCATTACTTCATCAACTAGTTCAAAGGGGCGTTATAATATTGACATACTTTAATATGTACTAACTGCAAGACTCAAAGTTGAGATCAAAATTCACATTAATCTCATACCTAGAAAATAGTTAGTTAATAATTTTTAAACCGCTGTCCGCACAGTCATTAAATGTACCTTATTTTAGAAGTGTATAGGTACTGAATGAATATGAATATGAAGCTGACATTATGCGAAATTGAATAAAAAATAATATAAGCCACGTTGGACGAAGTAAAGTATGTAGGTGCCGGCAAATCGATAAAACAGCGTGTGTTGACATTGAGTAGATCGCTTCGAGGTAAGGGCGAATTCTACAGACTACAAATAATCGTAACCCTATACAGAATGACTTTTTCATCACCTTCCAAGTTTTTAGGGTTCCGTACCCAAAGGGTAAAAACGAGACCTTATTACTAAGACTTCGCTGTCTGTCCGTCTGTCCGTCTGTCCGTCGCTCTGTCACCAGGCTGTATCTCAAGAACCGCGATAGCTAGACAGTTGAAATTTTCACAAATTATTTATTTCTGTTACCGCAATAACAACAAATACTAAAAACAAAATAAAATTAATTTTTTGGTACGGAACCCTTCGTGTGCGAGTCCGACTCGCACTTGGCCAGTTATTTAAATATGTAGGTCAAGTTTTCAACCAGAACTTATTTTTCGCAACATACTTTTAAATGCTTAGGTCTGCCTAAAGCCTGTGAAGGTATGAAAAGAAAATCAAAAACTTATGAATAGTATCGCAATTCGTAATAAACGAATGAGATGCGCATCGCGTAAAAAAAGTATTGCTAGGAGGCCGTATCAAAGATTTTAGATTTTTGGCGTAAAATTTCTAAGTGCTTTGACATTTTTGTACTGGAATATACTAAAAGATAAAATATAACGTCATTTATTTTTTATCTCGTAGATTGTTATATTAAAATTTGGATGGTGATGGAAATTTCATCCCGCATAAAAAATTAAAACTAGATACACGTTCCTTAAAATCGACACTTCAAAATGTGAGTTATCTGAAATGCTTTTAATCGATAAAAGGTATAATGTTATTTGTACGTCATGTAAGTACTTTTTCATGTAGGTTAAACTAATAAATACATAAATGTGGACAACACCATAAAAAAAGACTCTCTTCACCTCTCCCCTTTAAGTTGATGCCACGATAATAGCGAAATCCTCTTTTTCGCAGCCACAGAAATGCCTTTGTCCAGCTGTGGTATAATATAAAAAAAACTGGTGATGATGATTAGTTTGATTAAAATGATTTATGAAAAGAGACTTTCAAAAGAATTATTACACAGCAACCGCATAATATTATGTTAAGTAAAACATGTGATATATCGCAGTACAGAACTTTATCTTTTAAAGGCCGTTTCGTATAAATCTCCCCAAAGTGGCCGGACATGCTAACCTCCATTACCAATATTGAAAGTTCTGCGTGCGCGGACGGCCTACGCTCCAAGCTTTTACCGTTATTAACGCATAAGTTTACATAGCTGAAACAACCCGCATTTTTATCACATTATTTATAGTGATATTGGAAAAGGCGCATTGCTTCATTCGAATGGAGTGAGCGACAGATGAACGATAGGCTTTATTGAATGTATGAATACGCCAATTGTGTAAGGCACAGTGCGTTTGGTACATTTTCTGTTTAGATATATATAACAATAAGACCAATGGATAATCGCGATAGGATTTTTAAAATACAGATAAACGACCGATGAATATAAGTTTACGTTTTAAGATGGCATTATTTATAATTATTTAATAATCTTTTATATTATCAAAAAATAAAACAAAAACAAATCAAAATTCCTTTGTTTGGTCCATATCATACCTATGTACATAGTTGTGGGACATCCCTTTTAAGTAAACTTGTATTAGGAGGATTATTATGCTTTATTTTAACGTAGGTGTTACAGAAAAAGTTCTGGTAATAACATGTATTTTATTTTATTTATGTGTGTACTGTATACGAAATGTATGTACTATCAACTAAACCATATTAGATAATTCTTCAATTTTATGCCTTCAGAGGGTTTGTGTAAAAGGAAATGTTTGATAATTGTATGAAAAAAGCACTGTTTAACAAATCCGTACAAGGCCGGAACGAACAGCTAGTTTAAAATACAAACAAAAATGAATTGAATGAACGTTAAAGTCTGCAGTCGATTAAAACTGCGTCGCAGCCATTTCCGCCGACTTCCAAATTTACATGCACGCTAACTTAGAGATTTTATCTAACTTTTCATGAAGTATTATTACCAGAAATTATTAGGACCAAAAAAGATGTATACTGCCAGTCTAAAAATTCTTTGGTACAATCAGTGGCGATAAAGGTATAATCACCTTTTTGGATAAGCCCGACAATTCAAATCAAATCAATGGCCATGTCCTCTTGTAAATTGCTTGAGGTAGGCCTTCCTTATGTTACGCTACAAATCTCTGTCCTGGGCTTTACCACTGTAGCCGCTGCCATCAGTTCTTTTAAGATCATCAGTCCATTGAGTCACAGGGCGTCCTACACTACGCCTGCCCTGCTTGAGAGGCCTGTGTTCAGAAGAAATTTTAAAGTTAGCTTAATTGAACTAAATATTAGAAATTTCTCAGAAATTTAGTAAACACCCTCATTCTGAAACTGTAACAATACAAACTTTACGATTAATACGAACTAAGTCTATCATTTATAACTGTGAGCTTTGTGGTTTCACCAATTAAGCAAACCTGTGCGGTATTTAGGCCATGATTATACGTTAAACTAAGGGTTAAGTTAGTTATTTAGGTGCTTCACCCTTATAGCGGAGTTCATAAATAAATAAACAGCTGACACTCTACTGCAGAGAAATCTAAATCAACGGGTAAAATATAAATACTATTTGGATCAGCGGTAGCACAGATAATATAATACTAGTGCGGTAGTAAACGCTGCTTCTGAGCCATGGATCGCGGGTTCGATCCCCGCACAGTACAAATATTTGTGTGCATGAACATGTCTGTTTGTACTGGTCTGGGTGTTTTCTATGTATTATAAGCATATATTTACAAAAAAAAATATTTAAGTAAGTTTATCGGTTGTCTAGTACCCCATACGACTTAATAGTAGCTTAATTTGGGACTAGATGGCTATGTGTGGCCCAGTGAGGCATGTCTTAAAAAAAATTGTTGCTGAGAATATCTGTATATTTAACTGTAAAACGCTGTTTGTCTAATAAATAAATAAATAAATAAATCTTTACGGGAGGCCTTGCTTAGCTGAGATGAAGATGATTATGATGACCTTCAGTAATCTTAAAATGTTTACTACTATTGTCATATATGAGAAACTTTTTTATGAGTGGGTATAACACTAAAAGAAAGGTTGTAAATTAAATCAAGGTGTGTATAATTTTACTAGAATACAAGATAAATGCTACTACTTTACTTTTTTGTATTTAAATAGTCTGGAATCGTTTAATAAAGTATCGTGTGGCAACACGTCCTGTCCAAAAATTCTTAGGTAAGTTAGTTTACAAGTATTCACCTCTTACTAACGTTAACTTAAAAATATAACTAAGTTTAAATTTGAACTGACTTTATAATTGCAATCTCTAATGGAGTTTTCATGTCAAAATTTACATTTCCATTTACTTAAGCGTGAACTATTTTAATAACTCTACCGGAGTAATTTATTTAATTTCCCCAGTCGAATGCATTCGGTCATTCTCATTTCTCTTAAATTGTGTTTGGAGCAGTTTTGCGATAACATCTATTAAAAGTTGCGGTTTTCGTGTCGAAGCTTCTCTATTTTAGCCATTTATTTAGCAATTTCAGATAGTGCTTATTTATTGGTTCGTTATAAAGAAATGAAATAGTGGCTCCCCAGCCAAGTGATCAAGGAATTGGAATATTTGATATCGTGTCGCGTATTAATATTGCAACGCATACGCTCATGATGACTCGGCTAGGGCTGGCATAAAGAATCATGATATCATGACAGTTATTTGATTTGGGATTTATACCATGTTCCTTATTTATTATGAGTTTCCGAACTCTCTTTCTCGAACTTCGTTTTCCCGTGATCATGGCGCTTGCAACAGTACCGAAATATCGGAAACTCATAATAAATAAGGTACACGGTATAAATCCCGAATCAAATAACTCTAGTGATAGTGACCATGAAAGTTTAAATCATGATATCATAGTATTACACTATCCGTACTAATATTAATACATAAGAAATTTCCCGTTACAAAAATAAATCTATGTAAAATGCAAGTAATCTTCAATGATGCGCATTCATGTTTTACAGCCCCAAGTCTTGGATATAGGAGCTTTCAGATCCGTTAAGCTCATATAGCCTATTTGCAGCCTGATGTATTTCCTAGGCACATCTACATTCAGACAAAATAGACCATTCATGTATTCATGCAACTTTTTAGTTTTTAATTTATTATAAGTACATAGATTTATTTACGAAATAAACTCGCTTTTTTTTTGGATTCTATTTCATTTATTGCGACGTTTCGAATACTTTATAGCATTCGCTGTCATGAATACGAATAAAAAAACACTAGAAAATGCTTAAAAAATGCGTTCGGAATTTAATTTTATTTCCCAAAAAACGTGAGTTAAATCCGTGAATAAAACTTTTACTTCAAGAATAACTTTTTTTATTCTTATAATATAAGTATCTTAAGGACCACAAATTTCTTATAGCGTAACGACAGCATTATCCGTCTGTAAAAGGCAGTGAGAGTAATGTAAGTATCTGCACGTCCGACACACCGAGTGGTAGACTCGTGTGGTTATTTAATTTTCAGTATTGAAAGAACGTACCATTTGTACTAAGTACCCGTATTAAATAACATTTTAAGAACAAATATGAACAACTAGCAGTTGCCCGCGACTTCGTCCACGTAATTTTTTGTTATTATGACCGCGATTATTTTTGCAACATTTCTCACTGATGTTTCGTTCCTATTGGTCGAGCGCCTTCCTCGATAAATGGACTATCCAACACAAAAAGATTATTTTCAAATCAAACCACTTTATGAGATTAGCGCGTTCAAACAAAGAAACAATCTCTTCAGCTTTATAATATTAGTATAGATGCTATATTTTTACACAATCATTATCAACAAGAGCGCCCATCAGTTGACAGAGACTAAGCGACGAGAGAGGGGAATGGAAAAAGAAGAAGGGTTAAAAATCGCAGTTTAGGCAATTTAAAGCCCTTTCGGTCTTGGGTTTGATACCCGGGTCGAGTAACAACAGTATCGATTTTTCAAACATTGCTCGAGTTTGTGATCACCAATCCGCATTTGGTGATTATGAATGTACCCATCATTGCAGTGGAAACTTGAATTCAGTGATGGAGGCCTTTGCCCTGCATTGGGATGAGTATGGGTTGTCAGTCAACTTTACTTCTTTTTACAACTTGACGAAGGTGAATGAAGAACGAAGAGAAGTTCGAATAAGTATTTCGAGTAAGTTCGATAGAGTAGTCCTAGTCACCCAGTCAAATAAAAGGTTGTGGCAAACAAAAATCGAATGTCTTGCACCGACTCAAAGTTGATCGAGTTTTCTTTCTTATTTTATTTTAATTGGTTTAGTTTTGTTAAGGTTTTTATAAGTAACCGAAGCTGGGCAGCTCAGTATAGGTTTACAACTATACCGTTTATAATCTCGCGTCATTTATTTGAGTAAATAAGTACTTGAGAAAATGAAACGAGATTATTGTAAGGGCATTTATATGTGGAGACTTTTTAAAAGTTTTTTTTTACTTGGCATACATAATAAATATTTAATATAAAATATCCAGCTGGCATTAATTTATTTTATTGGAAATAAGCTACCTTATTCCAACAAAATAAATTAACGCGTCGGTTCTGAAGCATGTTTTCGTGCATCCGCTCTGAAGTACTAGATAAGTATTATTTATAAATATCATAAAAATAAAATGCTGGTGTGCAATTTAGAATAAGATTTTGCATCGAATTAATAATATGTCGTCAAAAGTTAAGCGACGACACCCTTGGCAGTGTCAAATTGGTTCGTTGAATATTCATGTCGATAAGTCTCTCCAGTTCATTTGCCATTTCTAAACTCTTAAGATAAATACAGTCTCTGTAATGATAGAAGACAATGCTTCCTTTTCTAAAAGCGTACCTGAACTGAGAATACGATCTGAAATAAAAAGGAATATCTTATCGAATCAGACAGGCACAAAGTCTTGTAATAGGGTATGTAAACCTTTGAATGCCTCATGGAATTGCGAAAGTAATATTTATGGCCTTTGTTTTACGACTATGTTTTGAACGAGGCTTTACTCACACTGAATTTCATTTTGATTGTGTTTTGATGTACAATGGGGAATTAAACGCGATAAAAATTTCAAGCAATTTAATTATATACATAATTAAATTGCTTGAAATTTTTATCGTACCCTGATCAAACAGTCCTAGATTAAAGCAAATGTTAACGCTTACATGTTTTTGTAAAATTGTTTTTGGTTTCAAATAAATAAATAAAAAACATAACAAAATAAATACTGACCTATAAGACATTGATTACTATAAATCAACCTGTGACCACTTTAAGTGTGACCTTACAATGTTTGAGTAAATAAGCTTATTTATGAATTTTGAAATTGCCAAAATCTTTAGTAATAAAAATCATTGTGATGTGATACACCAAGTAGATAATAACCATTTGCACTTGTCACCGACTATCAAAATTAGTGCAGTCTAACAAAACACCTGAGTTATGGCGAAATGCTGCTTTTGGTGAGGCTTATTTCCGCTTTCCTAATACAGTTTGTTTATTTTATTTAAAATTTAAGTTACGACATTCGTCTTTTTGCAATAAATATTCTATCTACACCCAGCTATAGACTGATATGAGCAGATAGTGACGATGATGAATCATTCTCGTGTTGATTTGAATCAGGAAATGAATCTACCAACGCTTATAAGATCGCATATCCCTAATAAACACTAATAACAAAGATAATAACACTGAAGATCCTAATACTAAATATAAATTGGCCTCTTGAACAAAAAACATTTCCAACGAAAATCTGTTGTGTCAACACCGCAAAATGCTTTCGTATTCAATGTTCTAAATTAACATAATTTTATGACAGCTCCATCCTGCGACAATGTTGAGATAGGAATACAATTTTAAAAGCGGCGAATTACCTGTATCATTCGCGCGTAATGTAACGTGTTACGAAACGAGCGTAAAAGCTGATTCGCGTAAAACTCGAGCGCGTACGTTCCAAGGGAGTAATTCATCTACAAACAGTGTTGCCAGAAACCATACAAAGATCTCGTAAAACAGTGTTGCTGCTGTTATTTTTTTTTATTTAATGAATTCGATAAAGTATTTATTTAGGATGAAGGTTTGAGAGTTTAGCACTTGTATCATTTTTAATTACAATTTATTTGCGTACTTTGGGAAAGTGTTGTTGCGTATAAAAAAAAGAGAAAATTATCGAAAATAGGAGTTTTCAATTAGCGCACAGGCCAAGAGTCGGATGGCTAAGTGGCGTATTTTAGGTTTATAACTACACACATTCGTAATGTATGAGCAATTAAAATTAATGTAAATTATCAAGAAAGGAAGTGGGAACTCTTACCTCCTTCTTTTGTTTGTCTTCTTTTGTAAAAAGTTGATATTGCTTATCGTTACAGTAAAAAAGAAAATGCAGATTGTTACCTGCCTTGTGCTCTACCTGGTTCTCGATAGTTTTAAACGTTTCATTAGAATTTAATACACGGATAGTCCTCTGACATTTTGAATGTGAATGCAGAGTACAGTTGAGCCTAGAGTTCACTAAAAAAGTCTACAACGAGCAACCCGGTCAGTCGGCAAATGCCGTAACGTAAAGTTCGCTCAGAATAGTATTTTACGCCTTGTTTTTTAGTGTGTCTCCAATCTAACGTTTCAAACTCGAAATTCGTCTCTCGCTTAATACGCTAGGGACAAACTGAATGTAAATTTACGGCAACAACGAACAGCAACAATCACTAACTGATATTAGCGAGTTCTGCACATCGAACCTGGGGCGTATTATATTTTCCATACCCCTGCATGGTTTGCCATATTTCTAATTAGCGATTTACATGTGCAAAGCATTAACCAAATCTACATTCTGGAAAGCATTATGAACATCAATAACAGAAACATCATTTTCAGATCAATGACACAAACAATTTCGTAATTGGCATAGTTTGGAGCAAAAATGTTCAAAATTGAATAGTCAACTCCAATTTAAAGAATTTTTTAAATTAAAACCTATAAGAACGTATTTAAAATGGAAAATTATTGTGTGTTATACATTTTTGGATTTTAGATTCAGAAATTAGAATCTATAATCACTCCAATGATTGCAATTGTAATAACTAAAAAGACATCTACATCTATACGAACGTGTAATGGCTTTGTCATTACCTGTGTGAATCTATCAAAAGCGCTAAGAGCAAGAATTCATTAAAACAATTAGATTGTTAACTTTTTCTTCGTGTAATTTAAAAATATGTTTCCAAATTATACTTGGAGTATTTAGTGTAATGAAACATACATTTACGGATTTAACTAGCGCTAATCAGGATCTCATATTTTAGTTTATTACAACCCCAACTTTTCAAACACTTTACAGCGTTCAAAGGCACGTGTAGACTGTTAAAAGTTCAAAACTTCGGGTTAAATCATAGTATCATAATCATATAAATAACGCCCCGTTGGTTTAGTGGCTTAAATACCGGGCCAAGATCTCGGGGTCCCAGGTTCGAATCCCGGGTCGGGCAACAAAAAGTTTCGAATTTTCGAACGTTGCTCGGGTTTGTGATCACCAACCCGCATTTGGCAAGCGTGGTGATTATGCTAGTATGATAGAGGCCTTTTCCCTGCAGTGTGTTGATTATAGGCTGTTACTTTTACATATCAATAAAATTGGAGTATAAAATCCTAAAAACGAGACTTTAATCCGTAAAATTATTCTAAAATAATTTTAACGTATAGTGTTACGTATAAATATTCAACTAACCAATAAAGATAATTCGACATCAAAAGGTTTTCTAACAAGATAATTCGATTTCAGAATTATAAGGGATCATGTGAGAATTACTTAATGAGCATGATCGGCAGGATCACTCTTGACACTTGACTCAGCTTCAATTATTTACAATTAAATTCATTCACAATGTCGAATTCATTTAGTTCTGATAAATTTCACGAAAATATGAGTTTGACTTGGCAATTAAGAATACGCATTTAGATACGATTTGGCGCTAGTGTAGCGTTTAAGAGTTCCAAATACGCAAGTTTTCGATTTCAATTCTAATCCAGTAGGTCTGGCACGAAAAACTATCGAATTCGAATCGTTTGCGTGTTCGTATCGCCATCGAAATATTTAGTAGGAAAACTTAAACAGCGCTCGCGCGGTCAAAACGAGAACTACAAAACAAAGCACGAACTTTGTGTCGTTTGCTTTCGATACGCAAACGATTCGAAGTCGATAGTTCTTTGTGCTAGACCCACAGGTCGAAATGGAGTGTCAATAGTAGGCTTACTGATCGATATCGAATTTTACTACAAGCACCAGTTTTGATGATGATCTATTTAGTTCTATTTAGTTAGACTTTGTTAATCGATACAATAATAAGATGTACCTTAATATTATTAATAATATTAAGGTACATCTTATTATTGTATCGATTATATTATTGATACATATTATGTATCAATGATGATACCTACTTATGTACCTTATTATTTGAAAAAATAACGGTGTTAAAACACCAAAACTTCAGTTGGTGCCGAAATTACCAACAATCATCGTACATTGTTCAACAATAAATATCTAGATTGGAAAGATATTATATCAGTAACTATAATATAATATAGGTAGGGGGCGTCCATAAATTACGTGAGGTGTTTTTTTAATTTTCTGTCCCTCCCTCCCCCCCTGGTGAGATGTCATGAGATTTTATTTAACCCCATCCCCCATCCCCCAAACTCACGTGAGATTTTTCAAAATGTGGGTTTCTTACGTAAACTTGAATGAAATTATTTTCTTTCGAACGAATTAGTGAATCTTAATCGTATTAAGATTACGCTTAAGATCAAATCTTAAGCATGTAAATGTACAATCTGGATTAAATGGACCGAAATAGTATTTTTTTTATTTTGTTACAATCAGAAAAAAAATTGCGTGATATTTGCCGAGATCCCCCTTCTCTCCAACTTAAGATTAGATGAGATTTGACTCGACCCCCTCCCCCCCTTAAACATCTCACGTAATTTATGGACGCCCCCTAACTATAATATAAGTTTCTTTGATATTTTAGCAATTTAATTGCTAAAATCTCAAATAAAGTATGGAAAGATATTATTTTTCATTGGGGTTTGAATTTTTTTTATATTCGCGGTGAGTTAAGAACGTATTCTTAAAAATTTTTTCATACTAATAATATTTTATAACATCATTTCTCGACATGTATTATAATAAAATAAAATAATAGCCCTGCCCTATACGTTCGATAAAGTTTGTGTTTCGTAGCGATGCAAACAGGTAGAGTAGAAAACTGATTTTCAGCTTCCGTCACGCCGCCATATTGCTTGTTTCTGTTTCAAAGACTTCGCTCGCTTGATTTTCAATTCAAATCCGAAGTCTTCACCAGTGTACGAACAACAACTCAGTGAAATTGCGTTGCGTTGAGAAAAACAGTTTAGTAGGGCATAAAATTATTAAAAAATACATATCTCTTCAGATGTTTTTCGTAATATTACTACATAACGTAAACATTAGTAAGTAGTATATAAAAAAATTGAAGCAGTTGATAAAATACTCGCACAGTTGATGAGGCATAAACAGTATAAGAAATAGGTAAATGCCAAAGAATAATGTACTCAACCCTTAAACGCGAATGTGTCATATGGTGCCGGCCAAGCTTAACGTACCCTGCCAAGTACCTACGACAAAACCTACATCTGGGGTCCCAAATGACAAGGTATTGGAACCCGGGTCCATACTTTACCAATCAGGTTACAAAGATTTTTTGTATAAACTACACCAATTAGGTAAAGTATTGTCACGATTCTAGATCTGTATTATAATGAAAGAATGGTTGGTAACTAGCTGAGCCCCAATTCCGCTAATTTACAAAGGCTCAATAGAATAGCAATTGCATCTCAATTGTATTTTGACACATTTATTTAAGTAGTAATGTCAAAATATACGATTGAGATAAAATTGCGATTCTATTGAGCCGTTTGTAAATTATCGGAATCGGGGCCCTGTATTTTTGTTCCTTAACTAATCACTTTTAGCCAAGACAAGTTACCCATATCGCGCCGTAACGAAAGTTCCTTTTATAATATCGTCTACTAAAATCAAAAGCTAATAAGAAATCTTAATTTAAATATGGAGACGTCATAAATCATTCCTTTGTAGTGGCATTCCTTAATCATATAAATACTTGTTGTCAAATGATGATTATATAGTAATAAACGAGCTTCGGTACAGTCAACAAGTTTCTCATTTTACATATCCCACCGCATGGCGACCCTGCCAGGATTCGAACCTGGAATCTTCTGATGATGCGGTGGGATATGTAAAATGAGAAACTTGTTGACTGTACCGAAGCTCGTTTATTACTATATAATCATCATTTGACAACAAGTATTTATATGATTAAGGAATGCCACTACATCACCGGGGCTAATTAAAAAAAAAAATACAATTAATGTTTTTTTTTTTGTTAAGATGTATCCTTATGTTACATTTCTTAACTAAGTAATACAACTTTTGAGCGACCTGACCACTGGGTCAAGCTCATGAAGTAATGATAAAAAAGTAATACAACTTAAACAGAATACTTATAAACTATCACATACACACACAGAGACATACATTGTTTCTTATTTCCTAAAATAATTCTAATTAACAAAGGGTTTAGTCCTATTTTTATGGACTATATCGTATTTTCCACTTAACAATTTTATTTTAACATTAGAACCTAAATCTTCTACTACTGTAAAAGGACCTAAATAAAGCTTATCTAATTTCTTAGCTGTTTCATTCTTTAACAAGATTAAATCATTTTTCTTATAAGATATTGGGTTAATGTTTTTATCATAATAAAGTTTCGTATTCAACTTACTATCCAACAAATGTTGTTTTGCGTCATTATGCGCTAGTTGTAATCTATACTTTAATTCTAATGCGTAGTTGTCTGGACAATATAAAGGATCAACAGTTTCTTTCAAATTGTTAGGTAAATTGCACTGTTTCCCAAAAACAAGTTCGTACGGGGAATATGTAGTCGAACTATGAACCGTCGTATTGTAAGCGAAACACCAAAATTGTAACCATTGACTCCAAGTTTCTGAGTGTCCGTCACATTGAATTCGTAAGAAAGCGGCGAGATGTTTGTGCATATTTTCTAAGGCGCCTATAGACTGATGGTGATATGCCGTGGAATGAAGTTTTGTAATATTTAATAATTTACATACCTCTTCCATTACTTTTGACGTAAACTCTGTACCTCTGTCCGTTGCAATAACCTTGGGTACGCCGTACCTTAAAATAAATTGTATAAAAGCTCGTGCTACACTCACCGTGTCTTTGTGACGTAACGGGTATGCTTCTATGAACTGTGTTAGCTCACATTGCAGTGTAAGGATGTAGGAATACCCTTCTATATCGGTTTCTACAGGACCTATAATATCAAGGAAAACTTTTTCAAATGAAGAATTTGCCGTTGTCGAAATAGACATAGGTTCTTTTATATTCCTAGAATATTTCATAGTTTGACATTGCTTACATTTTTTAACATACTCTCGTACACTTTTTTCTAATCCAGGCCAATAATATTTATTTTTTATATTATTTATCATCCTACGCATTCCCGCGTGTCCGCTAGTTGGTAAAAGATGAAAGTCATTTAAGATTATTGTTTTCTCCTCATTATCTACTACTTTTCTAATATTACTCAAAATATTTATTCGTGGTCCGGACCACTTTTCTCTCTCTCTTATTTCATTTAATAAATCTTTAATAAATTGCGCATTATTGTCTGTTTTAAGTATACATAATTGCTCTACATTTATCATCTTGCAAAAATTACTCAATTTATTCGCAAATTCGTCTCGCGTAAAATGCGACATATAATCGAGATTTATAAATATTGTAAGTAAACAACTTACAAATGCAAAACAGTCACTTTCGAAATCAATTTTATTGCTGTGTCTAAAACGATTTAATGCTAAACCATTTATAAAAGTCAATTCAATGGAATCGCTAGGAATTCGTAATATTTCCGCAATCCTAAGTTGATCAGGCTCAGGGTCTGTGGTAATATTAGGGATTTCAGCATTTCTATTATTTAGACCTATTAGGTCATTTTCTAACTTCCTAGTCTGTGCTCTAGTCATCACTAAAATTTTACCGTTCAAGTCTTTCAATTCGTCTGAACTGATGGTTACCCTACTCAATGCGTCTGCGACTGTGTTATCTTTTCCTCTAATGTAGACAACATTGTAGTCGTACTCTTCTAGTTGTAGTCTAAATTTTAATAAACGACTTGAAGGATCTTTCATTCCGAATAAATAAATTAGCGGTTTGTGATCGGTTTGGATAGTAAATTTTCTCCCGTATAGGTATGGCCTAAAGTATTTGACACTCCAAACAATTGCTAGTAACTCTTTTTGTATGGTTGGGTAATTAATTTCGTGTTTATTTAAAGGTCTACTCGCGTACGCTACGGGCCTGTTATCTTTATTACATAGTACGGATCCTATCGCTGTTCCCGATGCGTCGGTTTTTAGTATAAACTCGTTACCATCTGAGAAATCAGGGTACTGTAGGACTGGTGGAGAAACCAAACATTGTTTTAAATATTGGAATGAGTTCTTACATTCGTGAGACCAAATAAATGTAGCGTGTTTTCTGCAAAGTTTATTTAAAGGTAATGTTATTTCTGCAAATGCCGGTATGAATTTCCTGTAATAATTGCAAAAAGCAACAAAACGTCGTACCTCGTCCGCGTTTTTGGGTTCCGTATAGGTAAGCAATGCTTTAATTTTTTCTGGATCTGGGCGCACTCCCTCTGCCGATACTACGTGCCCTAAAAATAATAGCTCTTTCTTCAAAAAGTCACATTTGGTAGGATTGACCTTTAAATTGACTTTTCGTAATCGTTCGAAAATATCTATTAGATTTTTATTATGAATTTCCATGGACCGTCCAAATACTATGACGTCATCCATATAAATTAAAGATTTTTCATAGGTAAGACCTGACATTGCTATTGACATTACTCGTGAAAAAGAACTAGGAGAAATTTTTAGTCCCATGGGGAGACGTTTCATCTGGTATTGACCCGTGTCAGTAGTGAAAGAAGTGATGTTTCTGCTCGATTCATCTAATTCTGTCTGAAAATATGATTGTTGCAAATCTAAATGCGAAAAGTATATAGCTCCTGATAATGCATCTAAAATGTCCGTAATATTGGGCAATGGGAACTTATCGTCTTGTATGACATTATTAATTTTTCTGTAATCTACTACTAATCTCCACTTCTTCGAGTTATCATTAGATTTTTTTGGTACTAAAAGAATAGGACTATTCCAGTCACTAGTACTAGGTTCGATAATATCATCTTCTAACATTTTTTTGATTTGTTTATTTATTTCTGGTTTAAGTGATTGTGGTAGTCTATATGGCTTAACATAAACAGGTTTCGTGCCCGGTAGTAAATTGATAGATTGCTTCATAATGGAAGTAGTTCCTAGCTTATCTCCGTCTAAATAAAAAATGTCGGAATACTTAGCGCAAATACTTTCTACTTGCTTTCTTTCATTGTCATTAAGGTGATTTAACTTTAAAGTATTTAGTAATTTTTTAACTCTTTCTACGCTGTTTTGGGATTGATTAAATTTACAAATATTATAATTTTCAAGTGTTTCTAATTCTGGTTTAAATAAAGGTATTTTTGTTTGTTTTTCATTGATATTTAATATACGTATAGGTATATATCCATTATTTGATTTAACTAAACAACCTGCCAAAAACACATTATCTGCCAATTGCTTAGGAAAAATGACGTAATCATTTTCTAAATTGGGATTCGTATCTACTTTAATGAAATGTATAGACTCCGTTCTAGCTTCCAAAGTAAGATGAATATTACTTTTATTTCCCGTGAGAATTGGTATAATGACGCTTTGCTGATTTATCAGTAGCGTCAATTGACTTAGTCGTAAGTTGATATTCGCGCTGTAATTTCTCAGAAAATCTAGCCCGATGATACCGTCCGTATCGCAAGGCATGTAATCTAACACGTGAAATTGATGACAAAACAGTAAGCTCCTGTGTTTCAAACGTAATGAAATGATTTCACTGGAATTAATGCTACCTCCTAATCCGTTAATTACCGTGTTGTTTTTTATTAATTTGGAATTTACTGGTATTTTATTTCTCTTAAAAACTGACAAGCTAGCTCCCGTATCTAATAAAAATGTATAGTTATGCCCGTTGACTGACAAAATAATGTAATAAAGACCGTCACACGTTAAAATTTTATGCTCGAAAAAACTGAGTCAATTCGGGTTCCTGACTTTTTGTACCTTCCTGTTCTGTATGAGCAGATTCTATCGCGCTTGTTTGATGATCCGTTTGACCGGTGCAAGTGTATGCACTTTGGTACACGTTATTACGTTTACCATTACCTCGGTGCTGATATTGACCTCGATATCCGCGTCCACCACGGCCACGACGCCCTCGGTAGCCGTTGGAAAACGGATGACGATAACTGTTATCAGGGAAGTAGTTTCCCTTTGACGACCTGTTAAAGTTGTTATTGGTACCTGATGAATAACCATAGTAGTTATTCCTAGGGTAGTGTTGTCCTGTTGCCGGCGGCCTTCGATAGTAGTATGTTGTACCTTGTCGTCCTCTAGAACTAGACTTACCTCTCATATTCATTACCACTCCTGACGATGAGGGTTGGCTCAGCTCTTCGTCTTTGGCGGCCTGAATGGCTTCATTCAGCTGGGTGTAGTTCCTTGCTGCTATGATGGTGCTCAAACGCCTGTTTCTCAATCCATCTGCAAACTTTTTTATAGCTAAACTTTCGTTTATCGGTTTCAAAACCTCGCGGGCCTGTGCGTTGTTATCGGCTTGCGCGATTGTGAGACCGATAAATAAATCTTCAATTTGTTCTCCATATTCAGTTATTGACATTTCATTTTGTGTAATATTATTTAGTTGCAATAACAAGGAATTAGCCGATTTCTTTGAAATTAAATATTTTTTTATGTCGTTAATTAATGTTTCTACAGTTTCATAATTTGACTGTAATTTCATTTTGGAAGTTTTATCAAGTCGCGTTTTTAAAATAAATGAAATCAGCAATTTCTTGTTTTTTTCATCTTCCAGCATGCTGTTCATCATCTCGATGCCTTCTATTATTCTCTCAATCGTGTCTTGTTTCCCATCTAATACAGGAATTAGGCATGAAGCCTCCTTTAAACTAAACTTCTCTTTATCCGCCATTGGAACTTGTTTTTGAGTTTCTATGCTAGAAGTACTATATGCTATAATCTTATTATATGTATCTAAAATTTTTTCACTTAAAACTTTAACAATATAGTCCGAATAGTCTTCGGAAGGACAAGAAGAGCTTCTTAACAGTTGTTTATATATTAAAAATAAGTTCTTAGCATCATCGAACTTTCTTACCGCTAGGTTTCCTTTTCTTCTTTCCGGTCCTAATTTTCTTAAACTCACTCTTATATTTTCTAACTTTTCAAATATTTTATTTAATTCTTTTTCCATACCATATTAATTATTTATCCATAACTACATTTATTTTGAACGCTTTG
Source organism: Anania crocealis (assembly GCA_949315895.1). Taxonomy (NCBI): domain Eukaryota; kingdom Metazoa; phylum Arthropoda; class Insecta; order Lepidoptera; family Crambidae; genus Anania; species Anania crocealis. Next base: position 18,249,847 of record OX438884.1, on the reverse strand, counting down.
AACAAAATTACTTTGATTCATACTCGAAGTTCGAACTAATTAAGGTCATATAATAATCTAAACACTTACAGTCTAAATATATATTTTTTGACGCTTTTACGATTACGGCGCGACACTGAACGAACTTGCACTTCACACAAACACTTTATTTTTATCACTAAATCACTGCTGCTGCATCCCCAACCTGAGGCGCTGTCGCTGCCCTCGGTTCCGTGTCGCGACGACCAGAGAGTCTCAGCTGGACCCTTCTATAGAACTCTTGTCTCATCTCTCGTCTCATCCATTTTTGGTGACACTTTTTGTAGTTTTTGTAGGCCACATAGAGAATTCCCACGCCGACTAGTGCCAAAAGAATGGTCAGTAAGATGTTGTTAGCTCGGGTGTGCTCAGACTGGATTCCCGAAGCTCCATTATCGCCAACAGCATTTTGCGTTATTATGACTTCCTTGTCTTCTTGTTTAGAATAGGATTTGCCCATTTTTGCGAGTTTTAAACTCAAAGATGCGTCTACACATAAAGTCGAAGCGTTGAAGAATGTTCCCGGCCATTATTAATTCTTAGAACTCCGTTGTTGTAGCGCGAAATTGCTGACACCGCGTCCCAACCGTACGCGATAGATTTTTCGGAGGCGGTCCCGACGACATATCCCTTATGAACTTTTCACATTTAAATATTGGATGTCATATGAATATATTCATGAATTAGTTTACCGGAGTTCGGTTCTTCAGTTTAAATCATTAAAATGCTAAGAGTTCCGACTTTGGGCAGCACATTTAATGATAAATAATAATTCTAGTGAATCTTCACTGCAGTCACAGATAGTAATAATATGCATCTACCGATAGCTATATAACGTACTTCAGAAAAACGTGTGATTTCAAATTAATTTAAGGTGACGTCATTTACGAATGTCATATAAAAAAATGATTTGCGAAATTAGTAATGAGAAAATTACTCTCTGCCCGCAATTGATTGGTGGGGAATAGCATGTTTAATCTACTCCATCTGTCTCTCTCACTCATGCCAATGTCTTAAAGAATATGGCAGAAACAGTGGGATCCATACTGTAGGGCCTCTCAAGCCTTACTGCGCAACACAATATCCGTATGATAGACTCCATCTCTCTCTTATTCACTCCAATGACTTAGAGTATCTGAAAGAGAGGTCCGTATTTACGGGGATCGGGTTGCGTAGCAAGGCCTCAGAGGCCTTGCTCCGCAACACTAAGTATTTGTCTCTCTCGCTCATAGCAATGTCCCAGAGTATGTGAAAGAGACAGATATTGTTATCTGATCTGTATCAGCTTCGCGTTACGTGTGGCCTCTGAATGGTGTTGACCTCTACCCGTTCTTTGTTCGATACAAATTCAATTTTGCAAAATGACATTTGGGTAAAGTAGGCTGTCCGAACCTTATCTCTATTATTAGGGTTCAACACTACAGTGTAAGAGACCGCTAGATAACAAAAGGGGTTGTATACCCTAGAGACACTTTATTAAAACAACACATTTTATACGTGCTTATATTTAACTAACGGGTCCGGCGAACTTTGAATAGCCTTAGAATAAATTTAATACATGTTATGTTAACTGAATTTTTTATTATGAATTAATCGTAATTTTTATCCATAACTAACGTAACTAGCGTTCTACTGCCTTCATTTTAAGATAACTTTGGTCTTAGACAAACTTTTACTTTTTACTATAACAAACTTAACTATTATATACTTAATTATTTTAAAAATGTATGAAGTGAATAAACTTTTCTAGTGCTGGAGTATTAGAAACACTTCTTAGTAAGTATTCCAAGACTTGTACTGTAGCCTGTACTGCACTTCAAAAAAGCATTTGCTATTTTTGCTTATAATATAGCAATACAAAAGAATGCTTTTAGTAAGAAAAGGGCAAAGTGGGAACAAACAGATTATAACTAAAATAGAATTATTTCCCGTACCTTGTGGCTGACGTGCCGCCCACACTATGTTGCGGCTCTGACGTGGGTACCGGCGAACAGCATACCTACTTATATCTATTAATTATATCTATCATTGCCTTTTAGCGATCACTATGGCCTAGCTTCTAGGTTAATTTTCATGCATGCCAAGGATGCTTGCTTCGTATTTAAAAGCCATATAAAAAAAAATACTCGAAGAAAATCATGAACTTTAACAGAAATTTTATTTCATTGTGATTAAGCACCGACCAAGATTTTTTTTAAGGATGGATATCTAGCCTGATTTCCTACACTTCGGAGTAATCCCCAAATTTAAATGATTTTGCTATCGTTAAAAATGGAAATTTTTATTAGAACGAATTACGAATATTGAAGTTACGGCCTCTGAAGTTGAGTTTTAATACCTGCATTATGCAGATTCATGTCTATTCTATGAAATTGTTTTATCTGTGGTAAAGTTTTTTATAAAAAGCCCCATCTGCCTTGTATATGCTAAAAAAATGTAATCCTTGAGTATCTTAATGTTCCTAAAGGTTATTGAAACATTTATGTTTATGTATTATGTATATTGTAGGACCAAAATTGCTCGAAGAAATTCCGATACGAAATATTCCTGGAATAATCAAATGTGATCCAATAAATTGGAGCAATGTACCCTGTGTCACACGAGGACCTGCGAAATAATACTTCCTTTAGTTTTTCATTATTTGATCAGGACTGTCTTAGCAAAATCAAAGGGATTTTGGTAAGACAGTCCTGAACTTAATAAAAAGGACCTCTTCATATGAAGGATTTTCCTTTTATCGTCACGCTTGGCTTGGCAACGAGTAAGCCCGATCACGATCCAGCCTGCTTTGGAAGCTTCAGTTTTGGCGGCGCTATCTCAAATTGGCATACTATTACCTACATCTTTCAACCTAACCATCTTCAATTCAATTCAATTTATTCATTGCATCATGAAGTACATAAGATGTTATAAGAGCTTAGATCTATACATGAACCCTGCGAGGGTATTGCAACATCTACTAGTAAGTTTGTTTTTTTTTTTTATTTATTTCTTTCAGAAAAATTACAATATTACACAAAATTATATAGTCAAACTGATATATAGGATTTTAAACTTTCTTGTTGCATTTTTACACTAAACACTTAACACTTACGGGGCTTAATGCAACGAACCGTTATTTAGAGGTAAATAGTAATTTACCTTCCCGACGTTTCGATCCGGTTGCACGAATCATGGTCGCGGGCAGACTTATATTTTTTTTCAGTCGATGATGTTCAGAAGAAACTTATTTAAATGCAGATGAAAAAGAAGAACTCCACAGGATTAGAATCAAAAATAAATTTAGGTGTAGGACACAAATCTTGAAACTCAACATTATTACCCATTGAAACTTGAAAAGTACTGCCGTAACTTTTCAACATCGTATTCGTCTTTATGAAAAAAGAAAGGCCAAGAATAGTAAACAGTGCTGTGCAGCTTTCAAAAGGTGGCTATCGATAATGATGTCATTTTTTTCTAGCGAGCGTAACGCAGCAACTATGTTTTAATAATTTTAAACGACCATTTGGATCAGCGGTAGTAAACGCTGCTTCTGAGCCATGAGTCGCGGGTTCGATCCCCGCACAGTACAAATATTTGTGTGCATGAACATGTCTGTTTGTACTGGTCTGGGTGTTTTTTATGTATTATAAGTATGTATTTACAAAAAAAAACTATTTATGTAAGTTTATCGGTTGTCTAGTACCCCATACGACAGGGTACTTAATAGTAGCTTAATTTCGGACTAGATGGCTCTGTGTGGCCAAGTGAGGCATGTCTTAAAAAAAAATTTATTATAATATCATAGTTAAAAAAGACAACAAACATCCGTTTGATTGAAATAGTCATCATTGTTATCATCATATTTGCTAACGTCAGTCCATTGCTGGACATGGGCGACTAAAACCATGATTTGCGAATATCTCACGCTTATCAAATTGCACAAGATAACAAACTGAAGTTTGATTGACCTAGTTATCATTGATATCATCACATTTTGCCCATAGCATTTAATCACCGGTGGTTTGATGCTTTCGGCCGCCTATGCTCGGACATAGGCGGCCAAAAGAAAGAGATGCGAAATTCTCATGCTTGTCAAACTGCACTTTGGGATTTACGATTGTAGTTTGGCAAATACTGTTGCTGTTGACGACTTCTACGCCCGACTGAAAGCTAGCCTTTCTTGCTAGTGCTTTCATTTTGACACCGTACACATATTTAGTAGGTGGGATAAGTAACAAGCTGAACGAAAAATAAGGGATAGTTCGAGTGGTAGCCCAATGGAAACCGCAGTCATGATTCCAGTATTTTGTTCGAACGAATTAAATTAAGTAAGCGTCACTCCCTCGTATTCCAAAGCATAAACATTCTGTAGAAGGTGATTGTACTACCTAGATACTAAGACAATATTTTACTTCTCCATACTTACTAACGCCGGCTCTGCGATCTAAAGTTGTATGGATTTTTTCCTTACTTGTCCATCATAGTGTTAGTATAATCACTAAAAGTAAGATGTCAAATCAAATATGATATCAGACCCAAAAAAGAGTAACGATCATATTTTTGGGAGTAACAACCTTTTTTTCTTTCCCATCACTACCGGTGTATTCCGAGGTTTTCGACTTTTTACTCTAACGACAATTTTATTGTCGCTCTCGGCCACAGACCGCTACGAGCTACGGATCGAGAAAATTACAGGAAGGATAATCTCGTTTTTTATAGCGGCCATTAAAGTATTGCAGTGGTTTGAAATAAAAAATAGCAACTCAGACCGATGCTTTGTTCTAGCTAAATTTACGTAAGCTGTCTGAAAATAAAATATGGTCGTGCAGTCTAATTGTTCGTAGCATTTCTGCCGGTGGATGCCGTTCCAGGAATTTTTGATTTAGTATTTTTCTCATCTCAAGTTCTCAACTCATCTCTCATTTAAAAGTTGGAATATAGTTTTTTAAATCTTCTTATACTCGTATAGCTCACATTTCTAGCAGGTGAAGAACAGTTTAAGGTCATTTAAAACAACGTTTCAAAATTTGAGTTAAGCTATTAAACTGTTACCACAGCTGTTACTAAGTCCTAGCCACGTCCACGACCACGATATTTGCTACGAACTCAACTTGTTATTTACTTTTATTTGGTTACAAGTTTTTAAACTATATTTTATTTCTCTGAGAAAATTTACATAAATCGACCAAAATCTGCTGAACTGCTGAATGAAATTAATATTAAGATGTAATTTACAGGCTGTCATGCTTTAACTGTAACATTTGCGTTACAGCCCAAAATACAATAAAGCATCATTCATTAATTTGTGATGTTAAGACTTAACTTCGAATTTTTTCACGTGGAAAGTCTTTAGAGAAACAAATTTGATGACCACTTTGATAATTGAACAGTTTGACTTTCAATTGTATTGTGTTGAAAGAAGCTAAATTTTCTTAAGGCAGAGAAAGGATTTGCTTTCAAAGGACTGATAATAACGGTACCTTTTTTATTGAATATGTCAGTAATGTAATGAAAAGCACAAGGTGTTTTAGAAAATATTTTACAATTACAACTGATGTGAGAACTTTTCACTGCATTTTAGTAAAATCTTATTCAGGGTACTAGACAACCGATGAACTTGCTTATATACTTTGTTTTTGTAAATACATACTTAAAATACATAGAAAACACCCAGACCAACAAACAGACATGTTCATGCACACAAATATTTGTACTGTGCGGGGATCGAACCCGCGACCCATGGCTCAGAAGCAGCGTTTACTACCGCTGATCCAAATGGTCGTCTAAGATAAAGATAAAGGTAAAGGAATGATATGCTTATCCACGGGAAAGATAACATCATCAATACAATCCCATCAAAACATCGGTGGGATTGTATTGATGATGATCACAGAACATGGAAAAAGGTTAGAAAGGCTGTCATGCGCCATTTGTATCAGAACCTCAGATCATATTATAAAGAAGGAGATATGAAATTACTCCTATATCCTTAGCGAACCCGTGTCTCCGAATTATTTATGTGTGCAACGCAACTACAATAACACTGTTGTAAGCATAAGGATCACACTATATCAATTTACAACGCTCATTGGTGCGCACACAAACATGGACCCAATCACAGCGGCTACCACTTACTCGCTTACACAATGCGTCACTTGGTGTGTGCAAATTAGTGTGTCGCTACAAAGTGTGGTCGCGACGCACACGTCGGGCAGTGAATGCTTTGGTTAAACCTCAATACATTGCGCAGTCGCATAGTACTCACAACACAGCTAGTTAGTATCAAGCCTTCAATGTATATTGTGCCGATACAATTATCGTTACATGGATGTTTTCATTAAATATTTCGATGCGGAGTGCAACAGTTTGCCCATATTGGATTCGCACGGGCCACGCCCCCATTTTATATCTATTTTTTTATATGATCTGAGATCAGGGGGGCTAAAAAGGCCACATTGAGCAATTCATCCGTTAGCAATTCATATCCTGAATTTTGGGCAATTCCGTTGCAATTCCTCTAAAATTCGTAAAATGGCCTAAGTTTGGGGAGAATCATTTACAATTCAATTCATTAGATGAATCATATTTGACGAAAATGTTGTAACATGCAAAAAACATAGAACGAGTGAACGAATGTATTAGAAAAAAATGTTTTCAATATTTTTATACTAGCTTAATGACTTTTAAGAGTTTGTAATAATGAAATAAGATAAGAAAAATATATATTTTGCTATAATGGCTATTCTCAGAGCTAAACAAACTCATTTACTTACGACTTAAACTTATTTTTTTCATCACACTGGCAATAAATTTGATGTCATTGTTTAAAAAAAAAGTAATTATAACCCATAGATTTAATATTATAACCTCTCAAAACTTAACACTAAATTTGGAAATAATAATTTGATTTATTTGTTTACGATCGATATATTTGATTAAGTGAATTGTATGCATAAACTACGAATATGAAAACACGTAGTCCTTCCTTATGGAGCTGCATTGTGGCTAAAATAGAGACGTTTCATTGGATGATATTAATGTTTTGGACAAAAACTGAACTTTGAAATAATTTGTATTGTTTAGGATGGATATATTTAGATAAGTGAATTGAATGCTTATCCTACGAATATGAAAACACTTATTCCTTATGCTGGAGCTGCATTGTGGCTTAAATAGAGAGGTTTCAATGGATAATATTAATGTTTTGGTTTATTTAAATCAAGACTTTCATTTCGTGTAAAAGTAAGTAATTCTTTCATCAATATGTATAATTTCATAAACCACTAATCCATAATAATGAGACAGACATTGCTGCACCACATTTTCCTAAACAAATTATCAATGAGTTATACTCGATATTGCAGTAATTAAAATTAAACAATAGAGAAACTGACATTATTTTATATTTATTTATTATATTAATATAAAACTTTTTTCTAGGTCACCCTTAGGACCACTATAGAAAACTAGGCAGCTAAAATTTATTAGACTCACACTACACACTAGTACTTAGGTAAGTAAAATTAAACTATTTTTTAAATTAAAAATGTACATATTTATTTTAAATAAAAACATAACTTCATATTTTATTTTAACCACTTCAAACACAATCTTTAAACAACACAGGAATTTATGTGTAGCTGACTAGATTTTATCCGTACAGAGATATTTCTGACTGCGGTACCTTCGGCTTCATGGTAGTCCGGGTTGTCTGTACATGTGCCTGAAAATTAAAATTTAATTTTAGAATAATGTAACACATTCAAATACATTTAGAAAAGTACTAGCATGTATGTTTGTAATTTGTATCACTTTAACATTACTCATATAATGAATATTTATATCAATAGTACATACTTAAAAAAAATGATTTTTGTTTCATTTTCAGGATAGTGGAGGTGTTCCAGATGGAATTTTATTGTATGAATTCTCCAAACAAATGAATTTTGGTTTGCTGCACCACAGCTGGCATCTATGTATCATCAAAATATTGGGAGTTGGAGTCACAAACCTGAAACAAAATTATGTACATAATAATAATGTGTAAAAGAAGTATTTGTATATTATATAAGTTAAAAGAAACACTTTTTTTTATATCCTTAATGGCTGTTCCTACTAAGTCTACAGGAGTTAAACTGAATTTTAAACGAATAAATAATTTCTTAATAAAAGCTTGCTTATTATTTCCTTTATTATATATATTAAGTAGGATATTCTGCTTGTAAGTTTTCCTTTTGTTATAACAATTGTTTATAATTTTTTTGTGCTATGCACCTGCAGAATAGCACGACCTCTTCTCGCCCTTCTTACTAAGTATTTTTATATGAGGTTAGGTATTTATTTATTATAAGGCTCACCTTGTTAGAAGTTTCTATTTTATATACACTAGGGACTTACTATTTGTAGAGTATGATACAGTTTCCTATTGAAGAATCTTTTTTTATATTCTGCAGACCTTGCAATGACAATGCAATGTGAGATAAGTAGAATACGACGCTCTAAGTACGAATAATATCTAGACAACCGAACATATTATGAACTTATGAAACCTGATTAATTTGTGATTTGAAAATATGACTCACCATAGTTTATTCCGTTTCGATGATGTGTAAGCAAATATAGGGCTCCAACTCGTTTTAATCACTGCACACACTTTTGTTGTGTTTCGTGTAATTGGACAAATTCAGTCTTGTCTAAAGAGGTTATTTTCACTTTGCTAACATTAAAAGATGCTCCAAGTTGCTCTCGATGCTCTAAAAGCTTTAATTTAGTCCTTAATCTTAACTTTTAACAATATTTCATAATTTTTAGTCTTGAATTAGTGAATATGAATTGTAAAAAGTTACTCGAGAGTAACTTCTTATGAATCTGCTATTTGACACAAAAGCAATTCATATTATTAGGCCATTTTACGAATCTCCATAGAAAACTGTCAAAACGATGAATTGCGGAAATGAATCGTAATATGATTCATTAAAGGAATTGCCTCTAAGTGGCCATTTTGCGATTTCTAATACAATTCATAATAGGATCACAATATGATTCTGCCAATGTGGCCTTTTTAGCCCCCCAGAACCGATGTCACTACACATTTAAATGAGTTTAAAGAACGCCAATCAAGCGAATCCTTTTGACGTCGTGCGTTCAATAGGGTCGTGCGATGTCATAAGAAACCAATCACAGCGCTACTTACATTCATGTTTGGGCAGAAGTATGAGCATTTGTTTATAACCTCTGTGGCGAGCCTGCACCGCCCACATCGCCTTTCTAACCTTTTTTCCGTGTTCTGTGATGATGACGATGAGGTGTGTCATGTGGGAAAGGCATCGTATCAATTATGAGCTTTTGCTAAATTGCAATTATAATAATTATAGAGCCGCGCCCGGCATGCGAGGAGATGCGGGTTCGAATCACATCTGAGACATAATTTTTCAAGTTTAAATACTGTATTTTTTAATAAAAATACCAAGATTTCTTTAGAAATGTCAGTATCCGGGTCACGAGTACAATTTACCTCGCGAAATGACCACGAACGCTACAAAACGTTTGAAACGTCAGGATATACAAAAAAAATATCGTAAAATAAATGCAAATATAAATCTTTGTTTTAATGTATCCACAAAATGGAAACAAGAGATTGAACAAATTAAAATCTAAAACATTAAAATTCTAATTACGTTATCAAACTCAAAAGAAAGTCTTAAATTTGTATCTAAAATACAAAGACACATTTTTTCATTCCCTTTGGAATCGAAATAACTGCTGCATGATCTACTAAGACAAAACATTACAATTGAGCGTTTTTAGAAATCATTACCATACCTTTATAAGGGGATATACGAAATTACGCGCAAATTTCCGCCTCTTTTCACGTCTTTTATGAATGCTGGCTTTTTGGGTTCCGTAGCAGGTCAGAAAGATATTTTTATTATAAGAGGTTATAAGAGGAGCAGGTTATAAGATATTTTTATAGGTACTGATATTGCACAGCTATTTTCATCAAAACTTGGTAGTTTGAACGCTAAGATATGGTATTATAAGAAAATGAGTGATTTTTTTTATATTTTTTAACAACGACCTTTAGTTAGATATCAATTAAAATCTATTCAATAAGATAACAATGAAATTTGTTTCGGAGTTTCTACACGAGTTATTAGAAAAGTACTTAGGTTAATGGTAGCACCCCCAAATCATAATACGGACCATTATATATTTTACATTATTAATAAATATGTCTTCAAATATGTACGTATTCCATGAATAATAACGATATTATCTTATTTTTTTATGCTGCTTGCCAACAGAAAACCTGACTCATAAGACTACGGAATCCTTTTTGTATCGACACGCACTTTACTGGGTTTTTAAAACAATGAACGCACACGTAAGCCTTCTCTGATCTCGATGAGAGCCTTCAAACAAATGCCTAAAAGGGGATTAAGGCTCCTTTTTCGGCGTCACGTAGCCTTTTTCCTGAATACAGCCGTATGAAACGTTGATTGAGCGGCAGGAGTTATAACGAGGTGGCGGTAAAAAGATGCTATCACTTGGGAAACATCTTATAAATATCAGTATTTAAACTTGAAAAATTATGTCTCAGGCGGGACTCGAACCCGCATTTAGCTAATTTAGCTAATAGAGCCGCGCTCGGCATGCGAGGAGATGCGGGTTCGAGTCCCTGGTTGAAAAATTATGTCTCAGACGGGACTGGAACCAGCATCTTTACTTTACCATTTAGCTAAATGCGGGTTCGAGTCCCGCCTGAGACATAATTTTTCAAGTTTTAATACTGATATTATAATTGCAATTAAATTGCTTAAATATCATATGAAGTATCTTATCCATAGTTTTTGGAGCTTATGATATCAAACACAAACCGAAAGCAGCTTATTTTGTTAAAATATTTACATAAATACCTAGTAAGATAAAATTATAAATATTTTTATTACAGTTACTATTTTGTTCGAAAATATTTAGTTTCGAAATGCTTTAATCTTGCCGTTTATGCAACAAAAAAATGTATATTTCGACATCCTCAAGGAAATCTAAATTTATGGATTATTTTTCGATACCTAGAACTACGAAATGTGGCAAGTATTACCGCCTTATTCTTACTATTGATGTGACACATTTTTGATACGGCCACCTAGCAATACTTTTTTTACGCTATGCGCACCTCATTCATTCATTATAAGATACTATTTATAAGTTTCTGATTTTCCCTTAATACCTCAACAGGTTTAGGACCGTAAAAATTGAAAACTATGAGGCGAAAAATATTTTCGGGTGAAAGCTTGATTTACATTTTTTACTTTATAGATGGGCTCTAAATACGATACTGAACGCCTATAATTTTTTTTGATAGAGATAGTTAGGATAGAGATAGGTCACGACATTGGTTAACAACAAATTTAACAAACGAAAAGCGCGATAAGCTACCAATTTTTCTACGGTTCCAAACAAGAAATCATCGAAAATCATCGTGTACCGACTCAAAAATGATTTAGCCGGTATCTAGACTTTACATAATTATGCTTGGAAGCAAAGTGATTCTTAGTTTATTTCGACACCCTCAAGGAAATCTAAATTTATGGATTATTTTTCGATACCTAGAACTACGAAATGTGGCAAGGATATTCTTACTATTGATATGACAAATTTTTGATACGGCCACCTAGCAATACTTTTTTTACGCTATGCGCACCTCATTCATTCATTATAAGATACTATTTATAAGTTTCTGATTTTCCCTTAATACTCAACAGGTTTAGGACCGTAAAAATTGAAAACTATGAGGCGAAAAATATTTCGGGTGAAAGCTTGATTTATATTTTTTACTTTATAGATGGGCTCTAAATACGATACTGAACGCCTATAAATTTTTTTGATAGAGATAGTTAGGATAGAGATAGGTCACGACATTGGTTAACAACAAATTTACGAAAAGCGCGATAAGCTACCAATTTTTCTACGGTTCCAAACAAGAAATCATCGAAAATCATCGTGCACCGACTCAAAAATGATTTAGCCGGTATCTGGACTTTACATAATTATGCTTGGAAGCAAAGTGATTCTTAGTTTACTAATATTCAAATATGACTGCAGAAGTCTATGTGGGTGGTTGTTATTTATTTACATTGAGAGTTGAAGATCACTCTAGTGGGGCTCAAATAAAGGTCAGGCAAGGCTAATGACAACCTGAAGGGCGCTCGGAATTAATGAATACGTACAAGTACTGTGCCTGTGGTACTAGCTACTTAGAAGCTCATACCTTTCTCGGCTTTGCTGCGTAAATGGCCCTTTTGTGTTTGAGTCGGAAAAAAAACTTTTGACTTAATAAAAAGTAAAGAAAGTAGTATGTACTAACTCTTGAACATTATTTTAACATTAAACAGCTAGGGACTAAACATGTTACTACACAGTCCGTTGTTGACTTGAAGACGACCTTATGGCTTTTAAGTAGTTGTTGTAGGTTGGTCAATTAGAAAGTGAAAGAGTCTGAATTGATTCCTATGAGGGACCGTAATCGTCGCCTTATTTACAAATAGTGAAATTATGTGACGTTATATTTTATTTAAATGCTTACTTATTTTACTAAAACAAAGTAGGTATACCTACTTACTAGAGTTATTTAATTCGGGGTTTATACCATGTACCTTATTTATAATGAGTTTCCGATATTTCGGCACTGCTGCAAGCGCCATGATCACGGGAGAACTGTAAACCCCGAATTAAATAACTCTAGTGATAGTGACCATGAAAGTTTAAATCAATAAAATAGGTACACTTATTCCTTAAGAATGTTAACCTTACCCTTAGCGCATATAAAATTGCGATTTAATATCACACATTAGAACAGTCACACAAATTCTGACCGCCCTTCTCCTGTCACGTCAGCTTAAAAGATACCTTCGATTTTTTCATGTCATAACAAAAATAAATCCACGAGGCCTCCAGAATATGAAACCGCTAACCAGCTATTTATACGCCACTAACTCTGATATATAGCGCAGTAACAGAAATACGTTCAGAAGTGGCGCTGTTGTATCATAAATTTAAAAGAATATTTTGCCAATGCAGGTAATAGGAACATAACTTTACTTCACTCCGCTTCAGTAACCACGTTCTTTTATAGGAAACTAAAGAATACTTTCTGGGGATATAAAAAAAATAAATAATACCTAGCTATTAAAGTAAACAACAAACTGCACTGCATTACTTTTAATTTGAATGTACATAATAATATATGAAATACACTCGTCTTAAAACTACAATATTAAGTAGATTATCCAAATGGTGCCTTCAGTAGTACACGGGTGGTGTCAGTTTAAGTGCAACAGCTTCTGCACTTTACGAATCTTCAAAAAGCAATCACTGACCTGCTTGTCAAAATTGGCGATATTGCCAAACTCTTTTGTTCGGAGACGCCTATGTCCACTCGTATTCTAACATAAGCTGATCGTGATTATTACAAGAATAAAAGTATACCAAAAAACACAGAGACACAGATTTTTTAAAGTCATTCGCAAACCTACTATTAATAACGTCTGTTGTGACATCAGCCACCAGCCGTGACGTGCCGATGACATGAATTATTCGGCTCAATTTTGGGGAAAAACGTGACAACATCACTGTCCTTTGATTATAAATGGCGTACTGTAAAAAAATACGTTCACGCTTTTGCGGTTGGACATCATATCGCACGGTTTACACGCTGCAAATGATTTGCCCGTATAAATGACTATATTTTGGTGATTCTGAGCGGAGGCTTAAAAATATTTTAAATGTTGAACAATTGTTTTTTGGTATTATGTAGATAAGATTTATTAGTCTGTGATAATTGCAAGCATCAGCAATAGGGATGTTTGACATATAGGTGAACGACGCAGACGCAAGACAACACGAAGAAACACGCAAGATGCAAGACGCAACGCATGATGCGAGATGACTCGTCTTACTATTTCCATGTATTCGATGATATTTTTTAAATGTATTTGTTTGCTAATGTATAACAATATATTTTTAGATATTAATCTAAGATTACTTAAGCATGAAGATATTAATAAATACTTTTGGACGTTAAGCACAAATTCATATAAATAGTAAAAGTAGGTTTATATTTTTTAACTAGTATGTTACGGACACTTAAATTATTTACGGATATTGCTCAGTGAAAGTTTAAAATTAGTATTTTTAATTCTGTCGCCTGTCGATTCAAATTATTCAATTAGGAGAACACCACAAATCCATTTCCCTATCGAATAGAGCGATTTAAAATGGCCATTCCGATGCATTTGTGTGGCGAGCAACCGGTGGCATAAATCGCTGGTGCAATATAATGTGGCCTTAATAGCTTTATTCGCTTATAAATCAGAGACCATTCTTAAAGCGCTGCACAGATTCAGAAACTTTGAGTTGCGGAACCGGCAACTCGCAACTAGTGCAACTGGTTATTTGAGACAATTTTAAACATCAGTACCTAATTGTACATCTTATCGCATGCCGGGCGCGAAGGAGAAGCGGGTTCGAGTCCCGCCTGAGACATGATTTTTCAAGTTTAAATACTGATATTATAATTGCAATTAAAGTGCTTAAATATCATAATTATAAAGTAATTTTAAGAAGCTGCGAAGACATTACAACTCTAGTTCTAGTAACGAGTTTCAACAGACTTCATCAGAATTGAAAAATTCCAGTAACTCTAAAATTTACTTTTAAAGTTTCCATAATCACTAAAATGGTGGTCAATCACTTACTTTGTTTTCTTTTGGACCCTGGGTATAAAGTTAAAAAGGTTCATTGAAAATATAACTCCCAAAAACAGAAAGTCTAATAATTTTAGTTACTGTTATTCAAATTTTATTCAATCTTATCAAAAAAGAATTATAGCACTTTTAAATCCTTATCTAAAAAAAATTACATAGAGTAATAAAAGATGTTAAGTGTGTATTTTCTTATATCATCAACACATTTTTTAAAGTAAGCGTTTGAAACGTCGCGTCTGCAGGAGAAACCAAAATATAATGTAAAATTAACGCCCGTTTAAATCCGCAAACGTATTTTTCATTTCAATTTGTAGTGTTCGCGTAAACTCAAGAAAACAGTATGCATTTGCTTTATGATTTAAATTTCTGTCTGATAAAGATCAACAATTTTATTTGGTTTGAATCCTTCCATATAATGTCTGTATCGACTCGGTTTTTAAAACAGTTATTCGAAACAATTTTAAAAACTGCTAGCTAGTATATCAGCTCCACGTGTTCAAAAATGTTCAAAAATTGTTTGCCATTCATTGTAGGAATATAAATTGTTGTCAATCGTTAATATCGCTATGCAGCTGTTCAAAAGTTTCTAGAAGTTGCAAGTTGCCGCAACTTGTCAAATTGAAAATATATCCGTGCCGTCTCTTAGTGCTTTGAATATCGAGCTTTTATGATATATTGAACACATTTTCCATTTTAAGCTCCAGTATTATTTTGCCTAGATAGTGTCAATATAAAGTTACTTTGATATAGCATACCTAGTAAGTTGTTCACGTTAAATTACTAATATTATTATATTATATCAGTATATAAACTTGAAAAATTTTTTTGTCTCAGGCGGGACTCGAACCCGCATCTCCTCGCATGCCGGGCGGGCGCCATACCATTAGGCCACCGAGACACTGCGACACGGCGCGAATTTTTTTTTTCAAGCATATTCTTACGCTGTAAGCCAGCGTTGTTTCATCAAATGTTAGGAGTTTGCACCCTTAACACCCGAAAGAAACATCTTTGCAGATGTTTGACAGTCAGTTAAGATGAAACAGCTATTTATAAATTTTATTTGATATTTTAGCAACTTAATTGCACTTATAATATCAGTATATAAACTTGAAAAATTTTGTCTCAGGCGGAACTCGAACCCGCATCTCCTCGCATGCCGGGCGGGCGCCATACCATTAGGCCACCGAGACACTGCGACACGGCGCGAATTTTTTTTTCAAGCATATTCTTACGCTGTAAGCCAGCGTTGTTTCATCAAATGTTAGGAGTTTGCACCCTTAACACCCGAAAGAAACATCTTTGCATATGTTTGACAGTCAGTTAAGATGAAACAGCTATTTATATATTTTATTTGATATTTTAGCAACTTAATTGCACTTATAATATCAGTATATAAACTTGAAAAATTTTGTCTCAGGCGGGACTCGAACCCGCATCTCCTCGCATGCCGGGCGGGCGCCATACCATTAGGCCACCGAGACACTGCGACACGGCGCGAATTTTTTTTTCAAGCATATTCTTACGCTGTAAGCCAGCGTTGTTTCATCAAATGTTAGGAGTTTGCACCCTTAACACCCGAAAGAAACATCTTTGCAGATGTTTGACAGTCAGTTAAGATGAAACAGCTATTTATATATTTTATTTGATATTTTAGCAACTTAATTGCACTTATAATATCAGTATATAAACTTGAAAAATTTTGTCTCAGGCGGGACTCGAACCCGCATCTCCTCGCATGCCGGGACTTACTTATATTATATTATTTTATGAAACTTAAAAATATTTAGGGTTACCAAGAAAAAATTTAAGTGAGCCTAAGTTAAGTTTGCCACGCGCAACTTTTAAGCAGTTGACAGGTTTATATTTCTATTTTTCACAAATAGTCGAAGATTAAGGAGGAGAGAGAGAGAAACTAAACGGGACAAATTTGTTGCACTTTTGTTTGATTATCGTACAATAATCTGGTGTCAGAGTTTTCCTCAACAGAGACAAGCAGAGACAGAAATAGAAACAGTTAACGTTGAGTTGACTGAAAATTGTTTCCTAAATTTACCCTACCAGGATTCCAACCCGCAGCCCTTAGTTGGGTAGTCCAACACATATGTAATGTGTTGGACTACCCAACCACTACAAAAGCCAGGTTTTCGTGGCACAAAACTCAAAATGTTTACTAATAACTTTGACTTATTTTTCACTAAATAATTTTAAGTGTAAGCACCGTCCAAGTTTTAGACTAAACTTTACCTTTGAAATATAATACAGAAAGATGCCAGTCACTTCAAAATATCAAATCCCCATTTCGGTCTAAACGTGGGATGTTTATGGGGCGTCTATCGAATAGACAATGAACTTAGGCGTAGTAATTACTGTTTTAGTATGATTACTTTGAAATATCGTGATAATATCTTGTCAGATTTTGATAATCTACTTTGTTAGACTAGACAGCCTGTAATTAATTTAATAATCGCTTGAGAGCAATATTGGTAGTACGTAAGCAAATTAGATTTGTGAAAATGAGTAGATGGTGATAACTATAAATTATACTTTTTAAAGTAGCAATAATCTCTTCCATGCCATAACTATTTGACATGATTATATAAAGCAGTACTACTTAGAACCTGACTTATTGTCTGCACCATAATGTTTTCAAAGTCCATTGCTGCTGTCCTGCGGTATTATATCGCACGTGATAGATGGTAGTTAAATAAAATAAATATGCGGGTTTGTAACATTTAATTAATAAGACTAAGTGTGCGAGCCCTGTCAAGCCAACCAGATCTAGACACGTAGCTGCCTCCAAGAGTGCGAGATCCATTGAATGCAGTCCTGCCGTGAAGCACCCTAAAGTTATCCATTGCAAGGACTGTCCCTGAAAATATATATTTTTTGTCATTATTATCATCATCATCTCAGCCAATCGACGTCCACTGCTGGACAAAGGCTTCCCGTTAGAAACTCCACAACGATCGCTCCCGCGCCACCCGCATCCAGAGTCCCGCGACCTTAACAAATGGTGGGTAGGTCCCCACAGATTCAAATTTCTTCTTCTCGAAGGCCATCGGTTCTTCTTATTATGTGTCCTGACCACTGCTACTTTAGTTCCGTAATTCTTTGAGGGATGTCAGTTATCTTAGCTCTTTTAAACATTTAATTTATTTGACTTATTTTTACTTATTATTGTTAACACTGGCATGCTAAATCATTTAAGTATCTCAAATCTAAGTATACCTACTCGTAGTAAAAAATATACTCGTAACATCGAGCCGGTTGAATAATGTCACAATTATAAAATAAGAAATATACATCAAATCCATTTAAAGGTTTGTCGACAAAATAAAATTATCTCATTTGAGATAGAGCAATATATTTGTACCTGGTTTTAGCTTGAATTGCCACTGATTACCCGGGTCCTGATAATAGCGGCCAAGGTTCCTCAGGGAGCGATAGTATGCCCTACATTTTTCACCGCTCTCAAACGCCATGGCCGTTCGGTCGAAAACGTTGTATCTGAAAGATATATTTTGGCTTTAGTTTTATCGAAACATTACACTTAAGATAAGCTTTTCTGTTTTATGGGGCAAAAGATTGCACCCTAAAAGATAGATATTTGCTTATCCGGTCTGATCGTTTCAAGATTCTTCTTGAAGGGCAAGCTAGTTTACTGGAAGAGTTCAGTCGTTCACATTATTTGGTTCTGATACATTTATTTTGTTTCGAATAAATGACCAGATATTTCAAACGTATTTTATTGTTTGTATGAAATATACCGTCCTAAACTGACCTTTTTTTAAATCGATTACAATTTTCATATTTACAATTTTGCCTAATTATCATTGATCTTTTTACGATCCAGCTACAGCGATTTAATTCGTTTTGTTATGTATTTTTTTTCCGATTAGTAAAATACATTAGATAAGTCTATAGGTACCCCTTGTTTTCGATTGTTATAGGTTTTCTTGGGTCATGTTTCAAAGCGTACGCAAAACTAATTGTTATGAAGATTTTATATTTTTTATTTCGCTGTTATGTTCAATGTTAAATAAATATTAACTCATATTGGTAATAACCTAATCTGCACTATGTCTTGAGTGTCACTGTTGATTCTGATAACCGGAGCAGAGTATTTGCAGTTGTGATCTTCTTCTAAGAACTCGGCTTCCACGTTGAATTTGGTAAGAAAGTCATAGTCCTCACGGTGTTCTTCTTTTAAACGGGTGGCGCCGTAAAACCCATCTACTAAGATTGTCTCGCCACCAATTCCTCCGACATGCTCCAAGCAATGCAGAATTTGAAGGCTGAAAGCAAAATTATATAATTTAAGAGGTCTGTGAACGAACAAAGTTTTCTAAATGTAAAAAGTAGTAAAAAAAAAAGTAACAGCCTATAATCATCCCACTGCAGGGAAAAGGCCTCTATCGTTGAATTCAAGTTACCACTGCAATGATGGGAACTGGCATAATCACCACGCTTGCCAAATGCGGGTTGGTGATCACAAACCCGAGCAACGTTCGAAAATTCGAAACTTTTTGTTGCACGACCCGGGGATCGAACCTGGGACCCCGAGATCTTGGCCCGGTATTTAAACCACTACACCAACGGGGCGTTTTCTAAATGTAATCAGATTAAAATAATCCGTAGTATGTAGCATAGATCATGCATATGTGAAGCGAAGAAAAAGTGTCAGGTTTTGGTGACATCTCTTGAACTGTGCTACTGATAGAAAACAATAAACTTGTAAATTTTAAACAACAAACCGAATTGACTAATGGCATGTAAAATGAAACTTCGAACCGGCCACTATCCATATCATGTTTTTTTTTAAAAAGGCATGTAAAAGGAAACTTTGAACCGGCCACTATCCTTAAAAATATTATAATGCGAAAAACTGTGTGTCTGTTTTTCACGCATAAACTACTAAATGAAATAAAATGATAAGATGAAATGAAATTTGATATAACGATACAGGATGACTTTTTCATCACCGGACACCGTCAACGTTTTTATAGGCGTTAAGTATCATATTTAGAGCCTTAGATTTGTAAAGTAAAAAATGTAGGTCAAGTTTGCAATAGAAAATATTTTTCGCGACAAAGTTTAAAAATTGAAAACTCTCAACTCTCAAGGTCCTAAGCCTGTGAAGGTATGAAGGGAAAATCATCGAGTTATGAATAGTATCGTAATTAATAAATATGATGCGCATCTCGTTAAAAGTGTGTTGCGATGAGGCCGTATCTAAAATTGTGGATTTTTGACGGACAATTTCTAGGTGGCGATTTTTGGCGGACAATCTTGGCATTTTTGTACTGGAAAAAAATACGTCATTTTTTGTATTTTGTCTCGTAGATTATTGTGTTGAAATTTGGATGGTGATTAAAATTTCATCCTGTTTAATAGATCTTAAGAAAAGACATGGGCTATTTCTTTTTCCACTGTTGGGCATAGGCCAGCGCGATATAACGTGTAGATGACGCGGGCCGCGCTGCGGGCGAGAAGCTTGTTATTTATGTAATTAAATAAACAGGTATTAGTCAAATTGATAAACTCCTATTTGTCAGTCAAATTATTTCAAATAATAACCGTCTTAAATTTCCACCAGTTAAGTATTCTTATTACCAGGTCAACAATGTCTGTTTAAATCCATCTCCCATTACAAAATCAAAGAGAAAACTGATTTTAGAGCCTCGTAAATTTCCAAGTGGCTCGTTCCCATTTTATTTTATGGCGACACCTAAGGGCCCATTTTCATGAATGCATATTTTATCTCGTCTTACAAGACAAATAAGATTCGCGTTTCTCTTTATGATGGTTGTGGGAGTGCTGAATTTAATTTCAAAGAGGAGTTGATGAGGAAAATACTGGGATTAAATTTTATCGTCACTCGCTTTTAAATGCAGAGAAGTAAACGCGATAGCTGCCATAAGCGAACATTATTTGAAGATTAATAATTTGTAAAGTGAATGAAGCAGTTCTTAATAAAAATACAACTCCTTGATAAAAATGTCGACTGACTTAGATGGGACTTGAACAGAAATCAGATTTTTTTATATTTTAAAAATAGTTTCAAATATAAGTAGTTCTTCTTATGACTTAGCTAAGGAATCTGATTTTGCTCCATTTAAAATACATATTATGAATTAAGTAAGTTTTTTATTGTGCATGGGAAAAAACAGATTTTAATAAAATTTAAATAAATGCATTGAAAATATTGCTAAAGTCTGTACAAGCACGTTTCTTATTCAAATGATTATAACAAAGTTTTCCTAACTTTACACACTGCCAATGCATTTTTTTTTTATGAGAAATTGAACTGAATTAAACGTGAAGCACATATCCAGCTACTGCTAACATGACTGACTGATATAGGTGATAATGATTTGATGAATTCTCTGCTATAGTTTTTATGTCTCTTTGTCTTTGGATAGTTATATTTTCCAAGCGGCGTCTACAAACACCGGTCTCAATTTTCTGTATATTTACAGTTTCAAACGCTCAACTTTAATATCAAATTTAAATTACCGCCAAACCGCAACACAAAATATAATTTTACAGAGTGTAAGGGAGTTTAAAAGGCGTTGGTGCGGAAAGCAATATACATATAGCATAGGTTATGAGCCAATGCATGTTTGACTATGAAATTGCACGTGCATTTTTGCAGTTGAGGCATATTTTTTTTCTTTCACTTGAAATTCTGTGTGAGAAAATCTTTGCTCAAATAATTTTCAGTTCTACTTTGATTTTGCATATTATTATGTTTAGGGTCTGTTTCACAATCATTAAGTAAAGGCTTAAGTAGTTACTCAACGAGTTAATTACATAGAGGTTAAATCCTTTCGTTAACTTTCTTTGCATTTCACAATCATCCAATCAGTAAATTAAAGTGAAGATTATATAATTAATTCTTACTTACAAGTTACGTTTCGTTTCAAGGTAAGAATAATTATGTGTTTCTATAAAGTATAGTAATCACAGAATTATCATTAAAATATTTTTTGTTATGATTATAAGTAATAAAAACAATAAACTTGTACAAAAAATGTTTACACTGTAATGTAAATGAGTCATTTCACCTTTTCTAAAATCAATGTTTCTGTAAGAATGGAACGCAACGAGGTTTCAACAAAAAGTCTATGTCGAGGCAAAGTCAGTTAGTCAGTAAATGACAAATGTCAAATTTGCCGACTTTTGGTACTTTTAGTGTAGTGATTTTGTTTGCATTGAATTTACTATTACGAACATTGTGTTATTTTACTCGTACAATGACTGCAAAACTGTCCATTTAAATAATAAAATAACTTGTTGTTGATGAAAATTTGGAAATGACGTATTTGAGGTTATCTTTTTAAATTTACTTGTCAAGTAAAAGGCTACTTGGCAGTGCATCCGGTGATTAACTTAACGAGCAGATAAAGTAGTGATTAACCCTACTCAGGGATTGTGAAACGTGAAAAATAGTTTACTGAGCAGATAGGGTCGAAGTAGCTTACCCAGAACTTTACTCAGCGATTGTGAAACAGGCCCTAAAAATATGTCAACATAGTAGCTGCTGGAAATTATATGATGTAATTCACAGAACAACAAAGAAAGCCTCTCAAGCAGTTTTCTAATGTATAATGTTTTAATAGGTAAAAAGTTAGTTAATAGATAAAAAAGCAAGATTAACTTTATTTTTAGCTTTAAAATCTTAGAAAAAGCTTCCTGTGTGCCAATAACTAGAGTAGACGGAAGGCTGGCAATACACTATTCCTGCACAGAACAAGCTGTGCCGCACCTAAATTGCTAAACAGAATTGAAAAGCAACCAACAAGCGAAAGCTTTTTCGGATTGGTACTGAAATATTAATGACTGTAGGATCGGGTGAAATGGTTGGATGAAAAATGTACTATGAAGTCGGTATTCACTATTCACATTACATTTTTCGATCCAAACATGAACAATAGTAGGTACATGAACAAAGAATGTATTATATCATTGTAAATAGTTACCATTAAGAGCAACTTAATGAGTTGCCAAGTAAAGACAAATATGTGGTAATGGTGCCAAAAAAAAATTGTTATCAAAATTATCATACGACCAAAATTTACGAAGTGATATAAGATCGAAGTGTGTGAATTTCCTAATGTTATATTGCTAATACATTCGCAACGATCGGTCGCGCCGTAGGTATTGGATTTTTCATTGCAAATATTATTACAGATATTGTTTCTATTGAATTCTTATTGTTATCATTGTGTCGTTTCTTCTTGTTTTTAAATTATTATTGGATTTTAATTGTTAATTAGTGTTTTGTGACCAATGCTGAGTGGGGACCTTTTTGGCACATTAATTATTAAATTCTCTCCTTGTTTATTTAATTATTTTTTGAAGTGCCAAATAAAGAAATTCTATTCTATTCTTTTCTATTCTATTCTTTAGCTTTGGCATATCGGAGATAGAACACAATGTCTTTGATTCTCTGGACGGCAAAATCAGAGATAAAAACTGTTTCCTATCTCCGAAATGTTAGAACTGGCGATAGATAGATTATTGGGACCGGCCGAGTATTTCCACGAACTGACTAGCGTGTCAGCCTGAACAACCTTAAACGACGATATACAAATAGATATTTTTATGAAGGTTTTATTTATTTAGGTGCGGCTGGAAAATACATTCAATATCATGGCGGCGGATGGTCCGGTTCCTTTTTTGATTGTTTACATTCAAACAAGACAATGAACAAATATACGTATCGGTTCACGAACAGAACATGGTTACGTAGTCTATTGGATGAAATTACTGTTGTTTTATAATATGACCAGCAATTATAATTTCCACTTTTTTCCATACAAAATTAACCATCATTACAAGTTCGTATACTAAAAAAAAAACTATAAAAAGAAAAAGGGCAGGAATTCCAAATTTTTCAGATTTTTTCCACTATTCGAGACGGTAGGTATAGCTTAATGTCTATCCTATTTATAAAGGTGAGAAAAAAAATAAAGTTCCGAATGTTTAAAAATATGCGATGTTTTCGAAAGTTGTGATAACGGGAACCAAACAAAAATGATTTAACATACATCCATTAAGGAAAAAAGGGTGTCTAATGAAACCTTTATCTACTGTAAAAAGAAAGAAACAGTACCTACAATCACGATGAATTGCTTTAACCTTTAAACCCCCGTTCACAGTAAATATCTCTAAACATGGACAACTGGCCCGAATTATAGGGATTATTATTTTGTTCCATATACTCTAACCCCTACCCGTTGTATTGTTCATGTATGCACAATATTAAGTATTAGCTGTGTACTTAAATAAAAATAGTACGATTAATAAATATTATCTGTTGATACGAGCATTTAGATTTCCTTAAATGAATAAGGAAACATTTGGCCTGGCGTGAAATTATGAAATTAAATTTAATGTTTAACAATTTTGAGTCGGTCATGTCGCTAAAATCAATAACCACTTTTTGTAAAAGATCGTTTTAGCCGACTAAAAGGAATTCTTACAATTGTGTCAGTTTGAGCATTTGTATATTTCGTTATTATGACCTGGTTGGTAAAGCTTTATCTTCACCGATGAGCAATAGGAGTGTTTACTTTTTTTCGTAGTCCGGTAATCGGTTTACGAATTTTAGAATTTTTGCGAGTTTTAATGTCAATTCATTGAAATGAACCATAAATTTAAAGAAAAACAAGTTTGCTATGATTTTATATTTTATTTTTATTTATTAGCCGACATTTCATAGTTTTACCAGCCTTTGTGGTCAGTGGATCAGATTTGAAACCCTAATAAAGCAGTTAAATCCATAAACGTATATTTCACGTCAGTCATACACTTACCCAGCAGCTTCGGTAAAATAAGTGTTGTCGTGGTGAGCATCTAAGGCTATGTTGGTGTAGGCAGTGTCAGCGTGGACGGCCTTAGTGGTGAACTCCCACATCCCTCCGAATAACGTGTGCTGGACTCCTCCGAGTGCCTGGCATACAGGTTCTGTGCCTGCTAAGCTGGGTTCCACCTGTGACCAAATGTTTGTATAAACTAGTACAAAATAATAAATATAATAAACCTTAAACTGCTGACAAAAAATTAAATATTAAGACATCATATTGTTAAAGATCTTATATTGGTGTTTTACCGATAAAAGATGTATTTAATATATGGTACTTCTTATTTTCTATCTTTGACAACCTCTGTGGTAGAGTGGTTTACATAGCGGTATTCAAGGTGTCACCAGCTCCGAAATCTCCGGGTTCGATTCTTGAACAAACTTTGACCAGAACAATGTAACTATGTGATGTGGTACACGTCTATTATCGTAGTAATCTTAATATCATATTCATGGTAAGTTAATAATTTCATAGTAATGTTACAAATGCGAAGGTAATGATTGTTATTTAAAAACATCTGTATAATATTTGGCTTGGAGATTAATAAATATTTTAATCTCAAAAAAGTCAGATTCCTGTGGAATAGTTTAAAAATTAAAAGTAACGGAAAACAGCTTGTCAATACATTAATAAGAACAACATTACATACATCGTTCTTAAAATCAGTTAAAAAATCAGTTAAAATCAGTTTTATTTCTGCAAATAGGCCCCAGGAGGCGCTTTTACACGTCCCAATTTAAACCT
The DNA here is from genome assembly GCA_949315895.1 of Anania crocealis. Taxonomy (NCBI): domain Eukaryota; kingdom Metazoa; phylum Arthropoda; class Insecta; order Lepidoptera; family Crambidae; genus Anania; species Anania crocealis. Next base: position 18,224,469 of record OX438884.1, on the reverse strand, counting down.
ACCACTGCTTCGGGACAAGTCTGGGCTAGTGCCGAGAAGAAGCAGCGCAAGAAACTCGGTCACTATTGTCAGTCTCTTTTTAAATACATTTTTACAAGGTAAGGTAATTTTTACAAGGTTTAAGCAAGTACGAGCTGGGACAACTTAATGCCATACATTTCTATCATTTAAATAATCATTAACAGTGTAATAGCCCTTTTTCATTAAAATAACTTTGACATACGATTTAAGTTTATGTACAGGGAGTTCAGCAATATCCTTTGGTAATTTGTTGAAAATACGGATACAATTTCCCATAAACGATTTTCCTACTTTTCGCAGTCTGAAGCCTGGAACGGCAAGTTTATCTTTATTTCTAGTATTGAAATTGTGTACGTTACTTTTCTTAAGAAATAAATGTATGTTCTTACGAACGTAAACAATATTCTCGAGAATGTATTGAGAAGACACTGTAAGTATATTAATCTCTTTGAAGAGCTCTTTCAGCGAGTCACGGGGTCGAAGGCCGTAAATAGCCCGTACAGCACGTTTTTGTAATATAAAAATTACTTACTCCAAAGCATTCAACTATAAAATCATTTGTTCTGTGAAAATCAGAAACAACAAAGGTACGACACAAAACTAGACCCGAGATAATATAAAAATATATAGGTAGAAACTTGTCCTGAACTATGGCTATATGGCTGACCCTTCATGTGACCTACACGATAAATAGTTAACACTCCTTCCTACTGTTAAGGTACAGTTACACATGCTCATTTCAAGCATGAAAGCATGCTTCTATTGAGCAGTTGCTACTTAGCAGCATGTGTGTCGGAATGTTGCTCAAACGTAGCATGCTCATTTCAAGTTTGCTTAAAAATCGACAGGCGTACGATTTTTTAGCATGCTACCTGCGGCGCGGGTGGAAGGGGGCGAGCTTTAAGCGCGTCTAAACAGGTTTGCTTTTGATCATGCTAGTATCTATCAGTCGTTCGCAACAGGTACGCGTGCAAAATTTCACGCAAAATGTATTGCTGTAAGCAATTGAGCACTTGTTCCAAAGTCCTGTCTTCTAGATATCCAATCACGGGCCCAAATCTTTCTCTTTCTTTTCTTTTTTTGCTGGGCTGATTATAAGCTTCTGGATGCATTGCATTTCCAGCAAAAGGATGATCTTATTCAGCTTTATACAAATAGCTGTTTGATTGTCCATGAGACCACGACTTTGTTTGTACTGACAGAGAGCGAGAAAGCACGCTATAAAATGGCTTGACAATGTGTATTTGGAATGTTTGCTTTGAGCATGTTTATTCAGGAGCATACCTGAAACTAGCATGCCTATTGCTAGCAAATGTAAACTGCTCATAAGCATGCTCGTATTGAGCATACTCAATAGCACGCTTTTTAGCATGCTATTTTAGAGCATGTGTAACAGTAGCTTTAATATTTATCACACAGAACATAGAAAGAGGTCTTTTCCATGTTCTGTGATTTATCACATACCTACTATCCTTTCGTATAAATCATGTGATACCGTAACGTTACATCCCAGTAAATTATTATGTGCAACTTAGCATATTGACTTTCATATAGCCTATCCCTCGTCACTTGATATTTAATTGTTTTTCACATGTTAGGAAACTATGTGATAGGGTCGGGCGAATAACGAAGTATTTGAAACCGTTACAAATGGAACATTTTGTCCTCAAATCGGGTCTGGACCCTTACCAAAAGTTAGTTAGATTACACCCGGCCTGGTATATTGGTAACGATATTAAATTCTTGCCCTTTCAATTTTATATTTTAATCAGAATTCCGTATGTTCGTTTTACCGTTTTTTGTTTTAGCTAAATTATCGTACTTCAATTTATTACGATCATATTCATGAAAACACATGAATACTTTAAGGATTTGATGCCAGACAAGAACAAAACACCTAACAGGATATTTTTTCGCCTTAAATAGTGTGTATCTGAAGTCATTGTCCTTAAGAAGGGGTATTAATGGAGGTATACTGGTGCCACTTCTTTTACAAAAAATATCATGACAGAGACGAAACTATGAAAAACGATTCAGATAGGAACTTCGGTAATTGCGTCTGCAAGTTTATATTGCGACACGAACTCAAAACAGATATTAACACAGGAAGCAACAAAATATGCGATTTAACAAAACAAGGGCACGCATTATTTTACACTGTATTTTGTATGTTGTTTATTTCTCTTATTTTTCTACTAAGGTACTACCCGTTTTTTAGGAAGTAGAACAATGTTTAACATTAAAAAGTTTTAGGAAATAGGGTGTCCTGTATTTGGGTAGTTGTTGTCTTTTTTTCCTTCATTATAGATAGGTATTAATTGTATAGTAATCATTTTTAATGATTTATTACCTTGTATTATTTAATAAAATATATTATGTCTTGTCTTATTATAAAACTTATGCATACTTATTTGAAAAACTGTAATAATCACAATTTGAGATACATTTCAAATTTGCCGTCTTATTTAAGCCTTGTTTATTTGATAGTAACACTGTTAACTAAGTAAAACAGTATACTATATCTTACGAGTATATCTAATTGTAACTATAAAGTGACTTGGCAAAGTATAGGTATACGAGACTCAAGACAAACCATCTGAAAATTTAAAAAATAAAAATATTGTCTCTTCCAGCCAGTTCATTGAACCAATTTATACTGAGTAAATGCATCGAACCGATAAAATACCAAACACTGCGAGCAAGTAAATGGAAATTGAGTCTACAGACGATCGATCCAATCACTTTCACACAAACTACAGTTTACTGTTTACATTACAAAATTGACCACATAAAATTGAAATCCAATAACGTATAATGAAACTTTGGGGAAGTAATATTTACGCATATTAATTCAACGATGCTAACTGAATTTCAGAGCCGTACTGGGGCTGTACGATGGGGCCCCAAGCGGTACGGGCTTTCAAATGAGATCAAGCAGAAAATAACACTTGTCTTTTATTATTATTAGCCCAAAGCAGTCCATTGCTGTGCATAATGATAGACCTCTCGAAAAAGAGAATTAAATGCAATTAGTAGACAGGTTGACTATCACAGTTTGCCTATTTATGGAGACGTGACGCTGGTGGCGTTTTCTTCTGGCAATATAGCTAAAGTTACCTCTTTCAACATCCTTATGACGAGATTCATTGAAACCAATAGCGCCCACCGTTTAGTACAGGGTTGCTATTTATAATATTTCAATATAATTAATAAACGTTTTTGTTAACCTATTATTATAAGCTTCAAATTTAATAAAAAAACTGCTTAGCACACCTAGGATATTTTAAATAAAAAAACTCACAAACAACAAGCGGAAATCATTAGCAAAATAATTTTCTAAATCCATAATCTTTAGATCTTCCTTCCTTTTTTGTTTCTGTATGAGACCCCAAAAATTATGAACGGCCCTGGCAGCCATTAATCTTCTAGCACTCTGACGGCTCGTCAGAGCAGTTATGTAAATATGAGTGCTTATTACATTTTTCGTATAAACATATGATATCATGGCAAAACCCTTTAAACATCTGATAAAATCGTCTTTTATTTTACGCTTCACATTTCTTAGTATTTTTCATATTAGTGAAGTTATCTGGGATTTATTAATGGTTGACAATAATTAATTGTAAGTAGTTTTTAGAATATTTAGTATCTAAAACTAATTATTGATAGGTATACAATGTAATGTTTTCTTGAAAATTTACTTTTCTCTACGATTTCAAATGAAGCGCAGAAAGGAGACGGACCATGGTGGGCCAAAATGTAACAAGATGAAATATTGTTCATCCAAACACTTCTTAAATAGTCAAGATAAATACAAAATATCAGCTTTATCTACAGTCTAGGAAAAAAGAAAAAAACATCGTTAGAAGTTACTGTTAACGAATAAAATGAATTGAACATCACAAATCGATCGTTGATTAATTTTTTTAATCGTTTTACTGTCAGGTCAATTAAAATATATTGTTTAATAACATCACATGCATAAAAAAAGGAGTCATCTTAAAATAGATGTTATCAACCTTGTTTTATAATGAATAACTGTAATCGATTTTTCTTAAACTTTCTTAAACACTTTAGTGCCAAAGCCGTAAAAAAATTGCATTGACAGGAGAAAGAAAAAAAATGTCACTCGACTGGTTTGCTTTGTTTTTTTCGCTGCGTTTTGAGTGTGCTCTTTTTCTGCTTTTGGAATACTTTTATCTAATGTGGTCACAAACTCTCTAGTAACATAAATACACTTATCTGTATTATATAAAGTGCTCCATTACTTTAAAAATAAATGATTTAATACGCTATTCTTTGTACAAGTTAACTATTTCAGCATAAGCTATTCTTAACCTCACTTTTTCATAATATTTTATATCTCAAATCACGGACTGCCAATTTTTTCCAAATTCTCAGGAATCCTTAAATTTTATACTATCTTTCAAATAACACTACTTTCACTGTTTTACACTTTAGGCCCAAGGTTCTATGGAAGTCGGTCCGTTTCCTTTATTCAAATACTAACTTTATTCGATTATTCAAACTTTGGTAATTTTATAAATATCTGTTGTGCTTTAGGTAAGGAGAGACGTTTTTCTAAAAAAAAACAGATTGCTTCACAGAAGTTGGCACTTTTTTTTCATTTATTTTGTCAGTTAAGTTAGCTCCCATTTTCATATTTATGTTTTAGTATGATCTAACTGTTTATAAGATCTAATAACACTAAAATCATTTTGATCGTCTTATGATCCTATAAACTGACATAGGATCTATAATAATAGGCCATTGTAAAATTTTTACTTACCCCTTCAATTAATACGAAACCATAGTCTAATAGTGACTGGAAAACACGTTTGGCGCCTTTTTCAGTGTTCAAGAACTCACTAGCTTGGACTTTTGCCACCTTTTCCATTACTGACGGGCCGGCCCATAGCTTCGGTTTTAATCTGCGGCTGTTGATCCAATTCGTGTAATCAAATCGTGAGAGGAAGTCGGGAGAGTATAATGATTCGTGTTTATCGTCCCCTGAAAAAATTAATAGTCCCAAATCTTATTACGCCTGTTGGAATATTACCAAAAACAGTAGAAGTTTTTTAGAACTGTAAATTTTAAGGAATACAGTGAAGTATCCGAAGCTAGGCTAGGGTTGAAGGGTTGGTGGCGGGTGGTTTGTACTGGACTAGGGTGAACACAATGAGACGCGAGTTAGTCTGTTGCCTATTTATTCAAGACTGTTCGATCCTAAGCACATCAGAATATATATCTACCTTACTTCAATAAAACACTTAAATATAAATAACTACCTACATTACATTCCTCCACACTTAAATGACAATACTATTTGAATATAATTATGAAGAAACTTACTACTAATAGTGGTAACTATTACTTACAACTTATTTAAATTAACAATTTCTACGTTTACTATTTAATACTTATATTTAGGAACCTTATCTAATCTACATTTCCTTATCGGGCGAGACTGTGACGGTACGGGGGTGGACACGGGAGTTTGTAATTTTACTGGAGGTGAGTACATCTCTTTACCCGGAGTAGCAAAACAATCGTCTTCGCCTGACTTAGCCTCTGCCTCCCCTTCAGCCGCGCTGCGCGCCCGCACCGGCAAGTTCGCCTGGGTTGGCGACAGATTCGTTTTCATTGACTGCTTTGACGATGTGCCTAGCCCTACCGGAGAATCGAACTCCGCTATGGTTTCTTTATTCGAACTATCCGCTTTATTATCAATGGGATATGCCAAAGAATTTCTAGACCTACGCCTTAATTGGTCGATATGCCGATGAATGGCGTTGCCGTTGCTGTCGGTCAACGAATAATCAGTACTACCTAAGTTCTTACAAATTTTTCCCGGTTGCCATTTTTCCCCCTTTAAATATTGACGATACCAAACGTCTTCCCCTACGTCTAACCTCCTATCCGACCCTCCGGCTGCTTTTACCTGACGATTTTGGCTTTTAATGACCTTATTTTCGATATCTGGCCTTAACAAATCTAGGTGTGTACGTAATTTCCTACCCATGAGTAACATTGCTGGGCTTTGACCCGTTGAACAATGTTCAGTATTCCTATAATAAAGTAAAAACCTATTTAACGATTTAAGAATGTCGGTTTTTTCAATAATAGATTTTTTTATCACTCCCTTTAATATTTTGACAGCATTTTCTGCGGCGCCGTTAGATGCTGGGTGATATGGAGCCGAAAATACGTGATCGATTCCATCCTGACTAAGAAAGCTCTCAAATTCTCGACTAGTAAACGGTGGCCCATTGTCACTAACTACCTGCTTCGGAATTCCCCACCTAGCCCATAGCTCACCTAGCCTGTCGATCGTATAATTAGCTGACGTACTGGAAACCGGAAATATTTCTATCCACTTGGACATAGCGTCAATAACCACTAAGTATGTTTTTCCTAATATGGGTCCCATGAAGTCTACATGAATGCGTGACCAGGGACGCGCCGGCCAGGGCCAGGGTCGCGGCGCGTGCTGCGGCGGCGCGGCGGCCGTGGCTGCGCACGTGGCACACGCGCGGCACCTCGCCTCCACTGCCTCGTCTATGCCGGCCCACCACACGTATGAACGGGCCAAAGCCTTTGACTTCACGATACCCATATGCGGTTCATGTATTATCTCCAGAACCTTATCCCGGCACGCTTTCGGTATGATCACTCGATAACCCCACATTAAACAACCTAACTCCTCATATAATTCTACTTTCCTATTGAAATAAGGTTTCAATCCCTCAATGTCGCAATGCTCTGGCCAACCGTTCCTAACAAAAGAAAGAACGCGACACAAAATAGGATCTTTTAGTGTTTCTCTTTTTATTTGATTATAGTCTAAAAGTAATGCATCTTTAGCAAAATGTAAATAAGTTTGTTCCGGAATCTGCTTGGAACGACTGTTTCCCAACATGTTGTTTTTCGTAGGTAACCTAGACAAGCTATCGGCGCAATTGCTACTACTAGTGACATATTCAATTTCGTAATCGTACGCCGATAGAATTATTGCCCATCGCTGCATTCGACTAGCTGTCATATTAGGTATTCCTGTATTAGGGCCAAAGATAGACACGAGTGGCTTATGATCGGTGCGTAATTTAAATCGTCTACCATATAAATACTGGTGGAATTTCTTTATGCAAAAAATAATCGCGAGCGCCTCCCTGTGAATTTGCGAATAATTCCTCTCCGCGTCAGTAAGCGAGCGCGAGGCGAAGGCGACCGGCCGCTCCCCGCGCGGCCCCGGCTGCGACAGCACGGCGCCCAGCCCGCGCGCGCTCGCGTCGCACGTCGCGATCAACGGCCTATTCGGGTCGTAGTGGGCCAACACACTGGCACCTAAAAGAACTTGCTTAACTCCCTTGAATGCTTGTTCGCATTCAGGGTCCCAATTCCATTCTACACCTTTACGTAACAAATTGTATAAGGGAGATAAAACTGAACTTAAATTTTTAACAAATTTTCCGAAAAAATTTACCGTTCCCAAAAATGACCTTAGTTCTGAAACGTTTTGGGGTTGTTCCATTTTAACAATTGCTTCTATTTTTGATGCATCTGGTCGGATTCCCTCCTTAGATATTACGTAACCTAGGTATTGAACTTCATTAGCAAAATAAACGCATTTATTTTTCTTTAACTTTAAGCCATTTGATTTCAGTCTTTGGAAAACAGTTTCTAAAGCTTTCAAATGATCCACCCTGGATCTACCCCCGATGATCACATCGTCCAGGAACACCTGTACGTTAGGAATATCACACAGTAAATTAGTCATAATCCGTTGGAATATACCTACGCTGGAAGATAAGCCGTAAACTAACCTATTATAGCGAAATAAGCCCCGGTGCGTGTTAATAACTGTATATTGCTTAGACTCATCTAACTCGATCTGATTGTATGCCTGTGAAAGATCAATTTTACTAAAGTATATATTCCCATTGAGATTCACTAACACATCCTCTATCTTAGGTAGGGGATAACGATCGACCAATAAAGACGGATTCAAAGTGGCTTTATAATCGGCACATATCCTAAGCGTACCATCGGGCTTGTTAATGGGTACCAGAGGTGACGCCCAGTCAGAGCAGTCAACGGGCTCGATGATGCCGGCGCGCAGCATGGCGTCCAGCTCGGCGTCGACGCGCCCGCGCAGCGCGTACGGCAGCGGCCGCGCGCGGTGGAACACCGGCGCGGCGCCCTCGCGTACTCGCAACGTCGCCTTCCCGCCCGTGTACCGTCCTAGTCCGCCATCGAACAGATCCTTATATCTGTCGATCAATTGCGTTACATCATCACCTAACGGTTTACTCTGGTCACTCAAAAGATTACAATTAAATAGCGGTACTTTTATTTTTAATTCGGCTAACCACTGCCTTCCTAGTAAAGATGTTGTCCCGCCCTTTATTACGAACAATTCTAATTGTTTACAATTTTCGTTATACTGCACCCACGGTCTAATTATGCCCAATGGTTTAATTTTTGAACCGTCATAAAAATTAAGAATAGTGTTAACACTTTCAATATTTATGTGAGAAAAATGCTTATCGTAAGTAGTTTTACTTATGCAAGATATGGCGGTGCCCGTATCGATTTCCATTTCTAAAACAATTTTATCTATTCGGATAGGCAAACTCACAGATTTATAGTCGTTCAAACATAGATGGTGTAATTCTTCCTCAATATCCCCGCTGCACTCCTCGCTGGGTTCACGATCAGCCTCACCGAAATAGACACCGCCGCTCCGAGCCGGCCGCGGCGCCCCCCTCGCCGAAACCGGGCCTTTCCGCTGGCCTGCGCCCCGGGACGTCTCCGGTGCATCCAACCCTGGACACACCCGTCGCAAATGTCCTCGACGTTGGCACTTACTGCAAACATACTCTCGGAACCGACAATTCGTAAAGTCATGATTGCGCGCTCCGCAAGCTCCACAGTTAAAATGTTTATGCACAGGTTCACTATAACGATTTTTAGCGCACGCGCCTCCGTTGTTCCCGCTTGGCCGCCGCCGCGCATATGATGACGTAATCGCGTGCACTGCCTTCGATGATCCGACCTCTTCGACCATCGCCGCGTCTCGTTCCGCCGCCTCCAATGACGTTGCAAGTTTTACTGCCTCAGCAAACGTTACCGTGTCGTTTTCCGCAAAAAGTCGCTGCCTTATGATATCACTGTGTAGCCCGCAAACGAATTGATCGCGTAGATTGTCGTTTAATGTATCTCCAAACTTGCAATGCTTCGACAACATTCTGAGCTCCGCAACGTAGACTGCCATACTTTCGTTAGGGTTTTGGCGTCGTTGTCTGAAACGATATCTTACGGCCAAGGCCGACGGAGTCGGTTGCAAGTGATGTCTCATTAATTCATCTACCCTCTTTAAATCTAACTCCGAAGGCTTTTTGGGGCTAGCTAAATTCTCCAGTAATTCATAGGCCTCATCTCCAATGCTTGCAATTAAAATTGGAAGCTTCATGTCTTGTTCCGTCTTGTTAACTTTGAAATACAAATCTAAACGGTCCATGTACGATGACCACGACCCACCTTTCACGTTGAACTCGTTTAACTTTCCGATCGACATTTTCACACTCCAACACTTTTATTTTACAGGTCCGAATTTTACTTAACTCGTCGCCACTGAAGTATCCGAAGCTAGGCTAGGGTTGAAGGGTTGGTGGCGGGTGGTTTGTACTGGACTAGGGTGAACACAATGAGACGCGAGTTAGTCTGTTGCCTATTTATTCAAGACTGTTCGATCCTAAGCACATCAGAATATATATCTACCTTACTTCAATAAAACACTTAAATATAAATAACTACCTACATTACATACAGTTGACATGCCAGGGAAGTTATACTAAAAATAAATATTAAAAAAATGGATTCTTGCAAACGCACAGAGCGTATATGATTGTGTGACAGGCGAGACATCTAGACTTCTTCCACTCTTGACATTGATCCGAGTGTAGGTATCCTATTCGATCAAAAGTTTTAGGCTCAAGAAGACAGAAATGTGGTTTCGACATTTCCCCCTCTGAATCTTTTTATCCATTCTCACTATGAATGCTGAATTTTTTTCTAGATATGCTGAACAGTGCACTAGCTCTTAGCTCTAGTCTATCATAGTTTTTATAGTCAGTTTGTTGTTCAGTTTTATTAAGTTTTTTATTATAAAAAGTCTTTCCTATAAACCAATAGTAATAAATACATACACCCTACTATTATATACTAATTAATCCCGTGCTTATTTGTAATAACGTCTTAGCTGCCATACGCCTTATTGTTTTGGTAGATTAGTTTTAAAAAAATGTTGTAATATACACAAAACATTCTGCCAGTTTATATTTCACGAAGATAACAAAAACTACTTACAAATTATTACTAGCTCTGATTTTTCGAAACTGAAGCTTCTTATCCTGGAATCTGGAATGTCAAGGATATGTTTGGCCCTTTGGAATGTATCAGCGTGATAGCAGTCTGGACAGCTGCAATTACAATCATAAAATAAAATAAAAAATGAATAGGGTTCTTACAACAGCCGTCCACTCATAGTTTTTGCGTTCATTTTTTAGGAATAAAATATTTTAATGTTATTATATGTTATATTTATAGAAACATTAGTCGTATAAGACCAGCTTTTGAGTCGTACTATATAGAATGTAGAAATGAAGCATCCTTTTTAGACCTAAGGGTGTAGGAAAAGTGCGTGAATAAAATAAACGTGAAATAATAGCAATTTTTCTTATAGAGTGATCTATGTTCAGAGAATTTATGTAGGCTGGTAACGTCGATGCTAAGCAGCTCTTCATATTTGAAAGTTAACATTTTATTTTTTAGAAACCTTACATTGAGTAAGTTTTCATAAACAACAGTTAGTGTTTTTAATGAAAATAATTAATTCCAATGCAAGATACGAATGGTCGAGCCGAATAATAGATTAAAACCAAACACAAATATTTAATGTCTTGGAGCCGTAGAGAGATCTCCATACGCAATACTTTCAATAGCTTGTAACAGTAGAAAAACATTACGAATGAGAATTTCAGAAGGCAGAAAAGTAATATTTTTGTAAATTATCTCTGTCGATTGCTTGTATAAAGGCTTTTCGTAGTCACGTTTTTCATTGTTTCATTGTTTCAAAGAATAAAATTACAAAGTCAGTTAAAAACAACCCTGATGATGTAGTGGAGCACTAGTTCATGGGTCCCAGGTTCGATTCCCGGTCGGATCAATCTTTTTAAAATTGGCTTGGGTTTAGTATTGTTAGTGGTTGGTAGTCGTGCTACAAAAGCCGCGGATGGAAAAGCAGTGAAAAAAAGTTTCACATTACCGGCAATGGTCACGTAACCAGCAGTCTTCAAACTTGATCGTATTTCCATCATTAAATGCTATTTCCACAGACTGATCTTTCATGTTAATCTTTTCGAATGCTGTAAAAAAAGTAAAAACATAGATAAAAAAATAAAATACGTTTATTTCAGGCAGATAGTGTGACAAGCCCGTAATAGTGTTAGTAAATTACAAATAATGATGATGATAATAATTTTGGTTAAAAGCAATGAAATGATTATAAAAAACGATTAAAACATAAAAAATTTAAAAATAATTTAAAAGCAAAAACAAATATAATAAAACACCTAACTATGTTTTACATATTATGAGGGACCAGTTGCAACAGGGGCACCGGCTTATGCCATTGCGTGTAGGCGAATCCAGTGCCCAAGAAGCGGGAAGTCCCACCTACTCGCAAGTGTACTCAAAAGGCAGGTAAAGGTAGGTATTTGATGTAAACGTTTTTTTAAATTGGTATTGTAAGGAAAAGAAAACGACAAAAATGTTTAAAAAAATAATTAGACATCAAATATCGAACATTTTAGTAGGTATAGATTAGTGACATGACGTAACGTATTTAGAATCCCAGATAAAGCAATGTTATCTTAAATTTAATTTAATTTGTAATTATGAATTTATTGAAATTAGGAAGACCAAAGTTTATAGTTATTTAAAAATAGCAACACAAATCAATTAAATCAATTAATATTACCTTTAATTGATTTACTACTACAATTTTACTTTATGTAGAATAAATAATACAAAATGCTTCTGATCTGTGTTTGTTTTTATGTCCAAAAGTCTAGATTCATTTTATCCAAACAAATGACTTACTATTTCCACCTGAGATGCTCATCGTTGATAGAGTTCCAAATCAATTATCAAACACTAATTCACATCGACCGGTTTCGCAACTATTAAAACCCACAACTTAATTTAAACTACAGCCGAATTAAACGGGCTAAAGTTACATACTGTACTGCCAATTAGATAAACAGTGACGTTAGAAAGAGACAAAGATCTACAATCCGGTTTTGTATCGCAGTTCAAAGTTTGCGCATAGGGTCATACTGTTTTAAATACTATCAAAATGATAACGCGATAGGTTAAACAAAATTATCTCAGTTCGTGTGTTCTATAGAGCGCTACTGACAACAACTTAACTACAACATATTTTGCAGCGGTTGTACAATTCAATTTTTTTAAAGGGTTTATGAAGATTTTTGAATTTTTACACTTCTTTAATCGCATTGGACACTGTCTCCAAGTACCTAGGTCATATATTGTTTGCATTTTGTTACAACTTACAAACCAAATTGTTTTGGGAGGTCCCAATCCTTGGTAAAATCGGCATTCGTACATATTCATGACAAAATCTCGTTACCATGTATGCAAAACCCTCTAGTAGTAGGTAGTAGGTATTTATGGATTCGCACTATCATTCAGTGATCTTTATTGCTGAACCTGAATACCATGTTATCAGACATAAGTTAATTCATATGTAACTTTTAACTAAACAAGTGAAGACCAGTGTTACTCATTATGACATTGCTGATAAAATAAAATCTGTAATCTAATCCTGAACACACCCTCTTGAAGGTCTTCAGAGAGCAATCATTACAATAATCTTCTTAGTTTTCTTATCGTGCGATTCATTTCCAAGCCTCTTGTTACAGGCATATAATGATTGTTTTTACGACTTCCACCTTGCAACAGATCTTAAAAGACCTTTCCAGATCCAAGCCAATGCAGCAAATATAGTTTTCTAGAAAAACCCAACCGGTCATCAAACCAGGGACTCGTGCATTTTAGGCGGACTTCACCAAGTTGTGTTATGGTCGATAACTTTTTTTAAAAGCATTATTACGTACTTATATTTCCGAACTCCTTCTTACCTACATAAAATGACCATAGCCTCAATATTGTCTAAGTATGTCTGATGCCAAAGAATTCAGCATGATTATGGATAAAGTTACTGATCTTGACTAAGATATATTTGTGCTTAGTTTACCTTAATGAGTAGCCGTAGCCTGTTCAATCTTGTTAACTCTCAAATCAATTAATAATCTGATAGCCTAAGCCGCTTTACTCAATTCTGCGTTATCCCCCAACAATGTTGTTTGAACGCAACGCAAACATAAACGTAACGTAATCTCGACCCTTCTAGCAAAGTGCTTAACAGCTTTACATTTCATTAACCGATCAAATCTGCGCTTATCTTCAATTGCGACGAGAGAAATAATTAATCGATTTTAAAAGTTATCTGAACCTTTATTCATCGCACTTTAAGTCACCCTGCCTCTTCTATTAATTTGGGAATGCACCACGATCGAGTTCGCTTCGCCACGCCCGCCGGCAACGCCATAAGTACGTGGCGGTCCCATCTTTCATTTTAGCCGATACATAATGAGTCCAGTTATTTCCTTGCTCAGATTTTGGTAGTCCAAGCCGCACGAACGTAAGGATGTGCCCTCAACTTTCTTTTATATGAGGCCTGGTAGAGTAGAGTCTTTATAGGCAGTGCTTATTGACATGTACTTGATAGTATCGTGTACATGTCAATAAGCACTGCCTACCCTGTCCACTAAATGAAATACCGATCCCTGCATTACTCCTATACCTAACTGACTGATTGAGTTAGCCTGTGACCATGGTCGGTGCAACCAGATCAAAACGTCAGGCAAAATAATAAGGTATGATCGCGTTTAATTCCCGTTAACATTTAAATAATTATGCAACGCGAAAGTTTAAAAGTATTTACTGCATACCATATCCAGAATTTCTGAGCACGCCTCTGTAGCATGACCGGTATAAACAGTTCCTATCCCGCAGGCATCACCACTAGCCCGTTTACAATTTTGTGGCGTCTTTGGTCCGATCAGCTTTTGTCAATTAGTATTGAATTTTTTGTCAATTATTTGTGAAGGCAACTGAGCTAGTGCTCAGTTGCCTTCACATAATATCAAACATATCCGTAAAAATGAGACACGGGATTAGTACCTACTTATTTATAGAGTAGGGTTGCTGAGGATTCCTCTTCCGCTTCCTCATAACGCGGACGTTCCTCAATATTTTGAGTTCCTCAACCGTTACCGCTTCCTAATAAAAAAATCCTCTTCCGCTATCGCTTCCTCAAAATTTAAGATGAATTTAAGAGGAATTTCTTTGCACATTTGCGTAGCCATGGCAACGAACACGCTGCAGCACGATGCTGGGCCGAACGGTCAGTAACGCATTCAAAGAGTTACCAAAACAATGTTGGGTAGAGGCATAATCACCAAGCTTGCTAAATGCGGGTTGGTGATGATCACTAACTAACCCAAGAAATGTTAGAACATTGGAATCTTTTGCTGCTCAACGCAGCAATTGAGTCCAGGACCCGGATATCATGGCCCGGTACTTAAACCACTAGAATGGGAAAAAACAGAATAAACTTCTTGTATGCGTGTGTTATGCAAGCGAAAATTATGTTGATTACCCATGTCGCACCCGCTCCAGTTATATTGGGAATACTACACTCGAAGTAGTTGACCATGACGTATACCTGGGACAGATAGCTATGTAAGTTCAATTTCGACAAAGAGATCTCTGGTCGAATCCAACTCGGATGGGTAGCCTTCGGGCAGCTACGAAAAATATTCGCGTCCAAATTACCTCAATGTCTCAAGACAAAATTCTTTGACCAGTGCGTGTTGCCAGTGATGACTTATGGAACTGAAACGTGGTCGCTTAATATGGGTCTCATAAGAAGGCTCAAGGTCGCACAGCGGGCAATGGAGGGCGCAATGCTTGGTATTTCCCTGCGTGATAGAATCAGAAATGAAGAGATCCGTATTTCCAAGAATTGCGGAGCTGAAGTGGTAGTGGGCGGGACACATATGGCCGACCGTAGAAGAACCGATGACCGTTGGGGCGGAAAGGTTTTGGAATAGCAACCGCGCACTAGACGACGATCTCTGGGTAGGCCCCTCACCAGCTGGACCGAGGATCTGACGAAGGTCGCAGGGAGCCGTTTGATGCGGGTGGCGCTGGCCTGATCGTTGTAGAGATTCTTGGTGCAGGCCTATGTCCAGCAGTAGGCGTCAATTGGCTAAGATGATGATGATGCGTGTGTATGTCACTAAACTTCTCCAAAAAGGCTGTACCGATTTTGATGAAATTTTTGGAGTGTTTTCAAGGGGATTCGAGAATGGTTTAGATTCACAATTTGGTTCTCTGGAAAATGTTCTTTTAGTGTGTGTACATACAGGACTACGTCTGTCGGTCCGCTAGTATTTATTATTTTATATCATCCTCTTCCTCAACCGCTTCCTCTTCCACTTCCTCATCCGCATCCTCTTCCTCAAAAAAATATCCTCATCCTCTAAATGTATGCTTGGCACTTTCTCTTCCTCCTCTTCTTCCTCATAATCACTTCCTCAACATCCCTAAATGTGCTAGAACGCAAGTACTTTGGTAAGTACTTTGAAAAAAACCCTTTGACGATCGGATATTCCAGACACAATTAAAATCAATTTTTATCGCGACAACCGGTTGTCGCCTGGGGTTTGAAGCGCTACGTAAAAACAAATATCACACATTTAGTACGGCTATAGTAGGTACTTTATTTAAAAAAAACGGATTCTCTAGTATTTTCCTGCTCTAATTGCTCAAAGTTTGATTTTCTTTTTAAAAATAAAGATACGGTAAAAACTTTACATAAAAAAGCTAATCCACTTATGTAAGTAAAAATTCGAACAAAACCGAGGTCACAATCAATTAGATGTTCCTGTATATCATCAGCAAACATCAGTCCAAAGCTTGACTGAAGTGATAAATATTTTGGTAATAGATGTTTGACTTCTAGTGGAAAAAATACGCTGCTAGGTACTCCTTAATGCCCCTTAATAACCTTGACCCCTTAATCCCTTGACGAATGGATGTGGTGATATTCTATAAGGCCGGCACCATACAGCATCTAATCCACTCAAGACATGATAAAAACTAAAGATACAAAGCAATAACACCAAGATAGTATTTTTCCATCATATTCACGCATAAGGAACAAAATATTCTATTGCCCACGACAAGCAGCTCATACAAGTGCCCCGATCCGCGGTCATGGCAATAAAACATGTTTCGACGCCGTAACCCGATAGTTCGGAAACATTTCCCGAAAATATCCCACTCTTCAAATGTACTGGACAATGATACATAAGGATTTCAGGTTCAGCAAATCTTTAAGCAACTCGTATATTAAAATTGTAACATGTAGAAAAATAAACATAAAGATCTTATTATATAAAACTTATCATTGAACCGGGATTTACAATGCAATGTTATAATTTATAGGTAAAATCGTATTTACCTTCCCGACGTTTCGATCCGATTGCACGAATCATGGTCGCGGGTAGACTGGAGGCGCTCTGCGTCTTCTGGCCGGTTGAGAAGAAGCTATTGCAATAAAGAAACACAAGAATTTCAATAGAGAAGATGGATTTTATTTGCAATCGTCATGGAACCCAGTATTAACGAAGTGTAGATCGCGTGCCATGCCGTTAGTAAAAAAACCCGAACATTGTTAGTGTAGTTTGTCGAACTGACTGTACGAGAGACAAAATTGTTGAAGAATCGCGGGTAGAAGAAAACATTTCTTCTCAACCGGCCAGACGACGCAGAGCGCCTCCAGTCTGCCCGCGACCATGAGTCGTGCAATCGGATCAAAACGTCGGGAAGGTAAATACGATTTTACTTATAAATTATAACATTGCATTGTAAATCCCGGTTCAGTGATAAGTTTTATGTGTAACAATGCATCAAGAAAGTTTAAAAACCTATCTTATTATTCCCTCAACTCCCAGGAGGCACTCGGGTGCCACGATAACAATTGATTTCAATTGTGTCTGGAAGGATTAAATGTATACCGCCGCTTCATTTAAATGATGTATGACGTCGAAAACGTTGATCATATTAGATTGTACTCACTGACATAAATCTGTCTCTGTGTAAGACAATTAATTTCTCCCACAAACATTTATAAAATGAAAATGAATTTACTAATAGTCTAAATCTTAAGCCCCGTTGGTCTATTAGCTTATACAGGATAAAATTTTAACCACCTTCCAAATTTTAATATAGCAATTAGCAATCTTCGAGACAAAAAACAAATGACGTATTTTTTCTTTTGGTATAGCCCAGTACAAAAATGTCACGATAAATCACTTAGATACACTTTCCGAAGTAGAACGCTTCTATGGCCAGCTATACGCTTCGCATGCATCTCGACCTAATCCCAAAAATGAGGACCCTAGAGCCCCTTTAACACGCCACTACACTCAAGACCTGCCAGAAGTCAGTATTGAAGAAATCGAGATGGCTCTTAAACAGAATGGAAAAGCCCCTGGAGAGGATGGCGTTACAACAGAGTTGCTAAAGGCTGGAAGTAAACCCGTACTGAGGGAGCTTCAAAAGCTTTTTAATGCTGTCTTGTTTGAAGGGAGACCTCCGGAGGCGTGGAGTAGGAGTGTTGTCGTCCTGTTCTTCAAAAAAGGATATTATAAGACCCTGCTGAAGAACTATCGACCCATTTCCCTTCTAAGCCACGTCTATAAGCTGTTTTCAAGAGTCGTCACGAACCGCCTTGCGCGAAGACTTGACGAATTCCAACCACCGGAACAGGCTGGATTTCGGAGCGGATTCGGCACCATAGATCACACCCACACAGTGCGGCAGATTATACAGAATACCGAAGAGTATAATCAGGCCTTGTGTCTAGCATACGTGGACTATGAGAAAGCCTTTGACTCGATAGAGATCTGGTCCGTTTTGGAGTCCCTACAGCGTTGCCAAGTAGATTGGCGGTACGTCCAAGTGATGAGATGTCTACGAAGCCGCCACCATGTCCGTCCAAGTACAGAATCAGCAAACAAATTAACCTATACCGTTGCATCGAGGAGTGAGACAAGGGAACGTCATTTCCCCGAAATTGTTCACAAATGCAATGGAGGATTATGTTCACGACACTGCACTGAAAAGGACGAGGCATCAACATCAATGGCCAATACATCTTTTACTTGCGATTTGCAGACGACATCGTCATTATAGCAGAAACGCTGCATGACCTAAAACAGATGCTGAATGACCTGGCTGACTCTTCTGTGCGCATCGGCTTGCGGATGAACCTGGATAAAACCAAGGTTATGTTCAATGAACGTGTACTACCGGAACCGATTGCGATGCACGGCTGCACGGCACGGCGGCACGGCGTGTACCTTGGGCAGACATTGCAGTTAGGTAGAAACAACTTTGAGGATGAGGTGAATTTCCCTTATGGATAAAATCAGAAATGAGGTGATCCGATAGAGAACTAAAGTTACTGACATAGCCCACTGGATTAGCAAGCTGAAGTGGCAGTTGGCTGGCCATATTAGCCGCAGAACCGACAACCGATGGGGCAAACGAGTTCTTGAGTGGAGACCGCGTCTCGGCAAACGTAATGTAGGATGCCCTCAGGCCAGGTGGAGTGATGATTTGCGCAAGGTGGCTGGCAGGAGCTAGATGCGAGAAGTCGAGGATCGACCTAAGTGGCGTACAATTGAAGAGGCCTATGTCCAGCAGTGGACTGCGATAGGCTGATGATGATGATGATGATGAAATCACTTTAAAAAATCTAAAAAAAATTTGATACGGCCTCCTAGCAACACTTTTTTACGCTATGCACATCTCATTCATTGATTTTCCCTTCATGTCTTTACAGGCTTAGGCCCGTAAAAATTGAAAACTATGTTGCGAAAAATATTTTCGGGTGAAAGCTTGATTTTAATTTTTTATTTCATAAATGGGATCTTAATACGCTACTGAACACATTTATAGAATTTTCAGATGATGAAAAAATCATTCTGTATACCGGACCAAGACCTCGGGGTCCTGGGTTCGATCCCCGGGTCGGTCAACAAGAATTTCGACTTTTGCGAACATTGCGCGGGTATGTGATCACCAACCTGCATTTGTGCAAGCTTGGTGATTATGCCTATACGGATACCCATCATTCCGTGGTAACTTGAATTCAACGATGAAGGCCTTTACCTGCAGTTGGATGCTTATTCTGTTTACCCGAAAACTATGTTTATTATTTTTGCAATGAGGGCCTTTATAGTATAAAGTGTTGCGTTCGTTCGGACAGTGTGTCGCACTCACAACAACATAACGACTCAGCTGTACATCCTCGCTATGGCATCCGGATATATGATCGAGAAGACTCTTTTTTCGGGATTCCGTGTCTTATTATTTCCATTTAGTGTTGGCAGTTGGCACGTATCATTCATTTTACTCGTATGTTCATTTCTTTGCGTTCTTACGGAAATAAATATGAAATGTAAGTTTTTATTAACCTATTAACAAGGGCACTTTATCAATAATGCTCCTTAAAACTTTCTAAGCAAATGTCTCAACGATATTTTTGACGTGATAACGTCTTTAAAATCGTTTTAGTCGGGTGACATGTTCAGAAACTTGTGTCACACCAAAACCTCACGAGCGCGATCGCAGGTATAACGAGAGAGAGACGGACCGATCTCCCGTCTCATCTCGAGCGCTGCCAGTCATTCCGTGAAACTTGTCACGCGGAATCCTCACGAGCGGAGGCTGGCATAGCGTTCGAGTGAGTGGACCGATCTTCCGTCTCTCTCACTCTAGCGGCATACAAACGAATGGAGATTTTCTCGTGCGGTTAAGTTTTCGTTGAATGTTTAACAGTGAAACAAAATGTGAAGTGCAAGTGAAGTGTTACAACAATCGCAACAAAAAAAGGTGAATAAAATAGCCTACTTACTAACAATTAACATTCTTGAATAAACTTGTAAAAGTAATGAAAGATGGAAAAAAGACACGTGTAAACAAACGAAATTTAGAGGTTTATGTTATGATAAAAATGAATTGTGGTGGTGTTAAAAAAAAACTTATATCACCAATAAGACGTTATCACGTAAACATCTCGATCGTAAACCTACTTTACAAACAACAAATTTTTTTGAAGTGAGAGGTAAATTGTGTCTGTATCTTCAACAACCAGAAGAATATAGAAACAATTTTTAAATAAAAATCGTTAAAAAAACCGTTTTTGATTGCATGAGTTACTTGCTTCGTGATTTCTAACATAGTACATTATTTTTATAAGTTAACGGTATTTTAGAAAACAAAGTACATGGAAGAAGTCTCGAAACAACTGACCCATATGATAGTTACTTTGAAATTAAAATCAGCTTTATATTTGTTTTTAAAGAATTGGAAAGCTGTTTCATCCTAAGCAGCTGCGAGACTCGTCCCACCTTAAGATTATGAAATAAAAATCTGCTTCATCTTAACCAGTTATGTCTACATTGGACATTTGTATTTAATTAATCGTATTTGCAATTTACATTAACAGTATAATCGTTTAAAACGTGTGTGAATTGAAAAATCACCTAATCAGAGTAACAGATGGTCCCTTTCCGAACGAGCACTTGTAATGGAATGGCGACCGCAGCGCCATCTGAATTGTAAATGTTATTATTTCCGAACACAAGCGGCCAGCCAATCGGCTCCGAGAGGCCTTCCGCGTAGGTCACTGGCGGCCTAAATGAATAATTGGCGAGGGTTAAATCCGCATTTATGCTGCAGATCAGGATAGTAGACTCATAACTATGATAACTAAGGTAGATCTGACATGCGTGATGTACAAACTTAGAGTTTCTACTTAGGCCTGCTTGCTCAGCAACATTTCAGGCATAGGAACCTCGCTCTGGGGCTTCTGGGACTGTCCCATAAACGGGGGCTATTGCCAAGCTTGGTAGGCAGACCCAGACCGCTAAGTATACCAAAATTCTGTGCGTAGTTCTTGTTTCTAAAACTACAGTAAAATCTGTCTCATCTTAATTCAAATTATTTTAACGTTACGTCACGTACTCCATGTTAAAAGGATTATGTCGAACACCCAAGTATCATCTGTTGAATAGTAAGTGTGTACTAGTAGTAAGTAAGTTATAGACATTTCAATCCTGTATCATCTGTTGAACACTATGTCTACTATTATGTAGTAAGGGTTAAGTTACAGACATTTAAAAAATTTGTTGCAGTAAGCAACTTTAACTAAATGTGTGCAATGTTTGCGGCCCGCATGAAGCACCGCACTAGCAGCGGGCAAACGACGAGCAAACAGACTGTTTGCACTCACGTTTGTATAACGATTTCGGGCACGTCTATACGGAGCTTGACGAAAATACCAAATGTTGTATTTCTTAAGTTTCGGTTATTTCGTTCATCATAAATTGTTACATTTTAAATCAATAGTATCTACAGGTTTAGTTTTATTTAACCACAATTTATAGACTGGTGTTACATAATATGCCAAACTCCTTTTGATACTTATTAGAAAGACCAAAAAGACCTCCTAATAACTTAAAAGTAATGTTAAAAATAAAATATTATAAAATTTAATCAAACTTTACTCGTACTCTAGAAAAACCACATATCAGTATTGTATCTGACACTCTGACAAATATATTTTAAAATGTCTACGTTTGCCGTAAGGAAAAACAGATTAAAATCTTTTGAATCTTGCTGCGATGAAAACACTGACAGTAAGTAATGTTAATAGTTATACATATTAACCTAAGTAAATGTATAGAACGTTTTCCTGAGTTCTTTTCGCAAGCCGTGTTCAACAAATTTGTAATCTTCTCCAAAATCGACTTACTTTTTTCTTTTATGTAATAATTTGCTCATTTAACGAAAACGTTTTTCTGTTTCTGAATGGATATCTCTATTTATTTAGTAACTATAATTACCTACCTACCATACGTAAAGTGAAAAAAACTTTTTTTAAACCACCTTTTTTGTGAGTTTAAAAAGTTTGACACATTACAATGAACCTTATCTTCTAAAAGAAAATAACGATGATAATTTTCGTATCGTGGCTGCAACAAAAATATAAACTCATAATTTTAATTTTAATTGCAATATCTAGCGTTTGGAAGACAGCCAAAGTGCTTTCCAATTAAATCATAACGGAAAGCCCTGATGGACGCCCATCATATTGTGCACAAAAAATGTGTCACCATTGCAGACACTGCTTAGCTAAGCAAATAATAAAGCTAAAATTAATAGACTCAGGCGTTACTTTGCGGAAATCCATAACTCAATATGGATTTTGATAATAATAATTACTTTGCTGATGATTGAAGACGCATCCAAGAACAATTTTCCGAAATACCAACTTTCAGTTATCTATACTTAAAACATGAAAGTTTTTCGTCCGCCTACTTTACAAATTACTCGTTATGACTTAAGTGGCAAAACATCTGTATACATGATGTTAGGTAAATTGTATCATAAACCAAATCCAGCCTATGTTAACATACATATGAAATTAAAAAAATCTAGCATGATCCCTGCATTTAGTATGGATATACCTATATATTTATAAAATACTGATTAAAATCTTTGACTTCCACATAGTATTAACCTCAGGTCATATAATGAAATAGATATGAAATGGGGGCGTGGCGCGTGCGAATCCAATATGGGCAAACAGAACTATTGCATTCCGCGGCGAAATATTTAATGAAAACATCCATGTAACGATAATTGTATCGGCACAATATACATTGAAGGCTTGATACTAACTAGCTGTGTTGTGAGTACTTTGCGACTGCGCAATGTATCGAGGTTTAATCGCAACGTTCACTGCCTGTCGTGTGCGTCGCGACCACACTTTGTAGCGACCACACTAATTTGCACACATGAAATGACGCATTGTGTAAGCGAGTAAGTGGTAGCCGCTGTGATTGGGTCCATGTTTGTGTGCGCACCAATGAGCGTTGTAAATTGATATAGTGTGCAACGCAACTACAATAACACTGTTGTGAGCATAAGGATGCTCACAACAGTGTTATTGTAGTTGCGTTGCACACATAAATAATTCGGAGACACGGGTTTGCTAAGGATTTACGAGTAATTTCATATCACCTTCTTTATATGATCTGAGGTATTAACCATATTATGTTAACAAAGGACTGTATGTATAACTCTTTACTCATACATTAACATTGTAAAGAAAAAGCCAGGCGCAGTACCAAGTATGTGGTTTATCATCCTAAGGTTGAAAGTCATTCGTGCGTCAGAGAACAACAGGGTTAGTTTTTACCATGCAAATATATTCCAACAGCTACTTATACTTAAACCTCATAGTCCTTATAGCTATTTTACTGACACATAAAATTTTGTCAAAACTGGTACACCACTTTCTTGTCCGATCGTACCTACATGAAAGCGCAACAGAAAAATACAGTTCCCTACAAAATCCGATGCAGTTAATTACTGTTGATTAACACTGTCAGTCTGTCCGGCCGATGAAGACAGATGACTCTTTTTACCCAGCTCAGCTGGACTACCATAATTGAGTTAAAGTTTTTCTTCTCCTTTAATTTACTCGGCGTGTTTTTCTGCAGAATAGATAAAACTATTTCGGTGAATATACCGTTATTTGTACCGTTTGTACGCTGCAGAATAGATTAACAATTTTGGGGATTACCGTTCTTTGTACGAGAAATTAAGTTTGTGTAATAACGCATTTTGAACCGATGCAGATGAGAAAAGGACGTCCTATACTAGAGCGAGTGTCTAAAGCTGCATTAGCAGGTTCGTACCAGATTTCGCTGGGCAGGGAGAGAAACATGAGTAGTGAAGGTGAGTGTTGATGTACGTCGCCCTTTAAGCCTACACCCGTGTCACAAGTCCCGGGAGCTACTCGGAGTTTCTCTTTCAGCCACCAGATGGACCCGGCACCCGCACGGTGAATCCATGGAACGCTGAGAAGTTTGTCTCTCTTTTATGTATTAAAAAGAACTGTAGGAAAAGAAAAATATGAGTTGTTTAACTCATAATTTAGTTTTAATAATCATTAGTCCGAAACACAACAATACCTCCAGATAAGTAGCATTATGCCATAATCTCCTCGCTTGGCAAGTATGTTCACAATTATTACAGTATGGCCAAAAAAGTGAAGAAAAAGGATGTCCTGGATCAGTTCAGTACACCCTGTTGTAGTGGTAATTAACGGAGATGTTTTATGATATGTTTTGACAAGATTTAAAAGTATGTTTTTCGATTATAAAAGATTTTTTAAACAGCGAATACTCGTATGTATAAAATTATAAGCAATTAACATTATTTATTTATTTTTATTTAAAACTTTATTGCACACAATTAACAAATGTACAAAAGGTGGACTTAATGCCGTGCGGCATTCTCTGACAGTCGACCATTGGGCTAAACAGAAACGTCTTGTGGGCGGTGCAACAGATATTAAATAAACAAATTATTAAAAAAGAAAACTAAATACTAATGCAAATTTATATACATAAATACAATATATTAATAAATACAAAAAATGACGAAAATAGTGGAAGTAAGGTCTATGATGACGATTCCAACTTACATAAAAAATGAGATCGCACATGTTTCTTAAAAGCGTATTTACTTGAAGCTTGTTTAATATTCATTATAGTTACTTTCTAGACTATCCGCTGAGCTCATTTTAATTAAAATAACAGTAGTCACTTAACATGCAAGGGCTTCTAAAAAAAAATTAATTAATCTATACAACACGCTTTGAAATAAATACGTGACGTAATTATGTTTAGTATCAGTGTATCTTTTTAGTGTTCCGTTGTCTTTAACCTTTATAATTTCACCATATCCGTCTGTTTGTCTGCTGTCCCGTTAATTCACAGACTAAGTGTAAAAAAGCTGTGATTTAATATCAGTATATAAACTTGAAAAATTATGTCCCAGGCGGGACTCGAACCCGCATCTCCTCCGTCCGGCATGCGAGGAGATGCGGGTTCGAGTCCCGCCGTTTTTCAAGTTTATATACTGATATTATAATTGCAATTTAATTGCTAAAATATCAAATAAAAGCTGTGATTTAACATTAGGTAAGGTAACTCGACGTGTAAAGTTTTTGATCAGGTAATTATTATTTTTTAGATTTTAATGATCTAATTTTTGTTAAAATATCGGTTTCACGAAAACAGGTATACCTACATTGAAATGAAAAACAAGATTAAACAAGATATTCATTGCATATTCATTGCATAATCGTAATTACGATCGCATTGTTGGTCTAGTGGTTTAAATACCGGACCAAGATCTCGGGGTCCCGGGTTCGATCCCCTTGTCAAACGACAAAAAGTTTTGAATTTTCAAATATTGCACGAATCCGTGCAATATTTGAAAATTCAAAACTTTTTGTCGTAATAACAACCACTTACTCTTTTGGGCAAACGTAATATCATGATCAAGTCTTTTTTTGTAGTTAACCGTTATAATGCAACTTCAAAGTGTAAAATCCTAAAGTAAATTTATTGGGGGTTTATACCATGTACTCCTCTGATCATGGCGCTTGCAACAGGGCCAAAATATCGGAAACTTGTTTGAAAGGGTTTGTGGTTTAAACCCCAAATCAATTAACTCTAGCGATAGTGAATCTAAGTTAAAACGAAAGAGGTTTGAGTTGACCATCCAAGCTTAAATCTAAAATCCTATCTTGCAGAAGAAGGAAATTATGTCTGAAAACTGTCTGGTCACGGCCTCGCCAGTCGGCTCTGCGCAGTTCATATCCATAATGCAAGTAACTTGCGGTAGCAGATGTAGCAAATGTGGCAAGTTTATGAAGCACTTCTCAACTAGGAAACTGCATATTCCCTAGACATGGGGTTATTTTTAGTTCGAGATTGTAACAACTAGTATTAAATCATCGTTCAGTCTGTGCCAACTTCAAATAACCTGACAGATGCAGAATTATTGTTTAGACCTGACTCTTGATAGATGTATAACTGAAGGAGTAGTTGCTAAAGCGACAAGATTTAAAGAAGTCCCAGAAACACGGAATAAGATTATTGCGCGTTTACGCATGGATCAATAACTCAACCCTTTTAAATTGGTTAATTTTTTGAAACATGGTCAGTCGGCAACTTCAGTCAACATGCCTTGGTCCTGCAAAAGATATGACTCTATTTGATTAAAATTAAATAATTTTTAACGCAGTTTCTTTTTGCAGATATATGAATAGTATCGTAATGAATGAAAGAGATGCGCAACGCGTAAAAAAAGTGTTGCTAGGCGGCCGTATCAAAAATTTTAGATTTTTGGCGAACATTTTCTAAGTACTTTATCTTGACATTTTTGTACTGGGCTATACCAAAAGAAAAATACGTCATTTGTTTTTTGTCTCGTAGATTGATATATTAAAATTTGGAAGGTGGTTAAAATTTCATCCTGTAAGCCGTATATATTTTGTTTCGTTCTATAGTTATTACATGAGGGCATCTAATTTTGCATGCAAGTATGCAGGTGCTTGCACGCTCCAATGAAACTTCAACTAATGGTAGAAAAATCTGTGCCCGTAGATAAGTGGCTTTCTAATATCGTTTATGCAAGACGAATAGATAACAAATGTATGAAAATGACATTAACAAACGATCAAACGATCGTAAGCTTATGTCATTTTCATACATTTGACATATATTCGTCTAGCGTCAACGATATTATAAAGCCACTTGTCTAAGGGCGCAAGTTAGAAGGACACATATGTATAACTATAAATCAGTTAAGTTTCTAGCGGTTAAAATAATTTTGACAAAATTACTAAAAATAATGATTAAGAAAAGTAACATGTATAAATATTTTTATTATTCGTTCAAAATTAGGAAAGATTAAAAGTCTAGTGTATGATGTAGTAAGTTAATATCTATTTGATGAAAACAAGAACGCTGTATCGGTGCTGCATTAACTATAAACAACGACCCTTAAACTTATTATGCCGTCTATAAATCACTAACTTACTATAAACTTTTCCGGGGTAACATATTAAATATTTGTTCCTACAGTTTTAGTAAGCAATAAAATTTCAACTAACCGTCCATCAAAAACAGAAATTGTAATTAAAACTTTGGTGGATGGGCTTTATTAGAGCTTTACGGACTAGTATTTTAGTTCATTTGTACTTATATGACACAGTATTTTAGCCTAAAGGGCTTTGCAAATTATTGAATTTAATGTTATAAAACCACTTAGATCTTTTACATTATACTTAAAGCACAGAAGAGGGCCAAAAAAATTTAGGAATAAGTTAATGTCATGTCATAACATATAAGAAATTATTTGAAGGTGCTGGCAAGGTCCAGGAGGATTGGAGTATTCTGCCGACAAGAGCAAGACTAATAAACCCAATAACTATTTAGTTAAAGTTAGAACAGCGTATAACAATTACATATCCTCACATAATAGGGAGATAAATAAACCATTTAGTATAATTTGCTCCAGGTGCCATAACAGGAATCAATTCTTTTAAAGAAAATTATCCTAAAAAATATTTCCTTACGTAAATCACCGCTAAAGTTTATTTACGGGCTATCATATTAGGGTTGGATATTGTTGCGTCAGTTTCGACAGCAGTCAGTTTGAATTGCCATGATATGATGTCTTTATTTAGTCTGAAAAGGCTATGGCAAGTGTGTGTACAAAACAGGAATACAAATTTTTTTGCTTTACACGTTACGTTCATGTCTTACTAAACGCGAAGATGATTCGATTAAAGTGGTCGGCAAGCAGGCATTCGTCTGAAAAGGGGAGTCCGAAACTGCGTATATTTGATTTGTAACAAACAACAAACAAATTTATTTGTTGTTTTCCCTATAAAGCAATCAATCTTAACTAATGCATTAACTACCACTAAGCGATACAGAATGACTTTATTATCGTCTTCAAAAATTTTTATAGGCGTTCATATACGATTATATAGAGCCCATTTATGAAGTAAAAAAATTAAATCAAATTCACCCGAAAATATTTTTTGCAACATAGTTTTCAATTTTTACGATCCTAAGCCTGTTGAGGTATGAAGGGAAAATCAAAACCTTATGAATAGTATCGTAATGAATGAATGAGCTGCGCTTTGCGTAAAAAAGGGGTTACTAGGCCGTATAAAAATTTTAGAATTTTGGCGGACATTTTCTAAGTGCTTCATCTTGACATTTTTGTATACTGGGCTATACCAAAAGAAAAAATACGTCATTTGTTTTTTGTCTCGTAGATTAATATATTAAAATTTGGAAGGTGGTTCATATTTCATCCTGTATGTCGGATGCCCTAAATGTGGTCATCTCGCGATCGCGAAGTATGACGTCAGTATTGTCCACCACAGCGTTTCTGCTACCAGCATATGAAACTCTTTAGTGGGTCACACTGAGAGATAATATTTAACCATGTCCCTTCTTAATCCTACTAAAACTCATTTGACGATGTAAGTTTGTAAGCAAAAAATATGCCAAAGTCGCCCTTTACTAATCATGTTCGGAGGGCCAGCCCGCCACCTGCCGCCAATTTGTCAATGTCGCGGTCCCTACGATTCCAGACCCCGGTTATCCCATTACACTGATAGTTTCTTGCTCCGGATTAGATTGGCGCCATTAGTGATGCCTAATGAAAGATTTTATCGGCAAACGGTCTATTCGGACTATTGGTTTGCTCTTTATTTACCTAATGTTTTATTGCTATGCGCCAGATATAATAGAATAAAATATTAGGTAAATATGGTATTATATGTGTTCAAATTTGCCGTAGTCGTAAGAATAATGACATTTACATACCTATTAACTGACTTAATTGGAAAATAAATGTAAACGACATCTCAATGTTTCTAAACCAGCGTCGTTTCCTAAGTAGTGGGTAGCGACTTGCGCTGAGTGGGGTCTTTTTGTAATGGGCTTCGCGACACGCATAACGACACTGTTCTACTGAAGAAGATAAACGCCAATTTATACCGATGGGTGGTGTCTTGTGCTCCATCTTATTATTTTGTTAATTATAATTTGTGTGTAGTTCAATGTTTTTTTTTTTATATATTACTTTATTTTCGTGTTATGTGTTGTAGTGATGCCCTTAAACAATAAATTTTCTTCTTTCTTTTTTCTTTCTATGAAAGCATAAATAACGACTATACCAGAAATACCCAGACCTGAGATATTTTTTTTCTACATAGACCCGGGAATCCTACGTGTGTAAGCTACTTTACCGTGCACGTACAATATACGAGAAAAAGGTTCTAAAAATAAAATATGCTCTTTAATATATTTTTTTAATAACCTGTGTTCTTTGATATCTGATTTTGTGCTTAATTGTGTTATTATTATTGTTAGTAATACGCTCTCCTGATTTTTATTGAGGCAATTATCCTCCTCCTTTTTATAAGGGAACGAGACACCTTAATGGATTGCTGAATTCCCTTAGGCATATTTCGATCAATTCGTCAGTAAAACTTTGTTATTCTTATACTTGTATTTATTTTCCTCAAACCAGACACTGTGCTTATGAAGAAAAAGAAAACAAATCCCGTGAAGCAATCCTTACTAATATTATAGATATGAAAGTAACTCTGTGTGTCTGTCTGTTATAAGTTAACTGTTATAGGTAAGTATTTTCAAGATAGTTGTTAAATTTAATACATTTATATTTTAAATCTTACGTCGAATATTTATTAAAATGTTTGAAATTCAGATCACCGAAATGTAACTGGAAATACTGCAAAGATTGTCTTTTCTATTTACTAAATAAACAACTACATAGTTACAAATCAAATAAATTGGCAATAAAGCCAAATATAAAAAGATTTATTTTTAACTAAATAAACAGTATTGCGCGGGTTTACCAATGAAGAAAATTATCATTATTATTTATTAAAATTTATTTAAAACAAGGGCTACAACTGTTTTTTGACCGACTTCAAAAAAGAGGAGATTTTATGTTCGTCTGTATATTTTTACACTACATAGACTAGTCGGCTTGACTTTGGGGTCATGAGTTGGTCATAAATGCAAGCAATAGACTGTTCCTGACCATGTTTACCCTTTGAACAACTTTCTTAATAATTTTGTTGGTAAAATAAAATTGTATTATTGTAGTGAATACTCAATTTGAAAAAGACAATAGTTATTTAAATATAGCACAATGCTCAAAGTAAACATGATTCGTTGGTCTGTCATAATACATATAAGCAATACAAACACACTTAGTCTTAATAACAATGAATTCATACAATCAAAATGTTATAAGCACACACGTATAATTAATACATATAAAGGTTATGTTTTTTGGGTATGGTTTTAAAAACATTAAATTCGTAAATTGAGCGAAGTATATAATTTTATTTATTTGAATAAAATCATATACTTCGCTTAATTACTGTATCTACACCTGACCAAACTGTGCACATGAGACGACAACCATGACAAATTTATAGTGTTTGGGAACACCGAAGGGAAAGAGTCGCGAGATCGCTCGCCAGCAAGATGGACTGACTAAATAAAAGACTCGTCATCCTTTAAATTGTGTGGTGGTAAAAGACGCGCTGGACAGAAAACAGTGGACACTGATCATTCGCTCCTGATGCAGCCATAAAGCTGACTACGATCCTCAGACATGAGAGAACTCCCGAGAGAACCACCTGACCCATTATGAGCTAGCCATATTTTGGCTTAAAATAAAACAATGGTGCTGTTTTCTCCTAGTCCTATGGTAGTACGCGTGTAAGACGCGATGAATGAAGTACTGCTAGAAGAATGCAGGTAGCAGCGTCTTCTTTATACCACTGACCAAGCTGCAATCGCCATACCGCTAGCCAGTCGTGGACCTAAGTCCACCAGTAGAGTGATGTAATGCTGAATTAAGAACTTAAGTACCTTGGACTTATCTATAATAATAGTGTTAATTTTACGATCTATTCCTTTCTAATAATACCAATGGGATTTTTATATTGTTGTAATTAATTTCCAATCCGAATGAATACCTACCAAATTAAAAATAAACAGTGTCGTATTTTGGGACTCATGGTATTCGTCCGAAATAGAAAATTAATAACGATTAAAAAAATACCACTAGTATTAGTTTTTGGTATTAGAAAGGAATAGATCAATTTTACAATCTGATAGTCCAATCATTTATAGGTTTGCTCTAATCGAAGTGCCATTCATCTGCTAGATGAGGCGACAACGCTTTTCTGAATGAGGCTCTTAATTAAAAGCGATTAGAACCCGCGCGCCTGACCCGTTCATTACGCCTCCCAAAATATTAGGTTTCGTCTCGGTCTTAATTTATAATTCAAACATCGGCAGACTGTAGGTATTTGGTTACCTTTCTCGTTAATTTTCGCATGGAAATTGCTTTGCTATTCAATTCATTTGTTTGGATGTAATCACTTGGTCAGAAGGAAAGACTGTAAAAGGACCAGAGTAGTAAAAAAGTACCTAATTGGTTACAGAAGTGCGAATAATAATGGGTTTGGGGAACCGCAAAACGGAATACTTTGGCCAAGGCGGACCTAACAACACCCTCAAGATTTATGTATCTACCAGTTGGTTGTATACCCTTATAGTAACTTATACACCGCCAATGGGGGCTATCGCTAGTGAATTTGCCACTAGAGGCGCTAGTGTCGCGTGAGGTCCAATATCATTCACTTTGTACTGGTTTTAGCGGAATTTGTTGCATAAATTATAATTTCTTTAATTTACCTGCTGGAAAGTGATCTCTTTCGTAAAATATCGCAAATATGGATTATTTGGTGATTAATGTGAACGCTTTAAAAGCGGAATTAAGAAAAAGAGCAAAAATAGCCGGCCTCAAGAGCAACTATTTCAGAAGTTAGTTTGTTGATATTAAGATAGTTATTTATAAACAATATAACATTAATTAGATTCAAGATTTAACACTTTGTTTCGGCGCCGTTCGCCTTTTACAGCTATACCTCCGGACCTCAGTCTACAGTGGCGCCAACTGGTGAGCAAAGAAACGGTAGTCCCCATTGCAGCAAACACCAAAATTAACCTACACAGAAACAGACATATCTACTATCTTAATCGGCGAATAAAAAACATCTTTTATTAATATTGATGGCATCATAAATCATGTCATAGTCTTGCATTCTTAACTAATTCTAATAACGGCAAAGTGTAGCGTTAATTTAAAAATGAATGAAAAACAAGCATTATTCTAAGTAAGGCACTCTGTGTAACTTTTTAAATACCTAATGAAGTTAAGTGACAGAATAATAAATCACCACGAAGTCTTGTGAATGGTGTTTTATTTTTACAATCGCAAAAAGGAAAGTTGCATTAGCTCCGCAGAGAATACATGAAATAAAAATGGCGACTAAGTGATTCTCATTCTTTGCTAATGGACTGCGCTAAGGGAGAATAAGCTTTTAACTTATGAGTGTGTCAGATAAAATAACACAGTTCTGGAGCTGCTTCCTTCTTAGAATTTTCACGGCAGGTTTATACTTACACGTACTTTCAGAATAGGTGGCTTGTTACAATAATGTGCTTTTAGTTTTAAATCGACTGCAGAAAGGTGAAAGGCATCAAGCGCCATTTCAAAAAATTTATGTGTAAATTTTTCATAATGAATATTTTGTAAAATATGTAAAGTAAGTAAGATAAAGAAGTGATTTATATGAAGTATGCTATACACTGTGCATTTTTGACCACCTGAGAAACGAAGGCCACGTTATGTTACCATTATATATTACATCTTGGCAGTGTGGCAAACATACTGTGACGCGCACGGACGTATTTTTTACACAGACACGTCCGAGTGCGTCACATTGTGTTTTTAAATGAATATTGAAATTCATAAAACCTTATAATTAATTATATGAATCAAATAATAATTGTGTGAATGTTACTTTGAATAATGTTGATAATAAGTTCATTATTCTTGGTGACTTTAATATGCCAAACATTTCCTGGAATTCACCATCGGAAGGCTCTGATCTCATGCCTAGTAATATATTAGGCACACATCAAACTATGTTCTTTGATGATATTAGCACATGTAATTTCTCACAATATCGATGGCTCCTAAGTAGACTATCGTATGTTAGAAATGTTAACTTTACAGGAGAGCCATTTTAAGATGTTTTCATAAACAGTTTCGTGGATATTATAGCTTGAGATTTGATTTTTTTACCATTTGTAGTTAATATTATGGCGGTTAATAAAGTATTAAAATAAATCTTCTAAAACATGTACTTTCAGAGATATTGTTGATACAGTGTTTTACTAGGAGATTATATGGTGCTAAGAATCTTAAGTAAAACATACTATTTTTTACACCGTATGTTCTTTGATCAAAAATATCGTACGTGTTACTTACTCAATTATACTTAGGTCAGTGGGATTTGTTTTTTGCGCGTATGTTACTTATACCATATTTTACTTAGTAGGGAGATGAATTTTGTTTCAATTCAATTAAACAAATGCAACAAAATAATACTATAGAAACAAAAAATTAAGCCCTGTATTTTTAAAGAAGTTCGCAATATCGTAAAATGCCATTCTTGCAATTTTACAGCCATTATAATCATTTAGCAAACTAATACTTTAAGTAAAAGTATTATGATTGATCCACACTGGTCTCTCATAAAAAGAGAAAAGATGCACAAATTTTGGTTTGTTATCTAAAAGTATAACTGGAACCATAATCAACAAAAAAATAACAAAAAAATATGAACTTAAGTTCTCTTAAACTCGCTGATTGTTCAATTGTCAGATAAAAATTAACAAACAATTTTGATTGACTGAAATCAGAACATAACTTTAGAAATTAATGTGACAATAGCTGCTTGTTTGATAAAATATATATATATATTACTTTTTGTGTTCTTTTATTTTATCTGACAATTTAAAAAATACACTTATTAAGTATTGTCTATAGAATTCTCATAGCACGTGACAAAAAATCGACTTAACAAAAATAATATGTATTAATCATTAAAAACATAACAAATTTGTAACCTATTTTAATCAGTCAGTACCTTGTACATTGAGATCACGAATATGTGTCTTGCCTAAGGCAATACTTTGGTATTCTACTCTGAATTAGTATCGAAAACATCTTGATTATTACTGTTGTTGACTGCAACGAGATTTTTGTAGAAGTTGTGATGAATTGCCGGAATGATGCCTTTATCACAAAGGCTTATTAAGTCATCTTTTTTAGCTTTAGGTATAGGTAACATGCGGTTGTAAAGAGGAAGAGGAGCAATATTATTATCTTGTAGTCGCCGTCTCGTATTAGTCTTCGTGGTTATCGTCATAAATTCAGATTCAGTTAAATTGTATTTATAAAGCAGTTTATTTGGATTACAAGGGAGTACTTTTAGTTCTTTTATCTTTGACCATTTGACATTTTCTCCGTTTAAATTCTTTGTCCAATTTTTTCCAGTTAAGGTAGACTTGTAATCCAAAAAATGTGTATGATCCATATCAATAACGCTGTAAGGAGTTCCGTCTTGCTTAGCCCATCGCACTAATGCAAACCATTCCATAGGAGTATAAATCAATTTATTTTTGGCACATCTTTCAATCAAGGCGTGGACACTGTCTCCTTCTTGTTGTGTATGGCCTTTTTCCAAAAATGTGTGTTTTATTGTGATATTGTATCGTTGCGCCAATAACATGTATGCAGCGAAGACTATCCGATTTCGATTTTGCCCGGTGCAATTGTCGGACCAAAATCTAAACTCAACGGCACCTGCTTCAACTCCTTTAGAGATATAATCTGCCAGACAGCTAGCTACCTCGTTGGCACCTCTCTTGCCTTCACCCTCATGCCACATATAGCAAGAGGCCCTTTTCTTAGAAAGATCAAACACTGTAAAGTTCATGGTCCCTAACTTTCGTTTATAATAAAATATACTAACTTAGCCGTAGGGAGCGTTTAAGACCTTTTGAAAATCAAAAGTAGCAGCTATGATTTTTCCATTAGAATTCACTGCCTCTCTTTTGTCTATAGCTTTTAATTCTCGTGCCATTTTTTTATTTGAAATGTGGGATTCGTAACTTTCCTGTTCATTTTCAGAGCGATTTTCCGTATTTTTATACGTGTGACAAGTGTCACATTGGTCTTTTTTAGGGCAGAAAAAACTCACCTTGAAGTTGTCATTAACAACAGTCTTATACTGGCGTTCAGTTTCGGCTTTACTGCTATACAAATTTACATCAAACCATTCATTATACATAACAAATAGTTTATGATAGTCTAAATCAGAGTCCAAGTATAATCTGGAGTTGTCTTTTCTAAGATAATGGGATTCTACCGGCTGCAAACACTTGATATGATCGCACACACTTCTTTTAACATCTTCTGTTATTTTACGAGGATGGTTCTTGTGCTTCCCTCGATCATCACCTGTTACGGTCCCCGTCGATGACTCAGTTTTTTGTATAGCTGTGTAAACGAATTGTTCGCTTATTGCTAATGTTGCTAAAAACTGCTTTTTGCAGACATTCAAATAATTTGTTTTTGTATTTTGATCAATGGAAGGAAGAGGTAAGTTATACTTAAGTGTGTATTTTCGTCGTGATTCTCTATCAGTAAAAACTCTTCTCTTTAGGTTTTGGCTTACCAAGTTGGATACGTAAGCCCATTGTTTCTGATGGTCTCCAAGTTTCCAGAAAGCTTTAAAAATGGTTTTTCTTTGATCATTTGATATCTTTTCAAAACATTTCATCCGACACTTACATGGTGATTTCATACTTTTCTTTGGCTGTTTTTTGCCTTTTCGACTTATGTATGCCTTACCAAGATTTTTTAATCTCTTTGTGTCGATCCATTCATGCATATATTTTCGCCTAATATTTCCTTTATCTTTTCGTACATTTTTTTTTTTTAGGTGTAGGGGTCACAAATTCAGTTGAATAACAAGATAATGGCGTATTAGCTTGAGGTGTAGAATAAGCAGAAAAATTGGATATCTGAGATTTTGGTTCCTGTATAGGGTTTCCAATAAAGTATGGGCAAAAGCTATTTGTGCAATCAATGTCTAAATGGTTAATAGAACAGTTAGGGGATGACGGATGCAGCGTATTAGGTGTGTCTAAGCTAACATCGTGGTAACAAGACATATTTTCGGAATTGGCAGTTAAATCATCACACTGCGCAAATATTGAAGGACTTGAAGGTTGAGCTTGATAGCTGCTATGGTCTAAATTTGAATCCGGTTGTTTATGCGATAGCGTGTCACTTCCAACCGCAATATCTGCTTCCGTTGTTGGCCTGGAGGTAGCTATGGTCTCGATCAAATCTTCAACTGGAAACCGAAACAATTTATGTTCAAAAGAATGGTATAATTTTTATTAAACAGTGAAACTTCAAAAATTGGTTATCTAATCATGGAAAAGGGTAGGTAGTCAATTAACAATTTATTAAAAAATAAAGTTTACCATCATGGCGAGTGGGAGAAATAGGCGGTGTTTGGTTTAAATCGTCATTAATCATATCGGAAAGTGCCTTTATTTCAGCTAAATCAGCACTTTGCGGCAGTGGTGAGTCTGAAACAGTTAAAAAAATAATTATAAGATATTTTATTTGTTATTGAAACCGCGAAGACAATAGTATGTTAAATATACGACATAAAAAGTAATTTTATTTACCAACGTAAATAACAGTAAGCAGCACATACAATAATGAACCTTTATAGATAAACCACGTAAGTAATCGTATGTATAACATACGATACAAATAGCAATTTCAAAAGCGCCGTATATAACCGTATGTACTACATACGATATATTATTTTAAGCATAAACCAACGTGCATAATCGTATGTATTATTTACCATAGTTTTGGATAATTTATAATTAAAACTGAGAGAAAATATAAAAAAATGAAATGTGTTATGATATGAATGAATAACTTACCTATCATTCTTTGGGTTTCATCAAAATCATTATTAATATCAATGCATTGCTCGTCATTTTGAGGAACAAAATTTGTTTTATTAACATCCTGGTTTAATTTACATGCTAAATCACAAAGTCTTCGCGCTCTTGATCGCGTGTGAAAGTTTTTATATGGGTTATCCATAACTTTAACGTTATTTAGTATAAAATTTGGTCACAAAAACAAAATAAAATAATAACTCGCTTATCGAGCGTAGCGTGCACCTTACCCGCGTATCGAGTCGCAACTGGCGCATACCATAGACGACTCCCCCCTGCGCCCGCGCAGTACTCCTCGTACAAGATCGTTATTGAAACTTACGCCTGCATACGCCGAACTCGTTGTTTATGTATGATTGTTTACGTGAAAAAAAATCCTTGTTTTTTAGTTTATTTTAATTTTTGTTAGTGTAATTGATAGTTTGTAATAATTCAATTCTGAATTGCTAAAAACAAGAATATCGTTATTTTGTTGAATACGGTAGTTTACGTAGGAGCCATCGATATAATCACATACACAATTCTTCTGAAAGATTATTAGACCTTATATTAAGTAATATTGATCTCAGTGTTTCTGATAGTGTGGAACCTCTCGTGTCTGCCGATTCTTATCACCCCGCGTTATGTGTTTTAGTTCCAATACATGATGTTCAAATGCTTACACCCGCCTCTAGGACTAAATATCTGTATGGCAGAGGTGATTATGATTCTATTTATAAAAAACTCGACGAATTAGATTGGCTTAGTTTTTTTTCTGGACTTAATACGAATGAATGTACATCTAAATTGAATGATCCACTATATACACTCCGTGATATTCGTATTATACCTTTTAAAAATAGTAAAGTACGACCTAATATCCTCTTTGGTATAATATTCCATTAATAAAAATTATCAAAGAAAAGCACAAATTTCATAGGAAATATTTAAAATACAAAAAATTCTTTGATTACTTTTCTTTCACAACACTGAGAAACCGTGTTAAGGTATTAGAAGCTGACTGTTACAAACAGTATATATGTTACGGCTAATAGCCGAAGTGCGGTTACACCTAGTTTTAGCCGGCTACAACTAGGTGCAGCCCGCCACATGCGGTTAAACTTAGGTGTATCCTACTTATCTTCGGTTACAACTAGGTTTAGCCTTCATTATAGCGGCTAGAACTAGGTACAGCCGCACACTGGTGGTTAAACTTAGGTGTATCCTATTTATCATCGGCTAGAACAAGGTTTTCAGTTCAGTTGTTTTGAGATTCTAATTTTGCGTTTCCCGATTGATTCGATTACATGGAATAAATAAAAGACAGGGATGTTTAAGTGACATTTATTATTTGACAGGCAAATATCTTTTAACAAAAAAAGGCGTTATTATAATTAATTAAAACAGAAAATATTATAAATCTT
Organism: Anania crocealis; assembly: GCA_949315895.1. Taxonomy (NCBI): domain Eukaryota; kingdom Metazoa; phylum Arthropoda; class Insecta; order Lepidoptera; family Crambidae; genus Anania; species Anania crocealis. The sequence goes on along the minus strand of OX438884.1, from coordinate 18,185,921 downwards.
CTCTACATAAACTAACAGAACTAGACATAACAAAATATAACATAAAAAATAAAGTTTTACTTTTTAACTATGAAAAAATCAACTAAGTCTTTGTTCTCTTCTCTCATATTTTTAAAACAAATAGGATAACTTTTTAATTCAGTTTTAATTATACAAAAATCAACAAACTCTCATATGTGATAGTATGTTGCAAGAATGTCTATCACTTATTTGAACAAGATAAACTTGAATGGCATTTGGAGTTACACAAAGTACCGGCTGCTTTACAGAGGCACTTTCTATTACCACATTTAGTTTTGCAGTGGCATCTTTTGTATCCTTACCCTCCAGTTGTAGATTGGGCATTAGCAATTTGGCGTAATGATTTTTTTTCGGGAGAAACAATATCAATATCTAAAAATTTAGTCTCGCATACAGTGAATTGATTCCTAGAAAATAATTCAGTAATAGTGCCAAACTGGTTACCCAATTTATACAATCCATCATCATTACATTCAAGCACAACCATCAAAACATTAGGAAAATCGCCTCTACCTCTGTCTACGTCAGGAATTTTCACCCGAACTGTGTCACCTATTTTGCACGGAGGAAACTTTCTGTTAGATAATGCTGTCATTTTATTTGCTTGTACTCTCAACGAATTTTTTTGCGCCTTTTCTATTAGTATCTATTGTCTGTCGTTTAATGCAGAGGTCACATTTTTCATTTTGATTACAAAGCTCACAATCTGTTCTGTTTTCTGCTGCTTCACCTTCAGTCTCTTCGTGGTTTAAATCTGTTATTGTCCCACTTTCAGCATTATTTCCGTCCTCTTCTAACATCTTAAGAATTTTTTCCAAGTCTTCTTCGTTTTCTATATTTTCGATTGTCTCAGTCGGAAGTGCTGAAGATCGTAGGCCCACTTTTACGACACAACCAAACATAGCCTGGTAAGGTCATCTTTTAATTCCGTGATGATAGGCTCTATTTTTCATAAGTTGGACAAATCTAAGTCCTTCTGACCACTTTTCGCAGTTTTCGTCTTTCATCCAAGTCATCGGCATACTTTGAACGTCTTGATTGGCACGTTCGACACTGCCCTGTGACTGGCTGTGACGAGGTCTTCCGTTCACAATTTTCAGACCTGGCCACATTTGTGTCAAACTTTCCACAACTCGATTAGAGAATTCCCTGCCATTGTCAGACTGGAGTATTGAGGGTGATCCAAATATACGAAATATGTCAAGAAGTACCTTCGATACTTCCTCAGCAGTTTTACTTTGTAAAGGACGTAATTGTATGAATTTTGTGAGATGATCCTGATCAACTAAATTAAACTTGAAATTTCTATCAGGATTTGTTTGCATGTCTATCAAGTCTACCTGACAACGACTATTCATCTCATTAGACAAAATGGGTTTAACAACGAGACCTTTTCTAAGTGATTTTTGCTTCATTTGACATGACTTGCATAATTATATTTAATACTTATAAAATACAAGGACGCGCGGCAGGCGGCGGGCGGACTGCGCGCGGGCCGGTCGTGACGCCAACTCCTTCCCCGCGTCTATACCGCGCTGCCAACTTGACGAACTCTTTAGTGCCTACTTACTGTAGTTTTTACTACAGAGGGTCTCTCCACATTAAAAGACGAAATTTCATTTCAGTTCATAATATAATTCAACACAATTACGAGTATAAATCTTGTTTCGGACTGGCATGGTTTATTGTTTAGGATAAGATATCTTATCTACCGGGGTGATGATACAAAATCGAATCAATCAGGAAACGCAAGATACGAATCTCAAAATAAAACCAAAATCCTTAACTGAACTGAAAACCTAGTTCTAGCCGATAATAAATAGGATGCACCTAAGTTTAACCACCAGTGTGCGGCTGTACCTAGTTCTAGCCGCTATAATGAAGGCTAAACCTAGTTGTAACCGAAGATAAGTAGGATACAACTAAGATTAACCGCATGTAGCGGGCTGCACCTAGTTTAAGCCGGCTAAAACTAGGTGTAGCCGCACTTCGGCTATTAGCCGTAACATATACATAGAATAGAAACTAATATAAAAACTAACCCCAAAGCATTTTGGAAGTACATAAACAGCAAGAGATCGCTTAATTCAGTCCCTTCTACTATGTTTTTCGGTAACCATTCGTCTCGCTCTGGTCAAGATGCTTGCAATTTATTCGCTGAATACTTTCATTCTGTGTTTCAGCTGCCTCGCACATCTCATTACTTACCTCCCCAACAGAGTGAGTCAGTATCGCACCTAATTTCAATAGAAATATATGAAGATGATCTCCTCAAGCTTTTAAAAACACTTGATGTAAATAAAACCGCTGGCCCAGACTGCATTCCTTCGTTATTTATAATCAACTGTGCAAATAGCCTTATTGCCCCCTTAGCTTATATTTATTGGCTATCATTAACGTCCGGTTGCGTGCCGGATATCTGGAAGTCTGCTTTTGTAACCCCTGTTTTTAAGAAGGGCTCAAAAAATCTAATCCAAAATTACAGGCCCATCTCTATATTGTGTGAGTTCGCGAAAATTTTAGAAAAAATTGTCTATCAACAAGTTTATTCTAGCTTGCAACCGTTTCTAAACGATTTCCAACATGGTTTTCTGCGGGGTAGATCCACTACAACCAACTTGCTGTTATGTCATAACTTTATTGCTGAGCATATGGCGCAGGCCCAGGTGGATGTCGTGTATACTGACTATAGTAAATGTTTCGACCGAATTGATCACTGTATTCTCCTACAAAAGCTTCAACTGGTCGGTATACACGGCAACCTCTTTAGATGGTTTAGCTCATATGTCAGTAATCGTTGCCAAACAGTAGTGCTGAACGGTTACACGTCGTCCACACTATTTATACCCTCCAGTGTGCCTCAGGGCTCGCTCTTGGGGCCACTCTTATTTACCATTTTCATTAATGACATCGGCGCTTGTTTTTCTAATAGTAAAGTACTGCTCTATGCTGATGATATGAAAATTCTCTGTCCTATAAGGGCCGACTCAGATTGTTTCCGACTTCAAAGGGATCTAGATACTTTTCAAAATTATTGCTCAATTAATAACCTTGATCTAAATATATCCAAATGCCACGTATGTACATTTTCCAGAAAAGCCCAAGTTATTACATATGACTACACTTTTAACAATCAAATTATCTCTAGGGTACAATTTATGAAGGATCTTGGCGTAGTTTTTGACTCAAAACTATTATTTGAAAGTCATTAAAGTCATATTGATTCAATTGTCGCTAAGGCTAGTAAGGCCCTTGGCTTTGTTTTACGGATGTCAGCCGAGTTTAAAGATATAAAGACCATAAAAATGTTGTATTGTGCCTTCGTCTGAAGTCATTTAGAATACGCCTCGCAGGTATGGAGCCCGGTTTACAAAACTCACATCGTGTGGCTGGAATCTGTTCAAATGCGATTTTTACGCCATTTGCAATACAAATATCGTATCTTTATACAGGGCTACACACAGCGTTGTAAGCGTTTACACTTTTTACCACTGTATATGCGAAGAGATATGTCTGATATCACATTTCTTTTAAAATTATTTCAAAATGCTATAGATTCCCGAGTCTTTTTTATTTGAATGCTCCCATTAAAGTAACTCGTAATTTGAATATACTTCATGTCCCGTTTGTTAGAACAAACTATCGCAAAAATTGCTTCATTTTCAGAACTTCTAATTTATTCAACACTGCTGATGATGATATGGACCTGGATCTTTTTAATACTTCTGAAAGTCAGTTTAAAAATAAATTTAGTAAAAGATTTTTCATGTAAGTTATATTGATATACTTAGGTATGTGTATTTTTATTTATTTATATAAGTTAATAATAATATGACATGTACTGTATCGCTTACATGTCACGAATGTTTTTTTTTCCTTTTAAGATGTAGCAATGAAATTAACTAAAAAAAAAAATACTTAAGTCCGCATTTCATTCCACTGTTTAAAATGCTATATGTGAAAACTTGTAATTGGCTATATTTAGAACATCATTGTATCTTAGTTAAGTTCTTAGCTGTAAGTTTTCCAAAGAAATGAAAAATCAAATCAAATCAAATCAAATCAAATCAAATCAAATCAAATGAATAATATTCAAGACATCGTATTTTCTCAACAAAATGTATGATTTAACTTTAAATTTTTCATAGATCCATGTATGGTTTTTTAACATCTTTCCTACTTTATTCGCAACAGTAGATCTAGAAACTAGATACGATATTTTTCATCGATCCATATGGTTTATATTTCCATCCTTCCTAAGTATTTCATTCGCTAAAATAGATCAAAAAACTACCAGTGCCACACGAGTGTCACTGCCGCGATATTTTTTTATGGATAAGCCAAAGTTTACAACCTCTGCGCGATCGTTAATCATTACCTTGCATAACACAGTGCTACCCCTTTTCTCTAACACGTATGGGTGTCGTAAGAGATAAAGGAGTAGTACAGCCTTATAAAGATTGACAGCAGCGCCTACCTTCACCATTGACCAAACTGCGTTCGCCAGTTTGCCTGACAAATATAGCGATTAGGATAATATCCTCTTTTTGAAAAGGATTATCTCCACCTGTAGGTGATGTTGCTCATAACAAATGCAGCTCAGTATTCCTCTGCTTTTAGCTCTAGGTCAATTTCTTGTCTTGTGTTGTGTTTCTTATCTTATCTTTGCAATTTTCATGATTTAATATTAAATTAGATTTAATTATAAAATAAACGCCCCGTTGGTCTAGTGGTTTAAATAACGCGCCGTTGGTCTAGTGGTTTAAATACCGGGCCAAGATCTCGGGGTCCCAGGTTCGATCCCCGGGTCGGGCAACAAAAAGTTTCGAAATTTCGAACGTTGCTCGGGTTTGTGATCACCAACGCGCATTTGGCAAGCGTGGTGATTATGCCAGTTCCCATCATTGCAGCGGTAACTTGAATTCAATGATGGAGGCCTTTTCCCTGCAGTGGGATGATTATAGGCTGTTACTAATATTAAATTAAATTGAAATTAATTGATCACTCAACCATGAGTCTCATTCACCTTACATAAATTTAAACCAGATTTATATCCGTTGTCCTTAATAAAATAAAAAAGTGTTGCAAAGAGGGTGAAATAAAACAACTTTGTAAAAACACATTTAAGGACATAATAATTTGTACGTAAAGTACACAAAATATTTACAAACGTATGTTAACATTAGTTTGACTTTGTCCTACAGGTACTTTAACAATACACACAGTTACTACTAATTGACCAAAACAATTAGGAGCATGACCGGAATGTAGTCTTTCTTTCCCCCATCTCACTAGTATCACACATAGAGATAGTACGGTCTACTCGTATAGATTATGTTGTAGTTTTCCTTGTCAATTTATATAATCAAAACGTTTGATAAATACACAGTTTAACAAAACGATGACGTGTTAGCTGTCATGTGCCTAATTGTTTTGGTCGTTTAGTATGTCCAATATATTAAATAAACTAGTCGAATTATTCACTGGTCAACCCTGTCAGCATACTGCTTCCTTTTTGGCATAGTTAAGTAACTACGTACAATACTCAAAATACATTAATTTATTAGGTACTTTTTTATTATGATATAATAATTGATTTCTTTTTTGTGAAAAATAGACTATAAAAACACAATGATCGAGTTAGCAACATTCTGTATTTACTTATATTGCTGCAAATATTAATGGCACAATACTAAAAATGAGCTAAGAGTTTCCATTAAATCTACCATTGTTCTTAAGCTAAATGGTGACTTCAATATTATCAATTAATTGTTTAACAAAGGAGATGTCCCAAATTGTATGGAGGCCAGGCCCAGAACCTGTACACCCCATCAAAAGATAGACCAATACACCTACAAGATTTTGTTATTATCCAATTCTTTTAAAATGGCTTCGTTAAGTGGTTCAAATAAAGAGTTTAAGTAAGAAAATAGCAATACAAAACAACAAAACCATCATGGCAGAAGATGACATTTTGATGACGTCTGTCAGTTTTGGCAGTTTCAAAATCGCGCATCTAGGAGTCGACTGCCATCGCTTTATATAGTAACGACAAACATTATGAAAGTAATGTGTCGATCAATACCAAATTCAGAAAACGAAAAAGAGGTCGTTATAATGAACTACATTTAAAACGCGAAAAGCAGAACAAAAAGCTGAAGTGAATGATTATGCAAAAGTGAGAGGGGGTATCTGACAGCTATTGACATTTAAAGTTTTTTTAGATTGACGCCATCTTGAAATGCCAACTGGAGTTTGATAAAATATTCGATCTTATTTATTTTTGAACCACTAAATTATACGTTATATAAATTTATATGTATTTTTCCCAGAAACAGTATATTTTTCTTGATTTTTGAAAATAGTGTTCTATGTCTGGGCCTATTATGGGACATCTCCTTTTAATTAATATAAAGAATGTGCCATGTTAGATCTAGATCTGAAAGTAATTAAAACATTCAAAACGAGTTCAACTTTAAGAAAAAGAAGTTAGAATTGATGGTTTTAGGTATTGATTATTAAATTGAGTTTACAGTCACTCATTAAATTGAGTGAATAGCAGGTAACCCTGTATATAAAAATATAAATTTTTCGTTACGAAATATCGGAATGTGATATCAAAAGGCTAAGATTACTGATAAGTAAATAAATCTTTATTACTTGAGCGATAAGCAAAAATTTACAGCCGAGTTAAACTTTTATATTTACTAGAATTTTTATTTCTTCTACAATTAGCAAACTAACGATACTTTGTATTTATTAGAAGGAAGATAAACATTTTAATTTATATAAAAACATTAAAGATCCCATTTCGTTATTTAGCTGCCTTTTAGTAGCAGATTTTACAAACCCACAACCAACAACATTTTCCAAACTTTTAAATAAAATTATTAATAACTTTATAATAAATATCGATATTTAATAGGACAACATCTATTATTTAATACACAATCATTATGTATTTACAATATTATTTATTAAAAAGTGAAGAACAAAAATAAATTGGTATATTTACAGTTAACAGCTCATCAAACTATCATTACTGTTTTTCAATTCACTATTGATCTATAAGTATTGGATTTTAAGTTACATTATAATTAAGAAATTTAACTTATTATTTCACAAGGGTTGGCTACTTTATTCCATATTTGGAAATAAATTATTAAAATGGAACTTTTTCGCCTGAAATGTCAAATTCATGGTCCACACAATCACGAATTACAATAAAATGCTACTTGCCTTAGTGTAATGCAAGTAGCCGATACACTATTATCCAATAAATGCCTATATTCTTAGAGCATGTTTTCGCGCAAGAACTTCTCGAGGGCATGGTATAAATGCGGCCTCACCCCCACCAGGCCGTGGTCTTCGTCCGTGTAACTCTGTTGGAGAAATATGCAAATAAGTAAGTAATGTGTTTGAACTGGTAAGTCTAGTTTAGACTTTTTCAAAAGACAATATACAATACACTTTACTTTTTCAATACACTTTAAACCCACAAAAATCAATTTACACACACATTGACTGACTTCCCAATTTTACCGGAGTGAGAATCAACCAATTTCCGTAAGTTTCAAAAACTCTAAGCATAATATTGCACTACTTACTACTACTGAGATAATATCAAATTACATCTAAAGCGACACTAGTGTTAGAGTTTTTTTTCTTCAAACATACAATAAAACAATTTTTTTCTCTAATATTATTGTTGATGTAGATATTGAATTAAATTTGGAGTTAAAACAAAAAAAAACAAAATATCGTAAATGTATGTTAATGTTTCTATTTGCAATATACGAACATACTAAAATAATTTAACTTTAAATCATTATGAAAAAGACGTATAACTACAGACTACACTGGAAATTACTATAACAATGCTATAACAGGACCAGTGCTGCAACCTGGTATGGTCCCCAAAAGGATTACCTTTCTGGATACCCATGCTTATGCGCTGCCAAAGGTCCTTTTAATTAACACAGTCCAAGACTAGCCTTTTGGTCACCGGTTGCTTTTTAGACAGCTTTTCGAAAACAGGTATACCTATAGGGTACTTGAACTTGACCCCAAGAACACATTATCTCAACCCCAAATGGCGCAAGTATAAGGCTTAAGCTTGTGCAATATATTTTCAGCAATGTGTAAAAAAGGGTTTTTCCGTACGCAATGATGATTTTTCTTTTCATTCATATAAATAATTGCGAGTCAGTTGACTATACCTTGTGGCAGATTCAAGAAACTCTTTGTATTACAAATCTATGAAAAATAAATTTTATAAAAGTTTAGTTTTTAAGATAGGAATGAAAAATAAAAAACTTTTTCCTATGGGAAGTAAGGCAGTCCCTAAGGCAGTTCGTCAACCTGTCCCTTTAGTCATATCTGGTCTCCACTGCTTACCATCTGTTGGAAGTAGACGTCCTTCTTCTGCAAGAGTCGGGAGATGAGCATAGCGTGCTGGTAGTGTACGTTGTCGTCCGCTGTGCCGTGGATCAAGAAGTAGCGTTTGTCTTGGAACGCGTCCGCCTAAACAAAATATAAGATTAAAATATTTAAGAAAAAAAAGAAAATACTTGTTCGGCATACCTGCATACGAGAATATTAACATAGAAGTTTTGAGAGACAGAGAAAAATAAAATAGTAAATGAAAACGATGACAAAATGGTCTATCGCCTCTCTTTTCAAAATTTTTGAAGTTGAGTCTATTAGTATTTAAACTTGAAAAAGTATGTATCAGGCGGGACTCAAACCCATGCATCTCCATGCCTACCGGGCGCTGCGGTTTACTAATTATGCCATTTATTTATAATTATTTTATTGTTATGAAGGTTAACCAAGGTTCGGAAACCGGTTCATTGGTTATACCGGTGTAGTCCTAAGATTGAAATTGTTTCTTAACCTCTAATTAGATCTTATTACAATTTTTTTTTTAGGTTAAATTTGCCATAAACCGGTTCATGTTTGGCTTAAGGTGACAAGCTGCTCGTGCCAGGTTACTTCAATCAAACCGCATTTATTTGTATGAAGCTTCATAAGTCTCAGTTTTATTCAGCAAATAAATTAAATGAAAACGCGTTATACAATAATAATAGACGCCGGCCGTATTTGATTAAACCGGTTTTTTTTTTTTAAAAGAACAGAATAAATATCGGTTAACATTATAAAACGTTAATTTTTAAACCGGTTCCAAGCCTTGAGTTAAAGACATTTTTTTATCATCGTCTTATAAGAATAAAACGAAGTTTGATCCATTATCTATTAAAATGATGGGCGAATAGGCTTGATAGCATACGCATATTTCTTCAACTTACCACAGCATCGGTGAGGAGTGACGATTGAGCATATCCGTTAGGATTGTTTTGAGGTAAGTCCATGTATCGTTCGGTGTAGATGGTATCTGCAAGTTAAAAAGTTTCTTTGGTGTAAAGGCTTATGGTTATCGGCACGAACTTTAGCTTAGTAGGCTAAGTTTCATTAGAGAATCAACATATCGAGAAGCCGCGTTATTATTGAACTTTAGGTCAGCACAGATTTCATACGCATCGTGCTACAACTTACAGCGCCATACCATACAGGCAACCATACATGGTGACATGATGTTAAAATTACATGTTGCTATTTAACTGTTAATTATAAAACAAGACTGAACAACATATATATTGACTAAATCGTCTTCCACTTCCATGTATATCCTATATGTTTCGGTGCATCGTCATCATGCATTATAGTGACGTCGCTTCCACCCGGGCACCAAATCGTCTAAAAAACTCCTATGCGGCTTTTTGGCCCCAGCCGCTGTAACGCGACGCGACCGAAACGTCAAGGAAGTAAGAGGTAGCAGGCAACGTATAACTATCTCGTGTTCAGCCCTGTTTTCATAACTAACAGTTATAAAGAGATATGAAAGTCTAAAATCCGACAGAGTGAGACTAAAAACCATATGGTACTGACGAATTGTAGTAACGGCCTGTAATCATCCCACTGCAGGGCAAAGGCACCCATAATTCAAGTTACCACAGCAATGATTGGTACAGGCATAATCAAAACGCTATGCGGGTTGGTGTTCACAAACCCGAGTAATGTTCCAAAAATCTATACTTGCCCGACACAGGATCGAGCCCAGAATGGTATTTAAGCCACTAGACCAACTGGCCCCTAATTCGCGTAACCGAATCGTATCACAATCGTAATTGAACGACTGGTTTTTGACAGTTCTAGTATGGGCTAAATGTCAAAATCGTCCAATTCAATAACGATCGCACTGCGATTCGGTTACGCAAATTAGGCCCCTGGGCGTTTGAAGTTAAAAATTGAATAGTGATAAAATAAGAAGGCAAGCATCTCTTTCTACATACCGTAGAACCTCCAGTCGACGACAGGGGCCACGGCGGCAGCGCATCTGAACACCTCTCCCCCCCTCGCCAGCGCCAGCGAAGCCGCGTACCCACCATACGACCAGCCCCAAATGCAAGTTCGGTTGCCGTCAACCCAGTTGTAGTTTTGCTGCAGGTATCTGTCGAGGAGTTTTACTTAGAGATACTTGATTCAACTGCTAGCTGTTTTAAACGGGTACATTAATGAAAGATACACTTATCGATATTATATCGATCGCTTTCAATTTAAAAGGAACCATGCAATAAATTTATTTTTTATTGAGTACTTTTTATCAAGGAAGTGTAGTAATTTACCGGAATTTAATTTGTCATAAAGGAATCAGGTGCGTTTGAGAGAGGCTTGAGCTCCCTACACTGTATGTGCTTCAGATTCTGTTTAAACACTTTCTTCATGTTTTACTTGTACTATCGTGTAGTTCCAGCTCGTTGTACTCAAATATTAAACTTTAAATCTCTATTAAGCTGCAACAATATAACGAGTAGAACCTAATTAAAAAATACCTGGTAACAGTGATTTGATCCTCAATTTCAAATGTTCCAAGCCTCCTATTCACAGCGAACATGTTCTCGACTCCTCTTAGACCGGAACCGCGACCGTCTATCTGGGCGACGGCGATGCCCCAGCGGTTAACGAGTGAAGTTCCCCAGTCGATGTTCCATTGCTTTGTCACTAGGGCGGTGTCAGGGCCACCGTATCTGAAAATTAAGTATAGATAAGCATAAGTCTGCGTACTCTTTTGCTAGCTCCAGGATTTCCAGTGGTCAGTGTTGAACGAAAATAAATTGAACACTTCAACAACAAAAAGCTCTATAAGTGTCTGCATGTCTGTAACAGTTTACATCAGACCAACAAATGTAAATTTTAGGAAACGGAAAATGTACTATAACTAAATATTAAAAAAATGAACTAGATACACACTCCAATACTAAATCTACCAGCTAACGTCACGGTTTATACCTGCCTCAATGAAAATGTAACCTCACATATACCTATGTAAAGTGAAATGCTACTAAGATGAAAGAGCACCCAAATGTTCTAGTGGGCGCTAATTTAATGACGACGTTCTTTAGTCACTGATTGTGTATCTTTTTTTTTTTTCATCATCAAGGTCGTTTGCAGTCTGCTACGCGTTTTTATGCAGACATGCTTGAGTGTGTCGTGTGCTTGACACTGGAATAAACTAACAAAAAGAAATTACATACATTATCTGATGTACTTACACGTATACCAGCAATGGGATGTTAGTCCTGTTCTGGTAGTCAGAAGGAACCTGTATGTGCACATCAGCACTGGGTAGACCAGGCACAATTGGAAGGTTCATTATGATCGTCTCAGGAACATCACGTGTCGCAAGTAGAGCTGCAACCTCAGCGTTCTCTTCCCACGTGCGAAGGCGAGAACCGTCCTGTAAAGATCAAATAACACTTTGAAGCCCAGAGGTTTAGGTTTCATGGAAAGCAGCACCAATACCAACTAAATAAGAACATCGTTGCTGTAATGGTGAAGAAAGGTGACGTTGACCTTATTTGAGTGGTATTTATTTAGTTGACGACCATTTGGATCAGCGGTAGTAAACGCTGCTTCTGAGCCATGGGTCGCGGGTTCGATCCACGCACAGTACAAATATTTGTGTGCATGAACATGTGTGTTTGTACTGGTCTGGGTGTTCTCTATATATTATAAGTATATATTTACAAAAAAAGTATACATAAGTAAGTTTATCGGTTGTCTAGTACCTATACGACAGGGTACTTACGAGTAATAGTAGCTTAATTTGGGACTAGATGGCTCTGTGTGGCCCAGTGAGGCATGTCCTAAATATTTATTATTTATTTATTATTATTATTATTTATCACAAACTAGCGGACCCCGCGGACTTCGCATCGCCTCAGAATAGTGTTTGATGCTGACGTCTTAAATTCCCAGATGCCGTCTCGCCGGAGGGACGGGGGTGAAAAAAGTGTGCAGGACATAATAACCCTGCTAAAGGAGACAGATCCTGACGAAGTGCCTGCGTTCGTGGCAAAGGAGCTACACAAACTGCCCCCTGTCACGTTCGATCACGTCGACGTCACCAGGCTGTTGAGGGACATCACGTTCCTGAAAACAAGTCTGGCCGAAGTGCAAGAAAAGTTGGAGGCCTCAGAGAACACCATAGGTGACTTACGTGCCAAAGTGTTGCTATTAAGCAACACCGCTCCGGTAAGTAGGTCACATGAGGCCTGCAATGTCAACACACGTCGCGGGGCGCAAAATGCATCGGTCTGCAGTTTTGGGTCGGCGCGAACTGATGCGTCACCCGTCGCGGTTACCGACATCGTCGCCGCTACTGCGCGCCCCGCCGCGCGCCCCGCAGCACAGCAGTACACATCGCGCGTTGTGACGTCAACCCCGACGCGTGCATATGCTGCAGCTGCCGCTAGGAAAAGCAGCTCCCTGGCGGCTACGAAGACGCTGGCATCACAGGCTGATAAGTGTGATGAGGAGGGTTTTACGAAGGTTGAGAGGAAGAAAAAAAAGCCCTCCACTCGCAACCAGTGCGGCAACGCACCGACCGGACCGAACCACCTGCTTCGGCCTGCAATTCCAGTGACGCTGCTATACGTGTCCCGGCTTCATTACTCTACAAAGGTCGAGGAGATTGTAGAGTACATGCGATTGAAGACCAAATACACTTTGAGGGTTGAGCGTTTGGAATCTCGACACAACACAAATTTCAATTCGTTTGTGGTTAGGGTTCCGACAGGACAGCTGTCGACCTTCATGCAGGCAGAATTTTGGCCGAAGGGTGTTGTGTATCGTCGGTTTCGTGGACGGTTACCTGACACCAAGTTGCGTAACACAACGCCGTGAAAATTGTGTGTTTATAGTGTAATTTATCTTGATATAAATATTGTATGTATGTTAGTCTTTAAGGTATTTATTTTATGGGCCTGTATCTTTTTACTCTGTTGCCTGAAATAAATGATAAATAAAAAAAAATAAAAAAAATTTCATTGTCACAAATATGGCGTGATTGGAAATTACATATTAATTATGGATTTAGAAAATTATTTTGCTAATGATTTCCGCTTGTTAATATACCGGCCTAGATACCTTCACCACACTACCCGCACTAACACTGATTGAGCAAGCACTATTTCATGCAGGAAAACCGCCCGCCCTCCCTCAAAAATGCATGCAGTACAGTTAATGCAATTATTAGTACCCAACACCAATATAATAAAAACCTCGACGCGTTTCGCCACTTCACGTGGCATCCTCAGGAGATGTTGTCGCCTTCGCTGCGCTCCGACGACTAAGCTGTGGAAACTGGCGAACAGGCCTTTTATAGAAACTCCCCACTACGACAACAGGTTGTGACGTTCAATCTGCGTTGTTATTGAAATTGGTTTGATTTGATTGAAAGTGGTTTGAGTTTTAATTTAAATGATAATTATGATTTTCAATTAAATAAATTTGAATTTAAATTATAATTATTGTGATTTGAATTTAAATTTTAATTGTGATTTGAATTTGAAAAAATATTGAGTAGTGGGGAAGTGACGAAACTGACCTGTTCATTCAACAATGTAAGCGTGTTGTCTTTTTTATGTTTTACAATTTCTAATTGTTCTAACACCGACAGTTTTAAACTTTTTTTACATGTGTGTAAAATTGAAAAAGTATGATCGTCTGGGATACTATGTCCCGAATCTATAAGATGTTTTGCAAAATGAGACTTTTCTGGGTGATTATTTCGATAGGCGGATATGTGTTCTTTATAACGTGTGTTGAAACTACGGCCGGTCTGTCCTATATAAGACGAGTTACACTCCCTACAATCTATCTTATAAACACCAGATTTCTGAAGTTTATCTAACCTATCTTTACCGTTACAGAGTTTTCTTAATGAATTATTTGTGTTAAAGGCCGCGTATATGTCGTGATTTTTTAGTGTTTTAGAAATACGTTCTGATAACTGACCTAAGTAAACCATACTAGAACTATACCTATTTTCTTTTTTGTTGGGAATAGAGTATAATAAATTGGTAATGATTTTGTGGATTTTGCTTTTTATTAAATTGTCAATAATGCATCTCCTGTATCCGTTCGATATGGCGATATGATATAATGTATTTAGTTCTTTTGTATAATTTGTTTTGCTAAGTGGTACTGAAAAAAGTCGATGGATGTATGAGTTAAACGCGGCCATTTTATGTTGCCACGGATGACAGGAGGACGCATGAATGACAGTGTCCGTATGTGTCGGTTTACGATATATGTTGAAGTTATGTGTACCCTCTGCTTTTGAAATAGTTAAATCTAGGAAATTTATTGAATTATTTTGTTCTAATTCTAGCTTAAATTTAATTTTTGGGTGTGTGTTGTTTATTTTATTTAGGAAAATATCTAACTGACGAATGGTTCCGGTCCAACAAATCAATATATCATCTACGTAGATGATGATATATTGATTTGTTGATGACACAGCGCAGCGAAGGCGACAACATCTCCTGAGGATGCCACGTGAAGTGGCGAAACGCATCGAGGTTTTTATTATATTGGTGTTGGGTACTAATAATTGCATTAACTGTACTGCATGCATTTTTGAGGGAGGGCGGGCGGTTTTCCTGCATGAAATAGTGCTTGCTCAATCAGTGTTAGTGCGGGTAGTGTGGTGAAGGTATCTAGGCCGGTATATTAACAAGCGGAAATCATTAGCAAAATAATTTTCTAAATCCATAATTAGTTATGGATTTCCGCAAAGTAACGCCTGAGTCTATTAATTACATATTATGAAGAATTACATAGTATTCCTACGTTTTCAATACTTATTATCCTATTCCTGACAAAGACAAATCCAAAAACCGCAAAATCATAAAAATCGGTCCAGCCATTCTCGAGTTATAAGTGGTGTAACTAACACGACTTTCTTTTCAATACAGGGTGTCCACTTAGTACCATGACAATCTTAAGGAGAAGCAAGGTGTAAGGGTCAGCTATCCTACAAAAAAATTACCTCTGTAAATATATAATAACCTTTAATTTGACTAAGGGTAATGTAATCACACAAAATAGTATGGTTGTGCACGTGCCTTCGCATGTTACCTAAAATAAGAATATGTTTCTGCGTTAAAAAGATAAAAAGAAACACTCAATATATTTTACACTTTGTAACTAAAGTTATAATTTTGATTTCGTAAGTAGTATCCTAAAAAAATCATATCATGTTCCAGGATCGGTCATAATCATGAAGAAAGTGATGTGAATAATATTTTTTGATTGGTTAACTATGTAATCTTTAAATAGCATCAATGTTTTGTAACAAATTAAATGTTCTTTTACTGGTCAATTCAACTTTCATTAAAACAGATAATTTTTTTGTTATTACTGATAATTCTCCTAAGTCAAATCATGGCACAGAGTTCAAGCAATGTTAGTGTGATAAAATTTAATGCAATAAAAATAAACTTGAAGCCCAAATTATCTGTTAACTACCCCTGCATCTCCATTGGCCAGTTGAGACTAGCAAAAGATGAGAGTATAATAAATATCAATGGGCCCTTCAAATATTCGATGACCAAAGTCTTCCCATTGTAGAGCCAAAGCCTAAGGTGTCACCATTCCCTTTTTCAACTTACGGAGTTGTAAATGAAGGTCTGCGGAATATGCGGCCCAGCACAGTTGATGGCTAATCTAGCTCCACTCTTGCTGACGATAGCCTCGTTGTACAAACACTTGCCGCCATCTTCGCGTGTGATGCCACAAGTGAAACAGGAAACAGATCCAGCGGAGTTCACGGAATAGATGTGCTGTTCGGCAGAATCATCTACATGTGTTGCTTTATACCAACTGGAATGACAAAAATATTATATTGTTTTTTTTTCTGGATGAACCTACTTGTGACCTCGAATACTTTGAAGTCTTTAATACGTTTGAACACTCAAATAATAAATAATAATCTTAAAACGCTTGTTAAATTCGTGAACAAATCATTCACTTAAATAACTGGTCTGTATTATCGTATCAGTCTTAGGTAAATCTTATTTAAAAGCCTTTGTCTTTGGCCTGCCATATTTATCTGCGCATATTCTACGCTTATCAGAATCATTAAGTAAAAGTTGTAGCGAGAGTGACCAAACGTAACAGATAGATACCAAAGGAATTGAAACTTAATGTTCATATAAATATTACCTGCTACATATTATTATACATGAACAGTATGTTGAAGGACTGGTAGAGTAGGTTGTTAAATTTGTATATGAAACAATAATGGTAGGTAGTTGTTGTAGAATGCGCCAAAAAACATGTTTATTTAGTTAGGAAAATCGTTCGTCTCTTGCCAGGCTAAATGATTTAATTTACTTTTGGTAACTATTTATTCATTTAAATCAGTATATTTATTAACGCTCTAGTTAATTTATACTTAGCACGATAGTAGTTGTAAAACACAGAAGCTAAATAAAAATAAATGTGTACAACAGCACACAATTGTTTTAATTTCTGAACCCAAAGTCTTGTGCAAAGGCGTTACTTTGGGTTGATTTGATGAAGTGAGAAACAAATAAGGTTCCAAAAACACCCGGACCCGTGACAATCGGAAAAATGTTTTGTGTTTACTATATTGTTCCGTCCCAGAACCAAACCAAGAACCTCGGTGCCCGTGACTCCTTGAAAACCGGTGTTTACCACCACAGAGGTCTACGTGTTTATTCAGCAGTGAGAGAAAACTCATTCAGAGAACCGTTATCATACTAGACTAAACCAAAGTCTCTTGTCAATCTGCCATTACCTAGTCTTAGGTATATTAGTGCCATTTTAACCCTCTATTAAAATAAAACCAATTCATGCTACTTAACGTTTGCTCAACCGAGAAACATTAGATAAATTAATCTTAACGCTATTATAAACGGTGTGTCGTGTGGCCAGCACAAAAAAGATTAGCGTTACCCCATCCATTCTTCTATCCTAATAGGCAGCTAAAGGAGTAAAAACGACCTCCTGCCAAGTGTGGCAGTTAAGGCAAAATCATCCTCTTGGCATAATTAGAGGCCTGTAGGTATACAGCAGTGGATGGTTATGGACGAGGTGATAGAATGCTATATCGTCACGCCAAAGAATCCCACTTACATCACATCATCGGGTGTCCATAGGAGGATCTCAGCAACAGTGTGGGGAGTGTTGGACCGCCCAGAAGTAGTCCACTGGTTTGCGTTCACGTCTGAGACTTGCACGACTTGCTTGTAGAGCACGCCGTTAACGGACTGAAATCACGGTTTATTTTATAAATAAGCATTTTTTTATTCATTTATCTCACATTGGAAACCAATCAGTGTTATTTAGGTAAAAAAAATAGAACATAAATTGACTCAATTGGCTCACTCTAAATAAACTAAAAGTTTTGTAATAATTATGTCGTCTACTAGAGAATATCTACTT
The DNA here is from genome assembly GCA_949315895.1 of Anania crocealis. NCBI lineage: Eukaryota > Metazoa > Arthropoda > Insecta > Lepidoptera > Crambidae > Anania > Anania crocealis. The sequence goes on along the minus strand of OX438884.1, from coordinate 18,168,086 downwards.
GGAGCAAACTCGTAAACATACCTACCTAATTGAAAAAGTAACTAGTAGGTAACCTAGGTTTAACAAGTACATAATCTAGAATTTCAACGAATTTCTTGTATGCTTGTGCACATATTAACTTAGATCTAGTCTTTATTTGATATTTTAGCAATTAAATTGCAATTATCATATCAGTAAGGTATATAATCTTGAAAAATTTTGTTTCAGGCGGGACTCCAACCCGCATCTCCTCGCATGCCGGGCGGGCGCTATACCATTAAGCCACCGAGACCCTACCCTGACTTAGCGCGAATTTTTCAAGCATATTCTTAACGCTGTAAGCCAGCGTTGCTTCATCAAATGTTAGGAGTTTGCACCCTAAACACCCGAAAGAAACGCTGGCTTACAGCGTTAAGAATATGTTAGATCTAGTCGGTTTTCGATTATAGTTTGCACAAACAAATCAAAATATCTCGAAATCGTCTAAATACTTACTATCGCCAAATAATAAGTTTCATTAAATAAGTTATTAAATTAATGTAAAGTACCCAGTTTATTACTTACATTTGTTTTGTTTGTTACTTACTTGAGGTAGGATAGTGATGAAAGCATTTCCTTGTTGGTTGAAAATCATCGGAATGTTGTCGATCCAACCATTTGTCTCAATGTAATAGTAAATCTGGCAAACAATTAAAACAAAAACATTAAAATTTCGAGGAGTTCTTACACATGTTACTTTTATAAAACAAACATTAGCAGTGTACATTTAACTTTTCTGATTGCTTAAATTTGATCTTCTACTAATCTCCTTAACCTTTTGTCAGAAAAGTTACAGACGCAAACAATAATTATCATATGGCACAGATAGATATGTGCATAAGAAAACGAACGGTTAAATAGTTATGCATTTAATAACAATTAAATAGTTATGCATTTAACACCTACGCCCTTTAAGAAAGTATACCTAAACTGCATACAATTTTCACAAAATTCTTAATTTTTTACCGTTGTATAACGGGTGTAAAAAAACCAAACGCAGATCCGAAAACCACGTATTGTCCCCATCATTAGGATCATTTTTCTCTTCAGGGCCATACCTGGGAAACATCTGGTTCCGAAGATATTGAGGGTCAAAGTCACAATTTTGTTTTCCATTTTATTACAAAAACTGTTGCCAAAGGATACTTAAAAACTTTTCTTCATACAAACATAGTGGTTGTTTTTATTATTTCGTTCACAATAAGGTTTTATTAATTACAATACGCAATGTACGGCTCACCGCGGAAGACTTTTGAACTTAGCAGCCATCTCCAGCGCAGCGGCCTACGCTACGGCTGCTATATATTGCGCGCTATGAATTATAATATTTTTTTGAGTCCCATAAATAACAATCATTTCCCAGCTATATATATTTTTTTTAATATGGCTTGGTTTGCTTTTCAGATTGCGTAACTTCAGGGTCTGCGTTTAGTTTTTTTACACCCTGTATATTCTTCGTCTTTCATGCAGCAAACTTAATAAGTATTCGCAAAACAAACTCAATGTCAAAATCATCAACACGATTAAGTATAAATTTACCAATACTTTGCTGACTTAACCTAAGGATAAAATACTAAAAGGAAATCTTCCGTTAATACTAACGAGAGAACAGTTCCCTTGGATGGTACAGAGCTCGACTGTCATCTCGGTCTGCACTCGGTTGGTCCACATTACAGCGATCGCATCATTTGACACGAACTGCACTGTCTTCAGGATTGGCCTGAAATTTAATGGAGTCCAAAGTTAGCACTAATTTAAGTTTAGCTTCGAACTTTGTTAAAATCTAACTAAGTTTTCTGTGGAAAAAATCAAGCAAACTTCTTAAAATGATTAGGTACGACGCGTGCAATAGTGCCGAAATATCAAAAACTCATGAAAAACAAAATACCTACATGGTGTAAATCTCGAAATAACTTACTCTTAGGTTCATCTACTTAAGGATAAAAAGATAGAGATATTAAAAAAAAACTGTTGAAGTAGTGGCCCATAATCAGCCCGCTGCAGGGCAAAGGTCTCCATCATTGAATTGAAGTTACCAAAGCAATGGCAAACACGATTTTTTTTGTTGCCCGATGTTGTGTGTGTTTGAGTTCAAATAAGTTAAAAAGGTCTCGGGAAGCAGCCACCCGCTTCTAGGTGGCGCGGGACCGATCGTTGTGGAGATCCTTAGGGGAGGCCTATGTCCAGCAGTGGGGGTCGATTGGCTGAGATGATGATGATGAGTTCAAAAACACTTAGTGCTAAAACTCTCTGAAAACCACTTACTCGTCTAAGTTGGTAGGAGCATTAAAGGTGCTTTCGCTGTTTCCACTTAGGTCCCTGACAGTCACACTTACGTCAGGGTTCACAGTTCCTGGCTGAAAATTAAAAAAATTATACAGTGTTTTATTTATTTATTCGAAAAATCAGGAATCAAAAAGTTTGGACTGTTCAAAACTGAAGGAGGATTCCACCAATACGCACTAAAGATACGAGTAGATTACTTGCCGACAGTAAATCAGTCTGGAATTGAATTATTACGATTGTAAAAATACCAATTTTTAAAGGAAAGGAAATTTTTACCATGTGCTATTATATGAATGGTCACACTGGTTATTGTAAAAGAGTATGAACAACCATTAATCATTATTATTATGTAAAATCAAGTGTCGAGTGTCGACACGTGTAGTTTAACCAAGCGTCCAGAAAGCAGTCACAATGGTTCTGTTTGAACGGCATCATGAAATTGCTGACAAGTGTTTATATTAATCGAACTTCTTTCTTACCTTTGGGTATCTGATTTCATGGTGCTGCGTGTATTGGTAGTCCACAGATCCAGGCACACCGTAGTGTGGGACCTTCATTTTTCTGACTTCAGTGTCATTAAAAGTGGCGTATGCCAGCTTGCTGCCATCGGGAGAGAACCACATCGCGGTGTTCGTTAAGAACACCTCCTCTGAAAAATGTATATGAAAGTTTTATTGATTGCTGCTGATATATAATACTAGAGGTAACAATTTGCTAATGTAATACTGTTCTTGTTTTTTGAGAATTGGTTATTGCTTAGAAGTGATAAAATCAATTGGGGACAGCACATAGCTCTAGTCCCCTAAGTAAAAAAACGTCGGGATAAAATACAATCTAGAATCCTAATAAACGCGAGTTAAAAGTTAAATCCATAAATATCTTTAACGCAGTTTAACAGAAACCATTCATCTCACTTCAGGGAAATAGTCTCCATCATTAAATTTAAGTTACCCCAACAATAATGGGTACAGGCCTACACATGCCAAATGCGGGGAATAAGAGTTTAGAAAATTTGAAACTCTTTTCCCCACCCGGGAATCGATCAGAACCCCGTGATCTTGGCCCGGTACCTAAGCCACTAGACCGTCAAAGCGTCTCAATCGTAAGTTTAAGAAACCAGTAAGAAAAAAGCTGAACTTACCTTCATAAACCCAGTCGGGAGTACCATGATAAATCACGTTTAGTACTCCAGAAGTGGTGATAGCTTCAGGGGCGCTCTCCAGACTGGACTGGTAATAAATATTGTTGATGTAGACGTAAGCCAGCGAGGTTCCCGTGGGACCCCAAATGAAATTCTGCAGGTGGTTCTCGGGGTAGGGGGTAGCCGGTGGAGGGGGGAAGGGAGGGACGATATCGGTCTCATTTCCGGTGATAACATCCACAGCCGCGTAGCGAGCGAGGAAACTGTATCTGTATATCTGTAAAATACACAAAACATATATTGAAGATTGTTTTTCAGGTGTGTACCTAATGAGTTTTTTGCAATAGTAATCAATATAAATAAATAAAACTGAATTGTCTGCCTCTCAAATTAACAGCTTTCAATTATACGCATATAAAAATTATATAGGTACAGTACTGACATCAAAAATAAATTCTAAAATGTTTAATTGTTTGGGTGTTAGTTTGTTCCGGCTTATCTCTGAAACGGAAGGACCGATTTTTCCGAGGAAAATTCACTCGCAGATAGCAGAATGTTATAAAAATTAAATCAGGCTACCTATTTTTCAAATAACTATTTATTTACGTTTAAAAAAAGGGAATGAGACATTTCCAAGCAACCTGTAGTCCGCGCAAGCGAAGTTGCGGGCTCAGCTGCTTGAAATTAATATTTACAGCCACCACACCATAGATCACATCAATTTTATACAAATTATGAATGAAGCTATAGTTATATAGTTTGTTAGAAGTAACTTTACTAGAAAATCGTACTATATTTTGGTACGATTTTCTTTCTTTCGTCACACGACTTTTATGGTTCAGGAAAATGTCCCTATAATAAAGGTGTTCGTTGCCTAAATCATATTTCGGCATAGTAAACCTTCAATGACAATAATAATTAATTTGCCGAACTATTTTATAAAGTGGTTTAAGTATGAAGTTGTGAAGTTAACTAGGTCTTCTTAGTTATTTTCCCTTATAAATAATAAAACCCTCACTATGAAGAAACCTAAGCAACCCAACCTTATAGCAAAATTCTAACGTTTCTGATACAATAAACACCCATGTTACCGGCAAGTCAAAGCTTTACTAGGGTAATACCGAGATTAAAGACTTTGTACGAACATTTTATTCTGGTAAACAGGCTAATATTGAACACATTACATTACTACATCAAAGGGCAGCCGGCCTTTGAAGTTTTATGAATACTGTGCAAAATAAACGGTTATTTTTTTATACTGTTTTCTTGAGTTTACGCGAACACTATACATTGAAATGAAAGATAATTTTACGGATAAGAACGCGCTTATTTTTGATTTAACACGACGTTTCGAACCCCTTACAGCGTTCATGGTCTACCCGTGACCATGAACGCTGAAAAGGTTTTTTTTTTTTCAAAATACTTATAAGGTTAAATCATTATAAAATAAGCCTAACAGAAGTTTCTTTTACACTTATAAGCTAAAGAATACAATGTTTAAATAATTGAACTAGTTGACCACTTCACTATGTACTACCTTTATTATATTTAAATTTATTTTATAGTTTAGTCGCCAAAGGACGATCACAGCTGGGTATAGGCCTACCCTAATCTCAACGATTAGCATCGCATAAACCTGCTTAAATATCTCAAAAGAAATATATATATATTTGTTTATATTATATTAAACATAGACATACTAAACACATTTACGCTTACAAACAAAAGTTACGCAGATTTAAAAACCTTTAATCCAGACAGATCATGAAATTGACAAGAAGAAAGATTATGATACTCACATCTACCTGCCTACATTCTTACAACCTGGCTATATTAAAATTTCAGAAACCTATTAATTAGGCTGATTTTAGAGTCACGCTGATCGTACGCTGACCATCAACGCAGAGCGCCGAAAATGGAAATCGCTGTCAGCGCTGACCGGCCGTCAGCGCTCAAGTTCATACATTTTGACTTTTATTTAATTAAAAAAAACCTTATTAATATTACACAAGCAAGGCAAGGCAAGAAAGTGCAACGGAGACATGTTTCACTGCCTCACTTGTTCTTTATGACTGTTTCATTTCGAAATCCGTACGGAAGATAGTGTAACCATTACCACAGATAATATAATACCCATTACCGTTAAAAATACAGGCCAAAGCTACAAAGAAAAACGTAGTCAGTACTTACTGGAATGACACTATAAGCCAGCATTACAAAGTCACCGTTGGGAGACAAGAGGGTCACTCGTGATGACTGCTGAAGAAGCTGTAAGAACGGAAAATAATATAAACTAACGTTTTACTGGTTTATTAGTAATGACATGTAGTAAGCATGACTGTTTCTTCGACACACTAAATAGGTATATCAAAGTGAGTAAGATGACGTTACATAGGTATGACACTATGAGCCACAACCTTTAAAGTTCTTTATCCCTCAACCCTCAGGAGGCACTCGGGTGCCACGATAACAATTGATTTTAATTGTGTCTGGAATAACTCACGATTGTGGGATGCCAATTACAAAAGTTTTACAGTTATGTAGATGTTGCTATTAGTGAACATCTAAAGGATATACTGAAAACCAAAAGTAACTATGTAGTAATTTACAACAGGCAAACGTATTACAAATAACCTCTTAACAATTTACAGGATGTGTGATATTTTAAATGATTTTAGGGTTTAGGTTTATTTAAAGTAATTCAAATCAAGGATCAATATTTAGTCTTTTGCAATACCTACACAAAAAATAACTATGGCTTTAAATTTCGGTAGTAATAAAAGTACCCAAACGGAAAAACAATTTCTTGACTATACAGTTTTTTGATAAGCTATGAATAATAATTATGCTGTAGACAAATAGTTCGATTAATTATTTATAATAATATATAAGCAGAATAATAATAAACAAAGGGTAACATTTTTTTTTTTATTAAACCATTTTTTAATCAATATTCATAGTTAAGACAGGACATCGTCTGTCGGGTCCGGTAGTTATGTAATAATTTATTATGTCAATAGTATTCAACATTATATTGAGCGTAAAAAAACTGTAAGAAACGATCAGCATACGTTGTCTGAAAAAAGGCTGGTAGCTTTTTGGCGGTAAATAGTTTTATTAATAAGTTTGTAAGCCTATATTATTTGTACTTACAGTTGAAGAATTTGTGACGAGTGTAAGATTCGCGCCGCTGTCCACGTCGTACTGCACTAGATCGCCATTATAGCTACGGAATAACACCTCATTTCCTGCAATATAATACATAATTTAGCACTTAGTTTATTTTGAAATAAACACCCAACTATAATAACTCATAGGATTATAACATATCAAAGCTCATGGGGACAGGGCCGGTCGAGTCGGGGGATACGAAATTCGCCGGGCCCGCTCGTTTTGAATAAAATAGTAGGTTGACTTTTTCACAAGATTGCTATGAGATATACGATTTTCCATAAACTATTTCATGAGTCTGCAACTATACATAGTCAGGTCATCAGTTCTATCACACAATAAAAACTTTTGAATTTAGAATTTAGCACACAAGACTGGCTGGCGGCGCGTGAAATCGACTTCATCCGGCACGAAGACTGGCCCTCCTCCAGTCCAGATTTGAGTCCGTTAGATTACAAGATATGGCAACACTTGGAGGAAAAGGCCTGCTCAAAGCCTCATCCTGATTTGGAGTCACTCAAGGCATCCTTGATTAAGGCAGCCGCCTATATTGACATGGACCTCGTTCGTGCTGCGATAGACGACTGGCCGCGCAGATTGAAGGCATGTATTCAAAATCGCGGGGGTCATTTTGAATAAACTTTATTACCGTATGAATCTATGTTTTATTAAGTTCATTTTTCTATATAAATGGTTACATAAATAATAAACATGTCTAAATTATTTCATATTAATCCCTCAACCCCCAGGAGGCAGGCGCGTGCCGCGATAACAATTGATTTCAATTGTGTCTGGAATAACTCACGATCGAGGGATTAAACATGAGACAGAACTTATGACCTGACTATGTATAGTTGCAGACTCATGAAATAGTTTATAATACCTAGTATTTATTTACACATTTCATTCACATCAGTCCAAAGTTGGACCTTTATGGCCTTTGCAAAAAAGAAGTTTAATGTCATAATCGGTAGGACGTTTTCAAGAGGATTGGCCATCGCAGTTTTGCCAGTGGAGACTAGAACTCTGACTAGTTATTATACATTTTCGGAGTTATAAACCCGCCTTTATTAGGCTGTATTTTTTAGTTGCCTTTTACGACACCCATAAAAAAAGAAAAGGGCTATTGCACCAGCTAATCTATCTTAGGCCAAGTGTTTAAGTAAATTAAGTGAATAAATGAATATGAATATTAATGAATATGTAAGTAAATAAATAATTTAGAGAGTATTGATAACAGTGTTTCAGTTTCAATGTAATGTATTGATTTTAGCTAATTGGTAGATTTTTTTTCCAATCATACTGAATAAGTGGGTAAACTTTAATAAGATTATTTTAAATGATATTATGTGGCTTATGGGTCCCATAAGAAGGCTCAAGGTCGCACAACAGGCAATGGAGACAGCCATGCTTGGTATTTCCCTGCGTGATAGAATCAGAAATCAGGAAATCCAGAGAACTAAGATGACCGGAATTGATCGAAGAATTGTGGAGCTGAAGTGGCAGTAGGTGGGACACATAATAAGAAGAACCGATGGCCGTTGGAGCGCAAAGGTGGAATTGCGACCGCTTACCTGACGACGATCTGGGGGAAGGCCCTCCACCAGGTGGACTGACGATCTAGTGAAGGTCGGGAAGCCGTTGGATGCAATTGACGCGGGACTGATCGTTCTGTCTATGACCAGTTGAAGTCGTTTGGCTAAGATGATGGTGAAGAGTTGTTCCAGAAAAGACTGCTTGAAAACCCACCTGATGTCCAAGTAGCATTGAAAGCAGCCGGCGCGAATGCTCCAGTTATTATCGACTCCAGATCCAGATCCTCCACTTCAGGCTCAGTTGGAGTGGTCGGTTCCAACGTCGTGGGGGCTGGCGTCGTGGTCGTTGTGGACGTCGGAGGCGAGATGATGGGCGTCGACGGTGTTGATGGGGTCTGTTCCGTTGGTATAGATGGCGTTGTTGATATTGTTGATGGACCTGTAGGAAAAATGGTTACTAATAAAAAGTTTGTAATGAGTTTGAGCACTCATTTTCAAGCAGCAATGTTTTGAGAATTTTATAATAAATAAATCAATAAATTTTCCAATTACATTCTTATGGTTTTGGGAAATTTATTTAAGTGAAAGATCTTAGAGCTGCGTAGGTAGGTACAAGTTAAACATATTCAGCTGCCATATAAGCATAGTAATATTAATTTTACTCATGAGTCGTTGGTTATCAGTCAAAAGTAGAATGTATTATCTATACTTACTAATATTATAAAGCTGAAGAGTTTGTTTGTTTGTTTGTTTGAACGCGATAATCTCAGGAAGTACTGGTTCGATTTGAAAAAATATTTTTGTGTTTGTAGTCCATTTATCGAGGAAGGCTTTAGGCTATATAACATTACGCTGCGACTAATAGGAGCGAAGTATGAGTGAAAAATGTTGCAAAAATAATGGCGATCATAATAACAAATTGACGCGGACGAAGTCGCGGGCAACAGCTAGTTTTGGATACATTAAAAAATATTTTTTAGACGCATACCCCCAAAAGCCACCTATTTAGAAATTACCCCAGTTCATTAAGTGGCAGGGCACTAACTTCTCTAGAGAGCTTGTCACATGTTTTATAGCATAACAGTATACGTATTTATTTAAAAAATATATATATGCAGATAGTTGTAACCTTCAATCTGGTATGAATAATTTATACGGATCTTTATTACTAGTCTTCCCAAGCACCGTGTCATGTAAAAGAGAGAAAGAAGAGAAAGAAGTTTCATCCCATAAACGAAGTGATGATGGAATCACTTACCTTGTGTAGTAGAAACAATAGCCTCGGCGTTGCCTCCTTCATTTCCAGATAGGACAACCACTAGGGTGACAACCACTGCGATTACAGCCACCATAGCGACTCCACCGATCACGTATGTCAAAGTCTTTTTCCTCTTACTCGCGACCAGGACCTGAAAATTATAAGTAACAAATTAACTACTTGTACTTTTAGTATGTTCAAAGTTCTTACTGTATTTTGAAATAAATGAATAAATAAATAACTTCAACGCCATCATATCCAAATGGCGCATACTGCTAGAAGTTTGGATTTCACATCGCCAAGGGACTGTAGACTTAAGTGTGGTAGATACTATTGAGGTCTTTGGCGCCTGACCACAGTCTTCTTAAAAGCCTAATGGACGGACGGACGGACGTGACCTAATAAAGATTCCCCTTTTTAGGGTTTCGTAGCCAAATGGCAAAAAACGGAACCCTTATAGTTTCGTCAAGTCTGTCTGTCTGTCTGTCCGTATGTCACAGCTACTTTGTTCTGAAAGTATTAGTTGTACACCGTTGAAACTTAGTAAGTAGGTGTATCCTGTTGACCGCTTTACGATTCTCATGCAAAAAATAAAAAATAATGATATATAAGGGGGGCTTCCCATACATAGAAAATTTTCAAAGCTATGCGTATGGGGTATCTATGGATAGGTCTTTTAAATTGATAAAGAGGTTCCTAGAACCATTTTTTCCAAAAGTCTAAAATTTGGAAGATAGACGCTTCCAATGTAATAAATTGGGTGTCCCCCCCCCCCTCTAACTTTTAACTAAGCAAGTAAAAATATTCAAAAAAATATGTAATATAGATCTTAACAAATACTTTCAACGAAAATTGGTTTGAACTAGATCGAACTGGTAGTTTTTGAGAAATTGCACCTTTTTAACAACCGCAAATATAACTTTGTCTTATATACAAACACTAAAAAACAAAGTTATTTTTGCAGTCAATTAAATATTGTGGTATTTTTGGTAAGTGGAAGTAAGTGGACCCCTAATTCAGTTAAAGTTGGTACAGAACCCTCAGTACGCGAGTCCGACTCGCACTTGGCCGGTTTTTTCTCCTTAGGTAAGTAGGTACGGAACTCTAAAAACTAATTGTTATTGGCTGAGACGTCTAATAGTAAAAACGATTTTATTTACATACCCTAAATGGCAGTGTAATATTTACTTTACTTTCTAGTACTAAGTATTATTTTAATCAAAAAATATTATGTTATTTTAAATTACTTTTATTAAAGCTAGTACAGATAATTACTTTTTTACTATAACTAATTGAACATTATAGTCATAATTGACAGAAAAAAGTATTAATTACGTTCCCTTTTTTTCATAATAATTAAAATAATACACTTTTTAATAACTTGGATTTATGACTAGGAAGTTTGCAAACGAATTAAGTTCTTAACTACATACTAATACGAGACAGATTTTCTATGACTTTCTACTCACTTCGTTAATTGATGCGGAACGTGTCAGAATGCGATTAAATTTTCCGGAAAATATAATTGAACAATTTGATTACATACTTATTTCCGACTACTTGGTTTCCGACTTTATAAATCATGAAATAATTTGTTTTACGTTTTTATGTAATCTATAGTAATATTATAAAGCTGAAGAGTTTGTTTGTTTGTTTATTTGAACGCGCTAATCTCGGGAAGTACTGGGTCAAATTGAAAAATTATTTTTGTGTTGGATAGTCCATTTATCGAGGAAGGCTTTATAACATCACGCTGCGACTAATAGGAGCGAAGCATCAGTGCAAATGATGCAAAAATAATCGCGATCATAATAACAGAAATTGATGCAGACGAAGACAGCTACTTTATGCATTTATATGCAGTCTTTTCTTGACAGGAAGCATAGATCTATCATAAACCCACTGGATAGAGACGTTTAATCTTTAATATTATTATTTTACTGTATTAAAATCTTATGAACTGGATGGATCAAAATATACTAGTGGTTTTAGAAACAAACACACATCTTTAAACTTCGTGAGGTAGGTACCTAAAGCCAGTAAGTAAGTAAGTAACATACTGTAATCATCCCACTGCAGGGCAAAGGCCTCCATCATTGAATTAAAGTTATCACAGCAATGCACCCATGTGCAGGCGTTATGACCACACTTGCCAAATGCGGGTTGGTAATCACAAACCCGAGCAATGTTCGATAATACGAAACTCTTGTTGCCCAACCGGGTATCGACCCTAGAACGTCCGGTACTTTAAACACTCGACCAATAGGGTGTTGGCCAACCAACTTGGCTACTTACAATTAATCTTCTCGAGTTTAATATTGTCAGTTTGTCATTGATTTCAAGTTATAAGAATGGATTTTGCAACTACAGCCATTAAGTGGTAACTCTTTACCCTACTAAAAAAAGAGGAGCGCCTCAATTTCACACTTTTACCTTTATGGCCCATGACCACGTAAATTTGTTAACAGGATTAAGCATCAAATTGATTCCGTTAAAATTTCAAATTTTCATCCGTAAATTTGCAAATTTTAATAAACACCTAAACCGATAAAAAGCAAAAAGCAACTACTAAATTTGAGTCGGTGCCAAACAAAAATGATCTTATTGACATTATGATTTTGTCCTTTCGTGAATGTTGTTGGTTAAATTATTTGTTAAAAGTTTGTAAGTATGTTATAATATTCTGACTAAGTAGTGTTTATGCGATTGGTATGCGGTGGTCACGGGCAAGGGATCAGGGACGTCTAGGTTGCAGACGTCTCTGGTTGAATTCCCGGTGGGGACAAATTAGAAATTGATCTAAACTGTATTGACTCTGAAAAAGATAGGTGGGTCGTAGGATTTTCATTGTAAGATGGGATTCATAAAAACAAAGCACGTCAAGCAGCTTTAAAAACTCTGACACTATTCACTATACGATCCTGGTGGGTAATCACATGATAAGATGAACAGTGTTTAATTTTAAAATCTCTATTAGTTTTTTTTGTAATTACAGCACTTATTATTATTATTATTATTATTGTTAATTATACATATTATGCCGATTCCTCTATGCTTAACCTCTAAGGTGGAGTTCGCATAGGTTCTGAATACACTCAACCAACCTTAGCTATATCCACGGGGTTTTGTAGCAATTTTTTGTCATAACCTTAGGTCACAAAAAGAAATGATTCCACGTAGGTATTTTTTCTTTAAATTGTAGCTTGTATAAATAAATAAATAAATAAATATTTAAGACATGCCTCACTGGGCCACACAGAGCCATCTAGTCCCAAATTAAGCTACTATTAAGTACCCTGTCGTATGGGGTACTAGACAACCGATAAACTTACTTATATACTTTTTTTTTGTAATTACATACTTATAATACATAGAAAACACCCAGACCAGTACAAACAGACATGTTCACGCACACAAATATTTGTATCTCCTAATATCTTGTAACAAGTAACATTGTACTGCACGATTTAACTATCTTCTCAGGTTCAAAAATCAATTAAGTGTTATAAAAAAATCTAAATCAAAAGTTATGAAAATAAATAGATATAAATATGTATATACAACTAGGCGTTAATTTGAATATCTGATAATATCTGATTATTGTAATTTAAAAAATAAACGACAAGTTATAAAATGAGTTAGTTGCTTAGAAATTTCAACCATATACCAAAAAACAAGAGTGTTTTTATGAATGTCCGATATTTCGGCGCTGATGCAAGCTCAATGATCACAGCACAGCCCTGCCAACAGTACTGAAATATCGAAGGAACTAAATTTCTATAATATTGACCATGAAAGTTTAAATCTTAATAAAGTTATACCGCCTATAACTCGTGTTTCGGTGTTATCTAGACACTTCACACTTACGTCTATTCAGGTCTGTCTGTATAGTAACCTTCCAATACTACCCTATCCGTTTCTAGCTAAATATTTGAACACAAGCACTTATCACACACCGTCTTCAACCCTACACTTCACTGCACGCCTCTTTTCAATTATTCCATAATTTATTCGAGCCACACAACCGCCAGAGACAATATTTACTAAGTGAATTTAGCCGTATCGGTGAATCCCATTTTCTTCTGATTAGGATTTTTTTCTCGAGTACGAGTAGTTCAGGGTTATCGCTCGCTGATAATATTATCGAGTTATTAACACAAGAGCACTTGTTAGAATATTAGTTTCACTTTTATGATCGTGTAGCCATATCATATATTTTTCATCCATATTTGATTACTAGGTACAGTTAAAATGATTTCAGCTAAATTGATTATGATGATCCTAACTCAAAATCAACTTTTAAATAAACTTTGAACCCTTATCATTCCCAAAACAATTCACATTTATAAAAGTGATCAATAAAATGAAAATCATAATGAATAAAGAACAAAAAGGCATAGCAAGCTGTTTTAACAGGATAACTGATACCATAAATTAAAACGTATCATTAAATTAGCAGAATTCCTCGAAAGGAGCTTAAAAACACAAAAAAATTAAACAACAAACTTGACTGTAACTTGACTGAAGATGAGTATTTTAAAAGATAAAACCTATATTGGGTTATTATCATACAAATTGTCAAAAACAAGATCTACCTCACACAAATATTGGAAGTGTTAACAATTTTTATCGCACCATGCATAATTAATTTAGCTTATAACCCTTTACATAATTAAATGAGTTTGCTCGTGTGACACTAATTGCATATATAAAATAGATCTTAAATTAGGGAGCCGTATGCATTTTGTTCGACCATAGCTGGAGTTTTATTTATTTTAAAATAACATAAATCCTAGTACCAGAATATCGCTTAGAGGATACCTATACCTGAAGCCATAGAAATTAAACACCCTAATTTAAAAGCTCATTACTGCTTAGGATACCGTCAGACTATTACAATTAATGAAGTCCACAAAACATGGCAACACTACAAGAAATCAAGACGCATAACTTCATTTGATGAAAATTTATATGAACGTAGCTAACGATTACAAATAAAGACGATAGTGTAATTTATTATAAGCCTATTTTCATGAAAGAAGATATTGTACATATTTTTTCTAATAGGGGTTAAAGTATGAAATTGCCGATTATTTTCCCACTTTTTATTTTGGTTATAGCTCTTAGGTATAGTCATATTATTGCGTAATTCTTTTTGTATTGTATCAAAAACTAAATAAAGTAACTTTTGACTAAAAATGCAATACTAGTGCCTATTACTTCAAAGGAAGTCGTTGAAAAGACCCCTTACAATGTGTCTGCTGACCTTCTTGCTTCTATTAAGTATATTTGTATTATATACTTTGATTTTCAGAAATTTTAATACTATAATGCGTAGCTTTATAACCATCTAACTTTCACCTTTAATTGCATCGAAAACGGTTCAGGCGTTTTTAAAAAAACAAAAAAATTGTTAGTATGGAAAAATTACTTTTCTCGATTTCGTCCATACAAAACGGCAATTTCATACTTTAACCCCTAATACATCACTTGGGCTTTAATTCAAACCCTCCGTTATGATATTAATAAATATTATGAACTTAAAAATACCCCATCTTGGGCTAAATCATAAATTATATAAAAGGTTTTGTTTGTGCTGCTACTGTCATAATATATTACCCTTTATTTGTCATCTCAATGTGTTTATTATTTGAATCTAATAAATACATACCTATACAGGATGAAATTTAACCACTTTCCAAAATTTTTACAGGCGTTCAGTTTCGTATTTAGAGCCTATTTATGAAGTAAAAAACATAAATCAAGTTGTCACCCGAAAATGTTTTTCGCGATATCGTTTTAAATTTTTACGGTCCTAGACCTGTTAAGGTATGAAGGGAAAATTTAAAACTTAATGAATAAACGAGCTATGCGCAACGCGTAAAAAAAAAGGGTTGCTAGGCGGCCGTATCAAAAAAAAATGAATTTTGGCGGACATATTCTAAGTGCTTTACTTGACATTTTTGTACTGGGCTCTACCAAAAAATAAAATACGTTATTTGTTTTTTGTCTCGTAGATTGATACATTAAAATTTGGAAGGTGATTAAAATTTCTGTATAAACATATTTATAAAGTGAGTAGGTAAATAAGTAGGTTATTAAACAAACCCAAGTTATGTTCAAAAATTCGAAGCTCTTGTTGCCCGACTCGGGAATCTAACCCAGGACCCCGAGATATTGGCTCGGTTGTTAAAGCGCTAGACCAGTGTTTCCCAATTGCCGGGTCGCGACCCGGTACCGGGTCATTAAATAAAATACCGGGTCGCAACATTCCCGCCTTGCTTATAAAGTAATACCTATATTTGCGATGCATTTAATTTGTTTTTCCAAAGTGTGTTTGGCGTTCCCTCTACTGGAACTAGCACTTCATCTTTAGTCTATAATAACTGCGATTCACTGTCAACATTAAACATTTCTATTGACATTGTTCAAAAGGAATTGAATTCACTAGATGCTACTAAAGGAGCTGGTAGTGATGGAATTCCACCATTGTTTTTTTCAAGATGTTCAGAGTCATTGGCTGAACCGATAACCTTTCTTTTTCAATTATCTTTAAAAGAATGCGTATTTCCCAACTTATGGAAGCAAGCTCACATTGTGCCAGTGCATAAGAAGGGATCAAAGACTAAAATAGACAACTATCGAGGAATCTCAATACTCTCTACAGTGGGCAAGATATTTGAAAAGATCATCTACAACGCTATTTATCCGGTCATTCGTAAGGGTCTCCCTGATAGTCAACATGGTTTCTTAAGGAAACGATCAACTGTAACCAATCTCACGTGTTTTGCTGATTATGTTTTAACAAACATGGACAGAGGAGGCCAAGTTGACGTCATCTACACGGATTTCGAAAAAGCGTTCGACCGTGTGGATCACCTCATTCTGTTACAGAAGCTTCAGGCCTTAGGAATTCATGGAGATCTATTGAGATGGATAGAATCCTATTTAAGTAAACGCTCGCAAGCCGTTGTAATGGGTGGATTCAAATCAGATTATATAGATGTATTGACTGGGGTGCCTCAGGGTTCTCATTTGGGACCATTATTCTACAGCGCTTATTTGTACGACATTGTATACTGTTTTGAAACTGCCAAACACCTCATGTATGCCGATGATAAAAAAGTGTTTCTCAAAATAAACAACGTTACTGATTGTCTTGCTTTGCAAACTGATTTAGATACCTTACATAACTATTACGAACAAAATAAAATAAATGTGAATATAAATAAATGCCAAGTTATTACATTTACTCGTAAAACAAAACCAACACAATTTAATTACAAATTTAATGGTACAAATATTAAGAGGAAGAATGTAATACGTGATTTAGGAGTTCTTTTAGATGAGAAATTTATTTTATCCAATCATATAGACAACATTACTGACAAAGCTTTCAAAAATCTTGGTTTTGTTTTGCGAGAATGTAAACCATTTAATGATATTAAATCGATCCAAACGGTATACTACGCGTACGTTCGTAGCATTTTGGAATATGCATGTCCTGTGTGGAGCCCTAGGTATGCTATCTACAAAGCTCAACTAGAACGAATACAAAAGATATTTGTTAATCATCTAAACTATAGACGTCGCTTAACAGTGTCATCATACGAGGAGAACTGCTATCGGAACGGTATGTTGACCTTAGAACAAAGACGTATAGTTCTGGAAGCAAGCTTGCTTTACGATATAGTTCACAGTCTTGTAGATTGTCCAGAGCTGGTGGCGGGTGTAGCGTACTGTACTCCGGTGCGACGCACGCGTCACACAACATTACTGAGTGTGCCGTCTCGTACTACTAACTATGCTAGCAACGCCCCGCTTTCAAGAATACCGCGGATGTACAATAAGCTGCTAGGTCATATTGACCTTTTTGCCTCATCTAAATCTGTTTTTAAAGCCCATATAGTTGATTTACTACAAGAACAAAACAAACCTGTTAATTTACAAAATTTATCAAATAATTAAACACAAAATAAAATAAAATAAACTTACTAAAATTAAAACTGTATAAATTAAAAATATTGTAATACTGGCTGATGCCCGCGGCTTCGCGCGAGGTAACATAAAACGCAAAATATAAGTGTATTTGAATAAACACTCGGAAACGTACATATTATAGAACTTATGTACATATTATTTACGTGTCGGCTATGATAAGTGTTTCTTGCATAGTCTTTAATAGACATTATGATAGATAAGTAGGAATTAGTAAATTTAAATTTAGAATAGAAAAGTTAATTGTAATATTTAAAATTAGGAAACTAACATTAATTATTATAGTCCCTAAGTATGCATGTTTTAATTAGTTACTTCCAGTTACACAAGAACATTTATATACATATGATACCTATATAAACAAAGAATACACCTTCCCTTTTATTAAGTAGTTCCGTTTTCTACATGAGCTTTAAATGCAATTTATTATATGTATTGTTATATAGAACTTTGGTTATTGTTATTTGGGTCCTTGGTTTAATTTAATTTAGTTTAAAGTATTTATTAAAACAGCGAAAGCAGTTCTTGTTTTACCTATATTAGCAATATTATGCGACTTACAAATGGTATGTTATGTGAAACCTAGTAATTGGCCTTATTTGTAGTACAATATTATTCTGTTTACACATTATTATAACGCTGTATGGTTTCTTAATAAAAAAAATAAAAAAATTAAAACCTACTATAGATCGACGCATGGTTAATACTCTTCTTAAACTACCATCATTTTCGGAAACTTGAATTCTTTAGTAAAACATAGGCAGCGTGCACTTCACACTAAAACTTTGTGACTAAATAGTAGTAATAATGAAAAATTTTTGCCATTAATAAATGTGTATTACCTTATTGTTGTATATTTTACCTAACGGAACCAGTTTGGGTCACAAAGGGGCAGTGTGAAAATTACCGGGTCATGGCAGAACAATGTTTGGGAAACACTGCGCTGGACCAACGGGGCGTCAGTTCGTAAGGCATATATCATGTTATAATTTTATTGCCTCCAGTCAAAACACACGATGATAAAAGATGAATTCATCTAGTTAAATGAAGCTCAAATCTAGGAGCGAGAAAACTAAAAAAATGTTTTAACTCTTAGAATAAAAATATGTTAACTTGTTTATTGTTGCCTTTTAACCACTATAACTCTTGGCCGCAAACTGGACGGCCGCGGGGGCGGGCGCGGGGGCGACTGCGGCGCGGGCGAGGAGGCTTGTTGCCCGCCGCCAGCGCCACGGCCCTCCAGAACGGTTAATACAAACTTAAGCATAAATATCGAGTCGCGCGAGCCGCGCGATGCACCGCGGTCGCACCCGCGTCCACACCCGCGTCCGCACCCGCGGCCGTCCAGTTTGCGGCCTTAGGGCCATGCTGTACTGAATAAAGGTGGTTTATCATCACACTAAGGTTGAAAGTCACTCGCGCTTCAGAGAACAACAGGGTTGACTTTCCCATGCAAATATATTCCCACAGCTACTAATACTAAAATGTCATAGTCCCTATCGCTATTTTACTGACACATTAAATCTTGTCAAAACTGGTAGGTACACCACTTTCTTGTACTAACATAGATAAAAAATTAAACCACCTCGTACATAGATAAAAAATTAAACCAGTTTTTGACTATGACTTCTTTTTAGAAGCCTTAGAAGCCATAGTCAAAAACGTACGTACTACTGTTACTGTACTGTATATTCATGAGATATTATTGATTGCTGATGATTACCTATCCTATATACCCACATTTCCCACCGACGAGCAAGTGATATTAATTTATACCATGGTCTTAAAGCGAGACGAATATACCAGAGCCAATAAATCCATAAACATTTTACAGTATTTATCCAACAACAGAGTTAAATAAAAAAATACCTGGTCACTGGTGCCCATCTCCATCGTGGAATTACTGTTATCCTGAGCCATGATGACTTCTGTCTATCACCTGAAACAAACAAAAAGAAAAATAAGTAAATATAATTAAAATGCTGTAACAGTTTTCAGCTCTGAACTTTAGGCCACTTCATAATTTCAATAGTTTACACCAAAATATGGCGTTGTTTGCCTGCTACATAATTGTAGTACGTTTTTGGTTTGGTTACTTTAATACTGTTAAGTCGAAATGCAAACTTCTTCTTACCTATATTCACCTTTTTAAAAACATTAATAATTTGTTGTTTATGTTGTTTGTAGAACGGTTTCATTGTGGTCTAACTTCATTTATTAATTACCATAACGCATATTTATTCGAAGTTTCATCAGACGGCACCGAAAATCGAGGTTAATTTAGAACAAACTTTAATAAGTACTAGTATTTGGTAGTTTGATTATCAAATCTAAATGATAACAAACGTAATAATTTTAATCTGCATAATTGTTGCTTCGTATCTTATCAAAACATGCGTTATCAATAGAATTTGTGACAGTAAAATAATTGTTGTATCAGTTAGACGGCCGTTAAGTTTGATGTAACATAGCATTTGAAGTTTATCTCAAAACAACATGAATCCAATTAAAAGCTAATTAACATATCGTAGTCTTTTCTACTGAAGTCATTATAATCACAATTTTCTTTTGTTTTATAATATCATGTCAAGGAAAAATGAACTAATTAAAACGTTTACTAAAGAACCATTTTGATAGCAAGGCTCTTTTATTTACATTTTTGTATGACTTTTATTTTCAGGCGAAGAAATACTATCATGCAATACTCTATGACAGCGGGGTCTATTGCATGTATATATGGGGCAAGTCCGGGGCTAGTGGCCTCTATTCACTAAACCACCCTCTGTATCCTCCGGTGCCATTTAGTGAGAGAAAATTACTCGAGGCTTGTAAGAAGAGACTTATGCAGGCTGTTGGTGTTTCTTCTTCTGTGACTTCTATTGTTTGGAAATAATACCCATACAATAAGCGTCGTAGAGAGTATTTGAAAAGTACATGACACCAACATTAATGACGAGAACTTGACACACCTTCGCTTTGTCGATGATATACTAAAATAAAAAATTGATTGATTGTCCGATGATCTAGCGATGATCGCGCTTGATGCAGTTGACCCGGGAACTGCTAGATGTAAGCTTCTCCAAAAAGACAATTTTTCCTTAATAGCCACGTTAAGCACAAAATGTTTCACTTTATCTCAAGACTGAATTCTATAAGTTTCAGGTATACTAGCGAGAGTAGAGTAGAGAGTAGAGTAGAGTAGAGTAGAGTTTCAGGTATACTACAGTATACTATATGAGATTATTACTCGCCAAAAACTAATACTTTTTACTAAGGTCAGATGGCAACTTTTGCGCATTCCAACATTCATGAAATAACAAATGAATGAAATAAGGCGTTAACGTTCATTGAATACTTTTAAACGCGTCATCACAGGCAAACATGTTAACTGTGGCACAAAATAGATTATCTTCAATATTTCTCGGATAAGCTATAAGTAGTGAACGTGTTCCAATGACTGCAAAGATGAAAATCATAATTCATGGAGACCGACAAATATTGCATCCATATAAACTCTACCTCTATGGTCTTTGGTGCCTGAGCAATGTTACTGTGTTACTGAGAACAAAATGGCTCACTTTGACGTCACACTACACTAACAAGATTTCCAAAACTATCAAACAGGCCGTTATTGGAAGTCTCTCAAAGTGGCGTATCTAAGCTAGAGAGTAAATAGATAAAGAAGTTATAAAATAACTTACCTCAGGAAAAAAACTATTAATTAATCGAGTACCGGCCTATGGCCGACTCCACACCGGACTGGGACTAGTGAAGGATTTATTAAAGATTAAGATATCGATAAATTTTATACAATATCTGATAATTTAAATTTATTACTACCTAATCGCGTAGCTGAATTGTAATCTATTATGTTATAATATGCATAATAATACGGAGGATCTTATAAAAATATACCGAAACTAAACTGGCATACAATAAAATTAGATCACAGAATAATTTTAAAAAGATAAATTCGTCTCGTTCCATTTAGCATTCCTTTCCTGATCCTCAGCAAGCCTTTTTGTTCAACACACCGCAATTAGAATGTAGTATTGAAAATGGATTGGACTTGAAGTTATAAGAAAACAGCAGAAATCTGCAGGAAGAGGGTTTTGGTGTTATCAATTTGTTTTAAATAATATATTTTTACCAAAAATTAACGCTCAAAAGGTCTGACCTTATTCTAAGCACTAAAGCTAACAAAGTAAGCTGACACATTGAAGTCGATGTGTGATGATTTATAGAGATTTTATTGCGTTTTGCACTGTCCTAAAATGTGTGACTTTTCACACTTTTTGTAAGTAACATTTTTAGAAACGTTTAGGTGGCACAAATCATGATTTCATACAAATGTCAAATGACAGCTTTCTAGTTCTATCGCTATCAGCCTATACAATGCAATGTGGACACAGCACGATTCAGTATGTACTATGATTATCTACGATCAACCACAAGCGGACAGACAAACAGACGGACATGGTGAAATAAGTGTTCCTTAGACAATGGAACCCTAAAGTGAAAACACAATTACAAACTCCAAGAAAAAGAAGAGCAACAAAAGGCTTTGTAAACCAAGGAAAATATAACGTTGCCGAAATGATAAAGTACGAACAAGGCTTTCATTTCCGATGTGTTTAACATTTGATAAGATTTCAAGAGCACGTTTCGCAAACAGAAGCGCAGCGAAATGGAAAATACTACCGAGCTTTCCTATTTCCGCGACGTTTGGAGGCAAAGCTCGCTTAGTGATGGGTTGTAAGCAATAATAATGTATCTATAGAACACAAGTAAGAAATAACAATGTTCCTATAGTACAGCATTGGGCGTTTCGTTTGGCTGAGATCATGATGATGATGATAATGAGTATAATGAGACTAGTCGGGAAAGCCGTCTATTCGGCATCGTTTCTAGTCGGTGACTAGTCGGCGACTATTCAGCAAATATGCCGATTATAATCGGCATATAACAAACATGTCGTTTGCTTTTTTCAGAAATCTGTAGTTACAGAAAACGAAGCAGCACTGAGCACTCCTTTTCGTATCTAAGCTTTATTTTCGCTGCAAATGAAGGGAGTTTCATTTTTAGTCGAATATTTCCTACTAGGTAAAACGTATTTTGGTTTTAATTTCTTTGTAGGATTGATAAAACCCGTGTTTTGAACTAAAGATAAATAAAGTAAAGGTTGATTATCTAACGCAATCATCTTTTATCTTGCAATCTCTTGGTCGGTAGTCCTGAAGAGACCACTGCACCGTTAAGGTGACTACTAGAGCTATGTGCTGCACACAATTGATTTAATTTTACTACTTCTAAAAAAATCTATTCTCAAAAAACTAGAGCCGTATAATTTTAGCAAATTACCTCTAGTATTTATTGAATGACAGTAAACTTTTCATTAGTTGTTTATAAAGTCGAATTTGTCGCTAACGCCAAAAGCGGCCGCTTTTAGCGATAATGTACAATACGAAAGAATGCCAGAATGAAAAGCAGTTAACAGTGATTCAATAAATACTAGAGGTAATTTGCTAAAATGAAATCAATAGGGGGCAGCACATAGCTCTAGTAATTCCCTTTAACTTTTTTGTAAACTTTGTTGTTTTTGTATTTCGCTTCCCGCCGGAATTGTTGATAAGAATGACACCTGCGAAAAGTAGGTATTTGAATGATCGGCATTGCCGATTAGTCGGCCGACTAGTCAGCAATATGAAAACCGATTAGTCGGCTAGTCGGCAAATACAATAAATAGTCGGCCCATCACTAGTAGGTACATAAGTATAGTATTATTACATTTCAAATCCTAGAATAAACAAGAGTAGTTAGTCGATATGGATATCGTCTGTATTTCGTGTTCTACTGACGTGGACGTCAATCGGTTTTTCGTGTTTTTTACTTAAGATACGCAAAAAAAAACCCTCTTAATTTAGAATTTGAAATACTGCACATTTCTCGTTGGTTAGCAGATATCCAGGTGGCATCAAAACTAGCAGTGTAACATGTTTTTCTTTAACTTTATGCAATAAAGATTAAATGGCTTCGACTTCATTAAAACGTACATAATATGATAAAAGTGTATTTTAAAAATACAGAGGCAAGGCAATTTCATTAGATCATATCTCGATCAATTTAAGCAATTAAATAAGAAAAATATTGTGTTTACATCACTGCCTCTCCCGATTTCACCGCTTAGCTATAATTTCCCGGGACCATAATTTTCCACAAGAACACTCGAACTTAACAGCCGACTGCTTTCCCTTATTGACTGTTCCGGTCCCTTTTTAAATTCAAGTCCCTCATTTGCGGGGAAATTAATCTGAGCGCACATCGTTATCGTACAACACACTCTACAAGTAGAAGTCTCTCACAATTAACATTTCTAATTTGTCTTTAGAATTAAAATGTGAGATTTTTTAAACATCGTTGAGGATTCAGACACTGGGAGGTTTCACTTGTGAAACAAATGACATAATAGGTATATCCTAACGAAAGTTTCCCCAGTGCGTGCTTGATGACATAAGCAACTGAAACGTTATCGTCTAATCTGGGTCTTAGCTTTTACAGCTTTCATCTTGTGAGAACCTTCCAAGGCACGATTATAAGCCCTGCACCTACCAGAACAAAGTAAATTTAGAAAAAATAATTTCCTTATATTGTTTTACCAAAATTTAGCCGTGAATCAATCACATCCCTGCGCAGTAGACAGCACAACTAAATCAAATGATTCGTAAACGGTATAGTTAAGTTTTTGGGTTCTGATATGAATCGCGCTCTCGTTCAGTGTTGTTTAGTAAGCGCTTCGACTAAGCTAATTAAGTTTTTAAATCCACTCGTCACTCTACTATGTTGCCAATACTAGAGATAAGATAATACTATAGACTAATACTGAACCAACTAGGCATAAGAGATGAAGCGTTCGTCTCGAGACAATAGGGCTGTCACTAACACTGTTAACGTAAGTGGAGCGACGGCAACGCGATTATCTAGCAACGAACTCGCTCGCATACGTGATCAACGGCTTATCTAATCAGCTAACACCGCTCCATCTAGGGATATACTTTGATCCGCTACCGAGTACTTTTGGTATCGATACTTTTGTACCAATCCTTACTTCGACTTTTGTACTTTTCTCACCTTCGCAACCATATAACTATGAGCAAAATTAAAGTATCCCAATCAAAATATTTGTCACACAAAACTGCTAAGCCATAAAAAAAGTAATCTCTAACTCTCTTAAACTGAAGGCCGATTTGAAATGTTTATTTTTTTTCCCCTCAGGAAAGTTGTTTGGGTAGATGCTATATCTTTGTTATCAAGGACCCACTAATTTAACCTTCATTCTATATTTGTATTAGGAAATACTCGATACCCTTAGATATCAATACTTTTGATACGATACCGGTATCGAATAAAGTATCGATACTTGTAAAATTTTGCGGATCTCTAGCTCCACCCCGTATAGTAGATATACACAATGCACAGGCTGTACATAAAACGATGTAAATTTAAGTAAGAAACATAAAATGAGAAGGCCCAACGCAAGCTCAATCAAAAAAATTAAAATCAGTTACTGCAATGTATGTATCTTGGGAATAGCTGCAACGATTTGGATAATTATTCTGTTATGTTTGTAATGGTTTATAAGGGAGAAAATGCTTGATAATTGTACGAAAAAAAAAATATTTTGAAACATAAAAAGAGTGTAAATGGTAAAACATGGTCATAAACATACTATTTGAGAACATTTGTTTGCAATATTGACAGCTAGTGAAAACTTTTAAACATTAATTAGTATTGTATACTACCATTTAATGACGCATTGAAGGACTTCTGATACAGTGCGACTGATGGCTGGCACTTCTACTAAGAGAGAGCCACACGGACGCGCTGCGTTGCGCTGCGGTGACGGAGCGTCGTCGGTGCGTTATATTACATACAAATTGAAGAGCATGCCACACGGTCCGTTGTGGCGACGCACGTCGCCGCAACGCGTGCGTTGCGCACGCGTTGTTAACTTGCACGCGCAACGCGTCCGTGTGGACACGGACGCGTTGCGCTGCGTCGCGCGCTGCGCTGCGTTGTCCAAGCGTCGTCATACGTTAATATTAGGTTTAGTTTGTACTGCGCAAGCGACGTCGTTCCGACGTCGAATTCTGTGACTTCTATTCGTTTATTTATAGATGGAGTTTTATAAAATAATACCAATAAAAATACCCGCTATGGTTGTCTACTTTTCTACACTTTTATATTAATATTATAAAGAGAAAAGATTTGATTTGTTTGCATTGAATAGGCGCCGTTGTATTGATGCTCCGAAACTACTGGATCGATTTGAATAATTATTTTACCATTAGAAGCCGATATTATCCCTGATGTACACAGGATACTTTTTACCGCGTGACCCGGTAGGTGGCGCTGCTACCGACAGCAACTGTCAACTACTAAACGGCTTAACCGATTGAGTTGAAATTTTGTAGTAGGCACAGGTTACCGACCTCGCGATATGACGTGGAGTTCACGAGGGCAAAGCCGCGAGCGAAGAGCTAGTATTTAATAATTAATTAACAGAAAACGAGTATAAGTTTGGTCACGGTACTTTCATTATGTAAGCGTAAAACCTTCTCTTTTTTGGTTGGTTGAATGAGCTGAGCTATCTAAGATAAAAGAAGGTCTATTGACCTCTGTAGAAGCAAAGTGCTAATGAATAAATAAGTATTTGCTAATTAAAAAGGCGCATTGTCAAGGGAATGCGTGGATTATAACGGTGAAAGCACCTAAGTACTAGAGTTAAGAAAGCTCTTATAAATGGAAAGATTATTAATGAATATTTTAACATACACTGTGTACACACAATTCTTTTTTATACAATTAATATCGATTCTTAAGAAATATTAATTTGACAACAAAAAAAAGGGTTTTTCTGTTGTAATGTTTATTTTTGTATACTTGTTTTTAATATAAAATCAATACCCTTTATTTTCCAAACAATTTCATGGAAAAGGTTCTGTCTGTCACACAGATTAAATCTAGCACAGATATCAGGTACTAATTTTTTACTTTTCAAAATTCTTTATTAAATAATAAACACAAGATACAAGTACATACACTATAACTAACATAAATGTATACTTACATTTGAAATAACATCACTTTACTGGGCTAAAAACAACAAGTACTAATTTAGTTTTTTTGTATGTCATGTATCTCTGTGTAATACAGATTTTAAGTGAAATATTTGTGTTTTAAACGTGAACAAAAATCTTTACTCAGCATTAAAAACTATTTTAACAAATTAAAACTTGTCATTTGATTATGTTTAATCCAGATTAACACGCCAAGGTGTGTGAGAATGAACAGACATTCTTAATAAGGAAAATGTTACTGTAGTAAATTAACGTCCAAGAAAATAACCAGACACAAACAATTGGGTTGGTCTGACATCCATCCTGTCTCCAGTAAATCGTTACAGCAAGATTCTTCTTTTTACCACATGTAATTATTTTTATGTAAAACGATTCACGGGAATGATTATTTTCGCACATTTTGAAACCCAAAATCAAACAAATTTATGAATGATCAGCTGTTATTTGTTAAAATAGTTCTATTTATTATAGAATTAAAATAGTTGAATCTAGTTAAAGTCACAGATTTTATATATTTAACCACAGAACATGGAATAATATTAGAAAGGCTGTCATGCGCCATTTGCATCAGAACCGATGACGCCGCTTGCGCACCACTACACAAACGAGTTCAAAGAACGCCGATCAAGCGAATTCTTTTGACTTTGAGCGACCAATAGGGTCGTAAAACGTCAAAAGAAACCAATCACAGCGCTCACTTACAAGCATTTGCTCATAACCACTGTGGCACCCCTGCCCCGCCTACATCGCCTTTCTAACCTTTTCCCATGTTGTGTGTATTTAGCAGATTCATTATAAACAGCCCTAATCAGTCCACTGCTTCTCTATGAAGATGCTTTTGCTATAATCTCCACGTTTGGCGGGCGGGTTGGCAATCCCAGTTAGGCCATTGGTAAGAAAATACGCCGCCGCCGCCCGTATTCTGGTAGTACTTCTTTACTTGACTCTTACGAAACTCATAGGAAGAGCAAAAGTATTACTATTCTTTTAACATGCCGTCACCACACTTGACTTGTACATTTAATTCGATTCAATTTTGCCAGATTATGAAACTAGTGATTTAATAATCAAACGTTTGATTTTTTATTAACAAAGAGCTTGTTATTTTGGTATGGCTCTAAATTGTTCAGCTACTCATGATGCTGGCTGTACTTAAATCTATATTCCCTTCAAAAAACTTTTGCACACAAACAATTCGTTACTTTGACATAGCTTTAAATTGTTCAGCGACTCATGATGCTAACTGTACGTCTATGTATCGGTGAAAGCAACAATGAACCTGTAAAAATGTGTAATTTTCATCGCTATTGTTTGTTCAGTCTCGTTTTCATGTACACTTACATGATTATCTACTATAGTAAACGAAATATCTTCTAATTCGCGTGCCGTGTATACATCGCATTCACTCGGTCATTCGGCATTCGATCACGATCCACGCGATGTGTTTCGAATTAATGATTAATCGAGACGTAACCCGTATTGTCAGCACATACACTTTCTAGTTCAGTGGAGTGTTACATCATGATTACATCTGCTTGCTTTGTTTGGTTAGAATGTTGTCCTTAACGAAGTTATATCGTCAACGCTAAGTGACCCTATACAAGTAATTGTCGTCTAGGTAATTGAACAAATAAATGTGGACGACATTCAAAGCTGTAAGAAAAACTAGAAATAAAATCGGCGGCTGAAAAACTTACACGCGAACATTACGGTTTTTTTTTAACTCAGCAGCATTAAACCTAATGTACTTTTTTTTTTTTTTATCTATAACAACATCCCATACATGGTTTTAATCATAAATTAATTTAGTAAGGCAGTTTGGTGGAAAGCAGATAATACAATAATACAATGAAAGAACCACCCAGATCTGAGAAAATATTGAAAAGAGCTTTTCAACATTGACTCGTCCGGAAATCGCTGGAAACCCCTTGAAAAGCATTGTCTAAACCTCTTGAACATGGAGGGTGTCAGAGATAAACCTTTTTAATGACGGTCTTAAATAGAACAGAAATACTCCTTCGTATCCTAAGGGTGTCGTACCTAGGTGGTTAAAAATAGAGTACTGTCAGAAGGCCTTCTCTACCATTAGCTAAGCTGCAATTGCCTATGGTTAAATATTTCAATTGGAGAGGTCTATGCGGGATTAGGCTCATCACTTGGCAGATCTCTGGCCCAATATTTGCTTCGTAGATCAATGTGTTAATAAATTTGAATCACAGCGTGCTAGTCATATCTTTAATATTTTACTCAACTTAAGATAAAATGTATCTAGGATAGTTAGGTATGTTCGGAAGTGACTAATATAATTTTTTGGGTATTAGTGGGCAGAGGCAAATATTATAAATTTATAATGCATTAAGGTCGAACCTTAAATTAATATTAGGTACTATTCCTCGTTACTTAAAATAGCCGGGCAAACGAAAATACTTTTACCGGTCGAGGGAGAAAATTATTTCCCTTCAGCTAATGGTTATTTGTTACCCAATATACCGGGTCCAGCTGACAGCTGCTTCAGTAACAACAGTTTAGTAGTGAATGATAATGCTGTTCGAGAAGAAAAACGTCTATCTATACTAAGAGTCCGTTTCCACTGTCTCGAAACTGGGTAGAGTGATGAGAAGTAAACCCTGAATTAACTAATCACAGTGCTCGTAATCTTCATATCTCCGGAGATCACAGAACTTATGTTTTATAATCCACAATCAAAAACAATGAAGATTACAATAGATAAGTTTATAAACAAAAATGTGAAAGAATGGCTACAGACGTGATTCATTATGCAAACATACCAATGCACACTTATCACCTCACCCAACCTTGAATGGATGTATTATTATCATAGAATTCTTTACAAGGAAAACTTGCATGAATTGTTTTTTTAGATGATGCCAAGTCAAAGAGACTACTTTACGATGAGTGTTGAGAGGCCTGTTACAAAATTTTTACAGCTTTAGAATTTGAATTGTTTAATTCTCTATCTATACTAATGTTACGAGTATAAAGCTGAAAAGTTTATTTGTTTGTTTGAACGCGCTAATCTCAGGAAGTACTGGTTCGAATTGAAAAAATATTTTTGTGTTGGATAGTCCATTTATTGAGGAAGGCTTTAGGCTATATTACATCACGCTGCGACCAATAGGAGCGAAGCATCAGTGAAAAATGTTGCAAAAATAATCGCGATCATAATACCAGAAACTGACGCGTGCGAAGTCGCGGGCAACAGCTAGTTCAAAGATAAATCTAAAATCGGAGGCCGCTATTTAGTGTGAGAAAAATACGAGTATGAAAAAATATTTGTATAAGTTTGCATGGTAATTATTGTTTTCGATTTTTGGTTTCATTGTGGAACAGCCACAAATTAATCAATTACTTATCAAAAGTTTTGAATAGTCTTATATGTATGTTCAATGCTCCATTACAGTCGAAAATTGTGACATAAAGTAGACATCAAAAATATTAAACAGTTAAAGTTTTAGCTGATTGTTATTATTAAAACATAGATAATATTTCAGATACTGACAGAAACATAATAACTAAGCGATCCCAAACTAATCTTAATTTAACTCTCAATGAGGGGCGAGATTGGTACGTACAATTTGAATCTGAGTCAGATTGGATTGCTCTCCCTAATTTTTCAAGTTTATTTCATTTAATTTGCTTAAAGTAACAGCCTATAATAATTATCCATCCGTCCATTCGGCCTCCATAATTGAATTCAAGTCACAGCAATGATGGGAACTGGCATAATCATTACGCTTGCCAAATACGGGTTGGTCATCACAAACCCGACCAATGTTCGAAAATTCGAAAATTTTTGGTTGCCCGAGGCAACTGCTGTATTACTTTGCTTACTGTTGTATTATTCAAATAATACTGTAATTAAAATTTATAAGGATTCCCGCGTATGATTAACATACAAAACTATAAAATAAAGTAATGTTCTGTTTTCGATTCCCGCGATAAACTCTTGCATTGGTTGTGAGATTGTGAGAATGACTAAAAACCTTTATTTCTTAATTTCTATGTACGTATGACTCCCTTATAGAAGAAAGTGTTATTTGTTCCGGTGTTATTGCCTAATTATCGAACAAAAATCGGAATTCCTTTATGCTTTTTTAATAATTCATATTATAATAATTTTACATTTAATATTTTTAAGAAATGTCACACTGGGCCACACAGCCATCTAGTCTCAAATTAAGCTACCTACTACTAAGTAACTTGGGGGCTGGAGATATCGATAATAGTATATCTGTTTTATTACAATTGGATTAACAAACAGATGTGGGTAATCTCCATAAAAGAATCACAGTTAAATATGAAATGAAATTAATCGAAAAAAATATATGTAATGGGCATGCCGAATCAAACTGATTTTCTAATTACAAATAAATTGATAAATTTATAAAAGTGATTTACTAATTTCGTAATGTTCATCGGTCATTTTTGTAGCAAAAACTATATTCTTATTTTTATTTCCATAACCTAGAAATGCACTAATAGTGAATGACATCTCGAGACCTTGTACTCGTTAAGTAACTATTAAGACGCTAGTGAAATCGAAACTGAAATGTCTAGTCGAGTACTGACTAGCTCACGGCACGGGTGACTGACATTGAATGGAAAACGATAATAAGGTTGTTAGTAATCTTATCTACCTACATATTAAATACTTAGTTAATTTCTGGATACACTGGATTTACGGCCGCCTAGCGGCACTGACACTATAGGTATAGACAGGTGAAATTTTAACCACCTTCCAAATTTAAATATATCAATCTACGAGACGAAAAACAAATGACGTATTTTTTCTTTTGGTATAGCCTAGTGCAAAAATGTCAAGATTTTTGATACGGCCGCCTAGCGACTCATTTGTTCATTACGATACTATTCATAAGTTTTTGATTTTCCCTTTATACCTTAACAGGTCTAGGACCGTAAAAATTGAAAACTATATCGCGAAAAATTTTTACGCGTGACAACTTGATTTACATTTTTTACTTCATAAATAGGCAAATACAAAATACTGAACGCCTATAAAAAGGAGGAGGTTCTCAATTCGACTGTATTTTTAAACGGTTTTTTAAACGGTTTTATTTAGCTCACCCCGTTTGTTTTATTTATTATTCTTGGGTCAAATTTAGTAATTCAAATTTCACCCTCTTCCTGTCAACCGATTAATCTGAAATTTTGTATACACTTTGGATTTTGGTGACAATACAATTATGTTTATTCATTATCATTATAAATTCAAGATGGCCGCCGCTACAAAATGGCGGATAATTTATGTTTTATTAATCCCATCAATATGGGTATCAAATGAAAGGGCTCAACAAGCAGAATACAATATACTATAAAAAATTGAAATCCAAGATGGCGGCCGCTACAAAATGGCGGATAACGTAGGTTTTATCAATCCCATCAATATGGGTATCAAATGAAAGGGCTCAACAAGCAGAATACAATATACTATAAAAAATTGAAATACAAGATGGCGGCCGCTACAAAATGGCGGATAACGTAGGTTTTATCGATCCCATCAATATGGGTATCAAATGAAAGTGCTCAACCAGTATAATACAATGTACTATATAAAATTAAAATCGAAGATGGCGGCCTCTACAAAATGGCGGATAACTTAGGTTTTATCAATCCCATCAACATGGGTATCAAATGAAAGGTCTCAACAAGTAGAATACAATTTACTATGCAAAATTGAAATCTAAGATGGCCGCCGCTACCAAATGGCTGATAACAATTTTTTATCAATCCCACCAATATGGGTATCAAATAAAAGGGCTTGACAAGAAGAATACAGTGCACTATACAACCTCAATATTTAAGATGGGCGCAGCCACCAAATGGCGTATAATAATAAGATTTAAATTTAGAAATTGAATCTGTAATTTAGGTATCTGATTAATCCAGCCTGAATCCACCACCCAAGTCAAGATTTTGTATCGTGTTGAGGACTGTGTGGCGTTAGGGTGGGTAAAAATGATACGTCGTTAGCGGTACACCACCCAAGTTAAGGTGAAAGGTTAAAACGCGCCGAGAACTGTATGGCATTAAGGTGGATAAAAATGATATGTCGTTAGCGTTTTCCCCTCAAGACTCAAGCGCATCTTGTTGTACTAAAAACTAGAAAATAAAAATAGGTAAAAAAACTTTTTAAGTTAAACGGTTTTATGTTAAACATACATTGCAATGTTTAAGATAAATGTACTAAAAACCAAAAAATAATAAAATAGATACAGTCGTGGGAATTATAAACATATGCATAGACTAGACTAAAATAAAACCGTGGGGCACGTCAATTGTCTACAATCGTTGATTAAAATGTTTGTTTTGTAATGTTACACTATAATTAGGCAGTTACTACTCGCTCACCACTATGAAACCCTAAAACTCGCTTATAATCGAGCTTGCTAGCTTGTTTCCACATTCTAGCCCTACTTATCACACGTCCATCGTTGTCGGTTGAACAACTGCCTAATTATAGTGTAACATTACAAAAAAAACATTTTAATCAACGATTGTAGACAATTGACGTGCCCCACGGTTTTATTTTAGTCTAGTCTATGCATATGTTTATAATTCCCACGACTGTATCTATTTTATTATTTTTTGGTTTTTAGTACATACATTTATCTTAAACATTGCAATGTATGTTTAACATAAAACCGTTTAACTTAAAAAGTTTTTTTACCTATTTTTATTTTATATGTTTGTTACCTCAGAACTTTCGACTGGTTGAAAGGATTTCAAAAAATCTTTTTCTCTTTGAAAGTTGGTGCTTCCCATGTGGGCCCATTTTAACGAAGTCATGATCTGATGGTGGAATCCGGGAAATCGAGGGAAACCCTCAAATTTTATAAGCACGTATTACGTTTTTGCATATCTTTCTTAAGGTTTTTTCATTATTTGCGTAAGGTACTCATCATTTTATGTTGATGAGCTGATGATGGAAGTTACAACGCCTTAACGGTTAGGAGTAGGAGGATTATTCTTTAAATATTATAGGCGCGTATAGTCAGGTAGTTGTCTTCCTTCAGGTTATTCACGTGAGCTGATGATGGAAGGTCAAACTCCTAAGCAGTTAGGAGTTAGAGGATGATTCTTAAGATTCTATAGCGATGAGGGAGGGAGTTTCTCAAATAATTCATACATATTCATCTAGAAGTCGTCATCACTATTTATGTAGGTTACTGTTACCGGTGAACAGAGGATTAATACCTAGTCAGGTCATAAGTTCTGTCACGTGTGTAATATGAAATAATTTAAACATGTTTATTATTTATGTAAACATTTATATAGCAAAATGAACTTAATAAAACATAGATTCATATGGTAATAAAGTTTATTCAAAATGACCCCCGCGATTTTCAATACAGGCCTTCAATCTGCGCGGCCAGTCGTCTATCGCAGCACGAACGAGGTCCATGTCAATGGCTCATTGGCTGTCAGTGTCAATGTCATCAAAGGCGGCTGCCTTAATCAAGGATGCCTTGAGTCAAATCAGGATGAGGCTTTGAGCAGGCCTTTTCCTCCAAGTGTTGCCATATCTTGTAATCTAACGAACTCAAATCTGGACTGGAGGAGGGCCAGTCTTCGTGCCGGATGAAGTCGATTTCACGCGCCGCCAGCCAGTCTTGTGTGCTTTTCGCTCTATGAGCTGGCGCAGAATCTTGTTGGAATACCCAGTGCCTGTTATTAAACATGGTATGAGAAACAGGTTCCACAAGGTTCTTGAGGACTGTATTTTGATACACAACTGCATTCTTTTTTACGCTTTTCTCACAAAAATGTACCTTAGTTAAGCCCCAATAAGAGACTCCCAACCAAACCATGATCGAGGATGGAAAATGACCTCGTTGGACACGCGGAATACGTTGCTCGCTTCTTCACTGCTGTGTGCGTACACCTTATCATTTGGTTTGTTGTAGCTCTCTTCCAGGGTAAAAATTTTTTCATCCGAAAAAAGAATTTCCCGATGCTTTTTTCCCGCGTACTTTTTTAACAAAGCGCGGCATCTCTTCAGTCTCAGGTTCATTAAACGAGCGTCCAAACGCTGTCCTGTTTTTCTTCGATATGCCCTAAGCCCTAAGTCTTCATTTAACACCCTTTTCACCGTGGTCCTGCTTAACCCCATCTGAAGGGCCAACAGTTTCTGCTTACGTATGGGATTTCTTTGAATTCGCGCCTTCACAGCTTTTATCACTGACGAGGGCGACCACTTCTTGACCTGCCATCTACACTAGAGTCTTCATTGTATCGTTTTATGGTACAATAAACGAATCTTTTGGTTATATTCAAATTTTTCAGTAAGTCGAAAATCTGAATTGGCGCGTAACCGCAACGATGCAACGCAATAACCGCAACACGGTCTTCTTTAAGTGTCCACTCCATATTTAAAAATGAGGAAAATTCGAAAAAGTATACATTTTTATTTTCATGAAAAATTCGAGATTCGAATTCAATAAACTTTTTTGTGGCCAGCATTCTAAATTCAAAAGTTTTTATTGTTTGACAGAACTTATGACTTGACTATGTAATTGTGTAATTTATTTAACACTAAAAAGAGAAAAATAAATTATATTTAAATAAAAAATTTAACCGACTTTAAAAAAACACTAAAAAGTACAAAATAACACAAGAACAATGTTTTATTTTAAAACCTATTTACATACTTACAATATTATTTTAACTACTAACAACTAAACAGATTGAAGTCGGTGCCGAGCCTAAACAATACAAAAATAATTCTACAAAAGAAACAAATCAAATATGGAATTTAAATAACCGGCTAAGTGCGAGTAGGACTCGCGTACGAAGGGTTCCGTATCAAAAAGGCCAAAAAAACGGGTTTGTTGTATGGGAGCCCCCCTTAAATATTTATTTTATTTTGTTTTTAGTATTTCTTGTTATTGCGGCAACAGAAATACACAATTTGTAAAAATTTCAACTGTCTAGCTATTGCGGCTCTTGAGATACAGCCTGGCGTCAGAGCGACGGACAGACGGACAGACGGACAGACAGGGAAGTCTTAGTAATAGGGTCCCGTTTTTACCCTTTGGGTACGGAACCCTAAAAAAATTGCTATGTTGGCGAGCGGCAATCAATTCAGTAGTGATTATACTCCTATTCTATTTCGCTCGGCAACGACTTCGATGTATTTAGTTGTTAGTAGTTAAAATGATATTATAAGTAGGTAAATAGGTTTTAAAATAAAACATTGTCCTTGTGTTATTTTGTACTTTTAGTGAGTTTCTTTTGAAGTCGGTTCAAGTTTTTAATTCAAAATAATTTATTATTTACTTATACTTAAAGTAGTAATTCTTCTATTTATTTGTTATTGTAGGGCTAAGTCTACCGTATAATGTATGCTGATACAAAGATAGAAGCAAGATCTTTTTAGGTAAATATCCAACTTATAAAATAAAAGAGAACATTCTCAATTAGTTTATGGTCTGGTCAAATCAGGGTCTTTTCTTTAAAAGTACATATGAGAGATGAGACAGTTCTAATTAAAACTCATATGACCGAGAATCACAGAATCACAAATTAAACTACTCGTATGTAAGTGAATAGTAAGTATAAATCCATTTCAATCAACGAATCAATTTCAGCCGTTATGCATAATAAGCCCATCAGTCCACTGCTGGACGTTGGCCTCCTCAAAATGAGGATTTTTTGATGTTAGGCCAATGGTAAAGAGAGCCGCCAGCTTGCCTTGTGTCACTTCTTATCAGTAGGAAGAAAGGAAGTGCTATGCTACTTTTGTGCCAGCACCGCTCAACACAATTTACTATTTTATTAAGTTCTTAAACTTTGCAAGTTAAGTACACACCGTATCTGCTACTTTGTTGGTATTTATTTCATGAAAATCGATTTGCATTACAGTAATTTTAATACAATCCATAGCCGCATCCATAAAAACGCTATAACGTCACTCTGCAACTACTATGTAGAAAATCCTTCAATAAATCCTTCAGACACATTTTACAAACCTAATTCATCAAGAACGAGAAAATTGTGGCGAAGTCGTAACGCAGCAGCCACCTCGCCCGTGAAGATTTAAAATTCATTGCTCAAAGTCATAGACTAGGAAAAAGCGCCAGCACATTTTTTAGTTTTCCTCGAATAAATTATTGTGATTGCGTTAAGTGTTGACCCTTGTTCGGTAACAAAATCTACCTTTTACGTCTACAGGGGAAGAGAAACATAATTTACACTGTAACAAGTTAACATATTACCATCTTCACCATACCATCAAATGTTTTAAATTAAACAACAGAAAATGATATTCACCATTTTTTGACTGGATAATAAATATTTTCTGATTTCGTCATTCTAGGACTTTTTGAAACCCTGTACGGTCGGCCAACAAAGTGATCTATCATCCTTAGGGTTGCTTCACACAACGCCGGCGGCAAAGCCGGCGGTCTATGCAAGCTTCTCGTTCATGCGGCAAAATTCCCTGCGGGATAGATAGCCGCCGGGTTACGCGGCATATTATCCTAAGAACCGGGCCATGCCGCCGGCATTGTGTGTACAATTTTTTTGTGTGGAAATATTACAAAGGTTGAAAATCATTCGCATGTCACAAAACAACAGATTGGAATTTCCCATGCAAAATATTTGAAGAATACTATAGGAATTTCGATATTCTGTAAAATGAATAGCACCTTATTCTGGCCATGACCACGAGTTTAAATCGTCGAGATAGACCAAATTAAAATGTAAAATATACGCGAGTTTAAATCCGTAAACTAATCTTTCGTTTACATGTGTTACACGCGAACAATATTCGCGTAAATTGAAGAAAACAGTACCTATGGTAGTGCACTTTCTTGGCTTAACGTACCTCTCTGACTGACTGTCTTATTATATTGAGCTGTGCAATGAAGTGATGTTATAAATTTAATGCACCAGCTACCTGCGAGTCGACAAAGATTTAATGAACAATTTCTATAGAATTTGATTTTTAATTAACATTTTCTTACACTATACGTTACGTTACTGTACACTAGAATATTTACAAAGATTTACTATAATACGTACTGACGTGAAACTTCAACTATTCTCTCTAAAGCAACTTTAAAATGTTGTGCAAGTCGTTCCGCGAGTTTGTAAGTCTCGGCTTCCTAGGTCAGGTTGGCAGGTAGCGCTTGTTAAAAGGCTTTCGTTTTCAAACTATTAAAATAATAAGACAGGCAATAGGTATATTTAAGGAGAGAATAAAATTAAGTCATGGTAAATTATTCATGTCATGTCATGATAAAGAACTAAAGTAATCGATATAACTCATAGAAAAATTATGCTGAAGTAAGTAGTATTGATATGATCACAT
Source organism: Anania crocealis (assembly GCA_949315895.1). Lineage (NCBI taxonomy): Eukaryota > Metazoa > Arthropoda > Insecta > Lepidoptera > Crambidae > Anania > Anania crocealis. The sequence goes on along the minus strand of OX438884.1, from coordinate 18,130,189 downwards.
TTGCACTAAAACAGAAATGGTGCTGTTTCCACTCAAGAATATTCATCTACATATATTTCAGACTTCTATATACGGATTCAGCCATGAGCATCTCCCATCTCAATAACTCATCCTCTGTAGGATCAATCTTTCTATCCATCTTCCGAAACTAATCGAAAGACAAACGGTTCATTATTAAATGGTTTTACGTAAATTTTTACACATGTTTCATATTCATATTTATTAGAATTTATATTTTATACAATATCATGAGCGTCGCTAATATTTGAAACAAAACAACTTTTTCACACCTCTTCATTATGCCAGACCACCAGCTGTAAAAATATGGTGACATCTGTAAATACGTCATAATAAGAATATTGATTTCGATTTGTCATTCTTGTTAGCACTTAATTAATTGTACTAAAGTGGGGTGCAGAAGAATCAATATTACTCTGAATACGAGATGGTGATAAAAGATAAAATAATTATTTTTGCAATAATACATGAGGAATACCTACTAATGTTGTAATTGGTCGCAAAATGTAGAACATATCATCCTCATTCAAATAACCCTATATGTTTGAACAATATCACAAAGGTTTGCTGTTTCAATGTATGCGAATTGCGAAGAAATATATGACGTCATATTAGAACAACATTTTGAATGAAATATTATAGACCTATAAATATTATATTTTTAATAATTCAAGTTACCACAGCAATAATGGCTACAGGTTTGATAAACTCTAATCTATTCGTAAAAATTTGTAATTTTTCTGGTGGCACTTATCGTTTTTTATTGAGGACATCATAACTAAAACATTCTCATCTAGAATCATTTATTACACAACCTCCTAGCCTACAAATTGTTTTCATATATTTTACAACCTCTAAGCATAGGTACGTACGAACCATACGTAACAATATTTACTCCTAACAAAATACCCTAATTAGATGTATGCCATTCTTTTTAGATAAATATTAGGTATGCATGCATGCATGCTATAGTATAGCGTGCAATCTCAGCGACTGCGTTGCTTAATAACGCATTATAGTTGGCCGTGAACCTACTGTATCTTGTATATTTAGTACATAATCCCCTACCAATTGGACTGACCACGTTTTCAATTAACTGGTGATTGTGGCGATGAACCGCCTATTATCGCACTGTCGAAACTTCGTCTCGTTGATTGTTATGTTTCGATAATTGGTTAAACTAATGATTTGGTAGAGTCGTGGTTTCATAAGACACAATATTAATATTGAAGTAAAATATTACGGGTCTAACCTGTCCCCAAACGTTTCATTCAAAATTAAAAGGAGGTTATATTTGTGTGTCATTGATATTGTAATGATATGCGTCTATTAAAGATATAAAATAAAAAACTAGTTTAACAACCGTGAAGACCGTCCTCACTAAATAAGACCCACTGAACATTTAGGTGCTCTTACTTAAGCAGCATTTAACTTTTAGTCATAAACATCCTAATTATGTGTAATTAACTGTTATAATTTATCTATAGCGTCTTTGAATTTGAACCCTTTGGAGAAGCGCTCTACCGTTCCAAATTCTCCACATAGTGTAAAACAGCCGTGTCCTGCAATAATTCAGTCTTTATCTGTCTGTACTCTGTCTCATTCAGTTTTAGTCTAATTCATTCTGTATCTGTCTGTCTCATTCTGTCTTAGATCTTTTAAACTACGCAACGGATGTTAATGCGGTTTCATCAACAGAAAGTCATTGAAAAATAAATGTTTATTTGCTCTATTGTCATATTTGAGTTCCTTTCTACACATAGCACGGGTTCACACTGAACAGTAAAAAGTAAAAATTAAAGAAAATAAAAAAAAACAATGACTGCAGAGGAAACAAAATTGCAAACTGACACAGAAATAAATAAAACGCGCAACAATTATTTAATGTAAAATGTAAATGTAGATACCTAGTAGGATATTCAATTTTGAATACACCCTTACGCTGTTTTATAAACCTACTTGTTTGAAATTTTGTTTTTTCTGCAGCCACTTTCTTTTTGTGTCGTTATGTTATAAATATTTCTTGTTCCTGCAAATGATAAAAAAAAGAAGAAATTGTAATAATTAAGTACGGTTTACAGCGTGTGGTAAACGAATTATCCAATAGCTTATTTCAGAAGCGAAAAAGTGATTATGACGCGTGCTTCATATCTGCTGCTGACACAAACGTGTCCAATCATCCAGTTGGAAATTCAATGACAGCCTGAAAAGTAGTAACATTATATTTTGTTAAACTTTTATATTTTAACATATCGCCGTTGGAGTGGACTTAAAAATATATGAAGCTATGATTTGATCTATATGGCGAAAAGGAATTCGTTGGCAATGGATCGTAATCTGTGATTGTATCTAGCATTTGATAACCTTTGTAATATTTTACCAACACACTAAGTTAAAAATATCAACAGAATAGTCCGTCTGGACAAAAGTATTCATGAATTATCTTACAAAAAAAACCTACGTAACGTGTATACGCGTTGATTTTATAACTCTGTTTTTGTAGGTTGTCCTTATGATTCAGACAAATTAAATCATTTGTTATACTCAATCTGAATCATATAGGGTTGGCAGACGAAAAAGGGGATATCTTATGAGGTCACCCATATAATCTCTCCGTCACTCGTACAGTCATAGGTTCAAATTCAGCGTTATAGTTGGGATTCCCGTTAGGTTGAATGTACATTAACTAATTTATTTTAATTTCAAGTATATTAACTTATTGCAGGTATATTTATAACGTTCGTCCTCAATGCGCTTAGCAAATTAAGTTAGTTTTGTAAGGAAAGCTTTTAGAGCATAATAAAGATCACGCAAACCAAATCGCGGGTGTTAGTTAGTTAAGTTAAAAAATATATATTTTCCAATCGTGTATTTTTAGATATCAACAGCTATTATCTGGCCACTGCTAGACGTAGGCCGCCTTTCAGATGTTATAAAGTTTCTTAAAATTATAAAACTAAATTATAAAAAAAAATGACGTGTGGCACTCGGAGACTGCCGCGGTAAAGCTATTGCATAACATTTTTTATCAACTTATGCAATTATAAAACTAAAAAGTATCACCGCTGTGCCGGTCGGAGTGGGGGGTGTTAGGTTATTTTCGTTACGGAATTTCTGGATTCGGTCTCCACGCTCAAGGCCCGCGATAGAAGCTATGCAATATTTAAAAAAAAGTCGTAAATTTTTGTTACTTTTACTTACGTTATTAGTATTGTATGGCGTTGTCTTTTCTTTACATTTTGATTTAATATTACAACTATACAACTAACTAATCAAAACTCTTTAAAAATTTAAATTTCTTACAGTTCATGCAACTTTTTCTGCTTAGAATATAGCTTGTACGTACTCACAGTGTTGATATAAAAACAGTGTTCTTTTCTATGTCCCAAGCATTCTTCACACCTAATTTATTTTAAACAAATTCTGTTTTATTGCTTTGCAAGTAGCCGTAGTAGTTATAGCGACATTAATAGCGCATTTTAAATTTTATAATGCATAACTATTCATAAATCTTACAAGAGCAAAACAAACACATATGCTAAAGTGTTTAAAAGCAGAGTCGAATAAAAACAAAGAACCAAGTAAAATAAAAAAAACTCGCATCCTCTTAAAATTGTATTCTCTCCCTCACTATTTAAACTCTGTGTCATTTTTTTTATAAATAAATATACTCTCTTCTCTCCCTCAAATTGTGTGTCTTGGTCCTAGCATACTGCTTAAATCAAGCTATTTCTAAACAACGTTTCAGTTTGGTTGGTCAAACGCGAATAGCCCAGATATATTAGCCGAGAATGTACCTACGAGCTGGTACCTACGGCGAAGGTGTAAAGGTACACAAAGTCGTGCTTTATTAAAAAAACTTGACCTACTAAACTCATTGTACTGTCTTCTGAATCAGACAGTTTAAGACAATTAGGTCCATCGATGTTTTAAAGCTGCTTTGTTATCAAAAATGACCATTTTAGTTCTTTAATTATTCTTCTACGATAAAACACCGAATTTCTGCTATAACAAATACGAGCATCTGTAAGTAGATATTTGAACTGTGATTATTTTAATTGTTTAATTAATTTAGTATTCATAATTGAAAACATTCTTCAAATAAAACTGTTTTTGAAGCTTGAAATCGGTGCTTTTTTTCACGCTTTTCGTTGGTAATGTTTTTGTGAAAATACTCAAATTTATTGTAACAGAGTTTTTAATTCTTCTTCCTAATCTATATAAGAAGAAGAATATTGGACCCCGCAAACATCGTATCGCCTCCGAATTATAGTGCACTGAGCAAGTAATCACTACGTCTTAATAGTGTTTGATTTTGTCGACTTAAATGTCATTGTCATCAAAGATGGCGTGTTGGAAAAGTTTATGAACAAATAAATTTTCTTAATATTTGACTTCCCACCGTTAAAAATTAGTCCACTGCTGGATACTGTCGTATCAAAAAGAGGTTTCTGTCATTATCGCTATGCTTGGCAGATATATTGGCGATAGCTGTTTGGTCAATGTTAGATAGAAGACCGTGTTTTTCTAGTGTGTCTGTATTAGTCGCCTCTTACAACACACATAGGAAGAGAAGGTAATGTTACTAATATTTTATGTGCCAGCACCACAAATTTTTCATTAATAACAACAAATTACCACCCACTGTGGTCTAGGTGTCACGTGCGTAATTATTCTACATTGACTTTTTGACTATTGTCAAAACTCTTTGTGCTCCTAATTAGTCATAAAACGTAAAGCAATGTGATATGCGCATGCGCAATGTGGCTAAAATACGAATTTTATTCCTTATTCAGCTGTGCCGATCACCGGTTGAAGACGTAACGTAAATCCCCGCTTTTTGTCCTCTGTTCACGGAAGGTAGCGTAATAAGCCCGGACTCCAACGTGACTTACATGATAACAAGCAATTGCATAACTTAAATAACACAAATAGCATCGATGATCTAATTCAAGTACTTGCTAGTCACGGTAAGTAATCAAATTAACGACTTTTTTAACAACATGTTCTATAAACTTTTTTTTCTCTTTTGAAGAATATAATCAAGGGGGTTTTGTGTTTTAGTAGGTACTTATTTGTATATTTTTGTATTTTTATCAATTTTGCTGTGAATTGTGGACCGATTGGTAATATAAAAGATTAACACCTAATTCTTTGAAAAAAATAAAAGAACTTTGACTTAAGTACTTTAATCTATATACGTCAATTGTATTTTTTTCTGGTTAAAAGTAACGATGTATATAGAACCAGTACCTAAGTTACTACGTAAACAGCTGTTACTACTTTCAACAAATTTCATTGTGGGTGGAGTCAACATACTAGCAGTGATACCTAAACGTAGATGCCCAAGTAATTAGTAGTGGAGCGCAAGCGGCGACATATCGGTTCTTATACAAATGGCGCAAGGCCTTTTTAACTTCTTACCATGTTCTGTGCTGCTGTCCGACTTCTCCTGATAGTACCTACTCATTTTGTCGCTTCTTTTGACACCCATTAGGACGCGAAAGAACAACAACCTTGTTGTCATAAACGATTATTTAGAGATTTAAGCAGCCAAGATCAAAGTCAAGAGCAGCGCTTCTTTTGACACTCATTAAGATGCGAAAGAACAACAACCTTGTTGTCATAAACGATTATTTAGAGATTTAAGCAGCCAAGATCAAAGCCAAGAGCAGCGCTTCTTTTGACACTTATTAAGACGTGAAAGAACAACAACTTTGTTGTCATAAACGATTATTTAAAGATTTAAGCAGCCAAGATCAAAGCCAAGAGCAGCGCTTCTTTTGACACCCATTAAGACGCGAAAGAACAACAACCTTGTTGTCATAAACGATTATTTAGAGATTTGAGCAGCCAAGATCAAAGCCAAGAGCAGCACTTCTTTTGACACCCATTAAGACGCGAAAGAACAACAACCTTGTTGTCATAAACGATTATTTAGAGATTTGAGCAGCCAAGATCAAAGCCAAGAGCAGCGCTTCTTTTGACACCCAATAAGACGCGAAAGAACAACAACCTTGTTGTCATAAACGATTATTTAGAGATTTAAGCAGCCAAGATCAAAGTCAAGAGCAGCGCTTCTTTTGACACCCATTAAGATGCGAAAGAACAACAACCTTGTTGTCATAAACGATTATTTAGAGATTTAAGCAGCCAAGATCAAAGCCAAGAGCAGTGCTTCTTTTGACACCCATTAAGACGCGAAAGAACAACAACCTTGTTGTCATAAACGATTATTTAGAGATTTAAGCAGCCAAGATCAAAGCCAAGAGCAGCGCTTCTTTTGACACCCATTAAGACGCGAAAGAACAACAACCTTGTTGTCATAAACGATTATTTAGAGATTTAAGCAGCCAAGATCAAAGCCAAGAGCAGTGCTTCTTTTGACACCCATTAAGACGCGAAAGAACAACAACCTTGTTGTCATAAACGATTATTTAGAGATTTAAGCAGCCAAGATCAAAGCCAAGAGCAGCGCTTCTTTTGACACCCATTAAGACGCGAAAGAACAACAACCTTGTTATCATAAACGATTATTTAGAGATTTAAGCAGCCAAGATCAAAGCCAAGAGCAGCACTTCTTTTGACACCCATTAAGACGCGAAAGAACAACAACCTTGTTGTCATAAACGATTATCTAGAGATTTAAGCAGCCAAGATCAATGCCTGTTCTTTCGCGTCTTAATGGGTGTCAAAAGAAGCGCTGCTCTTGGCTAGAGTTTCTAGTTATTTCTTCATTGCACATTTATTTAGTTATACTACATCTTTTTAGCAACTGTAAGGTGTTACTCGTTATCTATCGTAGCGTAGCGCTGTCGTGAGCAAAATAAGCATAGAAGATTCTGATATTAATGATAATCTAAAGATGCAAACAATTTGAGTTGTTGAAGGCAGTAGCTTAATATTCCAGATCATATTCAATGTTCCTAATAATATTCCATAAATTAAAATAAAGGTAATAAAACTAGAAATATACTATTTTTACAAAAAAGTAAAGTTGGAATAAAACGTTGCGGATGATTTAGTTACAGCATCTGCTATCATCTCTCTTTACAGTATCACCAAATGATAAAAATATATTTTAGTCTTCTTTTGTCTTAAAATTATTTAAATTTTTAATGTATTTTAAAAATTGGAACTACCATACATTATTACTTATTAAAATTCTTAATGTTGATGTTATTCAAATTGGTTTTTCTGATGGTAAGTTTGTATTAAAAAATTTATCATATATATTATGTCATGTAATGTCATCACCATCACCAGTCCGTAGATATCAATCTTCTGCTGGAAAAGGACTTTATCCAAAAGAAAGATTTTGTCAAAAACATTACGCTTTACAACGGGTTTGCGATCGCAATGGGGCCAATGCTGGAGAGAAATTACGCTGTCCATCCTCTTCTGACCGTACTTATTACGAAATATTTTTACGTATTCTGTGGTTTTCGTTAACCCTACAGCTGCCAACGGTTTTTTTTACTACATACGACACATTTTTCGCTTTTTCTACGCTTTTCGTTAACCTTACCCCTGCCATAACTGGGGCACAATGGAATGCGTCTATAAATGGATACCTCCACGTATAATATATTCCATTTGACGACTGCGGTTATTGAAGCAGAACCAATTGCTGAAACACTGTGTTTTATATATTAGTATAGTTCATATATTTTATTTTGTATGACCAATATTCTCTTTCATACAAGACAAGCCATTTTTTTAATAACAAACATTTAAGTAAGTATTTTATTGTCCGTTAATATGAGACTGATTACTTAAAAATTAACTAAAGAATCTCTACATCAAAATTAGATTTTCAGCTCCAAACATACATACTTAAGTATTTTTTTTCCTTAATTACAAGTTATATATGCACTAGTTACCTATTAATTATTCTTTTTACAGAGTCTGCCTTATTACTTTATATGTACCCACGTTAAAATATCAAACTTAGTGCAAGTTAAACAACAGAAAAAAAAAACAATAATGATTATATTATAGTAAGTTTGACTATGCCTAATACCGCTTAATTACCCTAATAGAGACGTTAACCATACTTCAACTCGCCGGTTATCTGCAACTCAAAACTACCTATGTAATTGAACAATTTTTTGTTACCTTCAATTATGCCATAAGTAATCTAAACGATTATTCGCTAACAATGCCGAGTTCTCATCGCAGTGAGCGTATGCCATAACATTTTGATATTCGCTCCACTCGAAAATATCTCTCGTTACCCTTGAGTACCGGTAATGGAACTAAAGGCCGTCTACATTATTCGTACGGTAACTATGCTCGCCAAATTACACAGTTAACCTGGATTCCTCAGGCATTTGCTTCGTTAGCATCTATTTACCGAAATATTTGGTGGGTGAAAGATGTTTAGTACCCCTAATTTGTTATTAAAATATTACAAAAATATTTTTACCAATTATAAACAGGAAAAGAGTTAAGTAACAAAAAGGCTGTATGTGAAACTAAGTTATTCTATGATGGGACTGACGTACGTTTGAAACAAAGTATGATTTAAAAACAGCATGACCTACTAACATTGACTTGAGCAGTCAGGTCTTCGTATAGTGAATCTTTTTTTCTTTCCTTCTTACTCTGTACCACAGAACGGTTAATAATTATTTGGCTGTTTTTTCCTTAATCCTAACAGGATTTCGTATTGAATTTAATGGTAATTAGATAATTATCTGCAAGTCGAATGTGCTATTAAATATCAGATTTTTGGGGTGGTGGGATCTACCTCCTAGTGGTCCACCCTGGGCAAAACAGCATCTTTGGTTTTCTAACCATTGATGACGCCTAACAGATCCCTCTGCGGTGGTAGGCTTCGTAAGAGTTGCTAGCAAAGAAACGCTCAAAATATCTACGCCTCTTTGCGTAACTAATATTCTTGTATGCTTTGATAATATTCTTGTAAAGGTGTTTTATAAGTGAGAAAAAACTTGTTTGGAATTTGATTATTCATCTTCTTTCTTTTAGGCCAAAATTTTGAGAATATTTTCATTGTTGTTTTGATAACCAAAACTATTTTTTTTTACTCGAAATACAAATATAAAACAAAATATACAAACTTTATTGTCACAATTTGTTCTCCATGCCATAGGCATACATAATAACGACTAGTTATTATTACTACTTATTAATAAAAGAGTGAATTGGTTTGGAGACACCCCACACCAACTCTACTATCAACATAAATTGAATGCTGAACAAACTCGATTATAAAGTGGCTTTAAATCAGCATGACTGTAAGAAAAAATCTTTAACATTTTCCAAACAGAATGTTAACTAATCGGCCTTTAAAAGTACTAATTGTAGCTAGCGTTGTTACACCAATGTGGCGTCTAGCAAGAAACCGGAAAACCTCTGCGGTTAATTACATACACCATCACAGTTATATACATACAAGCGAATGAATCAATTATACTTGGCATTCCACGCCTGAGTCACTCTAGTAAAAAGTATTGTAAACTGTTTCGTCCGTATTTCGAATTAATGCTTTGAACCCCACGAGGCACCCGGGTGCCACATAACAATTGATTTCAATTGTGTCTGGAATAACTCACGATCGAGGGATTAAATGAGTTTATTTTATTTATAACTACCGACTCTTCCCGCGTAAATTACACTTAATATCACGATTAACACGAGGGCGGAAATCTTTGACCAGGAACCAGAAGATGGGCTATGTCTTTCCCCAAGGTTTAATTTATCTTTGTACCATTGTACCAAGTAACATTAAAATCGGATCAGTAGTTGAGGAGTGAAAACCTAGTAATATATGTATCATGTCTGCCTTAGTTAGAAATTGAACCATTACAATTACGTGCATGACATCAAGTAGAGTAGGTAATACTAATTTAAAAAAACAACCAAATAAATCTAGTAGCCGTTGGCGTATCTACTTTTTCTTTTGTCTATCTTTTTTACTAAAGAGAAGTCGTACTATAAAATATCTATTTTTATTGACGATTTCTTCCTTCCCGAGTTAAATCTCGTAATAATCGCGGGAAGTTGCTGGATGTGGGCAGCAGCAACAGTGACCAGTAAGCAGCAGAAATCAGTTTCCAATCGTTGTGTGATCTTTTAGAAATCCTTTGTCCAGCAATCGATGGTTACGAACGCTTCAAGCCCCAAGAGACAACCGGTTGTCTCGATAACAATTGATTTTAATTGTGTCTGGAATATCCGATCGTCAAAGGGTTTAAAAATGGTTACTTGTTTATTATTTATTATTATTAAATAAGATTATCTATTAAACATATTGTTGCATCAAATTTTAATATGGGAATCTTTGTTTTCACTCCATTAGATTAATTATAAAGAGAATTATGAAAAAAATATCCAAAACAGATTGATTAATGTTAGATGTCATGTACCGCGAATAACTCATTATTTTGTAATACAAACCACAAGGATTTTGGTACAGATAATAAAAGCAATATTAAGTTAAATGTTGGTGTGTTGTTTCTTGTCTTGTAATGTGTTTATAGTATTCTTAAGCAAGTAACGCCCCGTTGGTCTAGTGGTTTATATACCGGACCAAGATCTGGGGGTCCCGGGTTCGATCCCCGGGTCGGGCAACAAAAAGTTTCGATTTTTCGAACATTGCTCGGGCTTGTGATCACCAACCTGCATTTGGCAAGCGTGGTGATTATGCCAGTACCCATCATTGCTGAGGTAACTTGAATTTAATGATGGAGGCCTTTTCCCTGAAGTAGGATGGTTATAGGCTGTTACTAAGCAAGTAATACAAATGCTTAGTCTTCATTTCTATAACGCGCTTTCAAGCCAAGAAGAATATAAACTTGTTTTCGTTGCTCTATAACGTAAATTGCTTATTAGCACTTAGGCTAGCTATTATCACTCTCACTCTTCTCGGCTCACACGACACCCAACTCGAATTAAATCTTTTTATAATGCCTGATTCATTTATTATATGCAAATATTAATGCAATTGGCGCTAGTTTAGCGTTTAAGAGTGCAAAATAAGCAAGCCATCGATCAAACCCAAAAGAAATCGATTGTCAAACTCAAAGTAAGCTTACTGTAGCTTACTGCGAACTTACATGACTATGCAATCAATATCATATCAATAGTAACTGAAAGGTGCTTTATGATCGTGCAGTCATCAGTCCAGCACATTAAACGTTTTTCATAAAAGAAGCCGTGACTGATATAAATTGACTGTCTGACTAAAACTAAAGTTTTCTCGTAGTAGCTTCATCATTACCTTTAAGAGTATTGTTTTAACTTCGAATTAAGCACCATTTTAAGAGTGTATAGTAAATATCAGAATTCTTATGAAAAATTTAAAACAAACTTATTATAATAATCTTGACCCTAACATACCACAGCAGATCATAATTATTATCGTAGTCGTTTGCTGTTACTCTTCACGTTTGTCGGTTGAGTTATTACTACCTATTAGAGAGAAATGAGCTAAATAAAACCGTTTAAAAAAAAAGAAAGGACGTGTTTGCCCATCTTGTGTACTGCGAATGGTTTGTGGGTAGTAGGAGACCCTTTAGTGTGTGTTTCAGCATAATTATTATATCATCGGACATTGTACGGCCTAATACAGTATCAATAAAAGTGATAAAGTAGGTTGCCTCCTAATATATTTTAATTACGTTGTGGTGCGGTGGCCGGCTACTATGCAAGGTATGTTTCCGTTCGGGTCACTTAAGAAAATGATGTATTTCTAAATTGGCCTGAGTCTGAAAGGGATGGGACTTTTATTCGTGTTTCGGAAGACAATCTAAGCTGTTTGTACCAGCTACTATAGCAAGATGGAAGTAACAAGAACAAGTCACATCAGAGGCGACTCGAAACACCAGTTAGTCTTTAAAAGAAAATCGTACAAAAAGAAAAGAAAAAGTGGTTAAGTATCTGGCCACGGACACGATAAAGAAAACAAAAATTTTACAACAGATTTTGACTAAAGGTATTTTAACGTACTTATTTTGAAATTCCAACAAATATCTTCCAAAACAAAGTTATAACCTAAAAGTTTGAGGTATTTATCTTTTCTTATACAATACTGAACGGTACAAAAGTATTGTTTTCGCCCTGAAACTGTAAGATAAGCTTTATTAGGATGAATGGTGGAAATCTTTGGAAGTGGAAAAGCCCTAAAACGTAGGTAACCCTCGCGTAATTTGACTGAACGAAATAACTTTCAGAGTAATTCAAAGTTGCGAGACATTTTGTGTTAACTCAGTTTGATTAGATATATCTACTTACGTTCAAGCTATTACATGCTTTAATAATCACATTTTCATCTCGCGGCTTGACACTTTGCCTTGTTAAAATGTTTAGGATTCACTGGTAATTGCAAACTTTTAATTTGATTTAAAATTTTGAATATTATGTTCATCATCATCATCATCATCATATCAGCCGAACGACGCCCACTGCTGGGCATAGGCCTCCCCCAAGGATCTCCACAACGATCGGTCCTGTGCTGTCAGATCGTCGGTCCACCTTGTAGGGGGCCTGCCCACGGAACGTCGTCCGGTACGCGGTCGCCATTCGAGAACCTTTCCGCCCCAACGGCCATCGGTTCTCCGCGCTATGTGTCCCACCCACTGCCACTTCAACGATGCAATCCTTATGTTATTGATGTGAAATATAGTAATATAAGCCTGCTCTATTACAATTTGAGTTTATTTATAACTAGCTGTTACTCGCGACTTCGTCCGCGTCATAACAGAACTGTTATTATGATCGCGGTTATTTTTGCAACATTTTTCACTGATTCTTCGCTATTGGTCGCAGCGTGATGTTATATAGCCTAAAGTTATTCTCTATAAATGGACTATCCAACACATAAATATGTTTTCAGTTCGAACCAGTAATTCCTGAGATAAGCACGTTCAAACAAACAAACAAATTCTTCAGCTTTATAATATTAGTAACCACACTTTCGTTTATATTTATCGCTTTTTATTTTTATAAGCTTGATCACTGACTAAATGATGATTTACATTTAATATGGTTATATGTTTTTTTTTCTGAGTTGCATTAATGAAAGTGAAAATAAAGTTTTTAAGAGGATGACCTTTTTATTATGGTCTAGCTTAAATATGAGCCAGTGTGAATTTTGAAACAATAATTTCCACCAAAGAGAAAAACGTCTATAGGCTGTCCATCATAGCTTATAAAAAAAATCCTTAAAAAAAAAAGTATCTGAAAATACGCGATAAACATTTATGATACAAATAAGTCTCTATCAGTAAAAATAATATTATTAAAATATTTTGCTTTATCCAATCGTAGAAAATCATTATTTACAAATTTTGAAATTTTTAGACGATTTGAAATTTGATTTACAATTGGAAAAAAATCTAAGCTTAGAAAAAAATTATGGAGACAGAATTAAATTTAAGCAATACTAAAAATTACTTGCTTCTTTTTCTCTTAGGTTAAACATTTATTTAAAAAATTATATTGACTTCCCTAAATATTTATTACCCTTCACGATCGAATTCTATATATCTATATATTATATGTAATATGTACATTAATTGTGTTAATATTTATTACATGCTATAAGATAAGAAAGCAGTTTAATTTAATACGCATTAAGTTTATTAGGACTATTCTTTAAGACGAACCAAATAAATCAAATACTTTGCCAATAGTCACCATCAATGCATTCTATAGATTATGTACCTAAGTTTAAACCCGAACATTAGTTACCAGCATACAAAGCTATTAGTTTATAGTTATTCTTTATGATAGGTCCTACCTTTTCAAGATTATAATAGGCGACCGACAACTCTAATTTAATCAAAAGTTAAGAAAATTAATACTCGAAAAAAAACATTTAAAACCCGAAACTCACCAAAAATCCTTAGATTAATCCTTAATTTTAACAGCACAACACAAAAAGTTTTGAGATCACAAAAAACTAGAACTCATGTTTCGAACGCACGAGTCAAAAGTTTATCACAAAAACCTATCACATAATTATCAATTTATTCTAAAACGGCTTATAAGCCGGTTGCGTGCTCTAATTTGTGTGCTGTTTGGCTGTAGGGCACACTTCTAAGTTCGTATTTGTAAACATTTTGTGAGCGTGTTTTGTTTTGCCGGGACCGCGCGCGCTGGTGGAGCGGGCAACACTCGATGTAAGACTGCCGTACCGCGAACAAGTGAGGGACAGTCACTTGCATCGCTTCAGTCAAGTTCTGTTTGTTTTGATCGCTCCACTTACCTATTACATAAAGTAACGTGTATTATACGAAGGTCAGTTGGTGTGGTAAGGTGAAAGTGGTCAGCTGTGGCAAACTTGATTGCTATTTGAGTCCCACGGTGATGCTCAGGTTATCCCCAAACGCTTAAGGTAAAAGAAAACTTGTTTGTAACCATAAAACTTGTTAACGAGATAAAAGTTGTTTTGTTTATATGGAATCATTTATATTTGTGATAGAGCTTCTTAAAATTCTTAATAATAACTAATAAAAAAATCTTAAAAGAAACGTTGAAAACAACTGAACGGATCTAAACAAAATGTGGCGCACAGATATATATAAGCAAAAAATCTAAAAAAATACAACCCTTGGTTTACTATGAGATTCAAATTTCTTCGCGTACAAAATCGCGGTTTAATTGAACGACTGTTGCTTTGCTCGCAGCTTTCCAAGTACCAATTCATAAATTACTAATTAGTAAATTAATTAAATGTCGTATATTCAATTAACTGTACTGACTTCGTCTCCATTTTCCCGGAATCTGCTACAGTAATTTCCCGTCTAGCGTTATTACAAATTCAGCTTCAGTTTGGACACCGTGCTTTTTAAACCACCCGGAAAACGAAGCCCACGTTACTAGACCATTATGTGTAACATCATGGCAATGTTATTTATTTTTTGATTAAAAATTCTTTTTTTAAATATTAAATTTTGATTCGGACTTAATTTTGTAATACGCTGACTCGCACATACGTATTATTTTGCTGCAGCGTTGTCCCGGATGAATGAACCTTACATAGCTTTATCCGTGTGCGTTACAGTGCGATCAAAATAAATAGCTGAACCAATATTTTATATTTTTATAAAAAAAGTTTTTAGATAAAAAAAAACACTGCCAAGATGTCTAACATAATGGTTACATAACGTGGGCTTCGTATTACAGGTCCTTAAAAATGCACCGTGTATAATGTGAAAACGTCTTTTCTTAATTTATTTTGTTAAGGTCTATACAATCTTATATCTTACAAGCTATAATTAGTAAAACTAAACTGAAAAAAAGCAAACAAGCTACAAAGCAAGCATAGGAGAACATTCAGATGGTAAAATTCCAGTACCTTCAGAAATGAATAAAATGTATGAAAGTGACGAATCTTTTAACTTCAATAACTTGGCTCACAGCAATCCTACAGCTTTGGTGCCATATTACCTATTGTGCCGAATGACTAGTTCTAAACATTCGTACTATATTTTATTTGTTGGCTGGCACTTTGAAGGGCCCAAAAATGATGTCCTTTAAAAATTTTATTATGTTAGCTGTTGCCCGCAAATTTGTTCGCGTAGAGAAACTACCCCACGTATTTTTTCCGAGTAAAAGAGTCCTATTCGCTATTCCAGATTAAAATCTAAATGAGTTACAAATTTAACTTCGATCCCTTCAAAAAATAAAATGTTTTTATTGTTTTAAATCTGTTAGTTGGCTGTATATTTAATTTTGTATAAAAAAATATTATAATAATACATTAAATAAATTAATCTCACAGTAATAGAAGTACTAAATATCTAAACAGTTCAGGTTTCACTCAGTCAGAATCAATATTAATAATAGGGGTTAAAGTATGAAATTGCCGATTATTTTCCCACTTTTTATTTTGTTAATAGCTCTTAAGTATAGTCATATTATTGCGTAATTCTTTTTGTATTGTATCAAAAACTGAATAAAGTAACTTTTGACTAAAAAAAAAGCAATACTAGTGCCTATTACTTCAAAGGAAGTCGTTGAAAAGACCCCTTACAATGTGTCAGCTGACCTTCTTGCTTCAATTAAGTATATTTATATTATATACTTTGATTTTCAGAAATTTAAATACTATAATACGTAGCTTTATAACCATTTAACTTTCACCTTTAATTGCATCGAAAACGGTTCAAGCGTTTTTAAAAAAACTAAAAAATTGTTAGTATGGAAAAATGACTTTTCTACATTTCGTCCATACAAAACGGCAATTTCATACTTTAACCCCTAATATGATAAAAAAATCTATTAAAAACCAATAATTTGTGACTGAGGTAAGGTACCAAAAATGATAGATATATACAGAATGTAATTTTAATCACCATGCAAATTTTAATACAACAATCTACGAGGAAAAAAACAAATGACGTTTTTTTTTCATATTAAGGTATAATAGTAGCCCAGTACAAAAATGTCAAGATATAACCGTCACAAATCAAAAATTTTGGATACCGCCTCTTTTACACTTTTTACACGATGCACATCTCATTCATTCAATACGATACTATTTATTAGTTGTTTTACTCCCTTATTAAATTAATATAGACCATCAATTGACAATAAATACTAAATTTCTATACGAGATGTGAGCAAGGGCAGCCTTATCGATTTAAGCTATAATGATAAAAAAATCCTGAACCTTCTCAGGAAAATATTCATCGTATTTGTTTACTTCAGCTTTACCAGTCCACTGTGGAAGATTTCGTCATAATCGCCACACTTGGTCAATGATAGAAAAAAGACGCCACTGCCCATCCTCTTCAGGCAGTAGGTACTCTTTTAGCGTCTCTAAGAAAAGACAACGACACACATAAGAAGAAAATGAGTGGAATTATTCTTTCTTTCTGTGTGCCAGCACCACACGACATATATTTCAAAACAAACAAATTCAGAAATAGAGAAAACAATTTCTTGAATTTTAATATACTGCCTGAGGTAGAGCTGTGGCCTGGTAAGCGGAAGGTACCTAGTTGGTTCGAGTCCCAAGTCAGGCAAAAATTTTATTCAGAAAATTATACTTTCAATGAACACTGGCAGATTATTTACTTACAGAAAACCATTTTTTTTATTCGTAATTAGCTGGAATAGTGTTTTGTTTTAGAGATAATTAGCCATTTAGTAATTTGAGGACAGGATGTAATTATCGTGTAACATTTCTATTGATAGTGGTGACTCCCTTCGGCTATCTTGCGAGTGCAAATTGTTAATAGAGGCCGCCCTACTTTCTTAATTATCTCAGCAAGTCATTCATTAGACAGTGTATATTAGATTTTAGTGAGCTAATGTCCCGTCGTTTCTCATTTTCCTCATTCGATACTCAACACCAAATGCTTATTTCTTCCTGTTACTGTTATTGGCTGCTTCCATATTTATAAATGGCTTATAAATAATAGATATGTATCTTAAAAGTATAACTTAGGAAATATTTTATTTTATGTAATTAAATATTTTTCTTCAGCAATTTTCAAATGTATAATGTCAGACTTTATTGTATTGCTATGTATACATTGTGTGATAAAGGCTCAGATGGTTTTTATATCTCTTTGTCCAAACACTGTAATTATTAGATTTCCGCTGTAAAATTAAGAGTGTTGTAAAAGCCTTTCAGGACTGTTACTGTTTTTAATCCCGCGATCGTGAGTTATTCCAGACACAATTGAAATCAATTGTTATCGCGGCACGCGCGTGCCTCCTGGGGGTTGAGGGATTAAAAGAACACGCTGCTGCCCAGCTTCTCCTTTGTATGTATGTATGAATTTTAATATGTAGTATATCCTTTTTACATACATGGAAATGTAAGTAAGTAAGTAAGTAACAGCCTATAATCATTCCACTGCAGGGAAAAGGCCTCCATCATTGAATTCAAGTTACCACTACAATGATGGGAACTGGCATAATCACCATGCTTGCCAAATGCGGGTTAGTGATCACAAACCCGAGCAACGTTCGAAAATTTGAAACTATTTGTTGCCCGACCCGGGGACCGAACCTGAGACCCCGAGATCTTGGCCCGGTATTTAAACCACTAGACCAACGGGGCGTTTGACCAATGGGACTTTTATTTATCCTTGATACGTAGTAATGTATCAAGGATAAATAAAATATTAATGCTATAAGAAGCTGAGCAGCAGCGTGTTTTTACCACCAAACTATAATTTTTAAACCGGTTTTGCCATGTTTTCCGAAAATGGCGATTATGGCAAATCCTACTTTTGGAAAGTCCAATTGCTGACTTACATAAGCTGATGATGATGATGATGATGATGATTGCCATGAAACATTCACTTGTTAATCACTTACCACCGAAATTTCCCCCTTGATCTATTCAGACGACGACAAATTCAACTTGACACAAGGAAAATTAATTACTTACATTCCAGTAATACATAATATTAGACTAACAAGTAACTAACTTAATATGTTACCACTTTGATTGATTAATTTTGGTCTAATTTTATTAAATATCTTTATTTGTATTAATAAGGACGATTCTTCATACCAAATACTTACAATAATTAACACTGTGGACCAACGTAGAATACTTACTTTGACACAGATAAAATTTCATACGCAATTATTTTTTTTATATCTTGATGGATCTGATTTTAACTGATTTTAACTGATACACACACACACACATACATACACACACACACACACACATATATATATTTATAATATATATATACACTTACTTCTTATCATTTATAACAGAGTAATAAAAATGAACATTGTATGTTTTTCCTAGAGGTGGGAACCTGGTGTCCTGATGAACAGGCATTTATATGCTTAGTTTAGGCACCAGTCTTCCACAAAGTGAATTATTTTACCTTTGTTAACACGATTATATATACATGTACTTGTATACTTTGTGGTAAGAAATAAAGCTTTTTTTATTTAATTTTTTATTTTTTTATAAAGTTAAAACTTAAATGCTACAATATGCTAACATTGGCAGCAAGCTACCTTAAAATTGCTTGGAGTTATTAGAACACTAAATGCAGGCAAAAATTAACCTCGGGGCAGAGGCCTAACTCTACTACGTCCGTCTACCTCAGCGTTGTCAGATATTTTTTTTTGCCAAGTCGAGGTTTAGGATCTTTTTGAGTAAAAAAAGCGGATTTCTTTCGTCTAAAGCGGGACATAGTAAAAAAACGTATATAATCAAAAGTTTCTGAATATTTATGAGTTCAAATTACGTTTACGTGACAATAAATAGTAAAAATATACAAAAAAAAATATTTTAATAAAAACATGATATTTTAAATCAGATTAACCCTATCGTTAAAAAGTTGAGTCTTATTCGTCTTATGAATAAAAAAAAATCAAATCATAATCAAAAAGCTTTTATTCCTTTAAATATGGAATTTTAAATAATAGTCTGAGAAGTGAGTGTTACAAATTGCAACTAACAATAAGAGAATAATTATTTATAAGAATTACTAGTTAACATAATATTTTTGTGAAGATTTAACTTCTATCCTTTTTCTCTTCTTCTCGAACGGTTATCGACTCGAGTTATTCCCGAAAAGCGGGACTGAACCTGTCCCGCGCGGGATATTTAGTTTTGATTTAAAAATCAGGACGTCCCGCTAAAATCGGGAAGTCTGGCAACGCTGGTCTACCTCTACTTTCAGTCATACCAATGTCGTAGAGGCTGAAGAGAGACAGATGGATCCGTAAATCCGGGCTTAGCTTTGCATAGTAAGGCATCAGGGCTATGCGAACGTGCCAGTAACAGTGATAACAAAGTGGACAGGTCAGGCCACTCGTAGAATATTCATCGGATGCTAACGACTATAGATATACCGACAACTACTGCAAGGTTATTGCGATACTTGCTCTAAAGGTGATCCAAATTGCTTTACTTTACCCGAAAATATGGAAAATGTTCTGAAATAGTTTTACTTATTCTTCATAATCATATTAATTTTTATTAACCTTGTTTATGCTTTGTGTTTGTTGTTGTGTCATATACATATTTATTTATTTCTTTCTTTCTAATCTTATCCTCCTACCTATACTATTATAAATGGGAAACTTTGAATGGATGTTTGTTAATCTATCACGCCAGAACAGCTAAACGGATTTGAATGAAATTTGTAACGTAGATAGGTTAAAAGCTAGAATAGCGTATAGGTACTCTAATCTTGGTAAAAAAAAGACGTGTGGCACTCGGAGACTGCCGCGGTAAAGCTATTGCATAGAATTTTTTATCAACTTATGCAATTATAAAACAAAAAAGTATCACCGCTGTGCCGGTCGGAGTGGGGGGTGTTAGGTTATTTTCGTTACGGAATTTCTGGATTCGGTCTCCACGCTCAAGGCCCGCGATAGAAGCTATGCAATAGCTTAATTTTATAATTTTATGTATTTTCTAATTTTGACTTTTGTAATTAAATTTTTCTGTTATTTTGGCAGATATGGTTACCATAGGCAACCATACTGTCAAAATCCTTATTTTCTTTTAAATACTTTTAAATTTCGGAAATTCAAAATTGTTCGATCATGCCTCGCCCCGAGTGTTAGGTTAGGTTATTTTCGTTACGGAATATCTGGATTCGGTCTCCACGCTCAAGGCCCGCAATAGAAGCTATGCAATAGCTTAAAAAAAGTACCGAGAGATAGTTTTAATAATTTATACAAACCGTAACAGCTGCTCGGTTATTAACCACGATAAAAGTTTATTTACTTATTTCGATGTTGGTTACATATAGGGCATCGGAACCGTACCAGTTCCTAAAAAACATAATTTCTCGATTCCCTAGTCACAGACCCAATGTTGTTCTGTTTGAGCTCTAGAATCGCCCAAGAAGTTGGGCATTATGTATTACGCTTTGTATTCTAATTGTTTGAGTTTGCATGGTGTAATAGTGGCACATAAAACACAAATCTGATGCCTGGGATGTTCTGGTATGTTAGGATTTACACATTTTTCATGTATTAAAGGTCTTACCCTTCTAAATTTAAACGAGCTCTACCAAATCATAATTATTATTCTGTAAGTTAGGTACGGTAAATATTTACCCACGTGCTGCTGTATAAGCGCGATTAAGTACATGTTTATTGGGTAAAGATTCGGTCCTGAATAAACGTATTAATAATTTTCATAATATTTCATAATCGTATAACGAGAACAAAACTTTTTCGATGAATATATTATGATACATTTAGTTTAAAACAGCTAAACATCATCGTCATTGGAATTTTGATTTATTCAAAATGCAATCCTACAAAACTACTAACTATAAAATATTTATTAAACAACTGTTTTTATATTATTTTTATTCAACCTTTTCACTCGTATTTTTTTTGTTGAAGGAAGGAAAAGTATAACGAGTATAACGATAGTTTTGAAAGAAAGCTCTAAAATTTTCCAAAAGGTATTCCTTTTATCGTTTCCAGCTACAATAACACAACAACCACATAACACAAAATACTTACCCACAGTAATGTCAATCCAAAACCCAATTGTTTACATTTTGGTCTAGTTGTTTGTAATTTTCAATCGAAATGTCTTTGGAAACCTATATTAGTTTCATAGAGGAAAGTGGATCATGACAGCAACCTTGACAAGTGTACCTTGACCACGTTTAGCAGGCGGGATTGGCTATCGCAATCCCGCAATGATAGACAAGAAATGATAACTCCTGTCTTCTTTTGGCAGTACTCCTTTACGACTAAAAGGCGAGCCTCTTATGGCACCCAATCGCAGTCCAGCAATGATAGACAAAAGATGCTAATGTCCGTCTACTTTTGGCATAACTCCTTTACGACTAAGAGACAACCCCTTTTATGACACCCATTGGACAAGATGGGGTAGAGCTATTCCATCTAAGACCGACACCATATGACCAGTCGTTTTCGCAGGCTGATTGATTGCATTTTTCGCTCTACTATAGCTTGTCCCAACTAAGAGCTATTCTTAAAATTTTGTCAGCAAAACTCATAAAATACGAGTAATAATAAGTTAAAAATAAGTCTACTGACTATCATCTTTGTTTTAAGCTCTTGTAGAGAGTGCAAGTACTTCCTTCGTTTCTAATTTTCTTGTGCAAACAGCCCGTACAATGAACACGCGAGGTTCTAAGGAACTCCTACGCCCGCCGTGCACTATTTGTACGAGCCATTCAGAGGGGTGATTTATAGCTGCAAAGATTTTAAGATCTTTTGTTACTGGAATGACGGTTTGGATTTCTTTCAGTCGGAGATTGCATGTTTCACCAACCATTACGGAAGATGGAAAAATATGTCTTCTGCTTACCTACTTGTTAGGGCGAGAAACTGCTGACTTGCTCATTAGTAGCAAATCAAAGAACCATTCTTGGAATATTTTAACTGTAGATAACTAGTAAGTTATAGAATTAATTTTCAAACTAACTTGTGTATTCTGATAATAAGTGACTTTGCTAAAAACAAAGAAGCTTAAACTTCTGATATTCATATCTGTTCCTGATAGTTTAAATCTACTTTGTTTGAATTGAAAAAATAGTAGATAATCACCTAAAACAGCAGAATACTTTGATTGTTTAGTAGGGGTGACAACTCTAGGTCACAGGGACATTTAAGAAGGACATGACATAGAGATAGAGTTTGGGGTGGTGGGATCCCTTGACAATGGCATCTTTGGTTTTTCTAACCAATGCTGACGGCTAACAGATCCCTCTGCGGTGGTAGGCTTCGTAAAAGGCTGCCTGGATGCTACCACCCTCCTGCTGGAGTCCAGTGCCAAACAGTTTTTCTGTGTTACACTGGTGTGTGGGCGAAGAACCAGTGCCACTTTCTGGGTAAGCTCGCTCCATCTTAGGCTTCTCCTTAACCTTAGAGTTAATTATATAGTCAAGAGCAAGCCCATTGTTTATAAAAAAAGATAAAGTATTAGAAATGAAAACGTGAGTTAGAGCACGTATAGTTAATAATCTAAGTCTCCGCCAAATCTAGTTGGAAAAGGGTGCACTAAGGCGTTTAAACATTGCATTAGTAAAATTAATATATAATGAAAACAACCAGTGACTGAAAAATGTCCTTACCAAACCTAATGAGCCTTCACTGAACATTTAGCTGATTTTGAAGTTTAAGTTTAAGTGAACGTTAGGCTGAATTTACATTCAGTTAGTATGACACACATGACATTAGATGCTATCTCTTCTCAACATAAATTAAAATGTATCACCAAAATGTATGTACGCGCATCACTTCCGACCGACTGCACCAAATTGGATAATTCTTTTTGTAACGGTCAGGAAAAGGTTCTCATGAAAGAAAATGTTTGATAATTGTATGAAAAATACTGTTTTAGACTTTTTTTATATATTCAATGGGCTTGCTCTTGACTATATACTTAACTATGCGGTTAAGAAGAAGCCTAAGATGGAGCGAGCTTACCCAGAAAGTGGCACTGGTTCTCCCACACACCAGCGGAACACAGAAGAACTGTTTGGCGCTGGACTCCGACAGGAGGATGGTAGGATCCAGGCGGCCCATTACGAAGCTGTTAGCCGTAATCATTGATTAGAAAACCAAAGATGCTGTTGCCCAGGGTGGACAACTAGGAGGTAGATCCCACTACCCCAAACATAAGTAGTGTGTAAAGAGTAAAAATGGTCATGAACAGACCTTCTGGTTACATCATCTTCTATGATAAGCCCGAGCAAAACCGTGGCGGACAGCTAGTATTTTAACATTTAAACCACTAAACAAGTAATCTCAACATTTTTAAACTTAAACACTTAGTTGGAATGATTTTTTTGTACGGAACTTCGTATCTAGGTTTTATGTTATATTGCTGGCTACTTATTTTATATATTTAAAATTCAGAGGTTTCAACGAACAGCATAATAAAAACGCAACGCTTAGGTGATAATCAAATTCACATAGCGTACTTCAAACCTAAATAATGCTTTAATCTTGGTATAACTCAACATACACCTTAAATGTTAGTAACAACGTTCCCTTCGGCTTGAGTAAGTGAAAGGCGGCCGATTGATATCAAGTTTCTCGCAATGCGAGTCTTGATTCAAGTCATTAAATACTCGCCTAAGACTGGGTATAGAAATTATTGTTTGTGTTCCAAGTGATTGTATCTAAAATATCTGCAGCCCAGATATAATCTACGGACAGACATTTCGTTTCTTAAGGTACCTATTTAGTAATACTTGTGTAACTCCGCTTTGTTTGCTGTAGATAGTATTCCATTTACATGTCCAAATTAAGCAGTGCATTCGCCAATGAAATTAGTGGACTTGGCGGGGAAATGGACTCTCCCAAATCCTCTATATAGGAATATAAACAAGGATCAAATTGTCGCTTCAAATTCCTTAATACCTTAAATTGTCTAATTCTTAAAGTTTTCTTATTACTGTCCTTTCGGCTATTAATTTTCGGCGGTCTGACTGCCAGTTGTCTGAAAACATCAGATCGTGATGATGGGCTTACCTTATAAATATCAAACAAAATAATTTATTGTGTGTAGCTTATATTAATCACGCTAAAAAGTGCTTAAACATGTCGCTAAATAAGATTTAACAAGTTTTTGAGCGACCATCAACAATCTTATACTTAAAAAGTTTTAGGAGTATGAAAGTTACTCGTACTAACAAATTCAGTTCAAGTTTAATCAGGTAAAGTCGTTTTACGTAAAACTGTAAACTGTAATTTACGAACGATCCCAAATTATGGAACAACAAACGCAAGTCAGCATTTGCAAAGTGCAACTACAGAAACTATACGTGGATCAACACCTTGCCGGTTTAAGAAATTTAGTGACAATAACTTATTGGGCCAACTGCATAAACAGTGTTAGTTTAACTATAATGACCAATAAATACCTTATGAAGTTTGAATCTGTACCTACGAGTATTGTTTATTCTTTTTGCGAGCAAGATATCGATAAACTATGGAAAATGTCATCACTGTTATGAAAAAGGATCGCGATGGGATCGTGACTGCAAACTTCAGAAAATGTAAAACGCACAGTCCTGAAAAAAATTAACCAAATAATTGTTAGAGAGATAGGTTGAAGAACACGCAATGCAAGAGTTAATTAATTAATTTATTAAGAATTCATACAGCGATACAGTGTGATAAAGTTGGACAATTAAGAAACAATCAATTATGGCCAATTACAGAATTCCTTGAAATCACAAGATTGTTTATAAATTTATACATAAAAAGATATTATGTGCAAAGAGAAAACACTAGAAAGACTAGTAAGATAACAATAATTAATGACGAAAATAATAATGTGCCTGTTTTATTATATTGATTTAGAACTTTTGATGTGTGTGTGTATGTGTGTGTGTGTGTTTGAGTGTGTCAGTGCGTGTGTGTGTGTTTTGTGTGTTGCGGTTGCGGGCTCCGAGAACGGTGCTTAGAAGTAATAAATCCTAATGCGCTATCTAACTCTAACTATCAATTCTTCCTCGTACAAATACTTATTAATGACACAAGTTTCAGTGAGAACGAGCATGATTCAATCCACACTTCGGCATTCCCCAAGATTCAGCCTCAGCTCAAAATTACAAAATAGTTAACTGCGTAACAGGATATATTAAATAATTGGGGTGGTGGGATCTACCTCCTAGTGGTCCACTCTGGGCAACTGCATAACTAGTGATGACGGCTAACAGATCCCTCTGCGTTGGTAGGCTTCGTAAGAGGTTGCCTGGATGCTACCACCCGCACCCTCCTGCCGGAGTCCAGCGCCAAACAGTTTTTCTGTGTTCCGCTGGTGTCTGGGAGAACACGTACCTTTGGCTCGGGCTCCATCTTAGGCTTCTTCTTAACCGTATTAAGTATATAGTCAAGAGCAAGCACATTATTTATAAAAAAAACCGGATAAACATAATAAGTATGGTCCAAACTATTAGTACAATCAATGGTCTAAGTATGTCTGTCTGTCTGTCCACTTTTTACCTCCTCACGTTTCGATAGAAATCAGTGGCAAGTTTAAACCCGCATTTTTTCTTTTCAAAAATTTCAATTGCACGTGGTTCGTTTCTTAAGTCAAAGATTAGGTACGAAAGGTTGATGGAGGTTTTTGGGTTGCTTTTGGTTCTCGAACTAAAGTTAGCCTTAAATTCAATAGTATCCTATCATATCTTCCCCAAAATAATCAACAGTTTCAACAGGCCAATTAAACAAGCAAATAAAATAATAAGACATAATTTAAGTACTCGTATATATTAAAAAAACAGTCTATTTGGTGTACCTGCTTACGCGTAAAAGGTAATTCCATGTTTCTTTTTATGGTTACTTGAGTGGTTGGTGCACTAAATAAATAATGTAATAAGGAATTTCCTGTGCATAGATTATTTAAAGCATTTTTAACGATTTTTTGCACTGAAGCACTCACAATAATTAATGGAGCTACAGACCGGTAGCTGCCCTGTTAAGGACTGAAACAAAGTATGACACTTTGGCTCACTCTTACAACAGAACGCAGATCTATACCTTTCTTTTTGGAACGAAATTCCTTATCGCGCGTTGCGAAAGGGGGCTAGACGGAAAAAATTGTAACGACACTTTTTGAACGACACTTTTTGCTAGTTGTAAGTCGTGCGGCGTGCGCGTGTTTCTCTGTCTGAGAGAGAGAAAGAGAGAACGAGAGGGAGATAGATGGAGAGGGAGATGGAGAGGGAGAGGGAGAGAGAGAGAAGGAGAGGGAGAGAAAGAGAGGGAGGGGTGGGAGAGGGAGGGAGATAGAGAGGTAAAAGAGAGGGAGGGGGAGGGAGAAATAGAGGGAGAGGGAGAAAGAGAGGGAGAGGGAGAGGGAGAATTAAAAATAAATTTAAAATAATATAAAATTTTATTACATTTCCTTCACTAAAAATGAACTTCGTTCCATCCGGATGTCCCTTGACACCTCTCAAGTTTTTTTTAATACAAGAGGTCTGACTTGTTTCTTCATGCATGACTACAAGTACCTACTCATTGTTGCTTTTTTAACTTCGCCTAACGCTAACCAAACATTTCATTCAGACATATTTTTCATCGTGCTTTCATCTTCTTTATTTCATACATATATCGATATAGGTACTTTGCTCTCTTAGTAATGTAGCTACTATTTATAAAGTTATTAACAAGCTTTAAACCGTCTCAGCCGCTGTCTTTGTCTTCATCAGTTGACCTCTGACCCAGTTCCTGAATCTTCGCTATATTGTTGAGTGACACACTTCAGACGAAACAAAAGATTTTGTAATAGCATAAAATAATGTATAAGGCAGGGTGACATTACCAAGTTACAGTGAAAGTACCTATAGTAAGGAACGTGGTAGTACAAATTAGTGTTGTAACAAGTCATAACATTAAACATTTCCTTCAATAGACGTGGTCCTTTCATTAAAATTAAAAAAGTTATTGTTAATTTTGTTCAAAGCCGTTAAGCGCAATTATCGTAAAATAAAGTAACGTTAAGATATGATTACCGCATGCTAATTGTTAATGGATACATTTGGATGTAGCCAGGTATTTAAATGCAACTTTCAAGACATAATAAAATTTCGAGACGTTAGTACGTACCTAAATATTAGAAGAAGCAAAACTTATTGGACACCTTACTGTGCTTTTCAAATCTTCAGTGGAAGAAGATAACAATTAGAAAAACGTGCGAAGTCCGTGGAGTTAATTGATACGGGGTTTATACCATGTACCTTAGTTTTTATAAGTTTTCGATATTTCGGCACTGTTGCAAGCGTCATGATCACGGAACAACTCATAAAAACTAAGGTACATGGTTTAAACCCCGTATCAATTAACTCTAGTGATAGTGAACATGGAAGTTTAAATAAGTGCGATCCCGCCACACTAAAAAGTTAAATCCGAAAAAGCTTCGCAATAAGGAACTGATCCGTTCGCAAATGCGGATGAAGATGAGAGTATACTATAGTTTTGGTCACATAAAAAAATTAAGTGCACCAAAGAAAAAACCTTATATCATCGTATTTAAAAAAAATTGTATTTAATGCCATCTAGTGGCATATCCCTTCATTCCATCGTTCCAATTTTCCGTCGTCTCGTAAACTACAACTCTGTTTCCCTCACGGATTTAAATATTAACATGGATCGAGTACTTCTATATCTCATATTTTCAAATGTGCACTCTAAAACAATAGCGCTAAGATTACTTTTTCTCTGCCAAATGGAAAAGTAGGAAAACGAGCCAAGGAGATAACTAAAATAGTAGTGTGTCCTTGTTTAGCTAGTATGTTATGGAGAAGGATGTCCACGCTATAAGTAATTTATGATGATAAGTTTTTTTAATTTAAAAATGACCGGGTTTTATATCACTGCCTAAAATTGCATATTTTGATGGTTCGTGTTTAATAATGATTTCTTATTAATTAATCCTCAAAATGTGTGATATTATTGTGTAGTATAATAATTATTTATGATCCAAACATGAATTTAAATACTAATTAAAAATCCTTAGTTTAAGCCACTGCTGGGACTTGAACCTCATAGTGTGAGTCAGGCATTTTTCCAATTGGGATACCACGGCTCATAAATTATTAAATAAAAATATTAAGTTAGATTTTACTAGATTGTGTATTTTATTGCTGTAGAGGATGCCTAAGGATGAATCTGTTGCTGGAAAGTGGAAAGAAAACTGGCAAAAAAGTATTTGTTACCCACCAATGACAACAAAATTTTTAAAAAAAATATCTATTTTATCCTCGCTTAAATGATATTCCTCATAATCCAGTACAATCTCTCACTGCTGAATCAAGACACAAACTAATTAAAAGTATCTCAAACAGATAATTAAGGTAAAGATTAAAAACTTACGCCAACAAAGATACTCTTAAAATGACGGGAAAAAACTGACGATGTGACAACGGCTGCATACAATAATTTTATTCAATAGGTAATGTTTAAATTTCTAATAAATTTTTTGTCATTAATTTCTTGTTTTATTTCCTTTGCTCCGATTCGGTCCTAAACGAGTCTACTACCACTACAACTTAACGATCCACTGTAACTCTCCTATTCCACAATAGTAAAGAACATACCTAATTAAATAAAATCCGTTTTAGATAGTTTTTTATACAATAAGTATTTATCAATCCAGTAAGGCTATCCGAGGAGATAATATTTTATGGACACCGTATTAGAAAAAGAGGCACTTCTACTTTCGAACCTCTCTCTCGGCTCGTTTTTTTTAGATACTGCGCAGTCCAGCTTATGTGTAGGTTCATGGTTTCCCTTCCCAATCTCCACAGTTTTGTTTTCAAAAAAAAAATAAAGCCATCGGCAGAAAGCAGGTAAGCAGAATAGAGTAAATATTTTCAGCCGTATGGAATCCAAAACCGTATGACTATTAATATAAAAAAATCTTCTGTCATACAGAATACTGCCAAGGAGTTTCGCGCGGGAAACGAGAAGAAAAAGATGGACTTTTTTACGTAATTTGTGTCGTGAAATCTTTAATCAAAGCGTGAAATTATCCTAAGTGGCATTTATTGTGATAAAGTCGTGGCATTGTTATAATAATGTGTCAGTGAGTAAGATAAATCAAATAAAAGTGTGAAACAAGGAAAGGCGCTATTTGACTCGGGTCCAAGTTCTCGCGTAAAACTCCTGTGATCATTGAAATGTATAAACCACCCATACAGTTCTATGAGTTAGGTAAGTTTGAGGTTAGTTAAGGTTAAGTTATTATGTGTAAGTAAGTATTTATGATATTTTAGGTATTTATTAAACATTTTGAATTCCTACTAAAGACATGGCAGCATGGTCTTAGACCTTAGCCGGTTCCGAAAGACACTTAATAACTAAAAAAGTCTATTTACTTTTTTTTATTGATGTAGTTGTTGTTGTTTTCTTCACCCATTCTGGGTAGGCAAAGGGAACTATGCCCATACAGCCAATTCTTTAGTAATATTTTCTTTATTTTTGCATTAAAACGTTGATGTTAGACGTTTTAATGCTTCGATGGAGTTTTTGGGGACAGTCGAAAGATTGAAGGAATGTAGAGAAGTCCCCAAGAAAGAGGTGAACTGTTCGCGATCCCGCGCAAAATTCACGGCCCACTTTTGTTGGTTACGACCCATACACCATGTTATTTCACCGAACTGTATATTGTTCACTCGCACGACACTTTGTTTCGCAAAATAACACCACTTTTACGACCCAAAAATCACTATAAACAATAAAAATTCGATTAAATAAACGGACTCCAAACGTATCTCACGAACTCCCGCCAAAAAAAAAAAAAACCTTTTTTTTTTATTGACTTGACTGACATTGACAAATCAGTTTAACCATAGGGAAAGGTTTGACGCAACTAACAACAAAAAAATTGTATGAAGTTTGCGCGGCAAATAATGGCGGATACTAGCATCTCACTCACTCGATGCAGTTTCTCTTACTTTCATTCAATAGTCCGTCCTGTTGGCCATATTGTTGTTCTGTTTCTTGTACGAGTTACTTTTTGTTACAATTTTTATTTGATTTTCGCTTATTTAATTGCCTTGGTGACAAAATTAAAGTTAAGTAAGGTACAAGTGATCCAATGAATTTAGTGAGTAGGTACAGTTTATGAAAATGACAGGAAGAAATCGGTTTTAACATGTGAAATTTGTGGAGATCGAGCCAGTCGTATAAATTGCAAAAAAAGGAAGTTTAGGGCGAAATTTCCTTTGGATGAGACCCGGTAAGCATGTAATCAAATATTTTTAATCATATAATTCTCATTTTGCAAACCAAATTGGTATTTTATTTACATTTTGTGGTGTACTAGTGATGTGGTAAGATAAATATCGACACTATGAGTTCTTTAATTACCAGTGTCTAGGGTATTAGTACACCAATATAATTATGAACACCAAACTAGTTTCGTAAAAGTTAACATTTTACTGAAAATGTTAAATAATGGCAAGATTGGTGAAATCAAATTTAGAAAACAAGTTAAAGATAATGTACAAGGGTTAGCTTATTTCATTCTGGAAGGGTAGTCAGGGTATTTCCAAATAATAAAACAATCAACTAATATATATTGTTTTTATTTTAGAATTAGAAAAAAAATAAATTTGTATTAATTTCAAAATATTTTTCAGATGCAGGCAGTGGTTAAGGTTGTGGACAAAGAAGATTAAGTATATGTTCCTATACAAAAAAATATGTATGTAGTAATCACTTTGAGAACAGAGCTTTCAATCGAAGATCGTCTGCTGAATTTATTACTAGTTCGCCTTATTCATCCTTTAATCCGAAATGAATGCCATCGCATCAATACTTCTTTATCAAAAGCTGAGGAAACTGCTGATTTCATGAAAAAGGCACAGTAACAGGGGATCGCAAAATCATAAAATAAAATAGTTGTAATAAAAAAAGTTTTGTATTAATCTTGTGTTATTTATTTAACATTCCACTATACTTACAACATTGGGCTCGTAAAATAATAATTGAACTCGATAAAACGATTTGTATCACATATATTTTGTCGATATCGATAAAATATTTAGCCGCACCGAATGGTACCACACTATAAGTGTGTTATGTTGGTAGTGCTGTATTATTTGACGTCTCTTTGACATTACGTTTTTTAAGTTGGTAATTGAATGCCATGCAAATGGAGTCAAAGGCTTTGTATAGGAAGGAGTCCCGTCTCTGAAACTAGTTATATACTTACATACTCTTTGTTTGTTGACAAATGACAGACAGACACAGGACACTTCACTTTCATCATTTCGTTATTGAAATGATTTTTTCAGATGTGCTGCTGTTTGTGTTCTTATAACAATACTTTTGTAAATAAATGAACGGCAGTCATGAGTGCCGAATCTCAAACAGTAGTTCGTGTACCTAAGGATTGCCTTGGTTGTCGACTGGTTGGTGCTGCCGGGCTAATCGGCATTGGAGGTTACTTGGCGAACATGGCATGGAAAAACAAAACATTACCTGGAAGACTTGCAATATCAACATTATCTTTTTGTAGGTAACACTGTTCTTCACTAGGGGTCATCCAAAAATTACGTCACAAGATTTTTGAGATTTTCAGACCCCCCCTCCCCCCTTGTCACGCATTTTTACGAAAATTCCCATACTATTTTTCCCGATGTCACCAAAAGTAAGACCTTCCCTTAATGTGTGATGTAATTTGTGGACAGCCCCCTAGATAATTAATATTTTAAAGGGCTTTAAGAAGCTATGATATTTTTAAGAACTTTAATTAACCCTTTGACGATCGTGTATTCCAGACACAATTAAAATCGTACCAACCAGTTGTCTCAAAGCGTTAACACATCATCTTGGTCGAATCATATAATTACTTTTTGGTTCAGCCTTGGTCGAATTCATCAATCAACAAGTCCCAAATGACAAAGTTACCCTGCCGTAAGTTTGGCTTGGCAAATACAATTTTTCTGGGACAGATATCTGATAATCTGTTAGGTGTCAGAAATACTTATGTAATATTTATTATAGTAACAGCTGATCCGGCAAACGTTTTGCTTTGTATAGTATGGGTTGGAGGGAGAAGAGTGAATATTTTATTGATGAATTTCATAATTTTAATGCTTATTGTCTTATTCCGGACGAAGACAAAACCAAAAACACATTTATCATATAAGTTGGTCCAGTTTTTGAGTTCTAAATGGTGTAATTAACACAACTTTGTTTTAGGTGTAATGTCTTTAATTTACTAAAAAAACTAAAAAAAAAATATTAAAAAGTATGTGTTCCTAAAATCTAATAACATTTTTATATTATTGTAGTAAATTTTTTTCTGGGTAGAATAACAGTTGTAATTAGTGTCAGTATATTATATTTAATTTTGTAAAAGTTTATCATGTACAGACAATGACAGGTCAACCTACCCAAAAAGTTAAAGGTCATTGAATTGATTTTCAACTTTAAATCCAACAAGTAGAGATCAATATCAATGACGTTTTGTGGTAGGTTGAAGTGCTGTTGTCTGTACTTCTACCTAAGCACTTAACTTTACAGTTATTACTAAAATTTGTAAAATATAGGTACCTTATTTTTTGTTTCAGCTTTTATCAGTCTCGGGGTGGCCAGATATAAACAGACGTTCCCTTTCCACAAACGAGAAATGGATTCCTAATGTTGTAATTCATTTTTGTTTAAAAGGCGCTTTGTATTATAGTGTAAATAAATTTTAATAGTCTAGTTTACTTTTTTACAGTGTTTAGTTAGTTGCCTAATTTGGACTACATTTCACAAATAACAGTTTGGATAATGTTATAATTCAATCTTCTTATATTAATTCAGCCTTTCCTACTCTAGTCTAAATAATTCAAAAAATCTATTTTCGATTCACATTTGTGATTTATAGTTTCAAAAAGTTTTCAAACATGGTACTATAATTTTAGTCATCTTAACATAAATATTAATGCCATCTACCTACAAGCATACATAGTCTATGTTGTTCTATTCATTTCTAGTCTGCTATTCATTTCTATAATGATGATAACTCTTAAACTATGGGAACCATACATTTATTTTTTATTTATAGTACCTACCCAAATCAGTTCGATGGTTCTACCATTCGAATGGTCAGCTTGATTGATTAATTAATGTGCACCTAATTCGCTTTTATTACATTGGCGAGGATAGTAAAAATTGTTTCATCTGTGAGTGGAGACTGCATTGTACCAAATTGTACGTTTCGACATTTTTTTACCGTTTTAGCGCCATCTGTTACAAACTTATACAATCAACTTCTACTGTTTTCCATGTAGTTATCATACAACAGTCTGAAGTTACAATGATTTACTATTCGTAACAAAGAGAGCGCATAACAGGTGTTCAATTTTATAATTGCATTTTATTTTTGTTTTTAATAGGCAAGCGCGTAGACGATTGCAGTTGGGCAGGGGGAACAGAGAAATCTGACAATCACTTTTGGCAGTTCGGCAGAACCATTTAAGAACCTAGTAAGGACATGTTTTCAAATTTTCGTTTTTTATCGCAAATATTCATAAAATTGGAGTACCCACCGGAAACAAAGACAGAAAACTATTAAATAACTAAAATACGTGCAACTCAAAACCCAGTAACATTTCATCGCTCAGTGCGTACCTACTAGTATCTAGTACTATAGTATCTGGTAACAATATACAATCAATAACCATGGGCTATTTGACGAAAGGTCATACTCATATGTCCGCTGAATCAGTTAGTTTAAGCAAATATTGAACTCAAGATGAGGAGGCAAAAGAACATGTAGGTATGAGTTCCAAGATTTTAAAGATGTTGTCATGGCGTCTAGGTCAAATTTAAGAGTTCTGATACAAGAATAAGCCTGGCAAAAGAAAACAAGAATACCTCCCCCAAATGAGCCCTTAAAAGAATTTGATTTGAATTCAGTAGTCAGGTCAAGTTTGTAGCAGGTTCAAGAAACCTAGGTACCTACCTACTTTACAAAACTACGGATGTTTGTTGTTTAGTATAAAACTTGTAATATATTCGGGCATAGCTAAGAATATTAAATTGAACACATTATAATTAATTTACTTGCATGATATCTTAATTCATAATAATTTATTTCTGTAGCCCGTTCCATGGTGTCTCTTCACTGTCAATTGACATAATTTACCCATCATTTTTGTAGATTTGATTCTCTAATCCCTGAGCTGGATTTCTTGATGAAAAGATTCAACGTCTGTAATGTGCTTAAGTTGATTCCGGATCCACGAGATGTGTCAACGCAAAAAAAAGGATGAGATTAATAAAAAACTCATACCTTTGATGCCCGAATCAAGAAGTCATTTCTGGTATATATCTACCTTCCAATGACGAACCATTACATCTTTTGTGATACTAGCAACCTACTGCTACTTCTACTCCTCTTCTTCTTCCACCTGGCTTAATCCCGGCTAATTCCAGGGTCCGCCTTCCGATTGAGCTTTCTCCACTTTGCCCGATCTTCAATATCCTTTTTAGTCAGGCCATAGGCTCTTATGTCGGAGTTGATGACGTCCAGCCAGCGCTTGCAAGGCCGAACACGGGACCTAGTCCCAAGTAGAGCCATATTCACGCATCTCCGACCAACGTACTTCATAGGGCGGCGCATGATGTGGCGATACCATTGCAGACGACACTCTTTCAATTTTTCCCCCACGTCACGGAAGTCTACCTCTGGATGAGTTGCGTATGCGGTCGTATCGTATTACGCCGCTCATCCACCTCAGCATCTTTATCTCCATGACGCGAAGCTCCTGAGTGTGTCTGCTTAGTGCTTCTACTGCCCAGGAATTATTTATTTATTAATTACTGGACATCAAATAATTATTTATTGAAATTCAATTCAAATCATTTTATAATAGGTACAGAAGTTTACTTTAACATAAAAAACTACAATATTTACATCTTATTAATAAAAATAACGTGAAAAAAGAAACACATACTTACCTATGGATAAAAAGGAAAAATTAATGATGTTTCCTTTACTCTTACTATGTTTTAAATAGTTTTTGAGCTTTAGTTTGATCCTTATCAACCATTATCAAACATAGGAAGTACTCATACTAGGTTTTAAGCTGGTTTTTACGAGGTACAAAATTTCAAATGACCATTTGAGTGTTAGTAGGGTCCACAAAACTTGCTATTTAAGAGATAATTCATTTATTTATTCTATAAAATATAGTTCAGTTATCTAGCCTCAAGATAAACGTCAAAAAGTTTTGAAAATTTTGAGTATACCAGTAGGGTGAACGAAAATGTGTTTTTTCGTTTTCCAGTAAAATTTTCTCCACTGCACATACTAGGTTCTTAAATGGTTCAGCCGAGTTGATACCTACTCTTAGGGCCCTCGGCCACGGCGACTTTTTGTAGCGCTTCTGAAACGCGCGACAGAATCGCTACTAACGCGCGTGTCGCATCTGCAACGCACTACAGAAATGATGCCAACGCGCTACAGCATCGCGACTGTATCGGTGTGGACGCGCGACCGTGTCGGACGGCATCGGGGAGAGAACGGGGCGAGGAACTGAAGCGCGTTTGCATCGCGACAGTATCGCGTTTGCATCACGACTGAATCGTGTTTATGTGGGCGAGGGCACATAGCTAGCGACCGCATTGCGACTGTATCGATGCGAACGCGCGACAGAATCGCTACAAAAAGTCGCCGTGGGAGAGGGCCTTAATAGTCTAACGAAGTCACGACACCCATAGGACGAAGAGAGATGGCGCTATACTTACCATTTTTAATCAGCAACGCACAGTTGCTATAGAAGTTCTTTTTAAAAAAAAGTATGTGTCATAGTAAGTTAGGTTGGGTTGCCGGCATTTTTTTAGAATGCCTTAAGGAAAAAATAGGAAAATTATGATTCGATTTATTTGCCTTACCTACACCC
This sequence comes from Anania crocealis, assembly GCA_949315895.1. NCBI lineage: Eukaryota > Metazoa > Arthropoda > Insecta > Lepidoptera > Crambidae > Anania > Anania crocealis. The sequence goes on along the minus strand of OX438884.1, from coordinate 18,093,851 downwards.
TGCTATAAGTACTTATAATAGTAAGTAGTTAGAGTTTGGAGTATATTAATTATTACTGTACAGGATGAAATTTTAATCACCTTCCAAATTTTAATTCAACATTTAGGTAGGTACGAGACAAAAAATTTTAACATTTTTACTTCATAAATAGGCTCTAAATACGATACTCAACGCCCATCAAAAAATCTGGAAGGTAATGAAAAAGTCACCTGTATAAAACAAGAACAATTACACATAATAAAACATTTCAAACTACTCGTAATATTTAAAGCTACAACTTTTTGGACCTACTTTAATATTTAATTTTAAAATGCAACGCTACGCTATGCCATCGGCACTTAAAGTAAATTGAAAGTAGGTCCAGACCAGTCGTTAAAAAAATATTTTAGTCGGGACTCGAACCCACAAAAGTTCTTTCATCTAAAACGATTGCAAAAATATTTCTTTCAGATGTTGGAAGTTAGGTACAAACTTAATTACCAAGAAATTGATGAAACTTTGCTGGCTTACGGCGTAAAATCTTAAATACTTAGCCGTGGACCCTAAAAATGTCCTGGTACCTTTATAATGGTTTGAGCAGTACCATAGGGAAAGAAATATATCTTTCCCTATGGCAGTACCTAAGGGCAGCGAAAGGTTGTGGATCGTCGAAAGTCCTACCATAAGCAGTCGCATTTTTATTCAATTGTATTTAAGTACCATAGCAAAATTAAAAATACAATTAAAACTAATAATCGGATGAATTTTATTTTTTTGCAGTCCCGCACATGGCATATTGTTTGGAAGCAATGGTAATAATTATATTTTAAAACCTTACTGTATCTGAATATAATTTAAAAAAAAAACACGCAGCATCCTGTCGTAAATATTTTGCTATTGTCGCCTTGGTGTTACTGATATAATTATAGCTCCTCCCGCGTCGACATCTCACGAATAATAATGTTAAGGCTTCCATTTTGATCAATAACATCGTAAATGTCCATGCTGCTTTGATAAGGAAGGCTACCTGTCGTTTACATAGTAACTTTGTTTAACATTTTATCATTTGTCTAATGCTGATGACCATCATCATCATCATTATGTTCAACCCTAGTCAGTCCACTGTCATCCGCTATCAGCAGTTTTGTGTGTTTGTGTACCAACGCTTTTCCTATAGGAGCCAAGTTAAGGTTTTCCAAGTCGTGAACATAGTTTAAAAGTAGTTAGACCGAGATGATACTAATATCTCAACCAAACGGATTTTGTACGCAGATGCCAATATTTTAGTGTTAATTAATGTATCTATTAGACTTATACGTTTATCTTATTTTCTCGATTTGCTATGTACCTAAGAAAAAAACGAATAAGTTGTATATTTAGCTAAATCAGTCTGTTTGTTAAAAAAATTACATTTAGGCTATTTTATAATTGATTTTTTTTCTGCCTGCGTAGGTACCGCAAAGGTATTGATATTGTTTATATTTTGACTAAATTTACATATTGACCATGCAAATTAAGTTTGCAGTAAGTTGTTCAGTTCATGAATAATTAATAACAGCCACTGCGAATCACGAACAAATTCTTTTGGCGTTTGAGATAGGACCGCGTTAGGGATTCTGTTTGCGCACCTAACCAATATATAAACAAATTCACCCCATTATTTAGCATTAACGAAATTATAAAGCAGCTATTTTTACAACTGAAGCCAGTATTAAATATCGGTACGTTGTAGGAACATTTTATTTCTTTACTTCAGATACTTCAATTGCATTTAAATATTAGGGGTTAAAGTATGAAATTGCCGTTTTGTATGGACAAAATCGAGAAAAGTCATTTTTCCATACTAACAATTTTTTTGTTTTTTTAAAAACGCCTGAACCGTTTTCGATGCAATTAAAGGTGAAAGCTAGATGGTTAAAAAGCATTATAGTATTTAAATTTCTGAAAATCAAAGTATATAATACAAATATACTTAATTGAAGCAAGAAGGTCAGCTGACACATTGTAAGGGGTCTTTTCAACGACTTCCTTTAAAGTAATAGGCGCTAGTATTGCATTTTTTTTTTTAGTTAAAAGTTACTTTATTTAGTTTTTGATACAATACAAAAAGAATTACGCAAAAATATGACTATACTTAAGAGCTATAAACAAAATAAAAAGTGGGAAAATAATCGGCAATTTCATACTTTAACCCCTATTATACAATCAGAACCCTTTATGAGATACCTTTATTTCTATTCGAATTCAATGGTAATTCAATCCGATTTCTCATACGTAAAACATTTACAAACTTACACAACACCAAAGTCCTTCAAGACTTAGTTTTCATTCAAAATGATGCGTTTGTGATATTGCTTAAACAAAAAAGTTATTTTAGTACAAACAATTATAGACTAATTGTTGATTTGTTGTTAAATAAATGTGTCCAATTTCGACATCAGCGTCATCTTCATCAAATTCAAGGTCTTTGTTCTTGTTGGTGAAGTATTTTTCCATTCTTCTCAGTTCTCCGCCATTCTCTTGAACTCCTGATACGACACGACATTTACTTTTCATTTATTTGTTGCGTAGTTATAGGTTTTTATTAGTCTTCCTCGCTTCTTTCTTACTTCTTTCTATTCTTCTCTTTATTAGGTACCTACCTAGACATAGTTTTGATGAAGTATTCGTGGCGGATCAGGTGTCCCAACCAACATTCGCCCAAACATAATGTTTTTTTTAATTAGTTTTCTCTTCTCATGTTCACCATGTTCAAGACTTCATCTTCCACATTAGCAACATTTCTTATAACACCAGTCCGCATTGGAAGAATGTTGCATAGCTGGAGTGCGAGGAAGAAATTTTCGCAATGATTTTCAACCTGTTAAAGTACAAATGTCTGACGATATTTGAATCATCAGACATCACAGGTTAAATAGTAAAAATTAATTCGCTTCACTACGTATGACGTCAATAGAAAATAAAAAAAGAACCTCGTGCCCGCTCCAATGAATAGATAGTTAGTTACGAATAAAGAATTTCCTCAGCAAACAAAAGGCCTGAATATAAGGTGATAATGCTATTATGTTGCGACTTATTTTCGGGCACAAGAAGGCGGACAAGAGCGTTATTGTGCGCCCTTCCTACTCTCAAGCCCACGTAACCAGGCCTTCAGCCACTCACAGCTACCGTTACTAGCTGGAGGTCGCCATATAGGTACCTACTTACTACTCCGGGGATACAAGCCTGTCGCGTCGCCGAGATAACAATAGATCTTCTATTGTGACTAGCATTTTGTTCCGGAATTTGATGGAATTGTCAGTACATAAACCATAGCATTTTACCACGCTTTTATTAGCTTGGGTTGTATCTATGTATGTATGTATGTATGTAATGGAATCTTTGAGCTTAATTTTCACCGATTTCCAGAAGTTTGATTAATTTGAAACTTTGCACACGTATCAAGGGCCGATGACAATGCAATAATTTAATAACAGTTTTCCCAGTTTTCCTCTGTAAGAGGGAGTAAAAGAGATAGAGCTAGCGCGCGATCTGTATCGATTATGTTTCCTGCATATGTTTGGACTTACAGTCGGTAAAGAAGGAATCAAATCTTAAAAACTAAACTAAAAAGTAAAAAATAAATTATAGTTTAAAAAACTAAAAAACCACGCTTTTAAAACAGATTGAACTAAAAAATTAAAAATAAAACTGTAGTAATCAATTGAAAAATTCATATTATTGTACAAAAAGCGTGGGGGGCTTGATTTAGATTGTTGTAAATATTTTATCAATAATTTACTATATCTGTGGATATCATAACAAGCACCCCACGCTTTTTGTACAATAATATGAATTTTTCAATTGATTACTACAGTTTTATTTTTAATTTTTTAGTTCAATCTGTTTTAAAAGCGTGTTTTTTTAGTTTTTTAAACTATAATTTTGTCGTTTGAATGAGTGTACAGTTATCATCTTCATAAATAGCCTATATCAGTCCAATGCTGGACACGGGCCTCTCCTAAAAAAGGATCATGCCATATTAGCCACGCTTGGCAGGTGATTTGGCTATCGTAGTTTGGCCAATAGTAGTGAAAAAGGTTGAAAGATTAAATGTTTAGAGCTTCTATAGTAATATAATGAAAGTACTTAATGAGAGGATAAGTATATTTCTTTATAAACAGTGCAATTTTTTGGCGATAATTTCGTGAAAGTTCAAGGGTTGAGTACTTATTATAGTTGTTAGAAACTATGATATTCATATTCATTTATTTATTCACTCATAACATAATTAGAATGGCTACAAACATTTAGGTAGGTACAAGAGATGGGAAAAGTAATTACATTATGACCTCAACGAGGTATTCGTGAATTATTATCAAATAAAATAAATGTCAACTAAGTAATTAAATCACATTAATATTACAATCAAATTAAAAATCATGTAAGTACAAAGTAAGTCACTATTATGGTATTATGGTAATTAAAACACAGATTAATGAACTAACGTTACCTAAACTTAGGTCAAGCTAACATAAAATGACAAATTTTCCCAGTCATTTGCACTTAACACTTTATTGACAATGTATAAAAAGAAAAAAAACAATAATATATCATTATGGAAAATTATGATAAATTGAAATTTTTGCAGAAACATTTGTTTTTATTAGCCTGTCTCTGCAGACGTTTTGCAATGAAGGCGTCTATTAAACTATCTCTGCAATTATATTACAAAGTATCTCTATTAACTAATTTGTTACTACTATGACACTTTAGATTCTCTCCTAACTTTCCTAAATAAACCGAATAATTTTAGGTTTTTAGGTAATGCTGTTAATAAACAAATTATAAATGTACTCATCCAACCACCTAGCCGCAAATAAGGCTTGTAACACCTACTAGACGACGTAAATAATTTGTATAAATAAATTATGAAACTTCAGTGAGTTGTAGGTGCGCGCGCCGCCACGCTGATGAAGGTTGCTAAATTTAATTTGAGACCACGTGAAATAAACCTCAGGCGACAGCCACTTAGTTTTCTTACATTAACAACAGTTTCTTTTAAGATCATAATCAAGTACTCATATGAAGGTGGGGTAGGACAACATTTTTATATTGTAATAATATTTATTCATATGTTTTAAATAAATAAATGTGGACAACATCACATACCTACATTGTTCTTATCCCAATGTGAATAACTTTTTAAAGCACTCGTATTTTGGAAATCATAAACAACGAGGTACCACAAATACCCAGACCCGAGAAAATGTAGAAAAACACTTTTTTCTACATTGACCCGTTCGGGAATCGAACCGGGGACCTCTGAGCAGGCGACACCTTGAAAACCGGTGTGCACGCCACTCTGCCACGGAGATCGTCTAATGTTTAAAGCTGGTCCACTAACAACTTCCTTCGTCATCAGCTCGCATAAAGTCTACCGCTGAATCGGTTCTAATGGCAGAGAGATAATGGTAGAATAATTATTTTGGACTCCACCTTCGGCTGTTGGGCTGGGGATTGCAATGTAGCACCATTAGTCACCCCTTACGACAACAAAAAGACGAGAAGGGGTGGTGTTGTTGTATTTTGAGCTAGCACCACACGGCACAATATAAATAATGTTGTAATATTGTATTTTTCTTTATTACTTATGATAGTTCAAATTGTGTGAGATTTATGTCTGAAATTCATCAATACCTACATAATTTCTTTCTTCTTTTTATATTGAAGTGCCAAGTGAGCTAGCGTAGTCTACTAATAAGGATAAGTAGACATATTTAGACCTACTTTTCATGGAAGGTACCTACTTATTTATTAACGAGCAAAATAAATGCGTCGGGAAAGTTAAGGGACCACAACCGCCGTAAATGAAATGAGTTCATAAAATATTTCTTTGATGGCGAATTTAAGCCGCGTCTGCTAATGAAGCATTTGAGTGAAAAAGACACATAAGTACAGACTACAGCACGTCAACCTACCACAAAACGTTAAATTATCTCAACTGATATTGATCTCTACTTGTAGGACTTAAAGTTGAAAATTGGGTAGGTTGACCTGCCTTTGTCTGTACATAGTTTAAGTACAAAATAAAGGTATTAACTCTCAGCCATTCTGAACTGTATTTTTATATCAAATGAACACACATCAGAAGGGTCTGGGGATCAAGTGCACTTTTTCACTATAAAAAATAGTCAGTTAATATGTAGGTAGGTATCAAATCCTGTCTTCCAGACTGGCTTCGTACGTTGTTGTTGTCTTAAACGTTGCAATTTTTGAAAATTGTGGGAAATTAACTTACGTTAATATCGCTAATGAAATGCCAAAAAAGTAAATTTGAGGGTTTTTACAATTTTTGCATTCAAGATTAAAAATATAGGTAAGTTATAGGTAGTAACTAACCACCGGAAAGCTCATGTAAACCACACTTTAAAAATCTTGCTCTTCTACCAATGCCATCTTTATTTTTATTGGGGTATGCAATTTTGTAATCAAACATAGGAATTTGCTTAGTAGGTAGGTCCTGTGATTTAAAAAACACAAGAGTAAGCAGATATCCCTATAGACTTATTCTAAAAGACAATCCCAAGTCATCAAAATATAATAAAAGTTGCCTAGCTATGAGCGTTAATATTTACAACCACATACCAAATGACATAAAAACCCACAGTCGCGGTATTTAGGAGGCATTTGTTCCGTTGACTCAATAATCGTAATTTTTATATCCTTAAAGATTTCTTTGACTTAAAAATAAATAAGAGATTTCTTTGACTACGTCTAAATATTTGCAATAAAGGGACATTTAACTTTAATGACGGCAATTCGATGATAATGAGATTTTGTATTTCTTATTATTATTTAATTTGGATCTATAATTTAACTTGACATTGTTTAACTTTTAGTAAGTATATTTTTATTGTGACATTTGCATGCTAATTTATATAGCCCAATATGTGTACCATATGTATACCATATTGAAGCAAATAAAGATTTATGATTATGATTTAACACGAATTAGGTACACAACCACTGCGACTTAGCATGCTTGAAATCATTTCATCAACATCAGTTTGAGCAATGGCCTCCCAAGTTCTTTCGAGCAATGAGCGGCATACATACTCTCATTATTAAGGTCTTCTTTAGAGCATATCTCAGTTGGTTTGAGATCTGGTGATTGGGCAGGACACGGCAGAATGTTAATACAAGCATCGGCAAGAGTAAGTCTTAAGACTTCTCCTTTCTTGTAAGGTCGTACAAACTCGAGTACAACTTATTATACCGGTCTTTACCAAAACGAGATTCTTCGGAAAAGCAAGCACAGTGCCAGTCTTTTTCCTCCTAATTTCTGTTTTTTGGGTGGCATTGTACACGGAACCCAAGATTGTTCCCACAGGTGGAACTCTCAGTTCGGGAAGGCACCTCAAATAAAATATTTCGGGTGGTTTGGTCAAGTGACCAAGTTTTGGGGTGGTGAGATCTACCTCCTAGTGGTCCACCCTGGGCAACGGCATCTTTGGTTTTCTAACCAATGATGATGGATAACAGATCCCTCTTCGGTGGTAGGCTTCATAAGAAGAATTTCGTATTTACCCACGATTGTAATATTCTCATGTACCTAAGTGACTGTATGGTTTTTAATGAGAAAATAAATATTCTTGAAACTGAAGAAGCTGCCTGGATGTTACCACCCTCCTGCCGAAGTGTGTTTGGGAGAACCAGTATCTACCTCTGGGTAGGCTCGCTCTATCTTAGGGTTCTTCTTAACCGTATAGTTAAGTATGTAGTCAAGAGCCAGACCATTATTTATAGTAAAAAAAAGCTCTAGGGAGCCCGAAGAGCTGCGGAGCCTCGTAGCTAACATTATCGCGGTTATAACTCGATTTCATCGAGCAGTGATTTGGATATACTACTGGTCCTGTCTTCTACTGATGATGATGCGAGGTCGTCCTCAGAGTGACATCTGCCACGTAGCTCATGATACGATAGCGTTTAGAGGCGGCTTAGGACTTTGTGTAATGCCAAGAGCGACAGCCACGGTATATAGCCTGTAGATAACCATCTTGACACTCCAAAGGCTCTCATCATCTATTCTCAAGTTATATGATTGATGATGTCGTCGCTCTATAGGTATCCATAAAAAAGTTCTCAGTTACGGTGCAGATATTGTACTATAGTTTAATGGTTTTGTAAAAACGTTAAGTTTACAATCAATGGTAAGAACAGTCACCTTATAAGCGAAAGGAGTCAGCAAAAGCAATGTTTATTTTCAAAAAATTTTTTTCAAATAAATTGGTGTTGTGAAACTTATTGTGCTCCTACGACATCATAGACCAAAATATTGCAGTAAATATAACGAGCATAAGCTTATTAAGTAAAAACTAAACCTTATCCAATTACCATCGCACTCGCTGAACATACTGGAAGGATTTCATTTGTAGAAACGTGAAACATCAAAGAACAAGATTAGGCAATCGTAAGAACCAAGTAATGTCGAATGTATAGTGGCCTCCGAGTGCGCGACAAGATTTCTTCGTTCGCAAATGTTGCCAGCATTCAAGTTATACAGGCGGGTAGAATCATCGTCGTGGCCATAGGGTTGTCAACGTAATATCAAAAATACGCACGACAGCACATCAGAATATACACTGCGCACCTTAAAACAGCAAAGTGCAAAATAGCAACAAAATTTATAGCCTGATGGGGGGCACTTTAAAATGGCAACTTACAGCGACTTCTTTTATACAATGTTCCGATAGATAACTACTATACCTATACAAGATAGACACAGAATATTAGAATATTACAAGTCTGCTATCTTGACATAACAATAAGTGTATTTGCCGCCGACCAAAAATATAAGCTTATCGATTCGGCATCTGTCGTATGTTGGTGTATCGTATTTTATTAATAAACAAAATAGTTACTTCTTACCAGGTAAACCGATTTCGATGAGGAACAGTTTAAAGTACCTATTTAAATCCAAGAAAAAGTACCTCGAAGAAAAGAAAATTAGAAGTTAAAAAAAAGTGACCAATAAATAGAGTTGAATTAAACAACAACTTTGAGATGGTGCTAGATAATTAATAGTAATTTCTTGTTTTGGCATAAGTAATTTGCATTCTTCGCCCTATTTTTATAACAATCGGTATTTTTTTTAAACTAAAATGAAACCAAATTCGAGCTATACCACATCAACCTATAAAACTGATTAAATTTATACGTGATTGTATCGTACATTAAAAAAACAAGTACTTGTTGAATCAAGCTTCTCTTTTTTGTCAGCTAAAAAGTAGTAAGCTTAACCCTTATCAGGTGACATCGGCAACCCTAATCGCGACACAGATCATGGCCGCCGGTCTGGTAAACACGCCGCGTAATGATAAGACTCAGAACGACGCCGGCCAGTCGCTCGCGCCCGCCCGCCCAACGCACGTGTCCCGCCCAGCCAAACAACAACAACTGACGATTGACTTATGGGTAAGCAAATTAATATTTTAAATGTTTCTTTAACCGATAAAATCATGAGTGTGATATAATTAAAGTGAGCACTAACCCATGTTATTAAAAACAAATGAACAACGCGGCAAGATGACGTCACTATGTTTTATAAAAAATATAAACGAACCCATTAAAGAAAAGTGCTTCCTCATTTTACGGAAAATTTCAACTCATATTATTTTGTTTCTTTTAAATGCTTGATAGGTAATTAATGATTTATTATTGAACTAGAATTAATATTCGTGATTATTACTCATTCATAATTGATTCGGGTTTATACTACTATGTAGCCTATGTAGGTATATTGTTTTACATGATTTTCGATATTTAGGCACTTTTTTAAGCGTTTTGATATGTGATAGTAACCATGTAAGTATAAATAATAAGTTTTTTAGTCAACTACAGTTTAAAATCTGTTTCTTTTTTCTTAACATAAAAGTGTACGAAGTGCAGACGCTATCTTGTGAACTTTCACTACATCAATGAAATTAAAGTGGCGCGCGACTCAAGTTTGCTGTGCAATTTGCATAATTTAACGACGTGATCCGTGTTAAGCTTGATAAAATAACGATTAACATCTTTCGAGTGTTTACTTTGATCGTAGCATAATTTCAATCAAGTATATAACGTCCACTAAAACTATTACACGTTTACTGTAATGTTATTGGCAAACTACTTAAAGGTTTAAACTATTCAAGTGCACATAAAAGTTTATCATAAACTCCAATCTCGTGCTAAACCTATTAATACCATTAAAGCACCGCGTATAAACATCATAAAATCTTAATACGCCCGTAAAAACTGTAGCCGCTAGTTTTCCACTTGGAAAATGTGTACAAGCAACGCCATATCTACCGATCGATGTAACAATGTTGTATGTAGTTAATTTTGTTATCTAACAGATAAGCTGGGTAGACCGCCCAGCGAGGCGCTTTGGGATTTCGATGTCTATGAGAAGAATTGGAGCGAAGAAACAATGGATGGGTTAAGATCTGAAGCTCGCTCGATGGTTATAGAAGGGCATAGCAATGTTTGGAGTGCAGCGTGGGGTGCCCTGGCGGGGGCTGGTTCGGTGCTGCTGATCGCTGCGATTGTTCTGCTGTTGAGGAAGCCGAGGAAGCGAGAGCTACCTACTCTGGCACCGATGGACGTCGCGCAGAATGTGAGTGCTATCAAATACCTAAGTCTGCATTTTCAATCGAATGAGGAATGTTCCGGATCGAAATAAGACACAAAATAGCAAACAGACTAATCAAATAACCTAATTTGTTTTTGCAATATTAACATTTAATTATTAATAACCTACTTAATTATTTTGTCAATGTTTGCATTAAGAATCTGACGTTATTTGGTATGAAAAATTGAACTCCTTCAAACTTTGACCTTGTAAATTCGTAAATTTTTATTATATGCTAGGCATATGATAAATCTGATAACACTTCTCGTTTTTTTTTACTGAGTGCACCTTAAATATTTTTTTATCTAAAATTGGTAACACTCTCATTAAAATGACACCGGCATTAAATAGTACATTCTCTTCTCTTTAATAAAAAGGACTGCCTGAAGGAGACAGGTAGCATCGTCATCGAGATCATAAAGAAACCTTTGAGATAGTATGTCCAGCACCAGTACTACTGGTGAAATAAATAGTGAGGTGCCTACTTAATAATTTCACGCCATATAAAATATATGAAATTTCCTATTATTCGTATTTTTTTAACACCTATCAAAAACTAAGAAAACAAAACTTTTAAACCAAAATTTTACCGTCAAAAAGCGTGAAATTTGACAGAGTTTGAGTTAGTTCCAAACAAAAAATTACTGGCAAATTCTAGTAGATACTTATAAGAAACTTTTCGTCGGTTCAATTACTGTAAAAAAAAATAACTGATACATCCTACCAAAAGTTATCTTCAATCAAAGTTTACTCTAATTAGTTTACAACAGTTACCCCTATTTGAAAAAGAATTCCTAAATAAAATAGGGTTGGGTTGTAAAGGTAAAAAAAAGCAGCAAAAATTAACGAAACGTAAAATTTGTATCAAAAAGCTACGTAATTAGATGAGGCCAAAAATAATCAAAAAATAAAATTACTATTGTCGCCTAATGCCACCCTAAACTAGTGACGTATTTCATAAGTAGGTTAACTTAACATATAATTTGCATACACGTGATTTACGTAAGCGCAAATATAATTTCTCGGTGCCTTTTGTATTGAAATACGCAATACTCGCTACTGGAAATATGCCTAAATTGAGATCCGATCGATTAAATTTTAGGAACTGGTTCTTTCGGTTTGCATCTTAATGAACCGAGTAACTAAGTAGTTTCGATTATTTTTTGTTATAAATTAAGTAGATCAAAAAATGCAGTAAAAGTATTTATAAATGTTTTATTTACCAATATTACTAAATTTGGAAGGAATGAGTCTGTTATAATGCAAATGGGTGCGTGATATAAGTAATTAAATTCGAAGATAACCGACATCGTCTGATGAATGGCTGTTGGGTGTAAAGGATCTGGGATAGCGCCATGCACTGGACGAAGATTTGTAGGATGTTATGTTGAGTTTTTAATAAAAAATTCTATTTTATTTAATAGAACGAAAGAATCTTAAAAACCGTGTATAACATTTGAGAACCTTTTGTTTCATTCTTCTTATAATACACAAAGTAGTTAATAAGACAACTTACATTTATTTAGTAAGATGGATGATTGTATGTTAACCAAATAAAGCGTGGCCGTAACGTTATGCACGAAGTTCTAGGAACTTAGTTTCGACGTTGTTAACTTCGTTATTTATCGAAGTGAGGATAATTTGGTAACACGTGCTGATCGGCAGTAGGTACATGAGTTCTAATCTTAATTACTTACTCACCGTCATCTTGACCTCACCGCGCTCAAACACAGCTGAACTAGTAAGGACTCGAGTTACTGCAGAAGCTACTTATCCTTTATTATAAAATAAGACTTTAATAGCTACGTACATATTTTCCCTACCGTTCATCATATTACCTGTCTTAGCTATATTGTTGAAGAGGTTAACGATCTCTACAAAAGTTTAAAAGTTTTTTTATAAAAATTTTTGTTAGCGTACATACCTTGTGTATATCAACTCGATGATGTTTCTCTCACTAGTTTTTTACGCGATTGACAGTATTTCGAAGTTTCTTTTTTAATTAAGTGAATATGGGACAGTCAATGTTATTGTTATATTATAACACTAGCTGTTCCCCGCGACCTTGTACGCGTCAATTTCTGTATTTATGATCGCGATTATTTTTGCAACATTTTTCACTGATACTTCGCTCCTATTGGTCGCAGCGTGATGTTATATATCCTAAAGCCTTTCTCGATAAGTACATGGACTATCCAACACAAAAAGAATTTTTCGATTCGATCCAGTACTTCCAGAGATTAGCGCGTTCAAACAAACAAACAAACAAACAAACTCTTCAGCTTTATAATATTAGTATAGAAGTGTCGCGAAGAGCGAATCCGAAACGCAGCTTTTGTATTATTTTTTTGGGTTCAGTTGGCAACACGGAAGAGATAAAGGAGGGACGGGTAGTCCCGTGTAAAATAAAAGGTGTGGTGTTGAATTATTAAAAGGTGAAAGAAATCGCTGTGTTGGAGCGAACAGATTGTGACTCTGCAGTGAGGAACTGGCTGCATTTGTAAGTAAATGGACAAGAATGGTAAGTACAGCGATCCGGAGAAACATGGTGTTGATTAATAGTTGTGGCCAGACTATGAAAGGATTAAAATCAGTTAAAATCAGTTTTATTTCTGCAAATAGGCCCCTAGTTCCAATACAGAACTAGAACGCGAGGTACGGGATGGTTGTAAGGGGAGGTTGGAGACCACTAGAATGGAACAGTATCCCGCTGCATTTGTTAATAATGCAAGAAAGGTTTGAAATAAGTTAGTTGCCGGCTCGCTATAAACACTTGCGTCATACACACACACACACGAGCACCCTACAATGTTTTGTTCCCAGGCAATGATTCGCGCGAATTAACAATTTCCAATAACCTATCTATGTTCAGTTTTGGCATATCGGAGATAGAAAACAACTTCTGTCTTTGTTTCTCTGGACGGCAAAAACAGAGATAGAAACTGTTTCCTATCTCCGATATGCCAAAACTGAAGATAGATAGGTTATTGGAACCGGCCGTAAGAAAATGCAATGATTTCAAAGTCACTGTATGTTTACTGTATATTGTTGTAGCATTCGCCATGTAGCTTTTTTTAAACAAAAGCTAGCCTATGTTACCCTAACTATAATAACCCGGAATTAAAATCTTGTACTATGACTTTTTTTGGCTTTTATTAATATTTCTAGTACCTAACCTTAGATATAGAATCTTAACACACTATACTTTGAAAAATATTTATTTACGGACTTGACTCGCGTTTTAAAGGATTCTTCAACATTATTTTATAATTTACCAAATGTTTCGAATACTTAACAGCGTTTGTCACCCGTGTCAGTATGAATTAAAAACCTAATAGCACGAGATGAATCCGTGAATATTTTTCTCACCTAATTGTGTTGCAGGTACACATGATTGTTAAAGCGTTCTCTACGACACTTTCTTTTTTATTTAAATAGTAGTTCTATTGACTTCTAAAGCGATAGTATTGTTTTTAGGGTTCCGTACCCAAAGGTTAAAAACGGGACCCTATTACTAAGACTTCGCTGTCTGTCCGTCTGTCCGTCTGTCCGTCTGTCCGTCTGTCCCTTTGTCCGTCTGTCCGTCGCTCTGTCAATAGGCTGTACCTCAAGAGCCGCGATAGCTAGACAGGTGAAATTTTCACAAATTATGTATTTCTGTTACCGCAATAACAACAAATACTAAAAACAAAATAAAATAAATATTTAAGGGGGGCTCCCATACAACAAACCCGTTTTTTTGGCCTTTTTGGTACAGAACCCTGCGTGCGCGAGTCCCACTCGCACTTGGCCGGTTTTATTTAAGAACATTTTGATTCCCGCCATACTTACTTGTTGTTCAGCTCCGTGATTGGCCAAAGAATGTTTGTTTTACAAATTTTTACTAGTTTGTATCTTATTTTTCCGTCATTAGCTAATATTATATTCTTCTGTCCGCCTCACAACGTATCTTTGATTGTGATACCGCCCCGCTAGTAGGTACATGGTGTAACCGCAATGATTAAATAATATTAAAAAAGTATTACTGCTAGTTTTAGGTGGATCTTTTCAAACGTCGCCCAGCAATCCATTGCTTAGTCTCATTACTCCGAATAATACGGAACAACATAAATCTACTATTTCCCAACCCCATTGGTTTTTTGGATATTTTCTTCAATCAAGCTGTGTGTGGGGAACACAGCTTTTGTTTCATGTTTTACCTGTAACAGTGATTTCAATGAGTCTGGATCAATGATACGTTAGTTAGACGGAACCAATATTGCGCCTTGCTAACCCAGTATATAGAAATTCAATAAGTGGGTGTATCTGATCAATAATCCGTCGTTTAGTGTCCGCACTTAAACAAATAGACCAAGTGTCGTTTTTTAAAACAGTTTATTAAGCAAGTAAATGGAAGATTTATAAAATATCGACATCTCACCTGAGTTAGACATTTTTAATCAATGAATCATTTTTAGTAAATAATGTTGCACTCCGTTTATGACACTAAGTTTTTTTTAATCCTTCATTAAGCAATATTGCCGTCGACGTCAACAGTTACGGGGGTTACAAAAAAACTATGCTGTAGTTGTTGTAGTTCATTCAATTAGGTATCGACATAATTGCGTGAATCCATACTACATATTTGTATTTTCAATCCTGATGCAGCTTTATAAATAAAACTATACGACTGTATTAGACCATCCATACCTTTGAAGAACTACTAAAAAAATACAATCGTAAGTTAAAGTAGTATCTACCACAAAAATGAAACAGTTAGTTAGGCTTCCATAGAGATGCTCCCTAACGATAATGTTCTCTTTTATATTTTAACATTTAATTTACTTTATGATCCATTTTTATGTAGCGATAAAGATATAATATACCATCTTTATAGGTAAGCGAAATGATCTTACCGTTAGCATATTTTTGCTGTGGTTATTTTAAGGCAAACATTTTCATCTAGGTAATATAGTGTGTAGGTACTCTATTATGAATCATTCATTGTTACAGAATGAGGTAAAGTGTCCGCTGCAGCGTTACCAATTTACTAAAACCAACATCCTTCGTAATCGAGTCATATAAATAGCTTCTTCATTCACGCTGTCGCGTCGTGAACGGTTGAAGGCGTATACATGAATTAATAAAATTGCTATTGTATCATTTGTGTCTAAAGTAGGTACTATCTAGGTAGGTACGTGTAAAAACAAATAGATAATTCAATCTTACAATGTTTGGTATTTCCTATGGTATTATAGGTACTTAGTATTTTCCTGCGCGATAGAATTAGAAATGAGGACATTTGTAGGAGAACTAAGATAACCGACATCGCTCTAAGAATTGCTGAGCTGAAGTGGCAGTAGATGGGATACAGCAAGAAGAACCGATGGCCGTTATATCCGAAACTATTGATTTTTGAACCACATGTTCTAGGGCGTTTTATATTATTTTTACCTATAGAACATAACCTTAGAGTTATGGGATATCAAAAGAAACACGTTGTTTGACGACCATTTAGATCAGCGGTAGTTAACGCTGCTTCTGACCCATGGGTCGCGGGTTCGATCCCCACACAGTACAAATATTTGTGTGCATGAACATGTCTGTTTGTACTGGTCTGGGTGTTTTCTATGTATTATAAGTATGTATTTACAAAAAAAAAGTATATAAGTAAGTTTATCGGTTGTCTAGTACCCCATACGACAGGGTACTTAATAGTAGCTTAATTTGGGACTAGATGGGTTTGTGTGGCCCAGTGAGGCATGTCTTAAAATATATATACGAGTACTTAATATGTAGTATTGTCTTGATGCTAGTGAGGTCTTATGAATTTCCACTGAGCAGATTTTCTTTCTCCTTTGGGTTAGCTTTTCTGGTAAAAAAGGTAAGCTAGCATGTTTACGGACTGCAACTTGCATCAAAACAAATTCTTATTGTCGTAACTGGGAACTCCCTATAATACCTCCGCAGTACTGAACCATGGTGGCTTTCGTAAAATTACCTTCAAAATTACTCTTTGAGCTCGTTCTAGACGGATCATAAGGGTCTTACCAGGTCGTCCCCATGCATTACCACTGTATATTCGCAAAGCATTAAAGTATCTTGTAACTTGTTCTGTAAGGAATGGTTTATGAATGTTAAGAACTTGCACCTGAATATAATCAATAGTCATTAAATAAACATCAGGGACAACCAAGAATCTCGACGTAACAAATAGCTTGCAATTTCTTTCAAGAAAGATGGTATTAAAAGGTACACAAATAAAAATTCCGCTACAACTTCAAAGCACTGGTAGTGAAGGTAAGATTCTAACTTCTTATATAATGACAAAACGAAATAAAAATACATTACATACGGTTTTCCTCGCATTCTCGTATATTCTTCTTGCTTAGTACAATTATAGTACTTATCGTTCCATCCATACGTTACTTATTGAATTAGGTAATAGGTAGTGATTTGGCATAGGTGTGTTTATTAAAGCTGGTAGTCTCAAAGTTCTTTGTAATACAATTTTCATTGCCATTTTTTTTTATTATCAGCCCACTTCAATGCACCGCTAGACTTGGCTTTCATATAAAGCAATCGACACGCTTTCCATCAAGTCAGTTTGATCGATGGTACCTAGACAAGAACCTGTTAACCGTCTTATGGCAATACTGCTTGTGTCGCCTCTTACGGCACCCACAGTACAAGCCGGAGGGGGATTTAAATGCTTCGCTATTCATGTTTTATTGTTGAACAAAACTACTTGTTTTACGTCACCGTTACTCTAGAGTAAACGTTTATTGTGCCTTAGCTTGAGCTCTCATTAAGGCTGGCCTAATTGCCTCCTTTAAAGACCGGAGCTTACTTGCAGTTAACGACAGCGGAATAAACTCGCACGGAGATGTACATGTAGGTATGTCTAGAAGATACCTCATAACTCCACTAGAAGTAAAATTTCTTTCCTGATAGTTTTAAGCGACAGAAAAAATACCGGATGCAACCGTTTCGAGGGAAAACCGATCTTTTTACCACGCTTTTATTAGCTTGGGTTATCTATCTATGTATCTATGTATGTAATGGAATCTTTGAGCATAAATTTGACCGATTTCCAGAAGTTTGATTAATTTGAAACTTTGCACACGTATCAAGGACCGATGACAATGCAATAATTTAATAACAGTTTTCCCAGTTTTCCTCTGTAAGAGGGAGTAAAAGAGATAGAGCTAGCGCGCGATCTGTATCAATTATGTTTCCTGCATAGGTTTGGACTTACAGTCGGTAAAGAAGGAATCAAATCTTATAAACTAAACTAAAAAGTAAAAAATAAATTATAGTTTAAAAATCTAAAAAACCACGCTTTTAAAACAGATTGAACTAAAAAATTAAAAATAAAACTGTAGTAATCAATTGAAAAATTCATATTATTGTACAAAAAGCGTGGGGGGCTTGATTTAGATTGTTGTAAATATTTTATCAATAATTTACTATATCTGTGGATATCATAACAAGCACCCCACGCTTTTTGTACAATAATATGAATTTTTCAATTGATTACTACAGTTTTATTTTTAATTTTTTAGTTCAATCTGTTTTAAAAGCGTGGTTTTTTAGTTTTTTAAACTATAATTTATTTTTTCTAAACGCTTTCAGGTATTCTATATGACAAATTAAGTAATTATTAATATTCCATACACACCAGCCCTGTAAGGGATAATTTTAATTTCAACTATCATATCGAATATCATCACAATTGATTAAGACATTCCTCGTACTAACTTCCACTTGAAAATGCCTTTTGGGATAAAAAACTTTCATAAGTTCTTTATCCATACTCAAACAAGTTTCGTTTGAATTATTTTGCAAATAGTATGGATTTAGTTATATCTGACGTACCTATCATTACTGTGGTAACTCAATGTGGAATTCAATTAGAAGGCGTTTGCCCTGCAGTGGGATGATTATAGGCTGTTACTTTACTTTGCCTTATAACTGACGGGATATAGTGAAACATCACAGTAACTGAAAAATAAAAACGTTCGCTGTTGTTATTGGTATGTACGAATGATTTTATACAATAAAATTAAAAAACCACTGTGTGGCCATGATGCCCGTGGATTGCTCTAAATAGCAAATTCGTTACGAGGCTGGCCAACGAAGTTCATGGTACATTGGTACCGCAGCTCAATTAAAAGTGTCTTTCCTTCCATCCAAATAAGGTAAACAGACAAGCCTTGACCCTCCATCTACCTCCACCTATTATACTATGAACACCTTTCCAGTTTTGTACTAAGTATAAGTATGTGAATTTATTCGCAAAAATTTTAACCGGCATAAAGATAGAAATATACCTATTTTGAGTGGTTGCAATTTAATTGTAGGCAATTATTTTCCTGTGTGACACTAACTTAAAATTAATGTCTTTGTTTTCACGCATTTTGTAAAACAAAGTCAAGTTTACTAACATTATGTTACATGTTTTTAACTTTATATTACCCATTTATAGATTTTTTAAATTGTTGCTTATTAAAATAGTATCCATGCAAAAAAGTAATACTTATGAAAAGTTATGCTGTAATTAAATCCGTAGTTCGACTTAGCCACTTGGCGTTGACGAATGCCGCAAGAGTGATACTTGGCCTGTTTCTACTCTAAAAAGGTTGAGTATGCTTTACGGCAGGTAAGGACTCTGATGAAAGAATTGTGTATCTAAATAATATATTATATTGATGGCCCTATGTTATGAAAATCCAGACCAAAACGTAAAACTGGGTGTTGAATCGCAGGAAACCCAATGCAAAGACAAATTTTCGAAAAGCCGTAAACTATTTTATAGGGAAAAACTATGTACTTTTTGCTGTACTACAGATGAAATTTCATAAAAAAGTTTATTATAAACTAGCTGTTGCCAGGAATTTCATACGCGTGAAATTTATAACTATTCCAAAGGAATCTTGCAAAATATCATCTTGATCCTTTTAGTTGTTCCAATATGATTATGTAACAACCTTCATCCAGACTTTTTAAACATACATTTTACAATTGTAGTAAGAATTTGAAATCAAATAAAACTTTCTTAAAACGCCCCAAATATCAAAAACATTAAAGTACAAATACGAGAAAAATGCAAAACAATAAGTTCGTTAGTCAAGTCGATGGATCCGTAAACACAATATTTTTTTTTAGTAAGCGGCCTATATTTTGAAATCAATTATAGCAAAAACGCTTCCGTGACCTTATCACGAGCTGAAGGAAAATGAAAATCATTTTTCGTTCCCGTGAGAATACTCCGGCGTAGCTGCTACGGACGCTACGACCTCTACGAGAAAATCATTACAACTACGTGCTACAGCAGATATACTAGCGCAGAGAATAATATGTTACTTTCAGTTTACAACATACGCCACTGATTGGTGTGGCACCGCATAACCTTAAAATTATGACGTATTTCATATGTTAAATTATTTTATATTTTGTTCTGTTATTACTATATTTTTGTCGATAGGGGATTTATAGGACCTAAAACCTACAAATAATTGCGACACTAAGAACTCTACAAAAAAATATATAAACAAATAAAACAGGATGGCATATCGGAGAGCTCCTTATTAAGTAATTAAACTTAACAGATTTAGATATACATATTGAGATGACATTGACAACACAAATAAAAATTCTCTTTATATTTAACCCTTTTACACACACATTAAAAGAGTCATGCAGTTGGAAATCTGATGCTTTATTCTTATTCCTTGTACAAATTTCCACTCCTTTTGCATTTCTTCAAGAGAAGATTTCTGTAGCAAACTAATTTATGTAATTTTTTATGTATCGGACTATCTGCATACTAAGTATACTGAAACTCAAAATTGTACATTGGTTTAGCGACTTGAGCGTGTAAAGGTACAAGGAATAGACAGAGTTACATGATAAGTGGAAGACGTTATGTTTAATACTCGTATCATCAATAAAACTCAAATTAATATCCATGGCAATTTAAAGAAAAATACATTTGCAACAGTCGAAACTTTAAATGATAAATGTTTTTCGTAATTATCATAATAACATTACCCCACGTCAATGATTAAGGGTTATGTCCAGCAGTGGATAGTAGTGTCTGTTTCAACACAGTTTGTCTCATGGTGGTGAAAAGACAGTCTTTTACCAGCAACTTTGGTCACTTCTCACGACACCCACAGAGAGAGACAAGGTGGTTCTATTGCGTTTTAGGTTATTTCATTTTGAAACTTACCTTTTTTACGTAAAGTGTTTAATTGTTTATACTCTCAGCTGTACACCGGAGTTTGTGATTTTAATTTTAACTTGAGGTATGGAACTCTAAAAATGAACATAAACTCTTAGTTGATTCTTCTGTTTTTTTACTGATGTGACACGAAACAAACAAAATTGTAATACGTAACGAGAAACTGGTTGACGTGGCGTACGTGACGCAACTAAAAAATAAGAAATCTTGTGATTTATTGTTGTTTTTTCATTGTCCATTTATATCTACTTTTCTTTGTGATCAAGCTTAAAGTAAGCAAAAATGTTACATATAACTATCGTTTAAACATTTAGGTATAATGTTTTTGACTTACCAGGAGTGAGGACTTTAATTAGTGCAAGTTATGTATGGTTTGTTTCAAGGGGATAAACTTGAAACTTGTAAGTACCTACTGAATGTAATGAATGCATTAGCAACTCCGCAGTTTTTGTTACTTTGAAAAGAAGATAGGATAGTTTTTATATCGCAAATAGTTCTTTAAGGGAATATAAGGTTAAATTTTGAAAATCAAAAATAATTCAATTTGAAGTTTACCTCTTTAAGTCTGCTTATTTTTGACTGCCTAAGGTAGGTAACAATATTTTTTTATTCCAGGAATTGTATTTTCAACTTACAGTAGCAATTTGTTGCCTATTAAGAACAGTTTCAAAATAATATCAAAAAAGCTTTTTATGCTGAAAGCTCCATCTACTGGTACGCTTCACAATCACGCAAAAAGGTTTTGGAACTTAACCTTTCGAACCTCCGTCATGAAGCTTTGGGTTTCACAAATATACCGTTCAGTGCGGGAAAATGTTCCGTCATTTCAGAAAAGCCACGGTAGATGGCGTTAGGATATTTATTTCGTACATTTAGACTTGATTTTATGTTTTTAATACTCTAATCAAATTTTCTTATGTATTTGATTTAATTAATCATAGAGAAACTGCCACGAAAACAATGTGCCTAAAAATTTATTAAAATGTTTTTAAGTAGGTACGGTTAGTTAATGTCCTCACAATTCCTGATTTTAGTAATTTTTCACAATAATCGGTTATATATTCAGTTTTATACATGTGTAACTCATTTTACAAGTCAGTATCGATCTAATTCAACCATTACCATACATTTAAAAAATTGAGTTCTACCTTCAATACAAGTGATAGCAAAATTATACGCAGTAATAGAGTTAAAGGTTAATTTTCCTTAAAAGCTCTCAATTAAGGTGGGCCTTTATAATAGGGCATCCGTAACGAAACGAGATAACCTTGTGATTGATAAAACTTTGTGACTGTCACTAGCGAACTAAATTGGACCATAAATTAAGGCGAAGAAGGATAACTTTCCCGTGGCTAAAACTATTTATTATGTCATTTTGATTTTATTCGCTTGTTCGTACTTTCTCCCTTTCCCGTTCTTGACCTACAAACCGACATCCAGAGGTTTTTAATGTATACCTAATATAACATTTGACTCGGTAAATTTCAGGTTTATGTATTTTTTCTCTCCGCAATTTTTTTAATGATTATTTTTACTTATGATCTTGTATAGGTTCTGACATCGAATCTAAAGATTTTGTTTTTATGATGAATGAATGAATGAAGATCTTCCAGCTCTTATGAGGAATGCTACTAATTTTAGATTAAAATATTCACTAAATTAAAACGAAAAGTGTACTCAGATCATACGATTAAAATTAACAAAGTTACACGGGATCAAAACTTTTCGTACAAAATGGTGTTGTATTGTAATATTGAAAATATTGGAAAAAAAATATGATACTGGTAAAACAAATTAGGTTATTCAAATATTAGGTTTTGTTATGCTGTTATGGGTATAAATTATGTGTCCAATTTGGACATCAGTAAGACGCGTCATCATTGTCCTTACTGAATCAACAGACTTGTATATGATATGATATTCATCACGTATTGAAGAAACGAGAATATTAGGAATTCAGTTTTACATTTCATATCAAAACATCATATGGGTTTTTCAGCTGTTAGTTTATCCAATCGCGGATAGAGTTTGGTCACTATAAGCAATCTTGGAAAAGGTTCTGAGCAAACAATGTTGTTTGCTTTATTGTTGGACCCTCCTTGTTTTATTTTTTTCTGTTATTATTTTGATTGGTCGATAATATATAAGTATATTGTTAGTTAGCAAATACATATATGGCAAATATGTGACAAACAAACAAAACATCAAACAATCAATATGTACTGTATAAAAATAAGTGGATCAATTTACGGCAAAAATTACGGAAAAACTTATTACCGTAATTTTTAACGGTAAAAGTCTTTATACATCACCTAAGAATAATTATTAGAGATGGTGAAGTCTGAAATAATCATAATAGCTATTTTAACACAAATCTATACTAATAGAATTTGTTTGTTTGTTTGAACGCGCTAATTTCAGGAAGTACCGGTTCGAATTGAAAAAATATTTTTGTGTTGGATAGAGCATTTATCGAAAAAGGCTTTAAGCTATATAACATCACGCTGCAACCAATAGGAACGAAGCATCAGTGAAAAATGTTGCAAAAATTATCGCGATCATAATAACATAAATTGACGCGGACGAAGTCGCGGGTAACAGCTAGTATTTTTATATAACTGTTAGGAAAAAACTACTATTTGCGTCACATCTTCACAAATTCAGTTCTTCGCTGTTGTACTTTAAAAAAATCGAAACATCTTTCACAAACGTGATGAATAAACGGCGGAAACAGATTGCTACCTCGCTATTATCAAAGAAAACATGGGTTCTCGCGAAATCATAAATTATCATAATATCAGCCGGACCATTTCTGTTCCTTATATTATCCGGCTGAGCAGAAAAGGGCCGGGCCCAGGCTACATTATTAATTTCTTCATACGTATTTGTAGATTTGTGATGTCGCAAAAAGGTTGTTGACTGTTCATAGTTGATTTTACATAGACACGATTCGTTTGATCGTGTCGTAGGTAATTGTGACCATTCTTTATAGTTCTTAAAGTATTGGAACGAAATTCCTAATCGCGTTTTGCGAAAGGGGGCTAGACGGAAAAAATTGTAACGTCACTTTTTGACCGACACTTTTTGCTATAGTTGTAGTAAGCCGTGCGGCGAGATAGAGAGGGGGGGGGAGGGAGGAAGGGAGGGAGAGGCAGACGGAGAGAGAGAGAGAGACAATTAAAAATACATTTAAAATAAAATTAAATTGTTTTACAATTCCTTCACTAAAAATGAACTTCGTTCCATCGTGAGTTTTTTTAATTCGTATATCATTGGAAACTCCGGTTTTTCCGGTACTTAGTTACAAAAGATATAAATGCTTTACTAGGGGATCGTGACGGTCATTTTAACTTATCCAGCCTATATTAGTCTAAGCTGGACATAAAACTCTGCAAAAGGAAGATTTTGTTATATTCGCCACGCTTGGCAAGCAAGAGATCGCAGTTTAGTTCATAGTTAAAAGAAGACCCTGCTGCCCGACCTCTTTTGGCAGTATTCCTTTAACTATTTTAAAACTTTCGCGTTGCATAATTATTTAAACGGTAACGGGAAATTAAACGCGATCATACCTTATTATTTTGCCTGATCGTGTTGACCGACCTTGGTCGTATGTCAGCTTGTGACCATGGTCGGTGCAACCCGATCAAAACGTCAAGCAAAATAATAAGGTATATATTTCTTTAGTTCAGAATTCCATCTTTCGACAACCTTTGAAAAGAAACAGGATGTGCTATTATTTTTATGTGCTGTCACCACACGACCCCGTTTCAAGACAATAACTATCAGGGATTTTTTTAAAGTATTCACAGCAACTCCTTGGCGTCAAATTTTGATCCTGAATGTGCTCTCTTTGCTATTAGGTAAAACTCTGGATTTTTTTACAGCATAGGTACACTTGACCATAGCCGTTTGGATTCCTGCCAATTGGCCCTACCGGTTATCCTAAAGCTGTCTATATAACAGTTTAAAAAATATAAAATCTGTGTCATCTGGTGTCATCTTATATTAATCAAATAAGTTGATATTGCAGTACACAAGCTTGGCCAAACTTGATGTAACTACGCTTTTAGCGTAAAACTTGAATTAATTTGTTAAAACAATTTTTTTTTTGGTTGCTCAATCTTAAGAGCACTCGTCTGTGTAAGCAGAGTGTTGTGGGTTCGAGTCCCACCTTAGGCAGTCGAAATATTTATTCAACGAATTGTATTTTCCTAGAAATAGATTTCAAATGGAAAACAATATTTTAACTCAAAATTTAGGAGTATATGACATATTATGTAGTAAAGTAGTAACGGCCTATAAACATCCCACTGCAGGGCAAAAACCTCCATCACTAAAATTAAATTAATGTTACCACAGCAATGTGTATTCTATACTCACACACGACATATATATACTAATAAATGAGCATACAGGAATCGCTCATATAAACAATGTTTTAACAAAAACTGTAACCGTTTCATCTCGCACCGTGTAAATGCCTAACAACCCGAAGGTTGCATAGGGCGGGGCATCTTGTTAGTCCGAGGCTATAATGCTGCTCAACTTCATCAATTTATCACGGCTTGCAATTTATTCCCGGAGTTATTTAAGTTGCACTAACATGCATCTTGGCTCAGGCAATAATCTCCGTCTTAGTTATTTTTATTAACCTTACTACTTACCAGTTGATAAAAATTGTAACGTTCTGTCTATTTCTATATGTTATACAGTTGTTGCAAACCTTATTTTGATAATCTTTGGTTTGTATTCCTTTTTTAATTTATATTTTAAAAAGTACATATTATTGATTTTTTTCAGTTTGTGATTATCGTTGTATTCTCGTGTTCGTGTTCGTTACTTGTCACCATATTTCTTGTACTTTTCCCATTAGTTTTATATTGTAATCATTACCTATTCATAATATATTATATTACATACATTTACGCTTATCATTTTATTTATCAACATACAGTCCACCGTTTTCAACAGTGTTAAGTTCACTAGAAACCTCTAGTGAAGTCCAAATTTTTGCTGAAATGAAAAAGCTCACCTGGACAAAGAAGACTTTGTCATAATTACCACGCTAAGCATAGTAATTAAGACAAAATTAATTAGTTAGTATTTAAACCACTACACCAACGCGTTGTTCTAGTGGTTTAAATACCGGGCCAAGATCTCGGGGTCCCGGGTTCGATCCCGGGTCGGGCAAAAAAAGTTTCGAATTTTCGAACATTGTTTGGGTTTGTGATCACCAACCCGCATTTGGCAAGCGTGGTGATTATGCCAGCACCCACCATTGCTGTGGTAACTTGAATTCAATGATGGAGGCCTTTTCCCTGCAGTGGGATGATTATAGGCTGTTACTACCACGCTTAGCAGGCGGAATGGTGATCGTAAAATGGCAAATGGTACAAATAAGTAAATAAGTTACCCGTCTTGTATTTGCTGTACCACTTTCGCCTCTTACGACAACCATAGAATGAGAAGAGTGGTGCTATTCTGATTTAGGCCGGAATCTCAAGGCACATGAATCAAGTATTATCAATTAAATATTTCTGGTATGCTTGAGTAGAGGATTTTCATAATACTTTAGAGTGCGTATGCGTGTAAACGAGTAATGAAATGAAAGATAGTTTACGGATTTAGAACGCGTTTATTTTTGATTTAACCCGACGTTTCGAACCCTTTACAGCGTTCATGGTCACGGGTAGACCATGAACGCTGTAAAGGGTTCGAAACGTCGGGTTAAATCAAAAATAAACGCGTTCTAAATCCGTAAACTATCTTTCATTTCAATGTATAGTGTTCGCGTAAACTCAAGAAAACAAACGAGTAATGGTTTGAATGAATGAACATATTCGAAATATTTATATTCAATCAAACAAATTCGAAATAAAAAATCATATCGTTGAAATTTGGTCCTAAAACCTCATTATTGAGAAGATTACTATCATAGAGATACTAAATAATTTCGTAAGTACACAAATTGTCCTCATGTCTCACTTGTGTAATTACATTTATTTTACAACCTAAAAAAAGACGATATTGTAAAAATACTTACCGTCCTCTTTTTAGGCGGAGATAATGTAACTAGTTCCTTGGCATTGTCTTGAAAGGGCCTAAACTATTCGTATTACATTATGGTTATTGAATGTCTGTCTCAGGTGTCGTTTGAACGTAACAAAGGATAGATCAATAGGAAAAAGGAATCGAAGGATCTCCCTTCGATTATTCCATTTGGAACTTCTTATAATATTATATGTATGATAGCTTGTAAAAGTATTTGTCTACTGCAATGCAAATGCAATATGGATAATATCAGTAAAACAATATTGTTAGCTTAGCTATGTGCCAATTTTCAGAAAATATATTGACTTTATTGGATAAGTACGCCGATTATATAATTATTTCACCGATCTCTTGAATTTTAAGGGTAGATTTTTTTTATAAAACTGTACTTACCCAAAAAACTAACTCCTGTTATTTTCGTCAGTTTAGCTTTATTAAGTCAGAAATATATTGTATTTAGCCCATTTCCAGCTCAATTTAAGTTTTTTGCTCAGCTTTGTTTTTTGTTCAGCTGGTTTTCCTAAATTGCAGTACCTTACAACAGTACCCAGGAAAATACTTACTCCTTAAAAACATTTTCAACTTACAACACTCTAAATTGAGTCATTAAACACTCGAAAAGGACCGTAATCGA
The DNA here is from genome assembly GCA_949315895.1 of Anania crocealis. Lineage (NCBI taxonomy): Eukaryota > Metazoa > Arthropoda > Insecta > Lepidoptera > Crambidae > Anania > Anania crocealis. Next base: position 18,066,308 of record OX438884.1, on the reverse strand, counting down.
TGATAGCTAAATTTTATAGAAGATCACCGAGCAAATCAGTCGAGACCGCGGCGCGCGGGGAGGGCTACGCGGGGGGAGTGGTTCGTGCGTCACTGTGTCACGAAAAAGAAAGCTGCAGTGGTGCCAAATCGAAATTCACTCACACGCACTATTGTGCACACACAATTCTAACGCAAGGGACTTTAGCTAAGTTCAGTCGACGCATCCCATTCGTAAAGCACAAAATCGCGTTAACATGTTTTCATTGATTACTTTAGGTACCACCAATCGTTGGTTGGGTCAACTGCGCTCGTGTACATTGTGGCAGTGATCGATGCAGCACTTGTTGCCGCGTTCAACAGGCGCCGAAATACAGGAGCACCATACCCCCATGTGACCCCTTTCCGGAAAGTGGGCTACTCTAATACTAAGGGTACTAATGCTCCAATTTCAAACGGACGCCAAAGATTATTGGGCGTTCAGCAGGTCAAATATTAAATACTGGCATTCATTGTATAAGACTTTTCCAGTGATATTCGTCAAACTTAAATAGATGTCTAAACAGTTCCTCGTATGATTGCCAATTTTATAGAGAAATGAAGAATTTTGAAGTTATAATTTATTAGAACAGATTTCTTCGTATCACGAATTAGCCAAACTGTAATCTGGCTATGGCCAAATCTTTCTTGTCGAGAGGTCCAGTAGTGGATTGATTTAGGATTATGTTGGAATACACGGCCTCAATGAAGTCAGATTGCAATTGCACTTAATAATTAGGTATGTAATTACCAAAATTTCTGAATCTAGAATCATGAGAAGAGATAAATCATCATAGCAATAATTTAGTTTGACTTTTGTCTTCTCTTGAATTTCATTTGAATACTGATGTAAACAAGAAGTCTTTTACAGAATCTGTGATTCAATGCAACTTCCTTTCAATTTCCTTTTAATATTTTCTTATATTTGGCTCAGGTATATCGTAACAATAAGCAATTTTCGTTGAGTCAAGATTTACTTTTCTAATTTAAACTTTGCGAAAGTCCCGAGAGCGTCGAACGAATCCATAACCGACTTAAAAAACGAAACTGAGAACAATGCAATGGTAACGGAAAATGAAAAATGGTTTTCAGTTTGCACAATTCAACTATATTTGCTTTGTTCACTTTTGTACGTTTCTTAACTTAATTTAACGTTGGTAACGTATAAAATTCCGCAAAAACCAGTCGAATTGGTTTGAAAAGTTAATTGTTCTAGCTTGTTGTAGCAACTTTCAACTGCACGTTACTACAACAAAATTTGTATTCGCTATTTCGACTAAAGTGAAAGTCGTTGTAGATTTAGTATTCAACAGAATCACTTTTATGTTACTTATCAACTTATCAGCCCATATCAGTCCACTGTTGGAATAAGCTTTTCCAGAATGGAGTACTTGAATCAAGATCATCACGTTTTTCGATGTCCTGGTTGGTGTGGTGATTCGGCGGTTGGCCTACTCAAAGTTAGATTCCCGGTCGGGTCAATTTAGGAAACGATACTTTCTAAATTGGCTGCGTCTGGAGGATGTGGGTACAGTGGATTGATATGTTTTTATGCTATTCTATTTTAGGCTGTCAATACACAGCACTCATGATAACGTATCATGCTTAAGGTACTCATTATGTCAGTACTATTAATCATTTGTCCACTCATAGTTGATGCTGAGTCGCTCAACTGCCCTTTGTAGACTCTATCGGATTATTCTAATTAACAGCAAACGGTCTAGTTACGGCTCTCATGGGTGATTAATGATCTGTCTGTAACGTTAGTAATCTCACAGTACATAATATGTAATATAAACATTCTAAGTTTGTATAGTATTTGCGATTCAAACAGTCATAGATTTATGAGGTGTAAGGTGATTATATTAGGAGGCGAAACAAGCTTTTTGTAGCTTTGGCATAAATACTCGTACCTATAAGTGATTTTGTCCACATTTATCTAATTACTAGCTGTTGCCCGCGACTTCGTCTGCGTCAATTTCTGTTATTATGATCGCGACTATTTTTGCAACATTTTTCACTGATGCTTCGCTCCTGTTGGTTAGTAAAAAAGCTGAAGGGACATCGTTTATCTAGGTATGGTCATATGATGAGAAGAGATGAAAGGTATGTAATAAGGAGTGTGATGAATATGACGGTTATTAAGTGGACAGGTAGAGGGCGACCTAAAAAAACAGATGGATTGTGTCTGAAAAGATAGGACGGCAAAAAGGGTAGACGACTCCGTGACAACTGATAGGGTTGTGTGAAAAAGAAAAACATACTGAGCATAATTATGACCTGGGAATAGGGCAAATGGATAATGTAGTAGTAACGGCTTTTTATCATCTCAAAGCAGGTCAAAGGTATCCGACATTGAATTCAAGTTACTATACATGATATAGGCAGGGTACAGGCATAATCACCATCCTTGCCAAATTGCCAAATTGGTTGGTGATCACAAACCTGAGCAATGTGCGAAAATTCGATACTCTTGTTACCTGACCGGATTGAAGCCAGGACCCCGAGACTTTAATCCGGTATTTATGCAACTAAATCAACAGATTGATGGCTATTATTATAGGCGCGAAAGTTTGTATGTATGAATGTTTGTCTCTCTTTCACGCAAAAACTACTTAATAAATTTTTATGAAACTTTACAGTGATGTACAAGCTTAGACGTCAAAATAACGTAGGGGAAGGGGGGGCATGATGGGGTACCTAAGGGAAATACCAAAAATACAGCATTATTAGTATGTATATTAGTCTCATTAATTTATGGCACGTTATGTCATTAATCTAACTATGATTTGGTGCAGTCATTGAAGAATCAACATATCACATTTTTTAATAATTAATAATTAACAGGAACATTATGAAAAACCATCTTGCCCCATACTATGGGGCAAGATGGGGTATTGAAATTGGGGCATGATGGGGAAGGCTAGTCGTTCTCACAAAACAAAGAAATGTGTATTTCCTCCAGATTTTCATCGTCCGCGCCAGCACAAGCGTTGTGAGCCTAACGCCCACAGAGCTGGCAGCCTACCCAAGGTTCTGACGATGTCATAAAATTTTTATTTTTGTTTATATAAGCAAATGGCATCTTCATTTGAACGAAAACGGGAATTAAACGCGATCATACCTTATTATTTCTTCTCATAAGCAAATGGCATCTGCATTATTGTTCTTTTGTTTTTTGGCTGAGTGTTCGGCCTTTTGTTCGTTTCTAGAATTATTTTTGAGCCGAACATCATTAGAATTGGATGTTTTCCTTCGGCTTTTTTTAAATTTTCCAGCTTATTTTGCTGTTTTTCCTCGGCGGTATTGTTTTCATTTTTTCAGTTCTTTGAACAGAAGGAATGACCATAATATTACTTGGGGATGCATAATTGAAGCTAGATGTCAGATCACGGCATGCTGCACGAATGGAATGTTGTTTAGAAAAATAAGAACAACTCGATACAGGCTCTAGGGCGGTTGCTTTTTCACTCACTGTGACGTCATGTTCGTAACATTCGGTGATTAATTTTGTTATATGTGAAGTGGAACATGTCATTGTGGCTTCAGATTCTGTTACTAGAGTTGAATTGAATTGAATTTAGACCCACAACCCCATTTTTCCCCAGTGCCCCATCATACCCCACACCCAATACCCCATCTTGCCTCATAAGGTCAAGCTGAACAAAAAATAAATTAACTAATAAAATGTTTAACGGATTCCTACAAACAACATATCATATCAAAATAAACAACACTAGTAACCAAAGATCAAATAGACATAAATACGGTGATTATAATTACCTTAAATAATGACGTTAAACCTTATAAAAAATTAGATCAACGAAACGCTAAACCAGTTATTCGTTTGTAAACAAAAGACGCGAGCACTCCCAATCACAGTCTCTACCGCACTAACCGTCGGTTAAATGAAGCTTCGTATTGGCTTATTGTTTATATTTTACAAACGTCTAGTTTCTTCTATTAGTGCAGTACCCCGTCTTACCTCGCCGTCATGCCCCCCCTTCCCCTATAGGTTATAAATAATGTATCCCAAATTGGCGGGAAAAGATACAACAGCTGTATTTTGTATTAAGTCACGTGACACAGGCAATATTATGGTCGTTCCGTTAATATAATTCATTTTTTTTAACAGAACATATCTCTCTCTGCACCCAACACCAATGTCGATGCGGACATAGTCATCGGCATAAGCTAGTGTCCACATTTTAGCTTAGATATAAACATTTTAGCGTCTTACTAATAATTGACCCTATTTAGACAATCTTACTAAGTGCAAGCATAAACACGTTTTAGAAGCCGGACTGAAACATCTTAATCAAATTGAGCTTGTCTGTTGTTTTGATTTGATTGCTTATATCGTATGGTATCTAACAGTCTTGCAACAATTGCTATGATTGGATCACGAGTCCACTCAAGATTACTTTCTATTAAGTATCTGTAGTTTCTCAAGCCATGCCTGTGAAAGAAGCGGCAAATAATGTTTGATTAATTGTATTCATGCGGTACAGTCAACATCATTGACACATCTCAAAGTAACAGTAACAGCCTATTATCGTCCCACTGCAGGGAAAAAACCTCCATCATGGAATTCAAGTTACCACAGCAGTCATTGGTACTGGTATAATCACCACGATTGGTAAATGCGGATCACTCAATGCGGATCAAAAATCCTGACTCGGGGATAAAACCCGGTACCCTACTCTTGTCCCAGTATTTAAACCACTAGACCAATGCTATACTATTTTTTTAATGTCTAACTACCGAAAGAATCTCACTCGGAATCAGAAATAATCTTTATTGCTCACCATACAAAATAAAATTAAGTACTTACACTCGCACAACCAAGTACACGCTCAAGGTACGAGTATTTAAAGCAGCACAATTCAATTTGTTTGAGGTTCCTCTCATGTTTATTTTTGCTTCACATGAATTGCGCTAAGTCCCACTGTTAAACAAAGAACTCCCTTATGTTGAAAATACAAATTCTATTTGCACTGAGTATTGGAAAGCGTATTTAAACCGCAGGTCAAGTCTGAACTTCGTACTTACTGAACTGAAACAATAATTTTCCATTTAATAATTAAAACCCGAAAAGTAACAGTAACCACGGCATTGCATGATACAGTAATCATTCGTAAAAATAACATGATTTTGAAATTAGCCTGTCAGCCACAACATGATTAATGATTTAGAATTAATTACAAACGACTAGTGGACATTTTTCACGCGCGCCGTCAAGCGCCATTTTATAGGCCATTGATTTTCAAACAATAAAAGTAAAAAAAAATTTATTGCTAGTTAATTTGAAAATGTCATTCCTTTGTATTGCATCTATAGCGGATAAGCCACAGCGAAATCCAAATTGATTACTTGACATAATGTTATTATTTGGACAAAAATTTTGTTGGTCTCACGTTAATTATTTTTTCTAATTTCATTTGATATTAGCACATAATGTAGTTTTTTAAACTGAAGAAGTTTCCTTAATTTTTTAGTTTCTTTTAATTATTTTTTCAATGTTTAAACTTGTTTCGGTCTTTTTTTGCATCGCATATGTTGACATTTTGCAAATGGATTTTTAATTTCTTTAATCATTTTTTTTTTTTTTTTTTTTTCCCATACACTCATAATGAACTATAATAGTACCTATGTGAAATCTAAACATACCTACATTACGAGAGTCATTTTTTTTTGTTTTCATAAAATCGACAATATATATTCGTAACTAAATTCAAACAAATGACTTATTTTCGTAATCTCCATTTAATTCCCTTAAATTTGATACCACACTCGATAGGTTTGGCTAAAAAAATATTTGAATGACTAATTGGCACCAAAAATCCGCCATTTAGATATTTTTTTTAAAGACCTATCTAAAGATTGGGTCTCTTCTAATACAGGTTTTATTTTTAAAAAACTTAAAAGAAGTGACCCACAAATTGTAAAAACTACCTGTAGTTATGAATAAAGATTTTTTGTTTGATTTTTTTTATTTTGAAAGACACTTAGGTCATTCAGACAAATCTAATGATACCTTAATTATGTAATGTTCAGCGGTTCAGGGATATGAGGTAATAGATAATATTGCATATATACAAGATACACGCGAAAAACATAACCCTTCCTTTGCAGTTGGGTAAAAAAGAATAATACAAAAAGTTTCAGACATTCTAAAGTATATGAGCGAACATACATTTCGGTATTTGAATTTTGCAAACCTTCTTTCTTAATTGAAAAACAACTATTAATAGTTTTATGTACGCTACAGCGTGCAGCGTGTTGTTATTCATTTCTGAAATACATGGTCACCCGTGTCGTGTGGTCATTCCGTTAGCCCAATACATATGCGTATGCACACACAGGGGCCGGCTGCGTCAACAAAGGCTCGATTGAAACATATTCCCTGGCAACCACGAGTAATCAAACTTAAACAATCCATTTTGAACCTTAATGCAACGACTTAAATTGTTCCATGCTTTTTGAACATTACTTAGCAGTTGTTACTGAACTTCATACAACAAGTAACTTTTACTTACGCAGCTTATGAAGGATGCTCCATTAAATATGCATTTAATAGAAACGTAACTTTTTGGGTTGCTTATTCTAAGACACAGCTTTAGATTTTGAAACACTATCAAGTTTTCGATGTATTGTTAGGTAACATGTAGTATTAAGTAACTTAAACAAAAACAAACCAAGATCACGAATTTCTATGTTATATCCCCGGGTCGCGAAACAAGATTTTCGATAATTTTTTGGGTTTGTGATCACCATTCCGCATTTGACAAACGTGATAAATATGGTAACTTGAATCGAATGATGAAGGCCTTTGCACAGTAGTGAGATGATTATAGGCTGTTTGTTACTTTAAACAGTAGTTGATTCTTGGATAAATATTCTCAGGAATGCACAAAACGAAACACATTTAATAAAAATATTTGAAAGTGTAAGAGAAAAACAAGTAGGTCGTCAGTTCACTGCTTAGTCATAAAATTTCTGATTCTAGTACAAAAGACTTAAATCTTAGAAATGTTTTCGGGACCATTTAATAAATCATTCGCTTACCCTTTTCCCAGGTCATCTGGGCCCTGCACAGTGTTATCCTCTTCCATGCAATCCTATCCTATCAGCCGTCATTTAGGCGTCGAGAAGAGTCTCTTACAAATCTTTTCATACACAATCCATCCACCTCTATTTAGGTCATCCTCTACCTATCCAGTCATCAACCACCATATTTATCACTCTTTTTGTTACGTGCCCATGGTCTCTTTCCATACCAAGATTGACAATTCTTTTCAACTTTTATACTACCTATGCTACTTTCACATTCCCCTTAAGTATTTAGTCCTCAACAATCAAGGCATTTACTTATTTATTTTTTATTTAAATCGAATCCTAGAAACGTTTTCAGGACAATTCAAGAAATCATCGTTCGCTTGGCCTTTTCCCAGGTCATCAGGGCCCTACGCAGTATGTTATCTTCTAGCATACAATCCTATCAGCCGTCATTTTCTAAATAGATATATCTTTTCTTACACAATCCAGCACCTACCTCGTTAAACAGCACCCCACCCGTCAAACAGCACCCCACCCGTCAAACAGCACCCACCTAGTTAAACAGCACCCCGCTCGTCAAACAGCATCCACCTAGTTAAACAGCACCCCGCTCGTCAAACAGCACCCACCTCGTTAAACAGCACCCCATCTGTCAAACAGCACCCACCTCGTAAAACAGCACCCGCTCGTCAAACAGCACCCACCTCGTTAAACAGCACCCCACCCGTCAAACGGCATCCACCTCGTCGAACGGCACCCAACTTGTCTAACGGCACCTGCCTCGTCGAACGGCACCCACTTAGTTAAACGGCACCCACTTCGTCGAATGGTAAACGCCCCCCGCTCGTCGAACGGCACCCACCTCGTTAAACAGCACCCCGCTGGTTGAACAGCACCCACCTCGTCGAACAGCACCCACCTCGTAAAACAGCACCTCATCTGTCAAACAGCACCCACCTCGTGAAACAGCACCTCATCCGTCAAACAGCACCCACCTCGTAAAACAGCACCCGCTCGTCAAACAGCACCCCACCTCATCAAACAGCACCCCACTCGTCAAACAACACCCAACTTCTCGAACGACACTTGCCTCGTCGAATGGCACCCACTTCGTCGAATGGCAAACGCCCCCCGCTTTTCGAACTGCACCCACCTCGTTAATCAGCACCCCGCTCGTTGAACGGCACCCACCTCGTTAAACAGCACCTCGCTCGTCGAACAGCACCCACCTCGTTAAACAGCAACCGCTTGTCAAACAGCACCCACTTCGTTAAACAGCACCTCGCTCGTTGAACAGCACTTACCTCGTTAAACAGCGTACCCACCAAACAGCACCCCTCTCGTCAAACAGCACCCACCTCGAAAAACAGCACCCCTCTCGTCAAACAGCACCCACCTCGTTAAACAGCACCCCACCCGTCAAACGGCATCCACCTCGTCGTACGGCACCCACCTCATCAAACGGCACCCACCTCGTCGAACAGCACCCATCTCATCAAACAGCACCCCACTCGTCAAACAGCACCCAACTTGTCGAACGGCACCTGCCTCGTCGAACGGCACCCACTTAGTTAAACGGCACCCACTTCGTCAAATGGCAAACGCCTCGTCAAACCGCACGCACCTCGTCGAATAGCCGTATCACCGCTGTGCCGGTCAATGTGGGGAGCGTGAGGTTTTTTCGTTACGGAATTTCTGGATTCGGTCCCCGCGCTCAAGGCCCGCGATAGAAGCTATGCAATAGCTTAAAATATTTACTTTATTTGATATTTTAGCAACTTAATTGCACTTATTATATCAGTATATAATAAAAAAATAAAAAAATAAAAAAAAATTTTCAAGTTTATATACTGATAGCTTAAAATATTATATAAAATGATGATACCACACAGCAATTCTATATTTGCTAATTGTTCCATCTAGGAGATACATTTCACAAAAATAACTGTTAATGTTTTTTCTTCTTTTGTTTTGTTTGTTTGAAACTTTATTGCAGAAACAAAAACTGAATCGGTAAAAACTTGAACAATATTTCGCCTTGCTCCGTTTCTAGAGGATATTCTAGACTTATTGCCATTTCGATCATGGTCAACTTTAGGGATGTTATGGAACTCTGTAATAGTATCCAAAACTATCGGTTATCAGAAATAAATATCCGTAACCGCTGAATCCCATATAAAAGTACGGGGAGAAGCAGAGTCTGGTTAAGAAACTTTATGACAGGTTTTTGCTGGCTAAAAAACTAGTAGTTTAAGTGATGTTGGTACGAAACATAACAATGCTATAATGCCATATGACTACCTAGGTATAAGAGTTTACAGAATTAAAAAAAAACCGATCCCACCCAAATGATTGTTTTGCGAAATTATTTCATATCCCGCATCCATATTTATACATCCATATTATCTTTGATAAATGTGATACAAGATGCGGCATGTTCAGCTCATTAACGCATATCACCAACAGAACTCTATTATATTTAGACATGGAAACGTCTAACATCCATCTTAAACATTGTTGGCAATAATTACTATATACCGGGTGAAATTTTAACCACCTTCCAAATTTTGATAAAACAATCTACGAGAAAAAAAAAACAAATGACGTATTTTTTTTTGGTATAACCCAGTACAAAAATGTCAAGATAAAGCACTTAGAAAATTACCGCCTTAAATCTAAAACTTTTGATACTGCCCCCTAGCAACACTTTTTTACGCGATGCGCATCTCATTCATTCATTACGATACTATTCTTAAGTTTTTGATTTTCCCTTCATACCTTAACAGGCTTAGGGCCGTAAAAATTGAAAACTATGGTGCGACAAATATTTTTTGAGTGGAAACTTGATTTACAGTCTTTACTTCATAAATGGGCTCCAAATACGATACTGAATGCCTATAAAAGTTTTTGAAGATGGTGAAAAAGTCAGCCTGTATAGCTTGATGTTTAATTGTTACTATGATAGATATATCGCTCGTATTCACTGCATAAGTGATCAATCAAACTGTATCCAAGGTGCCAGTTGTCCTTAAATAATAACATACAGGGTTGTCAAGTGGGGCATTCGAATAAGGAATTATGGAACAACTATAAAACAAAATACCTCAAAAGGGAAATACACTTTCCTAGATCAATAATTACCTATTAATAAACAAGATTTGGTTGTGAGTACATACTAACCGGTCGGTCCGAGACAAGAAATTGAGATTGCGACATAAGTATGCCATTTGATCACCCGTCAAACGTATTTTTCAAGATACTATCGGAATAACTCAGATTTGCTCTCTATATAGAACTAAACGACAAACACCGCTACAGCACCGAACAACATTTAAATATAATGGAATAACTGGTTAACTAGACTTCAGAATTTAAAGTCCAATATGTAATTTAAGCACATTCTGTTTTACTATTATCTGTCAAAAAATTGTCAGTGTAGCATTTTCAGTGTTTATGTGAATTCAAATTTTGTTACTCGAAAAAATACTTTGCTTATTATCTCAAAATTTATCATATAGAAATGTTCTAATTAGGTCTGGGACCGACGGCAGAATTTTTTTCCATTTTTTAGACTAGAAACCCTATTACAAATTTTTGACAGTTGGCATGCTGCTTACGGCCGGTCCCAATAATCTATCTATCGCCAGTTTTGACATTTCGGAGATAGGTAACAGTGTCTATCTCTGATTTTGCCGTCCAGAGAAACAAAGACAGAAGTTGTTTTCTATCTCCGACTTTTATTAGGACCGGCCGTTAGTGATCAGTGTACATTTACAAGATAAATTAATAAAAAAACGGCGGCCGTTATAAATGAATTGAAAAAATGAATAAAATGAATAGTGAATTATTATTGATTTCTCTTCACCGTTTAGTACTACGCATCACGAGTTTTTCCCTCCATTTTGCATAGACATGCGAATTCACCTAACTTGTCCAAAAATGCTTACTGGGAGAGCTAAAAATTCGATCGAATCTCAGAGGCCACTGAGTTTTGGTATATTTTTTTTAACATTTTAATATTTCTTATGGCAGTTTTCTATAAATACAGAGAAATGCGTCGAACTACAAACAACCCTGTACCTATGTAAACCTTACACTCGCCACCAAATTGAACCGGACTCGTATAAAAGTGGATCACTTATCTGATCTGCAGTCTCCTAATCTTTTAGTGCGTTTTCGTGTTTATTGGAAATGTTATTTTCCTATTTTGCTTTGAACTTCGACCTCTGAAGAACAATATTCAGCTAAAACACTTTAACAATAGCATTCCGCCATTGTTTCGTTTCACTTGGACAATTATAATAGGATTGATAAAAACAAAAAAGTACCTACTTTAAAATCAAAATATTCTAAAAAAAATTAATTGCATCTAATCAAAGATTGACCCATTCGCAGTTATGGATCGCCCGGGCGCACGGAAAAACCACGTCGCGTCGGTACTTATTAAGTATTCAGTGCGTGTCAACAAAACTCTAAATAAATATAACATTTCCATAGGTTTTTAGAACCCTTTTAGTAAGCGTTGTCGGAAGTGCGCGACATTTAATACCTATTAAGAATCAGGTAAAGTATGTAGGCCCCGTTGGTCTAGTGGTTTAAATACCGGGCCAAGATCTCGGAGTCCCAGGTTCGATCCCCGGGTCGGGCAAAAAACGTTTCGAATTTTCGAACGTTGCTCGGGTTTGTGATCACCAACCCGCATTTGGCAAGCGTGGTGATTATGCCAGTTCCCATCATTGCAGTGGTAACTTGAATTCAATGATGGAGGCCTTTTCCCTGCAGTGGGATGATTATAGGCTCTTACTAAAGTATGTAGGTTACATATATATTACAGCTAGGTATGCGTTTCAAGGATTAAGTATAGCATGATTTCCATGATTTCTTTTAATATTTGTATTTGTGTGCTAATCCATCCTCATGACGAGACACCCGCGAGACGAGACGTAGGTAACTAATTTAATAATAGTGAGGCAACTGCTTATACGAACGGTAAATATTATTCACGAAGGAATATAATGTAGTATTAAACAAGCTGTTTGGTTTTAATTCCGTTGTACCATCGCGTTTGCACTTAACGATATAGGTTTGGTTGGCAGCTATAATAACGAATTTCCGCATTTGGTCGGTGGTCGGAAGCAATATGTCGCCTTCCGACAAATTGAATAAGTTGAGCCCTACATTATCAAGACAATTTTGTACTCTTTATTTCAAAGTTCTGTGTCATGAAAACAACATTCCTTTTTAACTATTGTTTTGACATTTGTGGTCAAAATACTGATAAGTGGAGACACCCAAAACTTCTATTTTGGTCTGTAATTATTCTGAATTGCTTGGTTTATTTAAACGAATCATGTTATTACGTAACTTTTTAGCCACTAATACAGAAACGAATCATGTTATTGTTTATCTTTTTATCCACTAAATATTAGCATTACCTTTTACCAATATCTGCAATAAATCCTTTTCTAAAGCGAATGTCGAATGCACTAATAGTACGAGTAGGATAGTACCAAATACAATAGGTAGAGCCTACTCTGGAGGCTACTCGAACAGTGTATAACTCCCTAGACCAACACTAGCGTCGCAAGTCCCAGGCACTGTTCCTAGTATTTTTCTTACTGCTTATAAAATCTCTTCAGAAAGGATATGGCATATTAAATGATAGATTTATAATTTAAGAAGTTGTCATTTATTTCCAGTTAGCCATCACTAAACCACGGGACGTACATCGATATTGCAGTACCAACGCCGTTCGGAGTTTGACAAAAAATATAAAAAAACGATGTAGTCCTTTTTCTGGAAGTATTACATTAATCATCTCTAACGAAACTTACTAAACGATCACATTTAACGACAAGAGAAGTGATATTATATTCTAAGCTGGCAACACATTCCCGAAATTTGACATTGGAAATTGACATAAATTAGACTAAATTGTGTTAAAAAGTAATTAACAAATTGTCATCAAACCCATCAAGCGGCAATTAAGTGAAGTGGTTCAGCCTCGGGTTAAGGTGCATTTGCACTTACAACCCGTTATGGGTCTCTAGCAAACAATTAAGCCGGCCTTGCTAAAAAGTGTCGCGTGTAGTTCTCAAGACGCCCCCGTGACCTTCCGTACCTGTTGCTTACGCCTAGAGAAAGTGACACGGCCGAAATGCGCCGTCGCCTATGGGGTTGCCACTGCGGCCACGTAAACAGATTTTGGGGTGTTTTGGTAATGTATAACTGTAGGATGTTATTTATTATTTTATTTTATTATTATAGACACTAATTAGGTATACAAGCAAAGTCCCGCAAAACTGTTTATACAGATTTACTGCAGGATAATGAATGAATAGGATTAGGAGACCCATTTAGGTTTATATTTTTCTACGTTACAAAGGTGTCAGCTTGTTAGCGTTACCATTTTGAATGTAGATACAATTACTTTACAATTTGCGTGTTAATGTTGATAGTGTTGCAAATAATTATCAAGACAATCACTGTTGAACAGCTGTCATCTGAAATAAGTTCTAAAACTTCACTCTATTACCTTAATTTAAGATAAATAAGCATGCAACGCTCTACTTGCTAAATAACGACCTTATTCGAGCACTATCCATTTAGGTATGGTCATTCCAGATACTTTGTCCGCTAAGCTATACTCGTATTACCAACCGCAACACATTAATAAACACTACAAATATTTTTTTCATTTATAAAGGTCACACAAAATCAGTATCAGTAAACATGATTTACATTTTTTACTTCATAAATGGGCTCTAAATACGATACTGAACGCCGATAAACATTTTTGAAGATAATGAAAAAGTCATTCTGTATGTTGTAAGAATGCCTCATGTTGATCCCCAACTATTTATATTGGCGCCCAACATGTAACCAAATAAGTGTGTGTTTTTAAAACTTAGAAGACTAGAACTAGGTCAGAAAACAAACTTGTTAATCGCACACGCGTTCTCAATCTTATCTAGACCTTACATAATAGCGCCAATTAGTCCTAAATATGCTGGAAGTATCAGCTGACCCGAGAGGCCCCATTACACGGGTGTGCACATCTGAAATTAGCTTCTAATATGGCTGATGCGGAGGAAATGGGCAGAGGGATAGAAATCTGGCAACACCAGGGGCCCGGGATAGTCGCGTCAGTGTGCGCGAGCCTGCCGCAGCGACCGTACGGTACGGCCTCGCACCGCGCATCACCACACCTACATTTACTACGTGTGTAGTATAAATCTCGTTGACCCCTATCACTTTTTTGGCGAATGTCAAGTACCACGTAGACATGGGACATGTCGTTGATTTAAAATTTGGAACGTAAAGAATTAATTGGGGTTCATTTATACGGATTTGTTTTGATTGAGTGTAATTGTTGATATGGCTCAGCTTCATGCAGATAATTTGGATGTTAATTTCAATAACATTTGATATAAAAAATAATTTATTGTTATGACCGAAAACACAACAAACTGTTAGGGAGTGTCGATGTTAAAGGTACAAAAGGCAATATGCTTACCCACAAAACGATTTTTTCGGTCGTCGAATCATAAATTCTTGTCTCTCAGATTATTAAAACGCCCCTAATATAATCAGAGCAGCTCGGTCAAAATGAAAATTTGAATAAATACGCAATCTCGCCAAGATAATCTCTCCCGCGAGAATACTCTCAGCGCAACAGTTAGCCCATAATCCGGTGTCGACGTATAGCGCCCTGACTTTGTCTATTCTACGTGTACGTTTAACCCACCTTATTGTGAACCCTGACACCTCCCTAGCCATATTAAAATGCGGTACTGACTATGCAAAATGTAGAGCTCCGTATAAGTTGGGCGCATACACGGCGCACAATTCACGTTCCCAATTTTAAACAAAGTGTACTGTTTACTTCACATATACGTAGATGGTATTATGATTTAGGGTCTTAAGTGATTATTACAATTCATTTAAACAGTATTCAAATTCACTGTCCTAAGTGTGCGTATTTGGTGACTCAGTAAAATGAATCGCATTAAGTGTAATAACGTATTCAGTGCCGAAATAAGCACTAAAAGTTTTGAAACCCACCAAACTAATATTGATGCGCTATTTATTATCGATAACCTACAATAACTAGATACAATCCCATACAAAAATGACATTTCGAACTGTCCAAGTTTAAACTAATATCATGTGTCATGCCTACTGTGTTTAAAATTGAGTCTTACGTATATGACTTAAAGATGAATGCAACTAAAGTGAAAGGATTCCCAAAAGTTCATTAAGTGCTCATTTGGTGAAGATCTTTTTCTATCCGTGATTGTGTATCTAATTTATTATTTTACGGCAATAGCTGTTAACATATAGCGTACTTACAGAATGTCAATGTATGGACTCGATGGTTCATAACTTATTCTATTGGGGTATACCATTGTTGCGTTTCGCTAAGACAAAGTGTGTTATTTATTATGTATGCGCGGTCGAACCGTACTGATAGCTTAGTATCAAACTGAACCCGAATAAGTTTATGTGCCATTAAAGCTTTAAACCTGTTTTCAACGAATGACAGAGATGATTAACCAAATTAACAAAGGTTATTCAACTTTATGCATTTGAGTATCTTATTGGATAGCAATACAGTACTAAAGCAGTGACAGCACTTTGCTAAATATTAAAGTTGAATTAAAGAATTCAATTATTAGCTCTCTTTTTCTTTGAAAAATATATTTTTGGATATCTAGACGATGTTATACTCAGTAGCCTTTTTTATTCATTTGTGAATCATGTTGTTGGTGCTTACTAAAACTAATTTATAACTTGTGTTTATAATGAATTTGAACATAACTGTGTGTGTTCTTCCATTAAATAAAATAAAATAATACCAAATACAACGGTCAATCCATGTTACCTTCCACACTGTTACTAGACGATTTCGCAATCGATAGTAGGTGGGTCTCGGTTTGCAAACAAACTCCCACACGCTAAGAGCTCGTAGCAAACTCGTAGCGTCTGTCGTAGCGATTCGCTACGCGGCGCCCACGCAAGTGTCTACCGCTACAATGAGGTTAAGTAATTAATAAAACTGTAATTTCAAACAAACCGGTCTATATGATGGTGGAAATCTCGCAGAAATATTGATTATTTATACAACATCTTCGTGTTTTTTATTTTTTATTCAGTTCTAAGTCGTGCGTAAGCTTAAGACTAACACAGGTTTGTAATAATACCTATTGCAGTTCGTCAATTACAACGTACTACATGTTTGTCATAGAAAGCATAAATTATACTCCAAACTTTATTATAATTCAATTTTCTATGTAATTTGCTTAGTGAGAATATATGCTTCTCTGTTGTAGGCCCAAGTTTTTATAGGTAGCACAGACGAATTGAACAGGTCAATTCGTAGTCGTTTTGACGTCCTTGTGGTACGGGACTCTAAAGGGTAATTATTTAAAATGTGATTGAAGCACACATTTAGGCACACATCTTTACAGTCGGTTTGAAAAACAGTATACGCGATCACAGTAAACTCGTAGCAGTTGCCTAAGCAGGACACTACGCGCCCCTGACTAGTTTAACATCTTTCAAGTTAAATAAACATAATAACATATTTAAAATTATTACAAAAATATCTTTGTCGTGTTGGTAAAAAACAAATCAATAATTTACAACACAAACGCCTACACATGCGTAGCACACTCGTAGCCTCTATCGTAGCAGTTCGTAACGGGGCGCCCACGCAGGCCGTCTACAGTTTTGGTGAGGTCTAGTACAGAAAGACATTATCTGTTCTGTGAGGTCTAGCAATCAGTAAAATGAAGCATAAAATATTTACTTAGCTTTAGTTTTTATTTTACGTCAATATAACTTTTAACAAATTTACAACTATAATATTAGGGGTTAAAGTATGAAATTGCCGTTTTGTATGGACGAAATCGAGAAAAGTCATTTTTCCATACTAACAATTTTTTAGTTTTTTTAAAAACGCCTATACCGTTTTCGATGCAATTAAAGGTAAAAGTTAGATGGTTATTAAGCTACGCATTATAGTATTTAAATTTCTGAAAATCAAAATATATAATACCAATATACTTAATTGAAGCAAGAAGGTCAGCTGACACATTGTAAGGGGTCTTTTCAACGACTTCCTTTGAAGTAATAGGCACTAGTTTTGCATTTTTTTTTTAGTCAAAAGTTACTTTATTTATTTTTTTAATACACTACAAAAAGAATTACGCAATAATATGACTATATTTAAGAGCTATAAACAAAATAAAAAGTGGGAAAATAATCGGCAATTTCATACTTTAACCCCTATTATAATATATCTCCATGTCTTTCATTCAGATTTGATCAACCGTTTTGGAGTAATTGAGTAACATACATGCATTTACCCTTAATTTAGGGGTTAAACCCCTATTATTAAATAATGTCGCAACGGGTACTCAATACCCAAATTTTTATTAATAAGTTATTTTCATAGTTCTTTCATACTTTTGTATGGATTCGTCGTTTTACAATGTAATGTATTTTTGGGGAGATAACTTTAATATAGGTTATTGGGGTTTATTTGTAACTTTTTAAACCGATTAATATTGGTAAAAAATGGTTTGACGCGATTGTTTGATTGTTTGTGTGGCACCAACCCGTTTTTTTTTAGTTTCTAGGTAGGTTGTAATTTTTTTACGATATTTAATTTTTGTTACGATTTTATTATTTTTTTAATGTGTAGAACAACATCGCCAACGCAAGACTGCAACTTATATCGAGGTTAGCAGTCACGTCTAACCTTAGAAAAATGAACCGACAGATTACATAGTTAATTAGGGGCGGGCCACGTATGCAAACACACACCTACGTAAACATTTAATTTTGTCGTAGTGTCGTTGCAGAGTGGGGGACCCCGAGGCGCCTGTCTCCACCTCACAACGTCATTCTGACCTTTATGAAACTTGATTATAAACTTTATCAAAGGTAGACCACATTTTAGAGGCATGCGTCTTCTTCATTACTTTAGGTGTCTGGAATGACAAATTTAAGAAAATAGTGTACGTATATACAGAGTGAAATTTTAACCACTTTCAAAATTTTAATATATCAATCTACGAGACAAGAAACAAATGACGTATTTTTTCTTTTAGTATAGCCCAGTATAAAAATCAAGATAAAGCACTTAGAAAATAACCACAAAAAATCTAAAATTTTTGAGACGGCTGCCTAGCAAAACTTTTTTTACGCGATTCGCATCTTATTCATTTATTACGATACTATTCATAAGTTTTTGATTTTCCCTTTATACCTTATCAGGCCTAGGCGTAAAAAATGAAAACTATATTGCGAAAAATATTTTCGGGTGAAAGCTTGATTTACAATTTTTTACTTCATAAATTCGATACTGAACGCTTATAAAAATTTTGGAAAGTGGTTAAAATTTCATCCTGTATAGGCACCGTTTATAATAATATAATACTTATCAACTTTAATAAACATTTGAAAAAATAAATTATTTAGATACTTAAAATATGGTTAATAAATACTCGCTGCGACAATATTTGATATTATAGTGGTGCAAATTAAATAATTTTTACGTAAAATAAAAACAAAAACAAAAGTTTTCATTTTATTGATTGCTAATTTGACCTCAACGTAGCCGTAGATAGCCTGCGTGGGCGCCCCGTTACGAACTGCTACGACAGAGACTACGAGTTTACTACGACAGAGACTACGAGTTTAAAAAGTATTTGTAGGCATTTTTGTTGTATATTGTTTTTTTTTAACCACATGATAAAGATAATAACAAAAGATATGCAGCGTTCTCAAAAATTCACGCGAACGCCTTAATAATTATGTTTTCAATTTGTGATAAAAAGACTCTCGTTACCGTTATATTTCAACTTTACAATAGAATCTTAAAAAGTGAACAAAAACACATCATAATAATTATTACCACTCATATTTTTCCTATATAGAATTTAGCAACATATCCGCAATATATCTGAAACAACGATTCTGGACCTAATATAATTTTGGACATAAATGTTAAGACTTATGACTGTTGACGCAATTGTGATTGGTATATAGTGGTTAGTGATGAGAGTGTAGCCAAGATGAGTGGATTAGGCCCTCCTGGCGTGTGGGCGGCGCAGAAGCGACTGGAGTCTTGGGCCCGGGCAGCCAGGGAACGAACTTCAAGTGCTTCCAGCGGACAGAGCCACAACTCTACCGATAGCTACGGAGACGACAAGTCACATAGCAGCCCTAGTGTATGTATATTAGTTTGTATAGATAACATTTTTGACGGGCAAAATACTTGCGAAATATCTTAATCTAAGTATCTTTTTTAAGCGACCTCCGTGGCGGAGTGGCGTACACACCGGTCTACAAGGTGTCGCCTGCTCCGAGGTCCTGGGTTCGATTCCCGGACGGGTCAATGTAGAAAAAAAAAGGGTTTTTCTTCATTTTCTCGGGTCTGGGTGTTTATGGTACCTTCGTTGCTTCTGGTTTCCAAAATACGAGTGCTTTAAATAGCTATTCAAATTGGGATCAGAACAATGTATGTGATGTTGTCCACATATATATTTTTTTAATGTTTCAAACTGTATAGCATGATATATTTTATTAAAGCAGTTTAAATTTCTAGTGTAAATGGTATAAATTGAAAATACTATTCCCTAAAAAAGTGCCATTTAAGGTAGCTGAAAAAGAATTATTCAAACAATTGTGTTTTCAAACTATCTTCAAAGATTGCTAAAACCATTGGACGCGACAACACGAGACAACACTGGGGTGTTGTTAAATATACCTCGACAACACTAGACAACAACTGTGTGTTGATAATATACCTGCATACAGAAAACGAATGAGTCAAAAATTGGCTTTCATTTACAAAGTTGTAACAGTCGATCAATATTGACTAATCTCAACTAAGATGGCTTCTAAACAGAAAAATATTTCCTATATGTCAAAATTTTGTCCAAAATATTCAAAAGTTAAATCAAGTTACATATTTTAGTTAGTCTGTGAAATAATAAACATTGTTACAAATTTATAACAGTAATTAAAATGTTTGGGCGTTGCAGCGAGCTTCCTGGGTGCGTTATTATTTGGTTCACAGTAAATTACAAAGACATTAATTATTCTTGCTAATAAATGTTGCAGCGCACTAACGACTTTGTGCCTGTACCAACTGATACAGACGGAGTTACAGTGAAAAGTATTTTAGAAATTAAAAAATACGTTAATGTTATTATTCAATAGAAGCTGTTGTAACATATATCTCTAACCCTACTTTTAGCTATGAAAAGAAGGTCATACCCAACTTTAAACAATACCTAAAATATGTGTTGTATTTTTTTTAACAAATAATATGATGGAGTCACTTGTACACATTTGAAAATGTCAGCCGCTACACTAATCAATCACTTCATAAGTCGCATTTGAAACGCGCGACAGAAGCAAACATGTTCGCGTTGTATCGATTCGGCATCGCTTCTGCTTCACCTCTGACACGATACTATTTTCGTATCGTGTGGTTTTCCTTCGAGTATAATCTGGTCTCAAAAATTTTCTAAGCTGCCTGTGACAGGTCTTTGCCGTGACTTATTTTTTTAGCCCACATCTTGCAACATAACGCATTCACACGGGAGTGGCAAGATATGGCTTAGTCCACAATATCATTTATATTTATGAGCTTAAAAGTGCTTCTAGTTTTAAAATCCAGCTTTATATTGTGACTAAACCATGTCTTGAAAAAATCTGATCTTGCATGTCTTAGTGAACGTAGCGTAAGACGGGACCATTGCAACGGCTTAACTTACCTTCTGAAGCACATGTGTTAGCCCCTTCCTTACCTAAGGCAAACCATTGCAATGGCTTAACTGACCTTTTGAAGCTCATCTATAAGCCCCTTCCGTAACTAAGGCAATGTAGAGAAGTTCGTTTCTTTAACTGACCCGAACGGGAATCGAACCCGTACCCTTGCGAAATAAGCGAACTACCGCACTAATACACCTACAAGGTCGATGACATTGGGAAAAGGCAGTTTATAGTTACACCTTCATAGTTAATAAACTCACGGCGTGGAGGCAAAAACATGTTTTCTTAAAGTAACATCCGATATTATATAATGTTACAAAAAGTAACTAACTGTAAATATTAAATAAACTTCGGCAGATACCGTTACTTAGTAAAATTGAAAATCTCGTAAACAACATACTAATTTTACGACCCACAGAATATAAATAACGAAGCAAACTTTCAAAGGGAGGATTGAAAATAAAATGTTTGCTGACTTTCAAATTAATTTAAGATGTAACTAAAATGTAGTAGTATGTTTTATAGTTTGATTTTTTAGTACTATAGAAATATTTGAATGTTAGATACTTAAAACTTAGAGAGGTGGCATAAAAGGGACACTCTTACAGGTTTAATAATAATAGGCAGCTTGTGGCGAGCTGTTGGGCAGTATCGACCCCACGAACCTGATTGCCCCCGGGAGTATCCCTGTTCCTCACCTCTGGCTTGCCTTCATTGGTCGACCGGGGTGAACACTGACGAGGAACATATCTCCCACCTCTTGCTTGCCTTCATTGGCCGGCTTGAGTGGAGAGTCGCTAGTGCAGAAATGCTCGGAGGGAGGAAGTATTGCAGTAATATGCTTGTAGGGATCTTGAACGGATTACCGGGATTGTCCTAAGAGCCGTGTATTACCTCTCCACTCCTCAAGCACCTCAGGCTATGCTGCCCCCTTGTCGCTACGTCACTATGTGCTAGCGGCCGTTTTCGGGGGCCCATTAAACGAGTGTGCGAGTCACCCCCTGCCATTTTATCCGTGTGAGTACCATAGGTCAGGCAGGGGCCATAGTCCTTCCATAGTCCTAGTTACCCAGTCCACTAGCACCCAAACCCATAGCCCAGTTTCCTTTCTATCCACTTTCTGCAATAGTCCTGCACTAACCAGGGGTTGTCCTTGGGTGTACTTGTATAGTGCGCACAGGGATAATCGTCGGTTGGTATCACATTACATCATTTAGATAAATAATGTCTAACGGGCCTCTGTGAGTTGACTTCGGCCCCTCGTATGCCTTCCAAAGGTCCGGGACTTCATAGTCCCGTGATAGGAAATGACAAACATAATAATAATAAATCATTTATTTCAGATTCATACAATCCATACAATTGTGTTAGTAACAATAAAATAAAAACTTAAATATCTATGTTAATAAATTACAATTTAAATTGGATTTTATTTATTTATTTAAAAAATAGGTTTTTAGCTCCTTGAGCATGCAAGCTAACCCAGTGTCTGAACAAGGAACATGAGGGCCTATCTTTCATGGCCATCAGGATGCTGTTGACGCTCCGCCGGACTCTGTTAAGCATTGAAGCCGTGCGCTTCCGAATGATGGCGTAAAAGTCATCAACACCCGCTTGCGCGAACATTGTTGATTCACTACAGAATCTGGGGAGCACCATCAACATCCTAAAGGCGTTATTATATTGTACGCGGAAAGCGTTATATGCCCTCTGCGAATAGCTACACCACAGGCTGCAGGTGTAGAACGTGTGACAGAACGCCTTAAAAAAGGGTGATTTTGATCTTAAATTTAAAATGCCACTCCAACAGAGAACACGAGTAGAAGCGCACAAAATTGAAGAGGCTGTGAACGAAGTCTTACAGAGAGGTATATCAGTGAGGTCGGCTGTCAAAGTGTTTATTAAGAGCAAATCACACCTGCATAGACTGGTCTCTAAATTAGATTTTAAAACATAAATAGTTGTTGTAAGCATGCCTTCCAATATTTGTAATATTTATACCAAAGTATAAGGTGTCTGTGCATTTCCTATCATACTATATGACGTATTGTACTTTAAAAACAATATTGCGTCCCTTTCAAAACCGTTCATTTATGAAAGGGACATAATGCCCTTTTTTGGAAACTGTAAAAACCAATTACTAAGAATAAATAAATGTTAATTATTGTATTTTAATAGCAAAGTAACTAAGGCTTCCTTTTGGGCTGCGACGTGTTTAAAATATTTTGGCATCCATGCACGAAAGCCTCAACAACATAAATATCCCTTTCAAGCCACCTCTCCCATACATTAGTTGTACTATTGCTGATTTAATATAACTATTAATATTTTCAAGTACCTAAATAGTTTGCCAAAACACTGATATTCTTTTTACGCCTATCTTTTCTGGTGTCATTTTGTAACCGAATAATTATTTTATTTTCTTGTATTACGTGGTCCATGCGTTGTTTTCTTTTTTTATTTCTAAAAGGCTCCTCAACTAGAGATGTCCCACCAAACAAAAATCAGGGTTTTGAAAGGTTTTACACGAGACTAGAAGCTGCAACGTAAGAAAGCTTTCAAAGTCTAGGAAAGCGAAAACAGAAGGATAAAGAAGTGAAAGGAAGAAGGAAAGACATATCGGGCAAACTTTGTGCGTTGTTAGTGCGTAAAATATAAAACTAGCTACACTGTCCCGAAATAAAACGTCTCTTGTCTAAATTTAAATATCAACAGATAATTCATGTGACATACCTACCGTAATACAAATTCAAGCTTAGGTACCCACATAACTTACAGATGAATGCAACGTAAAAGACCTCCTAAATGGTCAGTAGGTGTCAGAAATCTCTTTTGGTAAGGACGTTTTTTGTCACTAACTCTAGTTTCTTTTTATTTAACATCAATGTGCGTAAGACAATAAAACATCACTTTAATCGTTAACTTTCCATTCTGTCACAATAATCATAGCTACACAATACTGAATCACTCTGACGTTCAACTCGTAATTTCACTCACTTTTTACTATTCAGCCTATTGTTGATAACTTAATTGCAGTACTACGACTCAAAGACCAATCAAGCTTTATAATGAAGTTGGGGTAAAGAATTCTACAAGGCATTTCCGCCGTACACCATTATACGATTGTAAGTTTTTAATTGCCTTCGTGACCTTTCCACTAAATTTAGAAATCGTGAATAATGGTCCGTACTCAAATATCACCATTCTTAATTCAATATAATCGTCGGTTTGAAAGAAATGACTTCACCAATTATAGTTCTTATTACTCGTATGTGAGCCTTTTACCTAAGTGGCGTGCAATTGGAGAGGCCTACGTCCAGTAGTGGACTGTGATAGTCTGATGATGATGATGATGATGATGAGCCTTTTTCTAATAGGTACTGACGTTTGAACAAAACTTAAAATTTTTAATTCCTCATGTCAAAAAAATAACTTCAAATCTGTACATAGATAATATAATTGTTGGGTCAGTGTGTTTTTTTTCTGTTTTCAATTTAAATTATATTTTAACATAAACAAAAATAAAGCATAATAAACTAGACAATTATGTATATACAAAAACAAACACACTGAGAGCAAAATATCCTCTCACACTGACCTTATATAAACTTAAGCACGTTATACTGTAAAGTAGAAAAAAAATCATAATAAATGCTTTCTTATACAGTTTCTGAATAAAGTTTAGTATGAAATTTTCTGAAGTCGATTTTTTTGTCTTCGATTGTATCGAAATACTAGCGCCCCACCCGCGACTAACTCGTGTTATCTTAATATGTATACATTTTATACATTGTGTCAAGGTGACTACATTGTTTTCCCGGTTTTGATAATATCGCACTCGTTCGAGATCTTATTGATTCCTCATACAAGCTTTCAACCCTTTAAGTTTACCCTTTAACCATTTAATTTCAAATAAAAATAAGTTGACGTTATGTACATAAAATTTAACTTTGTAATTATGAAATAAGCTATCATATTCCAGTAGTTGCTAAACAAGAAATCACATAGCACCGACTCAAATTTCGCTTATTTTATACTTTTTATCGGTCAAATTGTTTAGTAATACAAGTTTCCTTTTTTACGTAGTCGAACCCAAACTAATCGTTTAAAGTTATCCGTAACATCTTAGACTGTGTACGATCCATCTCGATAATTAATTGAGGAGTTCCAAAACATCGATACCTACTCTATCTGACTGTGGCCTAGGCACGTAGTCCGATAACGGAATAACCTGCAGATTAGATATGTAATTGCCGGTGGCAACTCCCTAGCCGCCGACGCCAAACAGCTAATAGCAACATGCGCCTTAAGTTGATATATAGTCAAAGAGTTACCATAAATAAAATCGAAAATTAGCAGCACTAGCTATTTTTAAGGCGGATGATTTGAAAACAATGTCCTTATTACGTTGTGTTAGCAGTATGTGTACATTTTTTGGTCGTCTTATAATTAGACCCACCTTGTTTATTTTTTGGTTGAAACCTTGCATTTTATAGCAGATTTTTGTATGATTTTTGGATTATCTTATTTGTTATATGAGCTATTTCAATATTCAAGTTTTGGTATGTAAATTTAATTCCTCTTCTAAGAGAAAAAAATAGGGTTTATGAAAATAATCCTCATGCACACTCAAATCGGGTTTACATTTTTGTAGAAAAGTTTTGTTTTACACTTATAATTTAAATAGGTATAGAAAAGAAAAACAAAACTGAGGATAATAATTTTAACATCATCTAATGCTCACATTTTGTAGCAAATACTAATACAATTCTTGGTTCAATGGTTCAAGTAAATGTATTTAATTAATGTAAATGAATAAATAACAATACCTATCATAAACGTCGATAACGCTATTTAACAAAAAAATATTATAATTTATTTCATTTTCTTTTAATCTTGACAAAATCTCTTATATTTATGTTATAACTTTAAAATTATGACATTACGGTCTTTAATTAAATAAAAATCTGAAATAAGAAAAAAATTATTTCTTTCAAACATACTCAAATTTTTACCCACTTCTGAGAATTTATTTATTGTTTATGATTAATATGACAAAACTTAAATAGCTAATCTTTTTAACACAAATTCAGCCACCGATTGCCATATTTCCTACTGACAGTTAGTTATTTTATGAAATCCCTAGAAATTATGTAAAATGAAATTTATTACAAAGGTAATGTATAAAATACTTCCTGCAAAACGCCGAAATAAAATGGTCACCCGTCGTTGCATGACGCAAATATTTCGGGGACGTCACATTAAAATTAAGAGGTCAATTAAACTTTGACAACGTGTCTGTAGCCGGAATTACGTCGCAATATGAGATTAATTATTAACCACTTGCCTCCTACGAGTACACTGATGTACGCTACGAATCTTGTTACGTCATAATGAAACTCGATCCTTCTGCTAAAAATATTGTTTATTGCGCTTTATATTATGAGCGCTGTCTTTGATTGCCTCGTAACACACACAACATAAATTTAAAAAAAAAACAGTTTAGATGTTATACATAGTGGGCTGTGTTTGTCAGGAGGTTCAAAATGCCAGGTGTAGAACAACAAAACATTTCTAAAAATACACATATGTTTACGTCATAAAAAATACCTTTTGAGGATAGATTTGAGGGCTGAAAATGATAACTGAGAAGAACCAACCCAATAAGTAAGTATTATTTGAGTTTGAGAGTTAGTATTGTAATGCGTATTTTAAAAGGAAAATCGAGTCTCATATTAAGAGGACTACTAGAGCTATGTGCTGCCCCAACTGATTTAATTTTAATACTTCTAAACAAAATCAATTCTCAAAAAACTAAAACAGTATTACTTTAGCAAATTACCTCAGGTATTTATTCATTGAATCACTGTTAATTGCTTTTCATTCTGGCATTCTTGCGTATTGTACATTATTGCTAAAAGTGGCCACTTTTGGCGTTAGCGACAAATTCGACTTTATAAACAACAAGTTTTCTGTCATTCAATAAATAGTAGAGGTAATTTGCTAAGGTAATATTGTTCTAGTTTTTTTGAGAATTGGCTTTGTTAAGAAATAAAAAATTTAAATCAATTTGGGCCAGCACATACGTAGCTCTAGTAGTCCCCTTAATATGAGACTCGATCTTCCTTTAAAAATACGCATTACAATAATGACATAATTTCAGCTATCATTTCTCAGCATAATTATTTTTCGTGTTTAGAAGTTAAAAAGAAGTTTAGGGAATAGTGGATTTCCTCATCGGAAACAAATCGTAACTAACTACACAAACACTGCTACTACCTAACTCAAACATGGGCCACTGAGAAAGATCTAACTCTCGTATAATGTAGCAAAGTTTGCGAATGAAGATTTTATGATTATGTAGTTAAAAAAGCAGTGATATAAATCTACTTGAAACCTGCAAGATATTTAACGACATTATTGTTTCAACATGTTAATCTTTGATAGTCAATTAAAATGTAATACATAGTATAATGAATATATGAGCATTAATAACGGAAAGTTTATTTAATAGATTTTAATTTGGAAAGTTTACATAGAAAACCGCCGCGGCATTTCGGAAAATATTTACGGCATAATTTAAAGCAAGGTTCGCAAATATCCGAATATTTAATATTTATCCAACTTAATTAATTATATCGGATATATACGGACCAGTATGCGTGCAAGTATTTCCATTAACGTATAAAGGAATTATCATCATTATCAATCATTACCTACTTACTATAGTAAATCCCATTACATGACTTATGTTCATGTAATGGGATTTAAGTTTCAACCAAAAAAATAAAACTAAATGATCAGATCCATATAATAGAGGAAGACAAGAAATTCCTAGGTTGCGTAGTACGTAGCGTAACGAAGCGAAAATTCTGAAAATTGAAGAAAAAAATGTATATCTCGAAAACTAAGAAATATCGGGTAACATATTTAGGGTATATTTATATAGCCCTGGATGTAAGGAATACAAAAAATAATTTTGGACGTCACCGTTTGGACCAACCTGTATATCCGTTGCAAATTATCCTATCTGTCTAAACTGTCCAAAAGCGTCATTTTAGTTTATTATTAAATGTAATTAGTAACCGACTAAGGACATGATTATTTGTTGTCTGTTTAAGATATAAATCAAATTTAAATACAAGCTTTAAGTACCTATATGTCATCAAATATGGAGCATTGAACTGAAAATGTGCTAAATTAAATTGCTATTAATGAATTGCAATAACTATTTCTAGTTGAATGCAACTAGAAATAGTTATTTGTTATACAAGAGTGCAAAGTTCCTTTTTAACCGCGTGCTCAACTTTGATGACCGAGCAAACAAAGGATTCTAAAATTGAATCACGAGCGCAGAGAGTGATTCAAAAATTAGAATCCTGAGCGTTAGCGAAGGGAATTAAAAGAGCACAAGGTGAAAAATCTTTGCACTCGAGAGACTTGAAAACAAGTAAAAAAAAACGAAAATGAGTGATTCCAGCGACGAAGAAGTTTATTTTAATACTTACTTATCATAATGTTGTAGTAAGTATGTAAACTGAAATAAAAGTATCTTGTGATTGTAAATGTTTTATTATGCATTTAGTCATTTCCTCGCTAAGGGGGGATGAAAAGTTACGTGTTGTACTCGAGTGCAAAGATTTTTCACCTTGTGCTCTTTTAATTCTCTCGCTAACGCTCAATATTCTAATTTTTGAATCCTTTGCTTGCTCGGTCATTAAAGTTGAGCACGCGGTTAAAAAAGAACTTTGCACTCTTGTATAACAAATAACTATTTCACACCACTCAAGGAAAGCAATAGGTTAAGTGAAACACACTACTCGACTTTAATTGTTTCTCTTTGTTAATTCTCTTTAATCGTCAAATTAATATTTAGCGTCGTCTATTTCCATCTTAAGATAGGTACGTGCATTAAATATGAATAAACTAAGTAGAATTATTCATAAGAACATTATTCCGTCTGTAAGTATTCTGCAAAAAAAGAAGCTTGCAAATCGTGAAATACGGCGGGTGTTAATAAGATGTTTTGCCAAGTAAATTTTATAAAGAATTTGTAATAGAAATACCATTAGTTTTGTTAAACTGTTTGTTTTATTTCAGTTTGATAATTTTATTATCTAAGATATAGAGGTACTAACGTGTTATTACAAATGCAAAATGAGAATAGATCCAACTCTAGGGACAGCACTTTATTATATCAGATTGATTTGATGAATCATTATCAATTATTATTATAATACTCGTAGTCACAATATTCGTTTTCAATGTTTTCATTTATGTTTTGATGTGATTTTATTCTTCAAAAAAATTAAATTTACTAGTTTTTTAACCAAGTTAACCGAATAAACATGGCCCTAAACATGAATATCAAACAAATTTGCCATCAATCTTGTTTAAAAAACGTAAATCTTAAAATGTAATTAAGTTTACCTATCTACTCTTACAGTATTTTTCTGTAGGTAATTGCTAATCCTCTTTACCCGATAGACCAAAGAAACAGTGTTTTTGCGTGATTTTCTTTTTAGCGTTTGCTTCATTTGCAGTGTTCGTTTAACTTATTATTTTTAAAATTACCGTACGACGTTGTGACTTGTTGGATTTTTTGTTTGCAATAAATGTTTTTGTTACTTTTATACTAGGTACTTCTATCTATAACATCATGTTGCGTGCGTACAGAATGTATCTATTGCAATTCAAAAGTGAATAAGCTAAGAGTAAACTTTTGACAAATGATATCTAGATTCAGTTTTCCATATAACTAAATCAAACAATTTATAGAAATGAGCCTTAAAGTCAGCCTTTTTCAACTAGTAATCAAATAGTATTAAGTTAAACCTCCTAGGTCAGTCTCTAAGCGCACTTGAAGCTGTCAGTTGCAATGGTTTATAAAATGGCGTTTGGTAGGTTTAAATTCTGGAGCGAACGACTATTTACCTACTTACTAACTTGGGAAATTGAAACTAGAGAAAGTTACTTTTTACTATAAAATAATTACAGTGCATTTTATTACAAAAAGAAATGGTGGCATTCGCTAGGGACAATCCCTTCCAAAGAACTTTCAGATCATCATCATCATCATCATCATGAATAATTTGGATTTCTAATGAAAATTGTTGACTCCCCAAACTGTGCAAAATGTTGAACAATTGAAGATGTCCAACATGTTTTGATGGAGTCTAAAAATAACGAAAATCAGTGGCAAGCACTCTTGGTTGCATTTTATCTAAATCGTTTGGATATAGGCCTTCCAAAGTATTTTTTGTAAACCTCTTTCCAAATCGGCAAGATTGTTTTGTAAGAAAAATCTTTGCATCATCATCTTATGATGTCAGTATTTAAACTTGAAAAATTATGTCTCAGGCGGGACTCGAACCCGCATCTCCTCGCATGCATGTAAAGCGCCGCGCTCGGCAGTTAAGAAATTTTTTTAAGCTATTGCATAGCTTCTATCGCGGGTCTTGAGCGTGGAGACCGAATTCAGAAATTCCGTAACAAAAATAACCTAATCTAACACTCGGGGCGAGGCACGATCGAACAATTTTGAATTTCCGAAATTTAAAAGAATTTAGAAGAAAATAAGGATGTGGCACTCGGAGACTGCCGCGGTAAAGCTATTGCATAGCATTTTTAACAACTTATGCAATTATAAAACTAAAAAGTATCACCGCTGTGCCGGTCGTAGTGGGGCTGTTAGGTTATTTTCGTCACGGAATTTCTGGATTCGGTCTCCACGCTCAAGGCCCGCGATAGAAGCTATGCAATAACTTAAAAAACAATAGCCTCTGCCAGTCTACAACTGGACATGGATATCTTTAAAAGGAAGCTCTTGTCATAGTCGAGTTCATTCAGAGGACAACTATAATAGAAAAGGGAACGCAGTGCTTGCTTAGAGAATAAATCATTTTTACCAAAAAAAGACGTGTGGCACTCGGAGACTGCCGCGGTAAAGCTATTGCATAGCATTTTTTATCAACTTATGCAATAATAAAACTAAAAAGTATCACCGCTGTGCTGGTCGGAGTTGGGGGTTTTAGGTTATTTTCGTTACGGAATTTCTGGATTCGGTCTCCACACTCAAGTCCCGCGATAGGAGCTATGCAATAGCTTAATTTTATAATTTTATGTATTTTCTAATTTTGACTTTTGTAATTAAATTTTCCTGTTATTTTGGCAGATATGGTTACCATAGGCAACCATACTGTCAAAATCCTTATTTTCTTCTAAATTCTTTAATACTCCGGATGATGTCTAGCGGTGACTGATATAGGCTACTAGTAATTATTGACGTGGCCTTTACGACACCCGAAACAGGCTAGCCACATAAATTGTCCGAAAAATGTGTAACTTATTTAAGAGTTCGCAACAAGTAGCTACTAAATAATATTGCTATCCATATTGTGAATCGGATTTTTTTTGGGGTTCCTTAGTGAAATTACATGTTTCACACACAGAAAAAAAGGGTCCAACGTCACAACGTGAAATACGTACCTACTTATGCCAAATCCATTAGTATTTGACAACAGTATTACTAAGATACTCTTTGATCTCAATTTATTAATCACGGCTATTGAATTAAAAAAATATATTTAAATCTCTTGAAATTATTTATTTCACTGTGAAAGACAAATGGCGATGATAACAGCTTTTAGAGGTAAGTATGTGGTAATTTTTAGTTCAAATCAGTCAAGTGACGCCACATTGTTACTTTTTAGTAATACTTAGTATTTTCATTTTCACAAATATAAACAAATCGAGCCTGGGTTATTCCAGCCACAATTAAAATCGATTGTTATGGGGGTTCGAAGCGCTACAGTCATACTCGTACATTGTACCGGAAAACTGGTTTCATTGTTTGTCTGCGAAAGCGACATGTTACTATTGTAATTTTGTTGTAAGATGTTAGTTTTAATTATAAATTTACTACCTGTATGTTATATTATACATATATTCGTTCATAGCTGCCTAGATATTATACTGTCATTATAACTTACATTTCCTCTGCGAACCCGAAAACCGATCCTGACTTACATCCACTTAAGGCACCGACATCATTCGTTACACAGGTGGAAAGTGCCTAAAGGTCAAATATTCACTTATACGAAATAGGTGTACGCTTATATAATGATTTGGTATTAGAAAACAATCTTGAGGTAATAGTAGGTCATATTTACAATATTTGTAGAGAATAACCTTGTACGTGTGTTTTTTTTAAGTGTATCACTGCAGATAAGATAATACTAAAGAACCAAAGAAACAAAAATCACACAAATATTTATTAGTGTAGATATCTAATATTTATACATTATACTTACCTATGGAACCACAACCCGCACGTAACCCGATATAGACTTGACCGGTTTTTCCAAAGAATGTGGGTAAGATGCGACTTAAGATGGCAAGATAGAAAGCTCAGAGCGATGAAAGCTTTTATGCCGTTCGCGTATTGATATTTAGCCTCTATTTTCCTAAGCCTCTTACATTTTTATTCACAGAAAGGCCCGGTTTTATTTCCAATAAAGCCTTGGCTAGACTTTGAAACTAGAATGAGAAGGCCAATTTCTATTACATTCCACAGAAATAGGTATATAGTTATAGCTAGAAACGGAACAGAATTTTGTTTATTCTCTTGTTATTCTTTCCTTGTGGTACTGGACTAAAATATAATAAAATCCATTCCCACACTGAGGGTAGGTATCGTGAGAGGTGCCTAAAGAAGTTTCCAGAACAAGATATGCAGCAGCGTTTTTCTCCAACATTGGCCAAATTTCGATCAGAAACATATCTGTGAAGCGTGGCGTAATAGCCATAAGGAAGAGAGAAGAAGTTTAGAGAGGATCTATTGAGACCAGCTGTAAACTGATGTGAGCTGGATGATGATGTTGATAAATTAAAATTATGGTTATGTTTTGAATCCCATCAGGTGGGTTATGTGTTCGTATGTCGTATCTATACTTACTAAAGCTGAAGAGTTTGTTTGTTTGTTTGAACGCGCTAATCTCAGGAAGTACTGGTTCGAATTAAAAAAATACTTTTGTGTTGGATAGTCCATTTATCGAGAAAGGCTTAAAGCTATAATACATCACGCTGCGACCAATAGGAGCGAAGCATCAGTGAAAAATGTTGCAAAAACGGGCAATAATATTGATATTAATCGCGATGATAATAACAGAAATTGACGCGGACAAAGTCGCGGGCAACAGCTAGTAGATAATATTTTTAAATCACATCATCATCATCACCAGCTTATATCAGTCCACTGCTGGACACACGCCTCTCCAAAGATTTTGGCATATTCGCCACGCTTGGCAGGCGGGTTTCGCGATCGCCGTTTGGCTAATGGTGGAGCGAAGATCACAGAACATGGAAAGAGGTGACCTTTTTTCCGTGTTCTGTGGTAAAGAGCCTGCTGCCCTTCTGATTCTGGCAGTCTGTTTTAGTCGCTACTTACGACACCCATAGGAAGAGAAAGGATGATGCTATTGTTTTGACGTGCTGGCCACACTACTTGAAAGACATCATCGGTGCCAAATTAAAAACGAAAAACATAACTGCCAGTGGCACGGTCTGCAAACGTGGTTGCAGAGCACTGCGTTATTTATTTACTAAGCTGTTGTTAAAAAAAATACATAATAGAATTTACACGAACTTTGTATATAAAAAATATGGCGATATATCACTGTATCTTGGATATACCTAATGGATTAGACAGGACTGTGTTAGGCAGACTAAGTGGGCCCATTTCAATTTAGCTGATTTAAATATATTTTCCTTGAAATCCATTTTTTGACTTACTCGAGCGAGAGTTTAACCCACGGACTTTTGCTTACCACAAGAGCCAGTCCGGTTCGATTCCAGGTCAGGTCAATTAAGGAAACGATAAGGTCTTAATCCTACCAAGGTTCCACCAGATTACCAGCACTGCTGTGGCCCTCGGTTTGTTGCAGCACATGCTGAGGCTGGGACCTAATTGGCCACATATTTACTTGTCAATTAGTTTTTTTTTGTGTCTTTTGTTCTAAGGCCTTTTCTGTAAATTCGTCTATGTCTACTTTAATGTGCTTGTTATCAATTACATATATCTTTCATTCTTTCTTTCTTAAACTCCAAGCAGGGTCTGGAAGGGCTGATAGGTCGTTAGTCTTCTGTCGCGAGATGAAAGTCCTAAAAGCAAGCCACGTGAGATGCCTAGTCATAGACGGATTGAGAAACTCTGGTACTAGATTGGGCACTAGATAAACATGCTATAAGACGTTTTTCATCAAGACGAGTAATATTAACGGCTGAAACATTTTAATGATGTTAAGTTTTCCCTCTTTAACAGGAGATGCTGATACCCAAAGAGCAATGCCGCGTGCAACCTCCCGCAGAAGTAAGAACTGCTAGTTCGCTTCCCCACGCGAGGCTCGCGAGGACACCCTCCATATCCTCGCAGAGCAGTCTTGACAGCGGGACTTCGAGAGCTACGGTAAATCTAAGTTAATGACAACCTCCATAGTCGATTGTCCTTTGGTCATTTCTCGGAATAGTTAGTAATGAAAATATTATATATTTTTCTATTCTCTCGGATCAGATGCCTTACTCTGCAACACGGAGCTCGTATTTACGGATGTATCTGTCTCTTTCAGATACTTCAAGACATCGGTATGATTGACAGGGAAAGATGGATTCGAATATACGGACATTGTGTTGCGGAGTAAGGCCTCAGAATGTTTGTACCTTCGTTGTTTTTGATTGCCACAAAAGCAAGTGCATAATAGACACTTACTTTGTGATCTTATTTATGAAAGAATATTTCAAAGTTACATCATCAGAGACAAATGACGCCCATACCTTTACATTTCTGCCACCTTCAGCAGATCATGGGTTTTCCTGGGGACCCACAGTACGACGTCATGTACGCGATCGCCATTCCAGAAGCTTTTCGCCCTAATAGAATGAAACTTCAATAACTACTTGACGATCATCAAATTGCTGCACAGATTTTCTAATTTATGGCATAGAATACTCATTCTCGATGAAGACACATTGCAAACAAAATAAAATGGTTTATCCCTTTAAAAACTTCAACACCACAGACAGACACACAGACGTACCTAATATTTTCAATCATTTTACCTTCTTGTATTACCAATGAATGTTTATATCACTTAAGAACACATAAGAATTAAGAGATTAATATTTATCAATTAACTTTATAATGTTATGAAAGCAGAACCTAAAAAACATAATTACTTTCATACAGTTTTCCCTTCACAAACATAGTTTCCTTCCGGCGGATCCAGTCAAGCCAGTTTCATTTTACGCTTGTGACAGGGAATTAAGTAGGCGTACTTACTCCTTTAATGTATATTTTTCAGTTCCTTATTTATTTGTATATTATATATAATAGTATTTATCTTCACTACTTATGACCCATTTTCATACACAGTGCTAATTGTCGAACAATACACAACATGAAAACATAATAATACAGTTTCTTATCAAGAGATTAATGAAATCGCGAACCCCCAATTCACTCTCTCATAGGTACAAACCTTTGGACTTGGAGTAGTCCGATCATTAAAATGTTCTTATTGTTTCGATCTTGTATTTAAGCAAGTTTCAGTCCGAGTGACGTCATTAATAGCATACAAATAACCGTGTTAAGAGTATTAAAAATACTAGGAAAGTAAAGGAAAGTAACAGCCTATAATCATCCCACTGCAGGGAAAAGGCCTCCATCATTGAATTCAAGTTACAACAGCAATGATGGGTATACTGGCATAATCACCACGCTTGCCAAATGCGGGTTGGTGATAACAAACCCGAGGAACGTTCGAAAATACGAAACTTTTTTGTTGCCCGACCCGGGATTCGAACCTGGGACCCCGAGATCTTGGCCCGGTATTTAAACCACTAGACCAACGGGGCGTTAAAAAATACTAGGTCTATTACAATTCAACTATTTCGCACTTTGAATTCGAAATATGCGCTACGAAAAAGACATACAGCCTAACATATTTTCAAAGTTATAGATACGCATACAAAGCCTTTAGGACGTTAGATTCTCAGTGTCAAGATTACTAACAATATCATTGGTCATTTGACATTTGTTTGCTGTCACAATAGCGAGCTCAGGTCGACACAAAGAGAATTAGTGATGAGGGGACACTAGACCGGACCCTCATCTCGTATGCAGTTTGCAAATTCACGATCTGGATGGAAATCCTTGTACATAGGATAAGGCCGTCAAAGGATTAGTTCTGCAAAGTTAAATTTAATTGCTGATGTCAAAGAAAATAGAAACAGAGATGATTTTTTATATTCAAGTCTCTTGGTACCAAGCACAATGTTATTTGTTCCTACTTTGACATAAGCGCATGCATTTCCTTTACATGGTTTTCTTTCTTACACTTACATAATCCAAAAATACTTGCCGTCATCAGCCCATATCTGTCAGTCAGAAATAATCGCCATGCACGTAAGTTTGCGATCGCAGTTTTTGACAATCGTAAAAAGAAGACACTGCTCCCCGTCTTTTGCTGATTGTACTGAGGGAAGGGTTGGTGGTACTTTATTTTGGTGCGACCCAAAAGGTGTAATACTATAATAAAAGGAAAGTTTTCAATTTTAATACTAGTTACCACTGTTTTCGTAAGATTACTGAATAACATTTAAAATCTTCAACAAGAACGTGCAGTCGGCGCTCAGCGCAAGTGCGTTTTACACGCGACAAGGATTGGCACTCGGTTCAACGCTCTCTCGTGTCGCAAATCCGACATTAAACTCCACTTTAGATTCCAACAATACATTATCAGACCACGGAGCAGTCACGTAACGTCAGAAACGCCATAAGAAACTTCTGCAAAGTTATTTTAGAGAGTTAGGGGCCAGTAAATTATGCCCGTGGACTTTCAAACTAGTATGTTTTATGCAGGCTCCGCTGAGAGCAAATCATTAGCTAACTCTCCCGTGAATACCTTGGTTAGCTTGGTACTTGTCGGAAGGCTTGCATTAATCAGATTGAATTAATTAAGTTACCTACTGCATTGAAATTAAACTTACCCACTGCATTTCTCCTGCTAAATAAGCTATGACTCACCTAAGTATGATTGATTACGTACTGCATTCCCCTTGTTATCAAGCTGTTAAATAACAACTTACTTATAAGTAAACAAGAGGAGGCCTTTTATCGATAAAAGACCTGTTCGTTAGTCTTCGCTTCGCAGTTTAGACAACACCTGAGGATGTAACGTGAAGTGGCGAAACGCGTCGAGGTTTTTCTTATATCGGTGTTAGGTACTAATATTTGCATTATCTGTAGGTACTGCATGCATTTTTGTAGGGAGGGCGGGCGGTTTTCCTGCAAGAAATAGTGCTTGTCATTCAGTGTTAGTGCCGGTAGGGTGGTAAAGGTACCTAGGCCGGTGTTAACGAGCGGAAATCATTAGCAAAATAATTTTCAAAATCCATATTTGCATGTTGTTGTATCAAGTATACCTACAAAAGGTGGCCTAAAGAGTACAGCTAGATAAAAACGGGTATTACCGTCTTTACTGCTGGCTATCGCCAATCCGCCGGTCAAGATTGGTGGCTATGGACAAAACGTACTCGTATTTTTTAGAAAGGCGTATATCCAGCTGTGACTGTTGTGGACTGCTCTTAAGGATAATAAAATATAGCACATACATCACCCTTACAGAGTCATCGTGGGTCATCACCAGCCATCCGTACCTTTGCACCCGACGGCCGAACATTGGAAGCAGGAGGGACTGGTGTTCCAAGATCACCATCCCCCCTACGTGCTGCCTCTCTGGACGTTCGAGCGGCTCCACTGGCTCACGGCTCCTTGGCTTCTTTGGCCGATTCACCTGCGCCTCCTAGCCCCAGGCATCTGCCGCCAAGATGTCTGTCGCCTCTACTGATGCCGCCAAGGTAAGAATACAAATCTTCATATTTAAAAAATATAGTCTTAAAAGAAACGGCTGGTGAAGTGAATGGGCACTTAGACCTGATATATATTAGTAATTTTTGAATCGCAGTGAACATGTATGATTATTGCACTCAAAAGAGTGTTCAACTCCGATTATGGCCGTTCAACTTGATGAATATCCATCTTTCAAATTGTATCGCTATAACTTTTAACTCAGATAGTTCGACATATCGGAGCTGGGATTCGTGCAAATCACGCGAAGTTGCCATTCAGAAGGTCGTCATTTTATATCGAATGAGGCAGTTAAATATAATCCATGCGGAGCGATTACATAAACATAAAGAATCTGCAAGAGCGACGAGTTTAATGACTTGTTTATGCAACTCGTTTTAAAATAGATAGGTGGATATACTCTTTATTGCAAACCATACAAAATATTTATGCACAGAAAATAAATTAATAACTGCACAAATCAAGCGGTCCAATCGTCCAATTTTTGCAGTATGATCCTTATAAATTAAACTTACGAGTACTTAGATAAAATTATCAGCTAGCTAAGCCAACCAAAGTTTCCGAAAAGTTTACCGAAATTCAAGATTTTATAGTAAAGGACTGTAAGTGAATTTGAGCGGGAAGAATGATGGAAAATTGTCAGTTTATTGGAAGACCGCATTTCGTTGACCCAGGGCAGACTGCAATAATTAAAAACGCTCTTTTAAATAATGTGGTGATTTGGAATTGAAGAGTGTAGAAAATAATAAAGAAATAATGTCAAAAGCACGCCTACGAGGTAGCCATTTTAGGATAGCCCGGTATTCTGAGACATGGTCATATTGGTCATGCTTTCGTAAACCATAGATGAGCCATAGAGAAATTTTGAAGGCGCTCGAGCA
The DNA here is from genome assembly GCA_949315895.1 of Anania crocealis. NCBI lineage: Eukaryota > Metazoa > Arthropoda > Insecta > Lepidoptera > Crambidae > Anania > Anania crocealis. Next base: position 18,027,636 of record OX438884.1, on the reverse strand, counting down.
TGCTTAGGAGAATTTCGTTAAGATCTACGTTAAGATCTACGTAGCAACAGTGAGCATAGTCAAGGATAGGAAAAGGTAAGACTTTTTTTAAATTTTATGTGATCCCTTAGTCCGCTATCTGTCAAATTTTATTTTACGGTTTCATTGGAACGTCAACTACCTACGAGTACGTTAGAAACAACACGTTAAACGTTGTAAGCACACGTCAACCTCAGCTTGCGCTAAACATCTAAGTAGTACGTACGCTCTGAAGTTGTTCCATGCAAGTTTTGCTTGGGAATATAACAATTTAGGTTAGACGATATTTTGCATAAATATTTTGTTCGATTTTATTAGTGATGGTAGAGAGTTTAACCTGTTTCAGAATTTCTATCATGTTCTTAGTGTCTTGACTGATGATTCTTTAAGTATTACCTGTTAAAAATAAAAATCCTACAAAAATTAACTCGTATAAGATTTTATGCCAGTTTACAAGTTTTAAACCAATTTAAAGCTTGCATGAAATATAACTGAAAGGCGTAACTTCCACAAATACAATTCTACAGCCAAGATAATAATAACTCGTCAATTCTCACTAAGAAAACTAAGATACATTTTTTTTTAATAAAAAATTAATCCAACTTCAAAAAAAAACTCACAAAAAAGTACAAAATAACACAAGAACAATGTTTTATTTTAAAACCTATTCACGTACTTAACAATATTATTTTAACTAAGTACTAACAACTAAACAGATCGAAGTCGTTGCCGAGCCGAATAGAATTTATAAGAGTATGATCACTACTGAATTGTTTGCCGCTCGCCAACTTAGCAATTTTTGTTTAAATTTCACATTTGATTTGTTTCGTTTGTACATAGTATTATTTTTGTATTGTTTGGGCTCGGCACCGACTTCAACCTGTTTAGTTGTTAGTAGTTAAAACCATCAGATCAGAAATGGGACCACACGGGAAGCACCAGCTTTCAAACAAAAAAATAATTTTTCAAATCCGTTCAACCAGTCCAAAGTTCTGAGGTAACAAACATAAAAAAAAAAATACAGACGAATTGAGAACCTCCTCCTTCTTTGGAAGTCGGTTAAAAATTAAACACTAATACTCTTAAAATTTAAGACACAGAGCTGTGTCTTAAATTTGAATGAATTAGATGAATCTCTTTAACTATAGCTCTATAGTTAAAGAGATTCATCTAATTCATTCAACTGGGTATCAAGGCGGTGAGCAGTGAAACGACTTTATAAAAATCCTGAGGTTTGCTATCTTTTTTAGTGTTCTATATAAAGAAAATTCTGTATGGTGCGTCTCATGTGGTATACAATCATTTGATATAATCAAACTTTAATAACGATCACTTTACATAATAAACATTTGTTTTACAACACATGATATAATTTTGTTTGACATAATGATTACTTTACATAACATACAGTTTATTTAATACTATTTAGTATAACATTCATAACAAATAAAATAATTTGAAATAAAACTCATTTTATATATCGTTCATTTGCTATAAATTTTTTTGTTATAGGTACGCATCATTTTGTATATCTATTATTTGAGATAAAAACGTTTGAAATATTGATTTATAGAAATAACCGTACTGACTCACATACATTGCTAAAATTAAGAATTTAGTTGAATCCCGACTCGCCGTGGTCTTTCCGCCGTGGTACTTGTCTGCCCTACACTAGAGTGCAATTTAAAAGCCGAAGGCGCGGAGGGAGTCCCGCAGCCCCGGTGAAGAGCAAAACAAATGCATGCATGCTTGCCTGCTTTCCTATATGCATGCTTGCTTGCCTGCATGCATGCCAGCTTGCATACCTACATGATAATTGCCTGCAAGCATGCTGCTTGCCTGGATGCATGCTTGCTTGCCTGCTTACGTGCATGCATACCTTCTTGCCTGCGTATTTATGGCATTTCGTACTCTTAAAGATTCGGAATATACCCTATTTGGTATCTTTAAAGTCTGCATTCTGACGCCTTTGTATCAAGAAATCATTATCTGTTTTAAATGTTATATAAAAAGAGTGTTCTCGTAAATGAACATTATACTAAATGTTATCATACTGAATAAAATTATTTTTTTTAGCATTATATCATGTGAATGTTATATTAAACGGTTATTAAGTTAAATGATTTTATACAAACTGTTGCTTATACGTTTTAAAGTTATGTAATTTAAATTTATATCTTTCCATCATTATATTAAAAAAGTGTTATATTAAACAAAATTATATTATTTGATTGTATATGTTTTGATATTTATACGATATGTTTTTATACTATATATTACACACCCCAAATAATATAAGGCTAAAGTTGCCTGCTTTCCTATATGCATGCTTGCTTGCCTGCATGCATGCCAGCTTGCATACCTACATGATAATTGCCTGCAAGCATGCTGCTTGCCTGGATGCATGCTTGCTTGCCTGCTTACGTGCATGCATACCTTCTTGCCTGCGTATTTATGGCATTTCGTACTCTTAAAGATTCGGAATATACCCTATTTGGTATCTTTAAAGTCTGCATTCTGACGCCTTTGTATCAAGAAATCATTATCTGTTTTAAATGTTATATAAAAAGAGTGTTCTCGTAAATGAACATTATACTAAATGTTATCATACTGAATAAAATTATTTTTTTTAGCATTATATCATGTGAATGTTATATTAAACGGTTATTAAGTTAAATGATTTTATACAAACTGTTGCTTATACGTTTTAAAGTTATGTAATTTAAATTTATATCTTTCCATCATTATATTAAAAAAGTGTTATATTAAACAAAATTATATTATTTGATTGTATATGTTTTGATATTTATACGATATGTTTTTATACTATATATTACACACCCCAAATAATATAAGGCTAAAGTGCTAAACTTTTGTTAATTAATTTAAACAAACAATACAGAGTTTTCATATAGTCTGGCGATATGATAACGAATGACGAAATAATATGTCTTTTAAATTATACTTTGACATTACTAGAGTTTTCAAAATACGTTTTTGTATGTTTTGTGATCAAAACGAACAAAAAACACATTTCTTTCTGTTTTTAACTTTAATTCTTTCTTTGTTCGTTTGTCTGAATATTAATTTTCAAAATTATTTTGCTTATGTTTTCCGCTCGTTAACACCGGCCTAGGTACCTTCGCCACACTAAATAAGCAAGCACTATTTCATGCTATGCTTGCTCATTCAGTGTCAGTGCCGGCCGGTGAACAAGCGGAAATCATAAGCAAAACAATTTTCAAAATCCATAGACCGTGTTTAATTATGGGTTTCCGCAAAGTAATGCCTAAGTCTATTTTTTTTCTAGATTCGTCTGACTTTCAATGTAAAAATCCCTAACAATACATCAAGAACGTCATTATATCATCATCGTCAGCTTAAATCAGCCCACTGCTGGACAGAGGCTTCACAATACTGAGGTTTTTGCAATGAACGCCATACTTGCCAGGTCCATGATGGGGAAAAGAAAGTGTCAGTTTTCTTCTGGCAGTACACCTTTAGTCAGCTCTTATGTCACCCATGGGTAAGAAAGGGTGGTGTCATTTTATTTAAGGCTGATACCACAAGGCAAGAGCGTGTACTTACGTAATTTAATACACTAATTGCAAGATGTTGCTCCGGTCGACTTAAGGCAGGATATGATTGTATGCTTAAGCAGCGAGCTATGTAGAACATGGATTAATATTATAACGCCTCGCAAAGGCTGCACCCAGGTAATTATGCTTTAGACTCGACAAAACATGTCTCTTCATTATGCATACAAGAGCAAAAGTATTACTGAAGCGAAAGGATAATCAATGGAAACAGTTTGTATCTTCATTTTAGGTTTTCACAGACTATTTATTTAAGTGTATTGGTTATTCGGTAGCCTAAATAACTTATTGTATTTTTTGTAAACTTGGTCTAGTTGTGGCCTATAAAAACACCGACATAAATAATCAAATGTAAATAATTATACTGAATTGAGTAAGTTTATTGTATTTTTATCATACTTTTTAATATGATCATGAATGTGAGTAAACAATGTTACATATTTTGTTATTATATTTGTTAGGGATTTTGTTATAAAAGTTCTATAGCTAAAGATTGACGAATTGATTGCATACAGCTCTAAGTTTATGTTTTTTAACTTTATTTGCTTTATGTGTATCGACTTCTTGAATTCACGCGAACTAACTTTAAAATTAATAATTTACTCGCGTTTACGACTTTACATTTTGAGTTATCTCGACGCGTCGAACACATTAAACCACAAATTAACTAAGGTTTTATTTATTTAAAGAACGTATTTGAAAACACATTAATTTTAACGTTGTGCGGTGTGCAATCTAGTAACAAAAGGCCTACCTTCACTTGATACCAGGAACGCGCGTCCACGCTCACCTCAACACACCAAGTACCCTCCTTCCTATCCATACTTGGTACGATCCTACAAAGGTAACTTCAGGCTATCAATACCTATCGTAAAGCCCCGTCAGTGTTAATAAATTCTGAAAGAACGTAAGTACATTACAATGTCGGGTCCGTACCTATACGAGAGAATCAATCTGCCGCGGTGCAGCCCGGCCGGCTCCGCGCAAATTGGAATTAACTCAATTTTCTCGCCTTCGAAGCCAGCCGCCCTCGCAGCACTCAAACGACGATGCTTAATGTCAATAAATTTCGCACATAAGGGTATTAAGTAACGTCGCTTTACCTAAATAAAACAGGAAGTGTTCTTTCTCTGAACAATTTAGATGAAATTTTGGTGTATATATAGTTTGGGACCCCGGAAACGACTTATACTTTGTTTTTATCCCGGAACTTAACCTTAAAAGAAATGAATGGAGGGTGTAAGTAAGTATATACGAACTATACAATAATATTTTTTCAATATGCTATAGATAAAGAGATATTATTATGACCTCCGGATCCGAAAGCAACGATTCAACCGAATTCGAAGCGAACGTAGTAGCGCTATCGTTTTAATAAATTAATGTAGCCGTAAAGCTGGCACACGCTACAGCATTAGTAGCTTCATGTGCTTACTCGTATATGGAAGCTCAGTTACGCCGGTGGATGCGCCTACATGGCTTATCTATTCAGTAATTTATTCTAGCGACAATATTTAGGTATATAACAACGAAAGAAACTTCTTCTGATTAAGCAAAAGCTAGTGACTTGGTTTAAATTCGATACTAAGTACCAACAACAAGACCTTTGACAGATTGTATAATTCCAAGTTAATTATTTACACTTAAAACTTAACACGTTACGAGATTTATACAACAATATTAATTATTTAAAAGTAAATAGTACCTATTCTCGGACGTTTTTTTGATCCGATTACACGAAATTCTGCCCGCGGCCGTGATTGCATAAAACCTTTGAAAGATATAACAATAAAAACTCAATAAAACAGGGTAACAGGCCAAAAGTGGTTGCTTCATTGGTGGTTATCCGTGAAATTATAATAAAAGCAAGTGCTAACTAAAAACTGGATTGAACCAATTAAACGGATACTTATTTACAGTGTTGAACTTGTGCAGAAATCCACCGATGTAATCTACCCGACACGAAAACTTTTCTATGAATTGCAACTTGCGCTGCATTTTCGTTCCTCTCTGTATTGCAAACGTGAAATGCTTATTAATTCCTGAACTAAGTAATTGTTTAATATTTTTATAAAGAGCGTATGTTTATTCATAAATTACTGATATCATTTCCTCTAAAAGTTAGTGACCATATTATTATGAAGTCGAAAATGTTTGGTGAAACAAATCAAACTCGATTAGGTACTTATTTGGAATTTTTACCTAAATTAAATTAGATGACAAAGAGAAAGCGGAGAGACAGCTAAAGACTTCTTCTACCCCTTAGGCTGCGTTTCCACTGACGCGGAGAGGAGCGGAGAGGAGCTTAGCGGTGCATGAATTGACCAATCACAATGCCCTAAATCTCCGCCCCGCTTTAGTGGAAATATTGTGATTAGCATGCACCGCTAAGCTCCTCTCCGCTCCTCTCTGCGTCAGTGGAAACGCAGCCTTAAAGTCATCCTTGATCAGACATACTTATTTTATGTTATATAGCTTTTTGCCTACGACTCTGCCCATAATCGTGAACCACACGTTATATTGCCCTTGTGGAAATCTGTGCCCAAGCATGACGGTTTAAGTGTGTAGAATATAATGACAAAGCTTTCTGAAAGCCACAATAAACGAATACTTCATACGACCCCTTTCACGAAGTTTTAACTGCCTTGTTGGACAGTAGTTATATCCCAGGTAGAAATATTCATGGACAACTTCGTGTGCCAGAATACCTTCTGACGGAAACAGTAGGTACCTACTCTTGCGACCGCTGGGCCTAAGCTACGATCCCAGACGTGTTTGTATAACATGACTTTAGTCTTTTTCATCTAAGACCAAAAATCTAAATAAACCTTGAGTTTTAAAATTGGCATGTTTTATAACAGGCGGATAGACCGAAGCAACTCTTTGGTTGAAAGCAGCAGCGGCGTGGGTCCCCTCAGCCCAGGAGCTGCGGCCTCTATCAGTGCCCTTGGAGCTCTGCAGCCGGACCTGTACACCAAACGGGAGGCGCCCCTCGTCATCGAGCTGGAAGGTGCAGGGCCTTCACTTGGCCGCATCCACTTACGGCTGAAGTATGACTTCGACCGGTCTGACTTGGAAGTGCATCTTATTGAAGGTAAGTTATCTACCTGCCATAGTACCTATGCTTAGTAGAAATGTTTTGTTAATAAACGCACCGTTCCGTCGTGGGTAAAAACATATTAATCGCATCTCTTGTGGTGGGTACAAGAAATTCTTAAACCTTTTGCTATATTGTCTTGATTTCAAGCATTGTATTGAGGATTACAATGTGAGGACAAACAAGCCCAGAAAAATCATTTACAATGACTCCGGTACCATATTTGGTGACAAGTTATTTTCGTCTGACAAAATGTTACTAATGAGAAAATAGAGATACTAGTTAAGTGTCTTTACCTTCTTTGATAAATTCAACTAAATACTCCCCTTTTTAAGCAGAACCAGTATTCACTATAAGTACCTACCTATATCAGATAATGGCATAACATTGTTACTACTCATTAAACATTGGAATAATGATTAAGTACAATCGGAGTAAAACTGTGATACATCAAAAACTAACGTTCTATCTACCATTTCCAGCTCACGACCTAGCGGGCTACGAAGCGGGCGGTTTCAATGACCCTTACGTGCGCGTGACTCTGCTCCCTGAAGTTGACACCCGCGTTCGGCAAACTCCGGTGCACAGGAACGAAGCGAACCCCTTCTTTGACCAGCACTTCAAGTTCCCTGTGTCGCATGATGACTTGGGGGACAAGGTGCTGTTGTTGCAAGTCTTCGACTATGACAGGTATTGTGTTGTAGAATTAATAGTTACCTGGCAGGTACCTAGGTAGGTACTGTACTACCGGATCGCCATCACATACCAAATATTAATCAATATCTAGCATAATTGACGTAACTTTGAAGTAACTTTGAATAGGTAGGTAGTAGGTAACTAGTAGGTACCTACTGCAAAAACAGATTAAGAAATGTCCTGGTTTAAACTTCCATAGTCACTATCACTAAAGGTAATTAATACGCGATTTATACCATGTGCCATAGTTTTTATGAGTTTCCGATATTTTGGCATTGTTGCTAGCGCCATGATCAATTCTTCCGTAATTCCATAGTAGGTCCTATAAACACCGTATTAATTAGTTAGGGTAGACCGGGTACAATTGTAGCATTTTACCTTTGACACTTAATTTTGGCTTTATTTAGAATTTCATGGCAATAGTGTCAATGTACAATGATACTTAGTTTACTTGGCTTTAAGTCAGCATCATCTTTTGATGTGTAGAGACAATACAAGTTGATATATTTTACATTTTAGCGAAAGAGGAAAGTTGATACAAATGTCCCTGCCCTGGGTCAGTTGTACCAGATTTATCATGAAATAAAATACCTTGTTTTAATTAGAAAATAATATTTATTTTAATTACAATATATCAATAGACAAGCCCTTTATCAATCTAGCAACAAAACTACACAAAATTCTCGAAAGCAATTGACTAAAATCAACAAACAGTTAAAATCAGTTAAAATCAGTTAAAATCAGTTTTATTTCTGCAAATAGGCCCCTGGAGGCGCTTTTACACGTCCCAATATTTAACATAAAATCGAACTTTCCTAGTTTTTAACTATTTAACTTAAAGTACTGAATATAAAACATTGTTTTTTAAGGTTTGTAGTTAAATTTTTTCAAGTATCACGCTTTTATCTATAAAAAATTGAAGATATTTTCAATCAACACTTTGTATGAAAAATTACTTTTAACAATTGTCCCCGTGGTACAAGTATCCCCATATAGAACATTTCATCGGCAGCTCTTATTGATTTACCAGCAAGGATTTCTTCGTACGCTTGTTCGTAGAGAAATACATATTTTGATGCTTTGTAGTTTTCGTGCTTCTGATCCTTAAAATTAAAAAAACAATTTGAATAAAAGTAGATAACTTACATACGAGTTATATAATGTACTTAAAAAAGTATCATTTGTAGACTTTCCAAAAATTTTAAGATCTGGGTCCTATTGGGGACAATTGTAACACGGGTACAATTGTACCGCTACAACCGTCCCCAAAAATTTGGTGCAATTGCATATCAATAAATGCAATCATGCTCATTTTCTAAAAAACGTTCAATTCTTATCCAAGCAAAACAGATTACTTATACACTTGTTCGATTACTAATGTACAGATAAGAAACCAAGCAATTATCAAAATACAGCTAGTTGAAAAATTATGCTTAGATTTTCAGTGATGATCAATAAAATCAGAGAGAGAAAACTTACTTTGACTGCGCAAAAATTTCTTCTCACCGTCACATGCGTCCGTGTCAAGCTGCGCGTTCGGGCACTTGACAGTTAGTCGGCATGCTTTCTGACACCCTACCTAGGGAAAATGAGGAAGTGTGCGGTTCATAGTTCCAGAGATATTGCCGATGGTACTACTGTACCCTGCTACAATGGGGACTACCGTTTCTTTGCTCACCAGTTGGCGCCACTGTAGACTGAGGTCCGGAGGTATAGGTAGCTGTTAAAGGCGATCGGCGCCAAAACAAAGTGTAAATCTTGAATCTAATTAAGGTTTATTATTTATAAATAACTATCTTGATATCAACAAACTAACTTCTGAAATAGTTGCTCTTTGAGGCCGCCTATTTTTGCGCTTTTTCTTAATTCCGCTTTCAAAGCGTTTACATTAATCGCCAAATAATCCATATTTGCGATATTTTACGAAGGAGATCACTTTCCAGCAGGTAAATTAAAGAAATTATAATTTACCCGCTAAAACCAGTGAAAAGTTAATGTTATTGGACCTCACGCGACACTAGTGCCTCTAGTGGCAAATTCACTAGCGATAGCCCCCATTGTACCCGGTCTACCCTACCTCTATTAAAAATTTCCTGTTTTTACATTCACAGATTTTCTCGCAACGAGGTGATGGGCTCAGCCAAAGTCCCTCTATCCCGTGTGGAAGTAGCGGGAGGTGCCGAAGTGTGGGCTGAACTTTCTCGAGAGAAACGTCCCCCAGAGGAGCTTCAAGAGTTACTGCTGTCTCTCTCCTACCTGCCCTCAGCAGAGCGACTGACTGTAGTTGTTCTAAAGGCGCGGAATTTGCTGCCGCCGCAGGAAGGAAAAGATGCTCTAGGTAAAGTGCTCTGTGGGTCTATTGATATCTGCCTACACCCTATAATAAGTTATATATTTGAGTCTTTTGGTATCTCCTAAAAATAATTCAGTACGGTACCTACTCACCTACTACATAAATAAAGTTTTTGTTATTATTATTTCTGAGCTCGCACAGTAGGTAACTGACTAACTCACTGGATTACAAGCCACATGTGAAGAATAACTTCGCAAAAGCAGAACCCGCGGCGCCCGTCCGGATCACGGTGCCTTTTGCACCCCCCACCTAGTCCAATCACATCTCCAAGCATGCCACTGCAAGCGAGACTAAAACCCTGCCATACAGGGCGACCGATAGAGCGGACCTTGGCTAAACGCCTGCAGCGCAGGTTGAGAACCAGTACTAATGGGCTTCTAATTATAAAGGCTTTTAGCTATCTGAAAGAAACGGCCAAAGGCAAACTAACCAAGACTTTTCGATTTAAGTAAGTAGAGACTCAGATTTAGGTACATACAACTAGGACCAATTAAGTCGTTAAACTCCGCCTTTTACTATCTTTCTCAGAGTTGAGAAAGATTCCAAAAATTTAAACGCCTCGCAGGTTATCCTACAGGATTTGGAGAGAGATTACATGAAAAAGGCATCTAAAGTGTCTAACAAATTTTATGTAGGTAATGCTGATAACTAAAGATTCAACGTTTTTCCTGCAGATGTGTTCGTCAAAGTGTACTTGCTCGTGAATGGCAAACGAGTAAAAAAGAAGAAAACCAATAGGAAAGAGATAAACAATCCTGTTTGGAACGAGGCTCTTTCGTTCAGCCTGCCATCCGCTAATCTTCAGGAGGCTTCTATTGAGGTATATATGCTTCCTACCTATATTTAATTATATTCTTCTGGCCCATATTGCGAGCAGACTGTTTAGGAGCGTGCGACAGGCAATTATCTGATGATTTAGCATTGAGACTGAGAGTAAATCTCTCCATTTTTGACGTACGAAAAAAAAACAATCTCTATTTATCAGATAAAGGCCGATCACAATATGCGTTAAAAGCATCGTCCTAAGCTTAATAATAGAACATTTTAATTATTTTGCGAAACTGCCCTTGGCGAATAGGTACCTATAACATGAGGTGAAATAGTACTAATTACGAAATAACAAAAATATTCAAAGTAAAGATGCCATCTGGTATCCATTACATAGACAACCTATCTATTTTGCAAAGTTTGACTCGGTCAAGAAAAAAAAATATTCCGCCACGCCAATTAATGAGATACCTACCTCTTGTAGAAAAGTGAAAAATATCCCGGCTTGCGCATTGATAGTCACCTGACCTGGAGTACACACACATAGATCATGTAAAAAACAAATTATCTTAATTAATGTTGGGCTCTCTTCGTAGCGTAGTTGGTAGTCTGCCATGACAAGTTCGTTTCACAATTTATAATTCATTAGTCAATTATCTTACCTTCTGTATCTTTTTGAAATATGGGGAACCGCATGCAAAACAAAATTGAGACAACTTCAAACAGCGCAGAATAAAATTATAAAAATGTTATTTAACTATCCTTACCTAACAGCAACTGAAAAAATATACAAAGACACTGGATTGATGAATATTAAACAACTAAGTATATAATTTCTGTACATGCATCTTAGTATATAAAATTAAACATAAAATCATACGGTAGAACCTATAAAATTTACTACAATAAGCCAAATTCATATACGCAGTACCCGAGGACTTAGTCATATAGTGCTACCAAAAACCCGGACCAACTTTGGAAAAAAGACTAAGTATTACCACGGAGGTACTACAACAAAATTCCATCGGACATTAAGAGTGCTGACACTTTGAGAGTTTTCAAAGCAAAATTATATAAGCTTATTACCTCGGATCATAAATTGCTACTTTGAGCACACCTGAAGTGACGGCATCTCCCACCAGCGTCAACTTAAGATTCTTTAAAAACTTTTTTGAAAACTAATCATTTCCTAATGTACGACTGCAATGTTATTAGTTAAGTTCTCATATAAATGACATGTATTGTCTTTCTTGAGAATAAACTTCTATAAACCTACCTAGCCATAAATGGCCCGGGCTATAAATGCAAACTTGTGTTTTCTAGGTATGCGTAGTCACAGGCGGAGGTAGCGGCCTAGTGGTGGGCTGGTGCTGCGTGGGCGCAGCGGAGCCGGCCGCGGAGGGCCGCCACTGGGCGCAGATGGCGCACGAGACGAGGAAAGCCGTGGCCATGTGGCACACGCTCAGATAGACGAAGCAACCTAACTTAAGTACCTCGGGCGGGGGTTAATTTAGTAGCAAAATAACTACCTATAGCATGACCACAACCACTGCTGTACCATGCCTTGGGTATGTGCGGAGTCTACGGAGAGGTAGGGTGCGTGGAGGACGATGTGAAGGCGACTACTAAAGCTACCTAAGTGCTGCCCCCAATCGATTTCATTTTATTACTTCTAAACAATTCTCAGTATCATTTTAGCAAATTACCTCTAGTATAAGTTTGTTGCTATTGCCAAAGCGGCCGTTTTTAGCAATAATGTACAATACGAAAGAATGCCAGCATGAAAAGCAGTTAACAGTGATTCAATAAAAACTAGAGGTAATTTGCTAAAATGATACTGTTCTAGTTTTTTTTTGAATTGATTTTGTTTAGAAGTAATAAAATTAAATCAAGGGCAGCACTTAGCTCTAGTAGTCCCCTAAGAAGGTGGAATGGCGGCACGCAGCGACTGGCCCCCAATTCCGCTAATTTACAAATGGATCAATAGCATCGCAATTGTATATTTTGACACATTTAATATGGAAGTAATGTCAAAATATACGATTGCGATGCTATTGAGCCATTTGTAAATTAGCAGAATTGGGGCCCTGCTCTGACCCCCGTCTCGCCGCTCGCATACCTACACTAGGCACGGTACAGCGATAATGGTGAGATTATAACAGTCGTCGCATACTTGAAACACTAGACTAGACTAGACTCAATTAAAATTTAAAACCAGTAATGTGTACCATATCCATACTTTCGTACACCTTGTATTGGCGCGTTAGGTATGTGTTGTTTGCATAAATTCATAAAATATCCCTTGCGTACAAAATGTAAGCTTGTACCTTCATGTGCTACAGTTTAAGAAAACCACATCCACTGCATCCACATATTCAGACAGTATGAGACCAATAGGCTTAAAATGGACTCCTAGCTTGGCTTCTAGTTACCTACTATCGGGGTCACCTTTTCTTAATTTTCTTGCGTCCTTAAAGGTGTACTAAAGGTGGTAGGTAGGTACCACTGTTAAACACAACGATTGACTTGGTCACTTCAATATTCCTTACATACCTACTTAACCTACAACTTAATTGGCTAGATTTTAAAGGACTTCATAGTTTTACGTGACTTAAATCTCAATTAGAAGAAAATCCTGAATGGCAACATAGTCTAGTTGCAGAATGTAAAATCTGAACAGAACAAAAGAAATCTAAATTAATTTTAGACATAATATCTCCCCAACGCAAAAGAACCAATTCTTTGCTTCATTCCGATAAGCTGCGCGCATTATTTTACGCTATTTAATATCAAGAAATAACTAGAATACCTACGTACCTATATAAACTTACATAACGTGTCCGTAGTAGGTACCAACGTACCTATCACGTTTTCAAGCGCTACTTATCGCTGTCACCTCGCTTGTGCATTCCGATACGAAAAAAAACAGTAAAAAAACGTAATCAATCTTAAAACTGATATAGGTAGGTACTTGCGTCATGAACCTGTCTTACATTTTTAGGCAAGTAATAAGAATAACTCTTTTAGTTCTGCTCAGCAGTGATTACCAAATACCTCTACCTACCTCGACGATAAATCCTTTAGGCAAATTTTGTTAATAAATACGAAAAGCAATGAAATGTATCAACTTTGTACCTGTGGGGCTAGCACGAAAAACTATCGAATTCGAATCGTTTGCGTGTTCGTATCGCCATCGAAATATTTAGTATGAAAACTTAAACAGCGCTCGCGCGGTCAAAACGAGGACTACAAAACAAAGCACGAACTTTGTGTCGTTTGCTTTCGATACGCAAACGATTCGAAGTCGATATTTTTTGTGCTAGACCCACTGGTGTTAGGTATCTACCATAAATCACTCGCTTCGGATAAGCAAACCCGCTATTAGCATTATTGTTTATAAGTATTTTGGGTAGGTACCTACCTCTTAATAATTTTCGGTTGCTCTCACTTACAAATCTGCTAATCAATTCCGAATCCGTGTAAGCAACCACTAAATTCTGAATGAGGTAAGTTAGTTCAATAATCAATGTCCATCGTTAGGTATAGCTAGTTCTAGTTATGTGACAACTGGTGACTGTGTCTGGTTTCCACATCATTCTGTTCCATCTTACAACTGTGTTACTACCAACAGAAGGAATGGTAGATGTACCTACAGTGGTCGCTCTTATACAACTGCAAGCAATAGTATGTAAACTGGCTTCTGAAGCGTCACAAACAATGCATGAAAACTGTGTCGTCTTTTGAGAATGGAAAAACGGAGCTATACTTTACATGAAAAGAAACGACCATATTGTAGAGGAACATCTTTCTTCTAATAATTGTTGAGCCCGATATTGACTGTGATCCGAAATGTGGCAAGTCTACCTATTACATCCCACCGTTAAGAGGAAATACAACGGCCGTTTTTCCATACAAACGAAGTCCCCTGTTTCCTCCTTGGATAATGCCAGTAGAGCAATAATTTTTATTATAAAAATCTATGGCCACTATAAGCATGTTTCTATGTTTTCTGTTTTTTCATAAATTAATTACTTAATAAAAAAGATATGAACCCTCAAAAATCTAAAAAATTCGCCAGATTTTCCGCTGTATTCAAACATCCAGAAAACAAATTTGGCAAAATTTCAGAAAAAAAGGAAAACGAACACGGCCAAAGCTTTACTTTAATTTTTAATTAAAAAAGTATTTAAATCGGTCTAGTTTTGGAAAAGTAATCGGGGGACTACGAAACGTTGATTTGGTGTGTTTTTAGTAGGTATTTTCGGTCCAAGAACAGTGTGATAGAGACAACTGCTTAGTTGTCTCTATCACACTCTGCGGTGAAGGCGTTTGTCACTGCGCGACAGCCATAGATTTTACAAATTTGTACCTATTTTTCAATTCTCTTGCCCGTAGTGTTTCCTCTTAAGTCCACCACAAAATATCAGACATGGCTTAACGCCTTAATAGTTTAGGCGTGGTATCGGAATGCTACTGAATAACATCTCGCTAGTAAATATAGAGTAATGCAAAGCACATCACTTACTGAATCAGTTTTATTATTAAGAGATAAGAACATAGCATAGTTTAGCTTGCAATTGTATTTTCCTATAAGGCTGCATGTATGAGTCCCTCACAGTAGTGTTTCATAAATTATTGTCAAATGGCCTTAAATAAAACAAATAAAATAGCACCATCCTTTCTTAAAATAGAGGTCAAACGAGTTGTCTGAAGTAGTTCTGCTTGAAGAAAGCAGGTTGCAGCGTCTTATCTTGGTGCAACCTGCACCAACGGCCAAACTGCTATTGCCAGCCCGCCTGCCAAGCGATTATAGGTATTGCATAATCCTCCTTTAAGAAAGGCAAAAGGTAGGTTTATATATTGACGTGTAAAAGCGCCTCCTGAGGCCTATTTGCAGAAATAAAACTGATTTTACTGAAATGCCTATATGTTAACAATAGAACAATAATGGAGGCTGATGATGACGTGAGGTTAGTAAGGTGCACCGCATTTGTATTTGTGGAACAACATATTAAATATAATAAAAAAATAGATAAATTGCTCTACAAATAGTTACTGCAGCAGTGTAGATGCATGCACCACCCTGCATAAACTCAGTACCTATGCCGTACGCTCCAGAAACGCCATTATAAAAACCCCTTAAATATCATTATAATAGTGCCATTGATAAGTACTGAGTCTTCAAATTATTCATAGTTGAAAGTATGAAATGTAATTTCATTACATAGGTAGTAAGTTTTGCAATATATTTTAGACCTGCAGGCAGCCTTAGAAATAACATGGATACTCACAAAACATTGTCGTATAAGCTAGCTCAAACTCGAGTAGGTAGGTATTTCACGATAACGTTAGATCAATACATACCTAAATACAAATTGTAAATATACATTCCCAAATTGTAGGTAAATACTGTAATAATGACATTGTTGCACCGATTTTGGACAATAAGCCTTTTGGAGTTTTGCACAATATACTATTCATTCAAATGTGAATATGTATGTACCTACCTATGTACTATAGTTACTGTATGTATCAAGTGTTAAATGCGTGATATAGTGTTTACTCATCGTAATAATGTTGAATATTTACACAGATTTCACACTAACGAGATGTTATTTAATCAGGTGAATAACAGGCGAACAACATAACATGAAAATAACTTATTAATTATTATTAATGTAAGTCTTCTTTGAAGGTGATTTTACGATAGATTGTATGTACCTCCCTTTGTACTGTCCAGTGTTAACTGTGGGCTCTCTCTTCTTTTACTATCTACCTGGGACTAGGTACTCAGTTAACTATCATACAAAAAACACATTTAGCCTTTCTAAATAAATAGGTAAGTATATAAAATGTGTTTGTTTTCACACAGAAAGACTTTTAGAAATAATTTATTGAGCTTTGGAAACACCAAACAAGTCTTATGAATTTATAGAATTTTGTATAAACTGTTAATTTTAGAAAAATATAAATTTAATCAATTTGTCCAAATGATTATAAGTATTTAAATTTAAAATCCCTAGATCTATATACTTCGGCTATTGTTAATAAATATGCCCACAGTTATTCTGTCACGATAATATATTATCATGTACCTAACTTATAACAGTAATTATTGCATTGTGTGATCGATCACCCTTTCATTTAAGGGTTTTATAAATAAATTATATTGAATTTTATTCTGAAAATATACGTACATATTTTTATTAAGTATCTAGGTGTATTTATCTGTGTGAAAAAAAAGTATTTTACTTTGTATTTCTTTACAATGTCTAAATAAAATGTCTATTTGTAAGATTACTGGTGGTTTCATTTATTAAATTGCAGTTAATTAAAACTCATATTTACAATAACTTATTCATTTATTTAAATATTTTTACATGGTGTACAATTTTAAAACTTTCATATTAAATATAAGTATTTCACATTTTCACAGTTACCACTTTAAAGATATGGGGGTGTCGCAGTCTTGCTCGAGTCTCGTGGGTACGACCATAGTCCGTACGATACGCAGAGAACTACAAAGTCACTAAGAAAGTTACTCTAACTTACCTACCACAGTCGACGCGATGCCCGCCGCACCAACGCCAACTAAAATTGCACATATACTTTACATTAAACTTCGCCCATTACGACCCTTAACAAAAATGTTACCTGCACATTAATGCAAGAACACTATGTACCTTACACCTGATAGAGAATAAAACAAAAAAGAGTATTTTAAAATCTCTTAACAGAAAAAATAAAACTATTCCAAAACGAGTTATATTTACAAAATGATATGACAAGAAATTAATAAAACTAATATCACATTTCAATACATACTAATCTACTGATTTCAAAATAAACAGTTGCAAAGAGTAATATTATTTCAACAAAATGGCAAGACAAATATTCAATCAGAATAGTAAACTTATAATAGTGATTAACTAATAATTTTGTGTTAATACTTTACATATCATCGATGCCGCCCTTAGCTGTCGGAGGAAGGGAGAGGAGAGTAATGAGAGAATTTTGTGTGTGTGTGTGTGTGTGTGTTTGGTGTTTGTGTTTGTATGTATGGCAGTTTAAATTCGCTAAAAGAGCGTATGTGTCTGTGTCATTGTTTAGAAGGAATTTTGGGGTGTAAGTATTTGCAGTCGGGATCCTTGCAAGTGCCTCCAACTTCGAACGGGCAAAGAAAACTGTTGGGGTCCTCCTCCCAGCTGAAAAATGTTCATATTGAAACAATTACGCATCAGTCCTTTTCGAGAGTGGACAGTGTGAATGCATACTTACATCGCACACAGTACGATGTGCGTACACATTGCCCATCCACATAACTATCATTTGTAGCGTCGTAATTCGTAATGTAAGCATGCACACTTTCTTCTACAAAAACACCTAATGGAAAGAGTATGTGTAAAGTAACAGTGTTTTTTTGTTACATAAGTACATATTTATGATCTACATATTTGAAAACAATTTTAGAATATAATTAATTACAACGAACTTACGATCCGTTTTGTAAAGCATCAAGTGGCGATTTGTAATCGTCGACATCTCTGTTTTTTCTCTCAGCATTTTGTTTAATGGAGTCATCGATGTCCTTGCTATTCCTCCTTTTTCCTCCCCCTTTTTCATTAATTAGATTTTTGTCATTAGCAACATTTTCATTTTTATTATTAGATCCAACAACTCTGCCTTTGGTTGGGCTATTAGGAATTTTAGTGACTTTTTTATTATTATTAGAAACATCGACCTGAATCGATATCCTTTGGTTGTTTGCAGTTTCATCTATTAAATCGTTAACAACGCTAACTTTAACAGATTTTAATATTTGAGGATTCTTATACTCATCCTTTGAAGGATTGTTTTCTTTTTGTAGTTTGGTAGTAGATAACATTTTAGTTCGATCAACAAGTTGCGTATTACTTTTGGAATGTTTAATAGAAGTTGAGCTGAAAAAAAAAGGTAGGAATCTGAAATACTCTTAGCTTAACATGTTCAAAACAATAAGATTATACTGTATTAAAACTAACTTGGCTTATTTAGTAAACAATAATGGCCTCTGGGCGACCATAGACAATCGACAGTGTTGGGATCATTGATTGAAGTAGCGAATAAAATTTAAAATAATAGCTTACGAATAATAGAGTATTCGTGATGATAAAACGATTGATATCTTAGATTTTAAAATTAAGCTCATTACCGCTGTTGTGACCACGTGGAGCAAGTTTTGCTTATGTGTGTCATATTATTATCATCATCACCCTATCGCGTCCACTGCTGGACATAGGCCTCTCCAAATGCACGCCTATTTACCTATACCAATTACCTATTTGTATCTGAAATGAGTTTCTATTAATTATTCCAATTTTAAATCATTAGTCATACATAGTTAAGACAGGTAAACGTCTGTCGGGTCCGCTAATCGACAATAAATCTCTATCTTTGTGTGACCGCAAGGAAAAAGGTGAACATGGTTAACAACACCACCACCTAGAGTAAATTGTGTTCTGTGACCACCTCAACCAATACTATTGTGATACTAAATAGCAAATTCTCAAAGCAGGTTGTAACACACCGGTCTTTACATTCTTGATGCTAACATTCGTTTACCTGTCTTAACACTTAAATTCAAAGATAAAGTAAATTTACAAAATGTCCAAACAGTCGTGTCATTTTTTATCTGTTATGGTGAATTTCGAATTTTGTGTAAAACCCTTTTGATAAATTGATAAATATCGGCAGTATGAAAAAACAAATTCTTACGAGTTATTTTATCATACAAAACTTCTATACACATTCTGTGTATAGAAGTTTAGATAAAGTCAGGAAGACGTGTTTTTGCCATGAGTGCTGTTTGTTTACCAAATAAGTCAAGTAAGAATAAATTGACTTTGCAAAATACCTTTTTAGCAGAGTTTGATGTTGAAGTCTTATTTTAGCTAATCTATTCTGAATCGCCTTTTGCTCTCTTTTGTTTAATGTTATGGCCGTTGAGATGTTTCTTAGTTCAGTGGCAGCTATTTTATATTTCCGTGAGAGTTTTGTAGCCTCTTCTTTAAGCCTCAGCATCTTAGCAGATTCCTCTGCTATTTTTTTTCTGTAATTGTTAAAGTGATATATTATCATGGAACATTAAAGGATTATTTAATTGTCTGAATTCATACCTTGAAACAGCTATTTCCTCATCCAAATTGTTATTCGTCATCAATACTTTTCGAGCTTCAATGGACACATTTCGAGGTTTTAATGTATCCTTAGGCTGACTTGTTTTGCTCAGATTCATTGATGTTTGTCTTGCTTGTTTTATTTTTTCCAATTCAGCCATTCTTCTGACTAAATTTTTATATTCAATTTGTTCAGATTTAGGTAAATGCCTAACAGTCTAAAATAAAAAACATAATATCTTTACCAAATACTATTTTAACAAAGTACTTAACAAACGAATCATAAATAAAAATCTAACCTTTGCTACATATTTGGACGCTGGTTTTGTTTGTTCAGAAACTTTTTGCACAACATCAGGAAGAGTAGTCTCCACCTGCATTCTCGTAGACTTTAAAAATAAATCTAACTTTTGCTGGAAGTCAACTTGTTCAGATAATTTCATGTGCATTTTTGTTAAATTCTTTGTCGCTTCATGTTCTCCTTCCGAATCAGACTCACCTAACTTAATTATAAATGGTGTCGCTTCTGGCACATTACTAGATTTACTTTTAGCTGTTGAAGGTGGGGCTTCTGGGCTATTATTAACCTCAAGCACAGGTTCTATGACATTAGGTCCTACTAGACTAGACCAATTTTTACTTAACGAAGTCAATAACTTAGCTCTTAGCAAATCCTCGTCATCATCAATTTCATCTTTTTGTGGAGATTTAGTAGTCGCATTAGTATGCACAATACTCAATTCATTGTGTAAATTAACATCATTTTTAAATGTTTCAACTAAAGTACAGTGCTCAGACACTTCTTTTAGCTTTTCATCCCCATCAGAACCTATATCCATATCGACTGATTCTATGTCAGTATTATTATCTGCTTCTGCCATTTTTGATAAATTATCATTACCCGTTCCAAGCTCTTCATTAATCGATTGTGACAACCTCTTCCTCATTTTTTGTTTTTGTTTCATTTCAATAGCTTTCTTTAGAAGAGCTGATTTGAGACAAATCAACCTCAATTCAGCTGTGTCACTGTCTTCATCTTCAGAATTATTAATGAGAGGTTTATCACCTGACTCAGGTTTAGTTTCTGTTTTTGTCTTGGGACCTTTAGTTTTAAGAGCATGCTGTCTCAGTAATTCTAAATCTTCATCAGAATCATCACCTGTTTTTTTCTTTACTACTATATTAGGTCTATCAACAATACCTGAGTCAACTGTATCATGACCCTCAATGTGATTGCTTTCAATTATAACATCATCGTTATCATCGTTGCATAAATCTATTAGTTCACTTATTTTAGGAGTACTGTCTGATACGTGGGCTCCAGATGTATTATGAACAGTTTCTTTTGTGAAATCCGTCTTATCTAATTTGTTAAGGACGGGTAAATCAGGAGATATTCTAGGAGCTACCGGTTTTTCAATTACAGCGGTTTTTAAAGGTTGTTGAAGGCTAAACATTTTCTTTAGCCTAGCACTAAGCGAAGAAGTATCATTTTTGGGCGTATGTACAACAACCGCGTTAGCCAACTTACGACGTTTGTTTCTGTACTCATCATCAGACTCATCACTTGACTCGCTTATGACTTTTGGAACAACTTTCTTTTTCGTGCGATTCCTTTTCTTAGTATCTTTTCGTAGTGTTTTTCCAAAATTAACAATGACAGTTTTTCTTTTTTTTTGTTTACTGCATCTGTGATTGTTATTTCTGTTAACGGTCATTTTCGGGAGAGTTTCTTCATCAGAAGCAGATATTTCAGATAAGCCATTGGGTAATAAGTTTTGTAGTTTATTTTTTTTACCTAAAATTTTATAATTTACTGTTATTTTATTTACTCTTACAAATTTCAATGATTACGCATATATATCTTTTTAAAGTTCAATTAGGTACCAGTTTTTAATAAATCTTCTTCTCATATTTTTTCCCACTGATTATTACTTTCTTACTCATATTATAAATGAGACAATTTGGATAGATGTTTGTGTCTATCACATTAGAACATCTAAATGGATCCTAATGAAATTTGACGCAAAGGTAGATTTTATTTTGATTTTATTTTATTAAATTTGTGATTGTACTGTTCCTGTGGAATAAGTCTACTTATGTATTTCACAGAGCAAGAAATCTTATGATTTTCAGTGTACTGGTTATATTTTTATACCATAGTACTTGTAGGATATGGTATGGTTTAAAAAAATTATATATTGTATAAAGAATATTTTAGACAGTGGTTTTTTGTAGGTTCATTTGTTTGAGAACACAAATGAACCAAAATTGCCAAGTAAACGAATTCGCGAGTAGCCGCTAGTAAATTATACTACAATACAGAAGGAAATGAGTCTTTTGGTATAACAAATTACTTGAATACTTTTCAACTTGCGCGTAGCATAATTATTTATTTACTAGTTGTGCCCACGACATCGTCTGCGTGGAATAGTGACTGTGGGTGGGTAGTAATTTTTTAATTATTTAGGCTCATTAATTTACATATAACACATAGGTACGTAGTGTTGTAAGAAACTCGAGTCTTCGAGTTAAGACTTGAGCTTTTTTTGACGACTCGAGTCTTATAAATGAAACTTAGAGCTCAAGTCCTTCAGAATTTAGAGTCTTTTGTAAATAGACTTTAGTCCTGCCAAAAAGAACTCCTTTTAAAAGAACTCATGACTGAGTCCTCTAAATCAATGGGCGTATAGTTTAGCAATAATATTGATTTATTAGGTACGTAACTAATAAAAATATACATATATGTATACACCGTGCTTTTTGAACCACCTGGAAATCGAAGCCCACGTTATTGGACCATTATTTATAACATCACGGGAGTATTATTTATTTTTTGATAATATTTTTTAAAAATAATTAAATTTTGATTCAGACTTTTAATTTTGGACCTCAGGTGGATACTTTTAATAATATTATTTGCGTTTAATGCAATTTAATTAATACAATTTTTTTTAACGTATGTATGAATACCAAAATACTTTCATACAACATTTAAACCCCTGTTTTAATCCCTTACAACCCTTTTTTTTTTATTTCATAAGTTTAATTTATATTGGTTTAGTAGTGCTTGCGTGAAAGCGTGTCAGACAGACCAATATACTTTCGCATTTAGAATATTAGTAAGGATATCACAGAGATTTAATACCATCATACTTTTTGATAGCCTGACCTGTGCAGTGACAATCAAACCTGTCAAAAATTTACTAACCAAATACACAGCATGACATTTCATCACTTTCAAAATTTTTAGTATTGAATACTCTAAATACTAGTATAGAGTTCTCGTATTTAGAGCCCATTTATGAAGCAAAAACTTAGATCAAAATATTTTTCGCAACATATTTTTCATATTTTACGGTCCTAAGCCTGTGAGGCTTAGGGCCATAAAAATTGAAAATGAAAATAAAAATTGAAAATTGAAGGCGTACGTTGAGTGAAGGTATAAAGGTAAAGTCAATAACTTAGGAATAGTATCGTAATTAATGAATGAGATGCGCATCGCGTAAGAAACGTGTTGCAAGATGCCTACGTATAAAAAATTTTAGATTTTTTGCTGTCATTTTCTATGTGCTATATCTTGACATTTTTGTAGTGGGCTAGTTTTTGGTAGTCATTTTCTATGTGCTTTATCTTGTCATTTTTGTACTGGGCCAGACCAAAAAAAAAAATACGTCATTTGTTTTTGTTCTCGTAGATTGTTGCATTAAATTTGGAATGTGATTAAAATTTCATCCTGTATTAAGGGTTAAAACATGAAATTGCCATTTTCTAATAATATTTATTTCTAAGTTGACAATAAATGTGAGATTTTCGAATGAAACTTTATTCACAAAATACCTAAGAGGTTTCTCTTACAAAGAATGTACAACATTGTGTAAAAACGCTTTTACAGTTAAAGCTTAGTTTTTTCGTTTAAACACTTATGTATGATTATTCAGACCTGGTTTAAGTACGTATCTCTTAACTTGGTTGCAAAAGATGCTGCAATCAAACTATGGTAACAAATATAGCAACACAGACCTATCCTAAATTTTGAAGATGTTATTGTACAGAATACAGCATGTCAACTTACCACTAAACGTCAAATTTTCTCAATTGATATTGATCTCTACTTGTTGGACTTAAAGTTGAAAATCAATTTAATGACCTTTAACTTTTTGGGTAGGTTGACCTACCGTAGTCAGTACTTAATGGTTAAGTCAGTGTAACAAAATCAATTTAAATATTAAATTTGCAATGGAATTTAAATTTATTCTTGGTTTTTAGCATGTAATAACTAGCTATTGCCCGCGACTTCGTCCGCATCAATTTCAGTTATTATGATCGCGATTATTGCAAAATTTTTACTGATGCTTCGCTGTTCGCAGCCTGATGTTATTATAGCCTAAAGCCTTCCTAGATAAATGGACGATCCAAAACACAAAAAAAAATAACACAAAGTAATATAATGTAGAGTGACTGATTGAATGAGGGAATTAATTTGCACAAGTCTATGGTGTAAATAGGCAGGTAAGAGTTGCAATTTTGGTGTACTTCTGAGTATACAATTCAAGCAACCGACTGTGACCAATGAAGACCCAGTATCCATTAATTGCCTCGTGGTTAATACAGCTGAATTATCTGTTGACTTCTAATTGATTTTATATGTGTAGTTATTTGTAAACTGTTGTTGTAAATTTGTACACTTAATTTGAAAAAATGAAGAGACTTTTTAATAAGGCTGAGATTTGGTTATTTCTCTTATAAATGAAATTATAAAACAAAGCTACCATGCAGGAAGGTCTTTTTCATATAATTTTTTTAAATAAAGGAACACCTATAAATTAACATGAGGAAGATCATATTAACTCCTACAGGATCATAAGACGAGCGGTTGCGATAACAATTGATTTTAATTGTGTCTGGAATAACATACAATCAAGGGGTTAAGCTCTTAACTGTTAAAAATCGTGAGTTATTCCAGACACAATTGAAATCAATTGTTATGGTGGCACCCAAGTGCCTCCTGGTGGTTGAGGGATTAAATGCAAAATTTGAGTCTTATCTGATGATTGTAATCAAAAATTTGTAAATTTTAAATTGGTATAAGAATTACATGTTTAGGTCATATAACCTATACCATAAAAATAAACCTTTACCTTATAAATAACCAGTCACCCTATATGTATACCTAGTAGCAACACTATTTGCACCATAAAAGTAGTGTTATGTATTAATTTTTGCTATCATTATTTCTCTTGCCTTTCTAGAATCCTTTCTTTGATCCATGGTAAGTTTGAAGTTATACTTAAGACTTAAAAAAAAATTACCTGGTGTGACGGGAGAACTTTTAGCTTTCTTGCGTTCAAGGACGTTATTATAACTTTCTAGTACTTGAAGCCTCTGGCGCAGTAAAAACTCTTCCTCCGATGAAATGTCCGAGAGATCGTCCAATTCATCAACTATTTCACCTTCTTCCATCTCTGAGTCAGCATTAGCTGGTGGTATATTTTCAATACATGCCATCTTGAAAGACAGAATTATTATTGAAAGCGTATGACAATTTTGTAAGCATAAAACATATTAAATATTACCAAACCTTTAACTGGATAAATTAATTTGGCACATAAATCTGTTATTCAAACTGGAACTACAGCTTCATTTCATTGCAGTTTTGTACGATAGGAATAAATAAATCACTGAAAAATCACGCACTTATTGCATTGCACCATAGAGTATAGTAAATATATATACCAAAAGGAACATTGCACACAGTCAGATTTATAAAAAAAAAATTTTGACGTTTGAAATTGACATAATATTGACCATAGACAAAACTTATTATGGCGGCTGTACATTCCAGTTCTCACATTCTCTCTCATACGAGTGCTCTCGCTATGTCTCGCCAAGAGCACTCGCGCGAGAGGTCGAGTGACATGATAATATGATGATGAATGAATGCTACACTGTATGTACGTATGTGTTTGTAGAGTACACACACCTTCGAGCAACGCGGCCTTCCGTCCCGTAAGGGAGTAGCCATACGAAGCGTTTCCCCTCTGTCAAAAGTATAAGCCCAATTGGGCATTAGCGTTTATAAAAACTAGTTGCGCTCAGATTTCTTCCTAGACCGAGTCCAGTCGCGCAAGTGAACGCTGCCGTATTAAAAATGCCGAATTGCTCAGTTTTCTGTTGTAAAAAGAGGTCTGCAACATCAAGTTTACATAATGATGGTGTTACATTTCACATATAAGTAAATTTGTATCGTATTATTGCCATTTAATTACATTTAAACACTAAATTCGCATATTTTATTCTTGAATAGTTGTTGGATTTGTTCGAAAACATCAGGTCCGCTCGCCCGTGCAAATTTCAGATCGGTCGCGCGATAAATCCGATTTCTTGCCACTGGGCAACATAGTGATGTTATTACTTTCACATGACATAATGTTTGTCGATAAAGTGTGGTGGTTATCGACGACGACGTTATATTATATATTTAATCACATTAGACAAATAATTGTTGATATGGTTTTATGTGAGATTTAAAATCTCTTTTCTGTTATTAAGTTTGAAACTCTTTAATAGTAATAACATAATAGTAATAATTTATTTTTATTTGATTTAATCATTCTAGTTAGTAGTTTTTAGGGTTCCGTACCCAAAGGGTAAAAACGGGACCCTATTACTAAGACTTCGCTGTCTGTCAGTCTGTCCGTCTGTCCGTCGCTCTGTCACCAGGCTGTATCTCAAGAGCCGCGATAGCTAGACAGTTGAAATTTTCACAAATTATGTATTTCTGTTACCGCAATAACAACAAATACTAAAAACAAAATAAAATAAATATGTATTTAAGGGGGCCTTCCATACAACACACCAGGGGCCCAATTCTGCTAATTTATAAATGGCTCAATAGCATCGCAATCGTATATTTTGACATTACTTCCATAATAAATGTGTCAAAATATACAGTTGCGATGCTATTGAGCCATTTGTAAATTAGCGGAATTGGGGGCCCGTTTTTTTGGCCTTTTTGGTACGAAACCCTTCGTGCGCGAGTCCGACTCGCACTTGTTTCTTTTCGTATTGTGTGCAACTTGTTTCTTTTCCTTTGTCATTGAAATATATAGAAATGATTTTAATGTAATCATTTAAACTCGGTTTTTTTATTAACTTTTTTTATTAAATTTACTTGCAAGATCAATCATGGAAAAATATATTGACACCAGAATTTCATTTTTATTGAAAAAAATTGCATCCGCCAAATTTAATTTACACAAAATTAATTCATTTCAAGAACCAATGAACTTCTTATCACTAATTTTCACGCAGATACATAATTTACTATTCCCAAATTCATTATTAATCCATAATTAGCGGATCCGGCAGAGTTCGTCCCTCCCATCCCTCGACCCATACCTCCAATCCCTCCAGTCCTTCCCATCCCTCTAATATTTTTAAATGTCGTGTCACGGTTTATATGGTGTCACTCCTCTAAACAGCTCATTTGTAGCGATAGCGGTATAAAATCATCAGCTCTTAGCGGTATAAAATTAAGTCTTCGTCCTAGTTTCGTACCCATCAAATCTAACACAAAAAATCAACATCAAAATCGATCGTTATTTGAATATCAAAAGTTGTTGTTAAGATCCTACTAATAAACAAATGTTTCACAATAAATAAATGTTGTAATTTTATTTCGCCTTCAGAAAAAAAAAATCGATATTGCTAAATGAACAGTTAAGTCCAACTCTATTTAAGTTGAAAACGGGGCAATGTGTGAGTTGTAACTTGTCCTTACACGAATTGTTGCTGAATTGTTTAATTTTTTGTGTGTGAGTGTCGTCACTACAGTTTTGTTTTTGTATGTGAGTATGCGAACCTGCGCTTGTGTGCACATTTCCCCCCGCAAAAATGCCAGAACTTTTTGTATAGAATAGAATCGCTATGCCTACTCCCTTCCGGGACGGAAGGCCGCGTTGCTCGAAGACACACACATACGTACATACAGTTAAACCCATAGATATAGGATACAAGTAGATCCACTGACAGCCCGATAATGCGTGACCAGTTTTGATTTGTCAATGTGTGTGTTAACTAGTGACGTACCTTTAACATTTTTAGACTATCGATAATAATTGCAGTTTGTCGTTTGGAAAATAATGTTAACTGTCACACTGTTTTTATCTCGAGATTATGCACCTACTTTGCGGCATACCTAACCGCCCTCACTTCTTACAACTATAATAGTGGGCAGATAAATGTGCCCGGTGAGTATATTTTTTACATATAATTTAAAAATAAACAGACTTAATTAATAAAAAAAATAACAGCCATTGTTAATTAGTTTTCTTTATTTATTTCTTCAAAAGATTTTCCCTTGTCATCTGCTGTGCCGTGTGAGCTTATCAATGGCAGTAAGTGAAAAAGAAGAAGTAAACAAAATCTGAATAAACATTTACATTCTGATGTATCAAACACTGATTATTGACTTTTAAACAAGATTATCTTAGTTATGTGATTCCTTACAGTTTCCTTCTTCAAATTGTTAAGTTGACATTCATTTGGAGACGCTAAACGTAAAATAACATCAAATTTCTCTGGAAACATTCAAGATAAATGTCGACAATAGTATCGATAAATTTGAGTCAAGCTCTAGCGTACATGTAAAATATTTCGATAAATTATTTATTCACCAAAATAATGTAAATAATCAATACATAGAACTTTATCTATACAAAATATTAAAATGAACAAGTGGATTGAAATAATTTTATATTTACAACTTAACAACAAGATCAAATTCAACAAAAATAACGCGTTTTTACGATGACGACTTTCTACGTATTTACCTGTGAAATGAGCAATTTTCTGGATTATTTTTGTGGTTGACTCCACAGGCACTCACAGAACATGTGACCATTGTTAGATAAAACTGTATTTACTTTAGATAATCTACGATGTACTAGATAATTACATAAAATGTTGAACCTTATATCGTATATGCCACTGGATGTCACTCTGTCAAATACGACAGGTCACAAAACGAAAAGATTTGTTTTCTTTTTCTATCTTACTAGATTTCCATAAGAGGTTTTCTTCTATCTCGCAGGATTTGTCCGTCTATTATATTCTACGTTTATGGTTGAACCTAATGTTTCGAACGTCGAGATGAGACGGACGCGTTTAATGCAAACAATATTATGTAGGCTCAGTTCGGTAAACTTTTATAAAATTCTGTTCCATTTCGTTATTATTCTACATATTTGATATCCAAATTAAACTACGTTTTGAAAAGACGATAAATGTTTAGTACTTAAGTAGGAGAGGGGGGTGCAGGGGTGAGGTGTGGAACCCCCCCCCCCCCAGTGAAATCAAAGGGGGCGGGAATTTTTTTTTTGAGTATAGTATTCAAAAGTCGGATTTTATTTGTATTTTGGAGGCGTTCGACGGTTAGTTTTTATGGACACTGTTCTAACCTAACCTAACCTACACTTTTCTTAACCTACTGGACTTTGTAGGCAAATAAATATCTTTATTATTTTTTGGATAATCGTATGAGCATCATGTATAAAACACGCTTCATTTGACATTATGTGAAAGAAAAAACGCAAATCTGTTGTCAAAAAGCGTAATTATTTCTGAACAGGTACAATACTCAAGTTGAAACATTGCAAAAAACTATTTATGTAGCTACCACGATGATAATGGCATTGTTACGACGATAATGTGTCACTTGTGTCAGAGAGTAGGATAAATCGAATAAAAGTGTGAAACAAAGAAAGGCTCTCCTATTCGACTCGGATCCACGTTCTCACATGTATAAATCACCCATACATTTCAATGACTTAGGTTAGTTTATGTGGTTTAAGTTATTATGTTTAAGTAAGTATTTATGATATTTTAGGTATTTATTGAAAATGTAGAATTCCTACTAATGATATGGCAGGATGATCTCAGACCTTAGCCGGTTTCGAAAGGGACACATAACGAAAAAAAAAGAATAGCAAAAGTAGGGATGTAAAGTTTTAAAAAATATCGATATATCGATATCGATAAATATCGAATCAGGTCGATATTAATATACCGATATATCGGTCTAGTACGCCGATATATCGGTATTTTATCGATATTTCACCTTTTTTAAAGGCTTATTAAAATTAACACACACACACACACATATATTTTTCTATATTGATATATCGATATCGGCGTATCGTCGATATCGATAAATATCGATATATTTAGGCGTTGATATATCGATATTTATCGGTTTTCCGATATATCGCATCCCTAAGCAAAAGTCAGTTAAAAAATTCAGTTGTTGAATGTTGACCTATATTTACTATACTCTATGATGTTGACTCAACAAAAAGTCAAGGAGTTTTTGGCGGGAGTTCGTGAGATAAGTTTGGAGTCCGTTTATTTTATCGAATTTTTATTGTTTATAGTGATTTTTGGGTCGTAAAAGTGGTGTTATTTTGCTAAACAAAGTGTCATGCGATTGAACAATATACAGTTCGGTGAAATAAGGTGGTGTATGGGTCGTAACCAAGAAAAGTGGACCGTGAATTTTGCGCGGGAACGCGAACAGTTCACCACTCTCTTGGGGACTTCTCTACATTCCTTCAATCTTTCGACCGTCTCCAAAAACTCAATCGAAGCATTAAAACATCTAAC
Source organism: Anania crocealis (assembly GCA_949315895.1). Lineage (NCBI taxonomy): Eukaryota > Metazoa > Arthropoda > Insecta > Lepidoptera > Crambidae > Anania > Anania crocealis. The sequence goes on along the minus strand of OX438884.1, from coordinate 17,997,291 downwards.
ATCAACGTTTTAATCCCTCAACGCCCAGGCGGCAGGCGCGTGCCGCGATAACAATTGATTTCAATTGTGTCTGGAATAACTCACGATCGAGGGATTAATGCATAAATAAAGACAATATTACTAAAGAATTGTCTGTATGGACAAGTATATACAAAAGTACTCTGTGGGACAAGTATCCGAGGCCGTTAAACTTATTAAAGAAAAAAAAATCAAAAAGTCAACAAAACATTGTGTTTTATTAATTTAATGCTTTTCTATTCCAACAACAAATCAACAATGCTCCCTTGCGACAGTTGAACAATGAAGATATTCTAATTTCTTTTCATAAAATTGCAACGACCTGAAAAATTGTTTTTACTATCTCTCTCTTGTACATAATCAGCTCGTAGCAGAAAGTTATGGGGGACGATAAGGAAGATGAGTATAAGTTCGCTGCATGCACATTCTTTGCCAAAAATCATCCTGGCGAAATGTGTGGCAGCAACGGGCTGCCGCTCACTCCAAGCTCCGTAACTATCATTGGCCGCGCTCAGCGGCTGCTACACTTGGAACATGATAATTTGTGTACTTACCTCGACGTTATTAGAGGCAAACATGGTAAGACAACATTTGCTTTTAATGTGTTGATACCAGGCATTAGCCATTAACGTTTAATCCCTCAACCCCCAGGAGGCAGTCGGGTGCCACGATAACAATTGATTTCAATTGTCTGGAATAACTCACAATCGAGGGAATAAAACGTGCTTTTACTTTGGTATCTCATTACTCGGAACTGAGTCCCACCGACTCCCACCTACATTATTTATAATTTGCAGCAATATAATATGTTAATTGAATTTCGCTTTTTCAATTAAATACGGCAATGGTCTTGTCAATTGTTAATTAGTTTTCTTTATTTATTTCTTCAAAAGATTTTCCCTTGTCATCTGCTGTGCCGTGTGAGCTTATCAATGGCAGTAAGTGAAAAAGAAGAAGTAAACAAAATCTGAATAAACATTTACATTCTGATGTATCAAACACTGATTATTGACTTTTAAACAAGATTATCTTAGTTATGTGATTCCTTACAGTTTCCTTCTTCAAATTGTTAAGTTGACATTCATTTGGAGACGCTAAACGTAAAATAACATCAAATTTCTCTGGAAACATTCAAGATAAATGTCGACAATAGTATCGATAAATTTGAGTCAAGCTCTAGCGTACATGTAAAATATTTCGATAAATTATTTATTCACCAAAATAATGTAAATAATCAATACATAGAACTTTATCTATACAAAATATTAAAATGAACAAGTGGATTGAAATAATTTTATATTTACAACTTAACAACAAGATCAAATTCAACAAAAATAACGCGTTTTTACGATGACGACTTTCTACGTATTTACCTGTGAAATGAGCAATTTTCTGGATTATTTTTGTGGTTGACTCCACAGGCACTCACAGAACATGTGACCATTGTTAGATAAAACTGTATTTACTTTAGATAATCTACGATGTACTAGATAATTGCATAAAATGTTGAACCTAATATCGCATATGCCACTGGATGTCACTCTGTCAAATACGACAGGTCACAAAACGAAAAGATTTGTTTTCTTTTTCTATCTTGCTAGATTTCCATAAGAGGTTTTCTTCTATCTCGCAGGCTTTGTCCGTCTATTATATTCTACGTTTATGGTTGAACCTAATGTTTCGAACGTCGAGATGAGACGGACGCGTTTAATGCAAACAATATTATGTAGGCTCAGTTCGGTAAACTTTTATAAAATTCTGTTCCATTTCGTTATTATTCTACATATTTGATATCCAAATTAAACTACGTTTTGAAAAGACGATAAATGTTTAGTACTTAAGTAGGAGAGGGGGGTGCAGGGGTGAGGTGTGGAACCCCCCCCCCCCCCAGTGAAATCAAAGGGGGCGGGAATTTTTTTTTTGAGTATAGTATTCAAAAGTCGGATTTTATTTGTATTTTGGAGGCGTTCGACGGTTAGTTTTTATGGACACTGTTCTAACCTAACCTAACCTACACTTTTCTTAACCTACTGGACTTTGTAGGCAAATAAATATCTTTATTATTTTTTGGATAATCGTATGAGCATCATGTATAAAACACGCTTCATTTGACATTATGTGAAAGAAAAAACGCAAATCTGTTGTCAAAAAGCGTAATTATTTCTGAACAGGTACAATACTCAAGTTGAAACATTGCAAAAAACTATTTATGTAACTACCACGATGATAATGGCATTGTTACGACGATAATGTGTCACTTGTGTCAGAGAGTAGGATAAATCGAATAAAAGTGTGAAACAAAGAAAGGCTCTCCTATTCGACTCGGATCCACGTTCTCACATGTATAAATCACCCATACATTTCAATGACTTAGGTTAGTTTATGTGGTTTAAGTTATTATGTTTAAGTAAGTATTTATGATATTTTAGGTATTTATTGAAAATGTAGAATTCCTACTAATGATATGGCAGGATGATCTCAGACCTTAGCCGGTTTCGAAAGGGACACATAACGAAAAAAAAAGAATAGCAAAAGTAGGGATGTAAAGTTTTAAAAAATATCGATATATCGATATCGATAAATATCGAATCAGGTCGATATTAATATACCGATATATCGGTCTAGTACGCCGATATATCGGTATTTTATCGATATTTCACCTTTTTTAAAGGCTTATTAAAATTAACACACACACACACACATATATTTTTCTATATTGATATATCGATATCGGCGTATCGTCGATATCGATAAATATCGATATATTTAGGCGTTGATATATCGATATTTATCGGTTTTCCGATATATCGCATCCCTAAGCAAAAGTCAGTTAAAAAATTCAGTTGTTGAATGTTGACCTATATTTACTATACTCTATGATGTTGACTCAACAAAAAGTCAAGGAGTTTTTGGCGGGAGTTCGTGAGATAAGTTTGGAGTCCGTTTATTTTATCGAATTTTTATTGTTTATAGTGATTTTTGGGTCGTAAAAGTGGTGTTATTTTGCTAAACAAAGTGTCATGCGATTGAACAATATACAGTTCGGTGAAATAAGGTGGTGTATGGGTCGTAACCAAGAAAAGTGGACCGTGAATTTTGCGCGGGAACGCGAACAGTTCACCACTCTCTTGGGGACTTCTCTACATTCCTTCAATCTTTCGACTGTCTCCAAAAACTCAATCGAAGCATTAAAACATCTAACATCAACGTTTTAATCCCTCAACGCCCAGGCGGCAGGCGCGTGCCGCGATAACAATTGATTTCAATTGTGTCTGGAATAACTCACGATCGAGGGATTAATGCATAAATAAAGACAATATTACTAAAGAATTGTCTGTATGGACAAGTATATACAAAAGTACTCTGTGGGACAAGTATCCGAGGCCGTTAAACTTATTAAAGAAAAAAAAATCAAAAAGTCAACAAAACATTGTGTTTTATTAATTTAATGCTTTTCTATTCCAACAACAAATCAACAATGCTCCCTTGCGACAGTTGAACAATGAAGATATTCTAATTTCTTTTCATAAAATTGCAACGACCTGAAAAATTGTTTTTACTATCTCTCTCTTGTACATAATCAGCTCGTAGCAGAAAGTTATGGGGGACGATAAGGAAGATGAGTATAAGTTCGCTGCATGCACATTCTTTGCCAAAAATCATCCTGGCGAAATGTGTGGCAGCAACGGGCTGCCGCTCACTCCAAGCTCCGTAACTATCATTGGCCGCGCTCAGCGGCTGCTACACTTGGAACATGATAATTTGTGTACTTACCTCGACGTTATTAGAGGCAAACATGGTAAGACAACATTTGCTTTTAATGTGTTGATACCAGGCATTAGCCATTAACGTTTAATCCCTCAACCCCCAGGAGGCAGTCGGGTGCCACGATAACAATTGATTTCAATTGTCTGGAATAACTCACAATCGAGGGAATAAAACGTGCTTTTACTTTGGTATCTCATTACTCGGAACTGAGTCCCACCGACTCCCACCTACATTATTTATAATTTGCAGCAATATAATATGTTAATTGAATTTCGCTTTTTCAATTAAATACGGCAATGGTCTTGTCAATTGTTAATTAGTTTTCTTTATTTATTTCTTCAAAAGATTTTCCCTTGTCATCTGCTGTGCCGTGTGAGCTTATCAATGGCAGTAAGTGAAAAAGAAGAAGTAAACAAAATCTGAATAAACATTTACATTCTGATGTATCAAACACTGATTATTGACTTTTAAACAAGATTATCTTAGTTATGTGATTCCTTACAGTTTCCTTCTTCAAATTGTTAAGTTGACATTCATTTGGAGACGCTAAACGTAAAATAACATCAAATTTCTCTGGAAACATTCAAGATAAATGTCGACAATAGTATCGATAAATTTGAGTCAAGCTCTAGCGTACATGTAAAATATTTCGATAAATTATTTATTCACCAAAATAATGTAAATAATCAATACATAGAACTTTATCTATACAAAATATTAAAATGAACAAGTGGATTGAAATAATTTTATATTTACAACTTAACAACAAGATCAAATTCAACAAAAATAACGCGTTTTTACGATGACGACTTTCTACGTATTTACCTGTGAAATGAGCAATTTTCTGGATTATTTTTGTGGTTGACTCCACAGGCACTCACAGAACATGTGACCATTGTTAGATAAAACTGTATTTACTTTAGATAATCTACGATGTACTAGATAATTACATAAAATGTTGAACCTAATATCGCATATGCCACTGGATGTCACTCTGTCAAATACGACAGGTCACAAAACGAAAAGATTTGTTTTCTTTTTCTATCTTGCTAGATTTCCATAAGAGGTTTTCTTCTATCTCGCAGGCTTTGTCCGTCTATTATATTCTACGTTTATGGTTGAACCTAATGTTTCGAACGTCGAGATGAGACGGACGCGTTTAATGCAAACAATATTATGTAGGCTCAGTTCGGTAAACTTTTATAAAATTCTGTTCCATTTCGTTATTATTCTACATATTTGATATCCAAATTAAACTACGTTTTGAAAAGACGATAAATGTTTAGTACTTAAGTAGGAGAGGGGGGTGCAGGGGTGAGGTGTGGAACCCCCCCCCCCCCAGTGAAATCAAAGGGGGCGGGAATTTTTTTTTTGAGTATAGTATTCAAAAGTCGGATTTTATTTGTATTTTGGAGGCGTTCGACGGTTAGTTTTTATGGACACTGTTCTAACCTAACCTAACCTACACTTTTCTTAACCTACTGGACTTTGTAGGCAAATAAATATCTTTATTATTTTTTGGATAATCGTATGAGCATCATGTATAAAACACGCTTCATTTGACATTATGTGAAAGAAAAAACGCAAATCTGTTGTCAAAAAGCGTAATTATTTCTGAACAGGTACAATACTCAAGTTGAAACATTGCAAAAAACTATTTATGTAACTACCACGATGATAATGGCATTGTTACGACGATAATGTGTCACTTGTGTCAGAGAGTAGGATAAATCGAATAAAAGTGTGAAACAAAGAAAGGCTCTCCTATTCGACTCGGATCCACGTTCTCACATGTATAAATCACCCATACATTTCAATGACTTAGGTTAGTTTATGTGGTTTAAGTTATTATGTTTAAGTAAGTATTTATGATATTTTAGGTATTTATTGAAAATGTAGAATTCCTACTAATGATATGGCAGGATGATGTTTCGAAAGGGACACATAACGAAAAAAAAAGAATAGCAAAAGTAGGGATGTAAAGTTTTAAAAAATATCGATATATCGATATCGATAAATATCGAATCAGGTCGATATTAATATACCGATATATCGGTCTAGTACGCCGATATATCGGTATTTTATCGATATTTCACCTTTTTTAAAGGCTTATTAAAATTAACACACACACACACACATATATTTTTCTATATTGATATATCGATATCGGCGTATCGTCGATATCGATAAATATCGATATATTTAGGCGTTGATATATCGATATTTATCGGTTTTCCGATATATCGCATCCCTAAGCAAAAGTCAGTTAAAAAATTCAGTTGTTGAATGTTGACCTATATTTACTATACTCTATGATGTTGACTCAACAAAAAGTCAAGGAGTTTTTGGCGGGAGTTCGTGAGATAAGTTTGGAGTCCGTTTATTTTATCGAATTTTTATTGTTTATAGTGATTTTTGGGTCGTAAAAGTGGTGTTATTTTGCTAAACAAAGTGTCATGCGATTGAACAATATACAGTTCGGTGAAATAAGGTGGTGTATGGGTCGTAACCAAGAAAAGTGGACCGTGAATTTTGCGCGGGAACGCGAACAGTTCACCACTCTCTTGGGGACTTCTCTACATTCCTTCAATCTTTCGACTGTCTCCAAAAACTCAATCGAAGCATTAAAACATCTAACATCAACGTTTTAATCCCTCAACGCCCAGGCGGCAGGCGCGTGCCGCGATAACAATTGATTTCAATTGTGTCTGGAATAACTCACGATCGAGGGATTAATGCATAAATAAAGACAATATTACTAAAGAATTGTCTGTATGGACAAGTATATACAAAAGTACTCTGTGGGACAAGTATCCGAGGCCGTTAAACTTATTAAAGAAAAAAAAATCAAAAAGTCAACAAAACATTGTGTTTTATTAATTTAATGCTTTTCTATTCCAACAACAAATCAACAATGCTCCCTTGCGACAGTTGAACAATGAAGATATTCTAATTTCTTTTCATAAAATTGCAACGACCTGAAAAATTGTTTTTACTATCTCTCTCTTGTACATAATCAGCTCGTAGCAGAAAGTTATGGGGGACGATAAGGAAGATGAGTATAAGTTCGCTGCATGCACATTCTTTGCCAAAAATCATCCTGGCGAAATGTGTGGCAGCAACGGGCTGCCGCTCACTCCAAGCTCCGTAACTATCATTGGCCGCGCTCAGCGGCTGCTACACTTGGAACATGATAATTTGTGTACTTACCTCGACGTTATTAGAGGCAAACATGGTAAGACAACATTTGCTTTTAATGTGTTGATACCAGGCATTAGCCATTAACGTTTAATCCCTCAACCCCCAGGAGGCAGTCGGGTGCCACGATAACAATTGATTTCAATTGTCTGGAATAACTCACAATCGAGGGAATAAAACGTGCTTTTACTTTGGTATCTCATTACTCGGAACTGAGTCCCACCGACTCCCACCTACATTATTTATAATTTGCAGCAATATAATATGTTAATTGAATTTCGCTTTTTCAATTAAATACGGCAATGGTCTTGTCAATTGTTAATTAGTTTTCTTTATTTATTTCTTCAAAAGATTTTCCCTTGTCATCTGCTGTGCCGTGTGAGCTTATCAATGGCAGTAAGTGAAAAAGAAGAAGTAAACAAAATCTGAATAAACATTTACATTCTGATGTATCAAACACTGATTATTGACTTTTAAACAAGATTATCTTAGTTATGTGATTCCTTACAGTTTCCTTCTTCAAATTGTTAAGTTGACATTCATTTGGAGACGCTAAACGTAAAATAACATCAAATTTCTCTGGAAACATTCAAGATAAATGTCGACAATAGTATCGATAAATTTGAGTCAAGCTCTAGCGTACATGTAAAATATTTCGATAAATTATTTATTCACCAAAATAATGTAAATAATCAATACATAGAACTTTATCTATACAAAATATTAAAATGAACAAGTGGATTGAAATAATTTTATATTTACAACTTAACAACAAGATCAAATTCAACAAAAATATCGCGTTTTTACGATGACGACTTTCTACGTATTTACCTGTGAAATGAGCAATTTTCTGGATTATTTTTGTGGTTGACTCCACAGGCACTCACAGAACATGTGACCATTGTTAGATAAAACTGTATTTACTTTAGATAATCTACGATGTACTAGATAATTACATAAAATGTTGAACCTAATATCGCATATGCCACTGGATGTCACTCTGTCAAATACGACAGGTCACAAAACGAAAAGATTTGTTTTCTTTTTCTATCTTGCTAGATTTCCATAAGAGGTTTTCTTCTATCTCGCAGGCTTTGTCCGTCTATTATATTCTACGTTTATGGTTGAACCTAATGTTTCGAACGTCGAGATGAGACGGACGCGTTTAATGCAAACAATATTATGTAGGCTCAGTTCGGTAAACTTTTATAAAATTCTGTTCCATTTCGTTATTATTCTACATATTTGATATCCAAATTAAACTACGTTTTGAAAAGACGATAAATGTTTAGTACTTAAGTAGGAGAGGGGGGTGCAGGGGTGAGGTGTGGAACCCCCCCCCCCCCAGTGAAATCAAAGGGGGCGGGAATTTTTTTTTTGAGTATAGTATTCAAAAGTCGGATTTTATTTGTATTTTGGAGGCGTTCGACGGTTAGTTTTTATGGACACTGTTCTAACCTAACCTAACCTACACTTTTCTTAACCTACTGGACTTTGTAGGCAAATAAATATCTTTATTATTTTTTGGATAATCGTATGAGCATCATGTATAAAACACGCTTCATTTGACATTATGTGAAAGTAAAAACGCAAATCTGTTGTCAAAAAGCGTAATTATTTCTGAACAGGTACAATACTCAAGTTGAAACATTGCAAAAAACTATTTATGTAACTACCACGATGATAATGGCATTGTTACGACGATAATGTGTCACTTGTGTCAGAGAGTAGGATAAATCGAATAAAAGTGTGAAACAAAGAAAGGCTCTCCTATTCGACTCGGATCCACGTTGTCACATGTATAAATCACCCATACATTTCAATGACTTAGGTTAGTTTATGTGGTTTAAGTTATTATGTTTAAGTAAGTATTTATGATATTTTAGGTATTTATTGAAAATGTAGAATTCCTACTAATGATATGGCAGGATGATCTCAGACCTTAGCCGGTTTCGAAAGGGACACATAACGAAAAAAAAAGAATAGCAAAAGTAGGGATGTAAAGTTTTAAAAAATATCGATATATCGATATCGATAAATATCGAATCAGGTCGATATTAATATATCGATATATCGGTCTAGTACGCCGATATATCGGTATTTTATCGATATTTCACCTTTTTTAAAGGCTTATTAAAATTAACACACACACACACACATATATTTTTCTATATTGATATATCGATATCGGCGTATCGTCGATATCGATAAATATCGATATATTTAGGCGTTGATATATCGATATTTATCGGTTTTCCGATATATCGCATCCCTAAGCAAAAGTCAGTTAAAAAATTCAGTTGTTGAATGTTGACCTATATTTACTATACTCTATGATGTTGACTCAACAAAAAGTCAAGGAGTTTTTGGCGGGAGTTCGTGAGATACGTTTGGAGTCCGTTTATTTTATCGAATTTTTATTGTTTATAGTGATTTTTGGGTCGTAAAAGTGGTGTTATTTTGCTAAACAAAGTGTCATGCGATTGAACAATATACAGTTCGGTGAAATAAGGTGGTGTATGGGTCGTAACCAAGAAAAGTGGACCGTGAATTTTGCGCGGGAACGCGAACAGTTCACCACTCTCTTGGGGACTTCTCTACATTCCTTCAATCTTTCGACTGTCTCCAAAAACTCAATCGAAGCATTAAAACATCTAACATCAACGTTTTAATGCATAAATAAAGACAATATTACTAAAGAATTGTCTGTATGGACAAGTATATACAAAAGTACTCTGTGGGACAAGTATCCGAGGCCGTTAAACTTATTAAAGAAAAAAAAATCAAAAAGTCAACAAAACATTGTGTTTTATTAATTTAATGCTTTTCTATTCCAACAACAAATCAACAATGCTCCCTTGCGACAGTTGAACAATGAAGATATTCTAATTTCTTTTCATAAAATTGCAACGACCTGAAAAATTGTTTTTACTATCTCTCTCTTGTACATAATCAGCTCGTAGCAGAAAGTTATGGGGGACGATAAGGAAGATGAGTATAAGTTCGCTGCATGCACATTCTTTGCCAAAAATCATCCTGGCGAAATGTGTGGCAGCAACGGGCTGCCGCTCACTCCAAGCTCCGTAACTATCATTGGCCGCGCTCAGCGGCTGCTACACTTGGAACATGATAATTTGTGTACTTACCTCGACGTTATTAGAGGCAAACATGGTAAGACAACATTTGCTTTTAATGTGTTGATACCAGGCATTAGCCATTAACGTTTAATCCCTCAACCCCCAGGAGGCAGTCGGGTGCCATGATAACAATTGATTTCAATTGTCTGGAATAACTCACAATCGAGGGAATAAAACGTGCTTTTACTTTGGTATCTCATTACTCGGAACTGAGTCCCACCGACTCCCACCTACATTATTTATAATTTGCAGCAATATAATATGTTAATTGCATTTCGCTTTTTCAATTAAATACGGCAATGGTCTTGACCTTTAATGGTTTTTTTTCAATTAAAAGCAAAAAAAGATAAAGAAATTATATCTAATTAATTTTACTTTATATTTTATCATTACAGAAAGAATAATAGTTGTTGCAGAAGTTATTGGTAAATCTCTAATTGATGTTAAGTCAAAACTTTCATATGATGAAATCACAAATGTTGGCTTGCAAATAGTAAATGCATTAAAATTTTTGCATGAACAAGATATAACTCACAGAACTCTTTCCGCTGATAACATCCTCTTGGATAGTAGTGGTCGGGTGAAGTTGTTCAACTATGGAATGTACTACATGACCAAGAGTGGGAAGGAAGTTTCTTTTCCTTTAGGGTATGTATTTAAACTTTTGACCCTATTTAACTGTAGTGAATTTATTTAAAGAATACTATAAATGATATTTAAGCAATTTAATAGCAATTTTTTTTTAACTTAAACTCTGATATTATTTTAAGAAATTACTAATATCACTTAACACATAAAGGTGTGTCAACAGGAATCTCATAGTTAGGTACTTTACTTTTTGCTGGAATCCTAGATAAAGTAATAAAATCTAGGTATATTTAACGCTTCAAACCCCAAGCGACAACTGGTTGTCGCGATAACAATTGATTTTAATTGTGTCTGGAATATCGATCGTCAAAGGGTTAAGAATATTTTAAATGTTTAAAACCTTAACCCAAGTTTTAAATCCTTGTATAAAGTTGTATAAGTCCTTAAAAATTATAAGTTTTATCTTAATCCCTCAACCCCCAAGAGGCACTCGGTGCCACGATAACAATTGATTTCAATTGTGTCTGGAATAACTCACGATCTCGGGATTAAACCAATAGTTAATTATTTTTAAAAATATATGCTTCTTATGCTGGAGGTAGTTAACTAAAAACATTGATAAACATATTATATTGGCTAACAACATGTATATAGCCTTAAATAAAATCATCAACACAGTTTTGTAGAACAGCTATTTAGTAAGCGTCAGATTGTGGATCTTACAATATTATTTGCTGTATTTTATAGTTAAATTGTTTCAGTGACAATAATATTTAATATCTTTAAAAGTTGTCAGATAGAAATTATTACTAACCTAGTCTAATATTTTTCTCTTTAGGCTCCCAAAATATTTAAGCCCTGAAACAATATTAGGTGGTGGAGGACCCGCTGCTGATGTGTGGACGTTTGGCATTATTTTACTAGAACTGTGTGTAGGCAAGTTATGGCAGAATTTAAAACCGGGGCCAATATTACGAAGAATACTTACATTGGTCCATGCTGGTAACCCAGCTGAAAGAATTGCAAGAGAACATGATTATCATGAGGCTTATAAAGTAAGCATATTGATTTTTATTGTTTACTCTCACTAAATTGAAAATTCTTTTAACCAAGCTACAATTTAATCTGTATTAAATTAACCTTGATGTAAATAAAAAAAAATTGGTTAAAGAATCAATAACTGAAAAACATAGTAGCCAAATAAGCACCCACTGCATTGGGCTCTTTTTCTTAAGTAGCCTTTAACTTTAAGCCACATATACATAACATTTTGCTACTTATATTTGTGTTAAACAGTTTAACTCTGTATCTAATTCTTATTTTTATCAATGCTATTAACCCGAAGTACATTTTAGCAAGTACCCGATTCCCTAAGGAATGTAATAGAGAAATGCCTCAAGATATATCCAAGTGAGAGAGCAACATTTGCCGAGCTTGTCTTTGCGTTATCACAAACAAACAACAAGAAGCTAGTTGAGTTGAAGAAGCCTCGTGGGCTGATGGGCTGCAAACTGCAGCTGTTGTACCATCTGTGGCAGTTGGCAGGTGGAGACATTCAAGCAGAGTTAAAGAAGAATAGTCTGATCAAGAACAGCCCACCTATTTTGTCCATGCCTATGTAAGTTATGTTAAAATATTATTGTTTTTATTATCATTAGCCTATATCGTCCACGGCTGAATACAGGCTTCTTTAAAAGGACGATTTTAAAGTTAGCGCCACGCTTGGCAGCTGAGTTGGCGATCACTGTATGGCAATGGTAGATAGAAGACACGGCTGCCCATCTCCTTTTGACAGTACCATCCGGTCAGCTTCGTGGGCCACGAGCTTAGCGTCTCTTGGGTCATGACATAGCTAGGCGCGGATAGCCCGCGCGCGTCTTACGTCACGTCTATTGTCTTAAACGGTCTCTACACTCGCGCCGTTAATGAACGCCGTAATCCGCGTTTGAACTGTGTCCCTCCACACTCGCAAAGCTTCACAGACTTGTCAGTGACTATGATGGACGACGACGTGATTTCTGCGGCTGCTGTGTCACTACTTGTCATTGCGTATTACTATTACCATTGTGTTAAAGATAGAAGCATATAAAAAAGAGATGGAAAAGAAGACATTGGTGGATAGCACGTATGCATCGCAACAGAACCAGGTAAATTAATCATTTTGGAGCATAATTAGCGTAGTATTTAGCACATTTGATTTGTTGTATAAACTGCGAGTGTGGATGCGGTCACGTTCGCGCGCCGCAAACCCTTTCGTCGCGGGGCAAGAAACCGAAACTGATCAGGGAACGGCGCGTAGCGCAAACGAGAAGGCGTGAACAACATCTACACTTGTGATTAGCCGTTGTCGCGGGCTTTAACGGCCGTTCGCGCCGCGAGTGTAGAGCCGGCTTTACGGGCCGCGCGGGAGTCCGCGTGACTATAAAACCACCCTAACAGAGAGGTTTTCTTTTATGTGCCGTCACCACACGTCATTAATTGTTAATTACTGTTTTTTTTTTAATAGAGCGATCCTTCTTGACGGATGTACTATAGGCGGGAAAACCGGTGCTCTATTCGACAGACGTATCGCCAAATATAGCTTGAACTTACTTAAGCTGCGTCTTATTCATATCTCCCCACATGACTTCTACCCTCTGATGCACGAGAGGAAGAAGGATTATGACGCTGTGGCGCTCCCCAAGATCATCAGGGAGAGAGACACGGAGTACCAGTTCCATAGGCTGCTGTGGTTTCAGAGATTGTTACATGTAAGTGTTTAGTGTAATAAAATAAATATTTTTTAGACTTAGTCCATAATATTTTGTTAGTAACAAAAAAAGTACATACATAATAATACAAGTACATAATAATATTTAAAAAACTTTGTTAGCAATCAAATGTAGGTACAGTGTCAGTTTGTTACACTTTTACTTCAACAAAGACATGGTTTTAGCTACGCTCTTTTAGGCTCTTCATCTTGCGGTCTGACAGAATAAAGCTGATTTTGGGCATCTGACAAAGCTAAAAGTCGCTATGAACTATTCAATAAATCTATCTACAAGCCATTGCATGGCTAAGGCTACTCGTGTAGTAAAGGTGTTCGCTGATGCCTCTAATAAAGAGTCCTCGAGGACTTTTTCTTAGATGCTAAGAAGTTTCGATATATTTATCATCTGCAGGGCTACCCACACACAGCGCAGTATATCAGAGCAGAAGCTGAGATAGACATACCGCCGTTGGTCCGCGGCGATGTGTGGGCCGCGTTGCTCGGTGTCGTCGGCGACATAGAGGATCAGTATGAGAGAATAGACAAGGAAACTCCGACGCCTACTGATAGACAGGTTTGTTGATAATATCCCTTGAGGCAATGTGTTAGGCACCAAAATTGCTTGACAAGGTAAGATAATAAAACGTATCTTTGGTATTTAAAATTATGATGCTACATATAAAGATATAGAACATAATTATGGCTATATCAAGTAGGTTCAGCGTACGCTGGTATTCTGTAGGCACCATAACAGAAAATAACTATACTAATCCTAAAACAAAATAATTGAAAATGAATAATATGAATTTTGTTTCCTTTATTAAAAACTTTATTTATATAGGACGGTAACTTTCCAATGTTTTTAATACCTATTATCCTATTCCCAACGAAGACAAATTCAAAAACACCTAAATCATAAAAATCTGTCCAGCCGTTCTCGACTCATAAGTGGTGTTACTAACACGACTTTCTTTATATCATTTTACCTAATTATGTATTAATAATAATGCATTTATTTATTCAGACTACAGTGATCCAATTAAGGTTAGAAACAGTAATATTTAAAGCTATAATTATTGACATTAAACAAATTAACGAAATAAATAAATAAAAAATAAAAAATAATATTAAGCTCTGACACCAAAAAAACTTATTTCATAAAAAAAAAACAAAATGTATTTATTTCATCAAAAAACTTATGTTCTTATTATATTGTTTGTTGAAGCTGCCTAGTGAGTATACATAGAAATATACTTGTAGCAGGCAGCTCCGCTCTTTCATGATGCTTGCATACTACTTATTTAATATATTAATATGTACTTATTTATTAGTTTACAAAAGGATAATAAATAAATAATAAAATAAATATTTAAGACATGCATTAATTTTTAAATCAAAAGTAACCGTCGTATAAGCCAGTGGTTGTATTTGACACTATTTTCATTCGTGCTTATGTTCATGAAAATGGACATAAGCACGTGACGACAAGACGCGCGCATAGTGCTCTATCTCATACACATACGCTATTGGTATGATAAATGAGTTTAATTCATAATAAATTTATCGGTTAATGTTGAACCTTAACCATAAGAAGCAAAGGTTTTGCCTTAAACTACGATTTTCGCTTTTCCCCTCTGATTACAAACTACTGCCATCCAGGGAATGTCCACGCAGTTTTCTTACTGCATTTTTATCTTTCCAATCTTCATATTTTAGATAGACGTGGACATCCCTCGCTGCCACCAGTACTGTTGGCTGCTAAGCGGGGCCGCTGGGCATCGTACCCTGAAGCGGTTGCTCAAGGCTTGGCTGCTCACAAACCCTCAATATGTGTACTGGCAAGGGTTGGACTCTCTGACCGCTCCGTTCTTGTACCTGAACTTTTGTAATGAAGGTTAGTTTGTTTATTATCAGCAGCTGAGTCTTTTTTTATTAAAATTTTAGGCGTTACCGTATTTAGAGCCCATTTATGAAGTAAAAAATAAAAGTCAAGTTTTCACTGAAAAAGATTTTCGCAACATAGTTTTCTATTTTCGCGGTCCTAAGCCTGTAAAGGTATGAGGGAAAATCAAAAACTTATGAATAATATCGTAATGAATGAATGAGATGCGCATCGTGTAAAAAAAGTGTTGCGATGAGGCCATTTAATTTTTTATTATTTTTGGCGGACATTTTCTATGTATTAAAATTTTTATACTGGGCTATACCAAAAGAAAAATTACGTTACTTGTTTTTGTCTCGTAGATTGTTGTATTAAAATTAGAATGGTTATATGGTGTGTTCATAAGTAGATTAGTAAAGTGAGGTATATCCTGGCATAATATACAGGATGAAATTTTAACCACTTTCCAAAATTTTTATAAGCGTTCAGTATCATATTTAGAGCCTATTTATGAAGTAAAAAATGTAAATCAAGTTGCCACCCGAAAATATTTTTCGCGATATAGTTTTCAATTTTTACGGTCCTAGACCTGTTAAGGTATAAAGGAAAAATCAAAAACTTATGAATAGTATCGTAATTAATGAATGAGATGCGCAACGCGTAAAAAAAAAGTGTTGCTAGGCGGCCGTATCAAAGTTTAGATTTGTTGTTTGTTGAAATTTTTGTACTGGGCTATACCAAAAGAAAAAGTACGTAAACATTTGTTTTTGTCTCGTAGATTGATATATTAAAGTTTGGAAGGTGGTTAAAATTTCATCCTGTATACAGAAACATTTATTCCAAATCCACGTATTGAAAAGGAACCAAAAGTCCAAATTTATCTTGGAATAACTGGACCTGAAATGAATTTAATCCCTCGATCATGAGTTATTCCAGACACAATTAAAATCGATTGTTATCGCGACAACCGGTTGTCGCTTGGGGTTCGAAGCCTGTAAGACCCAAATAGACAATTCATCTCGAATCTTCTTCCGATTATTTCCTTTCAGCACGCGCATTCGCCTGCCTACAAGCGTTCGTACCGAAGTTCCTTCACAAGTTCTTCCTGAAGGACAACAGCGCTGTGATCAAGGAATATTTGGCGAAGTTCTGGCAAATGGCCGCTTTCCACGAACCGGTGCTCGCATCGCATTTGCACGAGATCAATTTCGTTCCGGAACTGTTTGCTATTCCTTGGTTTTTGACGATGTTCTCACGTAAGTCGAGCTGTATCCATCTTAATATTATTTTAAATGCGAAAGTAACTATGTCTGGCTGTTACGCCTTCACGCCTAAACTACACGACCGATTTTGATGAAGTTTAGTAAAGGAGAACATTCAGGCTTCATACGTTTTTGGGCCGTTTTTCAAAGTGCCGGCCAATAAAAATAATTGCTACGTACGTTTAGAAGTAGCTATTTGGAGAAATAGTCACTATGGCACCAAAGTTGTAGGATTGATGTGAGCCAAGTTAAGTATAAGTCAGAAGATTCGTTATTTTCATACAATTGCTCATTTATAAAAGTTCTGGAAAACAGAAAAGAAAGAAGATATTGCAAAAACTAATGATCTAAAGAAATTGACATTATGGCACAATTTTTTTTTCATTATTATTATTATTTAAATTATTATTAATTTCTGTTTTCCAGCACTTTCAGTAATGAGGGATTGTATGAAAGAAAATAACGAATCTTCTAACTTGTATAACTTGGATCACATCAATCCTACAAGTTTGGTGCCATAGTGACTATTGCTTCAAATAGCTACTTCTATACGTACGTAACATTTTTTTTATTAGCCGGCACTTTGAAAAAAAAGCAAAAAAAAATTATGTCCTTTGATATTAAAAAAGGATGTAAGCTATTTTAATTTTTGTATTCCAATGCTAGGCACAGTTTTCTGCTCATGCGATATATTGCAAAAAGCTAGTGTTTTTAATACGTGTTCACGAATAAAGATTCCCTATTAAATATTAGCCAATGTATTGTTTCTATTGATAAAAACTAGCATATTATTATTTCATTTCTTATGATTCAAACTTTCTCAGTACCAAATATTTAGAACACTGAAATGCTAAACCAATACAGAATTATATTAAAGGTGCCATAGTCGTTCAACGCTTTAGACTTGTGTGTCTTATATTCTCTTACCTCGCTTGCAAATAGTTGCAGTAATAAATAAAAATCGATGATTTCCAGATGTATTCCCACTCCACAAAATAGTACATCTGTGGGACGCTCTTCTAGTAGAAGGGCCTGCCCTCCCATTGTTTATGGGTGTAGCGATTCTCAGGCAGCTTCGAGATACATTACTCGGCTCCGGTTTCAATGAGTGCATACTACTGTTCTCCGATTTACCAGAAATAGACATTGGAGAGTGTGTTAAGGTAAATTTTAAAAATATACGACAAAAATGGATTTTATATATTGACTCTTTATGGCGCAACATACAAAATAAATTTTGCACATGAAATTTGTTTTTAAGCGGTACTATATAGGCAGTCTTATCTCTGGAACCTCTATCTCTTCCAGACAAACTGTTAAATTTGAAATTAAAAATATTTTGTGTTTTTTTTTCTGGTAAATTTAATTAAAAAAAATATTAAATAGTTTAAAGAATTATTCTTAAAGAAGTTATCAAAATCCACTTATATGAATAAAAACTCAAATTGTTCTAATACTTAATTTAGGTAGCGGTCGCCAACCAAGTCGTTTACAAGTTAACTTAATTAAATAAAATCTTATGTTTCAATTTACTGTAACAAGATCTTTTACAATGCCTACAAGTAATTTTATGTTTCGAATTTCAGCTTAAAATTTTAATTTATTTGAATGTAGATCGTGGATAATAATTATAATTAGGAACGCTGAGTTAAGGATATTGAAAAATATATCTCAAAGTTAATTCATCGTAGTAATATTGATTAAATAGCGAAAAAACCTGCGGCCTAATAATGGTAAAGGACATTCCATTTTTTTAACAGGAATCCATCGAAATGTGCAGAAGTTCACCTAGGAGTATCAGCTACAGGAGATTTACAATTGATCCAGAAATAAAAGATCCAATGGTATGTTACTTTATACGAACTTTTTCATTACAGCCAAATCATTAGTATACAGGGTGTACTAAAGCATGGAGCAGCTGAGGCTATGGAAGAAGGTATAGGCTTACATCTTGTAAACAAAAAAAAATTCGATAAATGCCATTCTTTCACAAAGTTATAAAAGACAAAGATTAATAAATAACATTCACAAATCTTTGAAGTAGGGCACGCAGATTCAAATTAATTACCTGATCGACCATAATTATATTATAATTAAACCAAACGAAAGCTCTCAATCATTTAATTCCGAATTACGAAATTTTTTATAATAATTACAAGAGGTTTAAAATGACATCATGGATATGGTTCATTCTTGATGTACTATAACCCCGTAATGCATCTGTTCCATGCTCTAGTATACCCTGTCTAGACTTGAGACTAACGCATTTGTTAAATTGTAGGACATTGTAGAAGTTCCTATGGACGTCCTATTCACTGAAATTAGCCCAAGAATCAGCTTATCAGATTTCTTCTCACTGGTATGCCAAGAAAAGTGCTGTGTCATCGATATAAGGTCCAATTTGCTGTAAGTAATACCTTTTATTTTTGGAAGTTGTATTGTATGTAAGCTATGAACAACTAACCCCCGTATAACAAGTAAAAGTAATTACTTGACTACAAGTAAATACTTGAGAGACAATTTGTATGCCTTAATCAAGAAATTACTAGAAGTTATAACTACCAAAAGTTAGCATTTTCAGCCAAATAATATGACTATTAATATTGACCAATTTCTTTCCCTTAAGCACTAGGTATGAACACTTTAAGTTATGACTTTCTTAAGCAATAAGTAATTACTTCTTTATAAATACGGGGGTTAGAGTTAACCTAAAAATATACATGTTTTAAAAGTCATATTGAACTTTATCTTTCGTCATTTAATTGAAAGTAGTCTTAAGAATTTGACTTAGTTTTTTGAAAATGTAAGTAGTAGTTACTAGTAGTAGTATTTATTATGTCAACTTATAATCAAAACATTCCTCATATTTAATTAATGGGTGGCTTGTTTCTTGTCGCAAATTGAGTCAATATAAGGAGTAATTTTTGACAGTGTAAAGCTTAATCTGCAGGCTTACTCTTGACAAGTTCGAGTTACGATCCAAATCGAATCGACGTCGAGAATCAGTGATTTGGTACTCTGAAAAGTGAACCTAAACCTTTGAGTCGATGGTGATTACGTTATCAACCGAAAATGTTTAACGGATCGCCAATTTAGATCGATCTCGACTTGATTTTGAATTCGATTCGATTGAGTTTGTTCAGATTTTGACTAGGTCGAATCGAGATCGAACTTAAATCAAATTTAAGAGTAAGGGCCCAGGTCGATTTTTTTTGTTTATCGCACATGCCTGTCCCATCATCAAATCTTGTCGCAAACCTCCTCCATCGAATGGCAAACACATAGGCGTTCGTACCCCACTTTGAGAAACCCAAATTTACCCTATATATTCTTGTATAGTTTCGCGAAGAGTTGCATAGAGGGCAGCATAAACGTGCCATACAGCGGGGTGCACCTCGGCCAGCATGAGCTACGGTCTCTAGGGCTGCAGCCGCAAAAGGCCATCACTGAAGCCATGAAGCTGAAGAAGACCGTCATCGTGGCGTCTAGTGCGGATGAAACTGCCCAATTGGTATGTGGATTTGGTTAACTTAGAGGAACTTAGTCATCTAGTCCCAAACTAAGCTACTGCTACGAAGCTCGTCGTATTGGCTACTAGAGAACCTAAAACTTACTTATATATATATTTTTGTAAATACATACTTATAATACATAGTACATAGAAAACACCCAGACCAGTACAAACAGACATGTTCATGCACACAAATATTTGTACTGTGCGGGAATCGAACCCGCGACAAATGGCTTATAAGCAGCGTTTACTACCACTGATCCAAATGGTCGTCATTCATTGCCTGACGTTTGCCCACACCATAGGCGACAGTTTTATCTAAAAGACTATTAACATACATTTTACATAATTTAATGTAAGTTTTATACTTGTCTGTTAGTATAATGCAACGCTTATTACCCACAAATCTTTAAAAAAAAAAGACTTCTGTTTAAAATTTGAGAAAATGTTCATTAATTAAACATTGATTTCTAAAAAAATCGCATCGATTCGTACAGTCAAATAGGTTTTTATTAAATTTTATGGACATGTAAACAGTTTTGAAATAAAAGTTGTTTTTAAAAGGGACTAAAAATTATTGTAGTTTCTAATTCAAATCCGAATCGAACCCAGGACCCCGAGATCTTGGCCCTGTACTGAAGCTTTACTCCACAACACAATGTCCTATTTGAATCCATCTGTCTCTATCACACATACCGGCGTCTTAAAGTATCTGAAAGAGACAGATATAGCCGTAAATATGAGCTTCGTGTTGCATAGTTAGGCATCTGAAAACATTGGACTATTGGATTTTAACAATTTTGAAATATAAGTTATTTTAGGAAAGGACTATGCAGAAATATTGTAATTTCTAAATCAAACCCAGGACCCCGTGATGTTGACTTAGTACTTAAACCAGACCACTTATAGCCTGCGCAAACGACGGACTTTTCTAAGCGGTTAAGAAAAAAGTACTCTCCGCGAATAAAAAGTCCGCCGCGGATTCATTGCGAACTCAACGTACACGGTGTGCGATCATTTGGTCGTTTATCGTCGTGCATACGTACGTCACTCTCGAGCGCACAACGCGGACTAAAGTCCCGAAGTTCGCCATGTGCGTTGCTTCGCCTAGTCACTCTAGTTCTATTTCTTTCGGGGACTCCCCCGTACTTTTGTCCGGTCCGCTCTCTGCATGTCCTCGGTATTTCGGGGGACTTTTTGTACGCGGTACTTTTAATCCCTCGCTTGCGTTACTCGATACAGTTGTAAGCGTACTATTTTATGGCCTGCGCAGGCGACGGACTTTTCTCTGCGACGGAGAAAAAAGTACGCTCCGCGAATAAAAAGTCCGCCGCGGAGTTACCGCGTACTCAACACACACGGTGTGCGATCATTTGTTCGTTTATCGTCATGCATACGTACATCTCTCTCTAGCGCATAACGCGGACTAAAGTCCACCATGTGCGTTGATTCGCCTAGTCACACGAGTTCTATTTTTTTCGGGGACTCCCCCGTACTTTTGTCCGGTCCGCTCTCTGCATGTCCTCGGTAATTCGGGGGATTTTTTGTACGCGGTACTTTTAATACCTCGTTTGCGTTACTCGATACAGTTGTAAGCGATCTATTTTGGCGGACGAAAAAGTCCTCGGAGAAAAGTCCGTCGTCTGCGCAGGCCATTAGCGGAAAAAAAGCCCGCGGACAAACATCCCTCGTCTGCGCAGGCCATTAGACATATAAATTGTGAATTTCCAGCACTGAAACCACTAGACTTATTAGGCGTATAAATTGTGAATTTCCAGTTCAGCGATTACCTGGTGAAGTGTGGCGTGAGTCGCGTGTGCATACTCCACGGCGGGGTTCACGCACTGCAATCGCACGTGCCCTCTCTGTTCACCACGCCGCCGCCCACCAGCGTCAGGAACCGCGCCCATACAAACCGGACGTAGTCTAAAGCAATCAGAATGATAACCGAACGCAAAATATAGATGCCGATTTGCCACAAAGTCACATAAATAAGGATGTGTATACTGGTCAGTTTTTTTTTTGTTAGTAAATCATTTAGGGGATTTGAAAGGATTTTTTATCTTGTTCCTAGATGTCGTAAAAATGATTTATTATTTTATTGTTTACAAAATGTTAAGAAGGTTTATAAATGTTTCAAGTGTTTTTATAGCAATTTAATTGCTTTAAAAATGAAATTTATTTGCTAAATAAAAATACAATTCCCGGAGGATACCCGGCAACAAGATTATAGATTTGTAAATTTGCCAGTTCTGTTTTTGTCAATCATTTAGGGAGTTGTAAGGAATTCATAACTTATAATATCAGTATATAAACTTGAAAAATTTTGTCTCAGGCGGGACTCGAACCCGCATCTCCTCGCATGCCGGGCGGGCGCCATACCATTAGGCCACCGAGACACTGCGACACGGCGCGAATTTTTCAAGCATATTCTTACGCTGTGAGTCAGCGTTGTTTCATCAAATGTTAGGAGTTTGCACCC
The DNA here is from genome assembly GCA_949315895.1 of Anania crocealis. Classification (NCBI taxonomy): domain Eukaryota; kingdom Metazoa; phylum Arthropoda; class Insecta; order Lepidoptera; family Crambidae; genus Anania; species Anania crocealis. Next base: position 17,974,696 of record OX438884.1, on the reverse strand, counting down.
TTAACACCCGAAAGAAACATCATTGCAGATGTTTGACAGTCAGTTAAGATGAAACAGCTATTTGTATACTTTATTTGATATTTTAGCAACTTAATTGCACTTATAATATCAGTATATAAACTTGAAAAAATTTGTCTCAGAAATATTTGAAATTTTGTCTCAGAATTTTGTGTCATCTTGAAAAATTCGCGCCGTGTCGCAGTGTCTCGGTGGCCTAATGGTATGGCGCCCGCCCGGCTTGCGAGGAGATGCGGGTTCGAGTCCCGCCTGAGACAAAATTTTTCAAGCTTATATACTGATATTATAAGTGCAATTAAGTTGCTAAAATATCAAATAAAGTATAATTCATAACTTGCTCTTTTATGAAGCAAATTGACACATATTTTTTAATGATTATGATAAATTTACTTCGAATGTATTAAAGTAACATAAGTGTGACAGCTCATCTTTGTGGCTAATCGACTAATCGAACAACAGTTGAGAAATGTATCATCATTATGTTGAGTTCGAATGACATTCGATAATATCAAACTCCCAGGATTGTGTATTTTTTGCATACTGGGAAATGATGTGAAGCAAACTAAGTATATGTCGCAGTATAATAGATAAAGATATATTTTATTTGTAACAGTGAGAGTGTAAGAGTGGATGAAACAGTATCTCTGTCTAAGTTTATAAAAAAATACTGCATCCAGCATCTCGATAAATATTTAAGTAGTATCCTATTGAATATATTAATCTTGAGCTATTTACACAGATTTCTTTCCTTCGTTTTTAATAAAATCAGTTTAAATCAGTTTTATTTCTGCAAATAGGCCCCAGGAGGCGCTTTTACACGTCCCAATTTAAACCTACCACTGCTTCGGGACAAGTCTGGGCTAGTGCCGAGAAAATAACATTATCGAACAAACTTATTAAGAATAATTTATCGAATCTAAATATATCTGTAAAATATATCATCCAGTGTGTTTGCTATATTGTTAACCAAATCAAATCGGATGGCAGGATGAGATTTATGCATTCTCTTCAGCACCTAAAAGCAACCTTTGGCCGCAATTCCGCTTGGCCTTGATTCAAGAATTTAAACTACTTCTAATTAAAAATATAAGGCATTCAGGTGGCCAATGATAATTTTAAAGAGATAATAATTAAAGATCCTTTGAACTATACATTTAACAGCTATAATCAGTTGCATGATACTTTATTTTTTCCTAAATATATGATAATATGTTTATGATGTATTCTATGTATATAAATTTACTGTTAAATTTAGTATACAAATCTGTAAAGTGCAATAGTTTCTTCTTGAATTATTATTTACATGATGAGATTGAGTTAGTGTAACTTCTAAAATATTGAATGTAAATAATGTTTAATCTTTGTTAATATGTATATTGTTTATCCGAATTTATTCTGAAAATAAATGTATTAAATTATAAAGTCAGTGTATTTTTTTCTTAAGGCTGATGATCACATCACAACTTACACTTTGACTTTTTTCGCTTAAAGCAATAGTCTTCTGGAGGGCAGAAGTCTCTCCAAATGTAGGACTCTGTCATTAACCACACACTCACACACACTCTCTCTTATAGAAGACGCTGATGCTTGTTTTTATATACAATCGATTTTCTCATCATTTCCTTTTTTACATTTTAAGGTAAAAATTTACGTATCAGATTTCGAAACTCATGACGCAGAGTGACTCAATATCATGTAAAAATTCGTGAACTTTGCCTTTTATATTAAAAATTAAAAAAAAAAACATTTTATTTACTTCTCCGTACTTGGACTTGCCTTCAAAGGTCAGACGTCCGCAATATCTGAAAATAATCACACACAGGTGTAATGTTAGTGGTGTTACAAGCCGTCATACAACACCCTATGGTAACATACCATGCATGTTAATAGTACGGTGAAGTCTAAAATTTTATGCCGTCATTTTTATAATTTTCATTTCCTTCATAAGCGCTCAAATAGTTTTGTATGGAATTATTGATTTTCAAAATGATGATAAAAATTGACTTTGTACTTAAATCTGAGGAGTCCGCTTGCATAGTTAAGTTAAGTAGGCTGGTTTCGGCTTGATATTAAAATAATTTACCTAACTAACACCCTGCATCTGTCTTGAGTAAGACAGATACGACTTAAAGCAATCGTAATCGCTCCAAGGAAAAAAGTCGTGACCTTTTGATTATTATTTTTTCAGTATTGCAAATAACGTTCGACATTGATTACTAAGGCTACCCTAACATCCAGAGTTGACGAGAATTCTTATATCAGCCAGGTCTTTAGAAGATCAATAAAATATGTTGATTTCTAAGATAAACCGTGGCTGACGAGCAAAAAAATATTACCTAAGAAGAGAAAAAGATATCTTTAAAATGAAATATTAAAATAAATAAAGGCATTAAAGTCAATTAAATAAATTTAACATCATAGCTAAAAATCAATACGGCTTTCAGTCCGGCAAAGCAACAGTTGATGCGGTGGAGGCTCTAACATCTGTCGTTGCTGATAAGCTGGATGCGAGGTGCAGGTGCCTTACTGTGTTTATCGACTTAAAAAATGCATTTGACACTGTGTTTATCCCGATCCTTGTAAATTCCTTGTGATCCGGTTTCAGGGACGTTTCACTTAGTCTGCTTGAAGATTAGCTGAGTAATAGGACTCAGAGGGTAAAAGTTGGTGAGCTGGTAAGCGAAGTCAAATCAATAGGATATGGGGTTCCACAAGGTAGTGTTCTAGGGCCTACCTTGTTCCTAATCTACCTAAATGACCTCTGCAACTTTAAAATTGGCAACGCTCACATTTTTTCATATGCTGACGGACGACACTCCAGTGGTTTTTAATAACACGACTTAGCTGTCAAAGCTGACACGGAGGGAGGTGGGTCTGAAGGTGATTGCGGAATGGCTGGGAAGCAACTTTCTCTCATTAAATACACACAAAACAAATTACATTACCTTCTCACTTCACAACAGAACACAGCCAGATAAAAATTTTAACATAAAAGTGCATCGGTGTAACAATATCTTGCGCTCTATGGACTGTGATTGTCCCTCAATAACAAAAGAACCAACTGTGAAATATCTTGGTGTCGTGCTAGACCAAAGACTCATGGCAGCCGCATATTGAGATAGTTTCGTCTAGGCTTTGTAAATTAATTTGGATATTTAAAATTCTTAGGCATGTTGCGACAATGTTACCTATATCGCTTTGGCTCAATCAGTTTCCATTTATTGCATAACAGTATGGGGTGGTGCATCTAAGACTAAAATGATGCAAGTGGAAAGAGCCCAGCGGGCCCTGTTTAAGATATCCTATTTTAAAAACAGTAGATTCTTAACACAATCCCTATTCAGTTTGACAGATACTCTTTCCATTGCATTAGAAGGCTTTTTATACTGCACACTATCATAAGAAAGCATACAAGAATAAATTTCAATCCAAATATAAGCAAAAAGAGGAACAATCATAATGTAGCTAAGACTATATTAAGACTCGAACAAAATTTGCTCATACACAGTATGTATCTGTCATTCATCATATCTTTATAATAAATGTAGGTAAGTAATAAGTTTTTGAAAATATATTCCTTAACTCAACGCGAATGCAAAACTAAAGTTATTGCCTGGCTGAAATCCTTAGATTACGATGAAACCGAACTTCTTCTGTATCACCTCGTTTAAACTAGATATAATATATCTAGTTTAAACGAGGTGATACAGAAGAAGTTCGGTTTATCTTCTGTTATGTACACACACACACACAACACCCACGCACACGCACACTCACCCACGCACACACACACACACACACTGACACACTTAGTTCTTGGTTTTGTTTTCTAATTTGTTGCTTTGTTTCCGTACCATAATAAATACTGATGTAAGAGTGTGCCAAGGAAGAGTGACTCCTTCTGTTACAGGTGCTGCCAGCGCTTACTTTAATAGTTATTTTTAAAAATGTTTTATGGTTAAATAAGGGTGAAATAAATAATTTGATTTTGAATTTGAATTCAGAATTATTTTAAAAACCTTAATTCCGCTGTTTTTTTTTTGGTTAGGGTCGTTAGGGTACAGATGCCTTACTCTGCAACACGAAGCTCGTATTTACGGATATATCTGTCTCTTTCAGATAACTACTTTAAAACATCGGTATGAGTGATAGGGACAGATGGATTCGAATATACGGACATTGTGTTGCAGAGTATGGCCTGTGGTATGGCCTCAGTTTAGGTTTAAAGTAACCAGTTTCTGACTTTGCCATTAATCGTCATCATCATCATCATTATATCAATCCGCTGGACACAGGCTTCTCTAAAGATAATTCGCCACGCTTGGCAGGCAGGTTGACGATCTCAGTTTGGCCAATGGTGGAGAAAATACGGTGCTGTCCGTCTTCTTCTGGCAGTACTCCTAGTCGTCACTTAATTACTACACTCATAGGAAGACAAGAGGTGCTGCTATTGTTCTAATTAGCCGGCACTACAACTTTAATATGTCGTCAGTATATAAACTTGAAAAATTTTGTCTCAGGCGGGACTCGAACCCGCATCTCCTCGCATCGGGTTCGAGTCCCGCCTGAGACAAAATTTTTCAAGTTTATATACTGATATTATAAGTGCAATTAAGTTGCTAAAATATGAAATAAAGTATTTAATATGTCATGTTCATCTTAGCATAAAATAATAATATCGCATAAATAAATAAATAATTTAAAAATAAAATAAGCGCGTCATTCATACCATTGTTTGATAAAAAAAAGACGTGTGGCACTCGGAGACTGCCGCGGTAAAGCTATTGCATAGCTTGCGTGCGTCAAACAGCACCCACCTCGTTAAACAGCACCCCGCTCGTCAAATAGCACCTACCTCGTTAAACAGCACCCCACCCGTCAAACAGTACCCCACCCGTCAAACAGCACCCCACCCGTCAAACAGCACCCACCTAGTTAAACAGCACCCCGCTCGTCAAACAGCATCCAACTAGTTAAACAGCACCCCGCTCGTCAAACAGCACCCACCTCGTTAAACAGCACCCCGCTCGTCGAACAGCACCCACCTCGTTAAACAGCACCTTGCTCGTTGAACAGCACCCACCTCGTTAAACAGCACCCCATCTGTCAAACAGCACCCACCTCGTAAAACAGCACCCGCTTGTCAAACAGCACCCACCTCGTTAAACAGCACCCCACCCGTCAAACGGCATCCAACTCGTCGAACGGCACCCAACTTGTCGAACGGCACCTGCCTCGTCGAACGGCACCCACATCGTCGAACGGCACCCGCCTCGTCGAACGGCACCCACTTCGTCGAACGGCAAACGCCTCGTCAAACCGCACCCACCTCGTCGAACAGCACCCACCTCATCAAACAGCACCCCACTCGTCAAACAACACCCAACTTGTCGAACGGCACCTGCCTCGTCGAACGGCACCCACTTCGTCGAACGGCACCCACTTAGTTAAACGGCACCCACTTCGTCGAATGGCAAACGCCTCGTCAAACCGCACGCACCTCGTCGAACAGCCGTATCACCGCTGTGCCGGTCGAAGTGGGGAGCGTGAGGTTTTTTCGTTACGGAATTTCTGGATTCGGTCCCCGCGCTCAAGGCCCGCGATAGAAGCTATGCAATAGCTTAAAAATTGGTTTCTCAGGTAATAAACGATAAAAACTTTTACACTACATACTACAAGGATAATTCAAGAAATCTTGCCGGCTCACAATTCGTTTAAGACTTTTTTTTCGATAATACTTGATATGATGTGGATAAGATAGTTACAAGTAAAAGTTTTTAGTTACAGCCTTTATTGCAGCTTTGAGTGAAAAGAGTTTGAGACTATAATATTGTGAAAGCTGTCTTAGTATGCTTACTACTCGTATCTTAAAGCGCCAGCTAAATCTAATTTCGAGGTCTGATGACGACTGTGTTTTGTGCTCCCTGAATAAATGCCTATCACAGCATTTTGTGAAAAGGCGTTTTAAAGAGACGTTTTCTATCGAAGGACTGCGAGGTTGTTGGAATACTAGAGTAAATATCTACCAAATGTGGTACTGCACCAATCTACCTAGACCAAAGGCTTACAGTTTCCGAATGCCAGATATCTATTATAAGTAACAATTTTCGTATCTAGTTTAAGTAACAATTTTCAAGTTACTTGCTTATGTTACAGTATTGTAGACACGCGAAAGTGGAGGAAGAGCGAAGAACTAATTAACTTACAGAACTGAATGTCGGTGTCCAATGTTACAAATTATGAAATTACCTACTTTAGCAAATCGTAATTCGCGACACTAAGTAAGTAATTAGGTAGGTATTAATCTTATTACAATAGGATCTGACCGAGACATTCATTAGTTTTAATAAGGAATGCCATTAATTACTGGTATGGCAGTTTAATTGCAGACCTGCTTATTAAGATCGAATCAGAAGTAGCTCTTATGATGACAAACTTAATAGGTACTACAAAGAGAAGCAAGTTCCCACTGTTGCGTTTGTATAGGCAGAGATGAGTAATTTGTGAGTACCCTCATGACATGGAATTAGCGCTCATTGTGTGGGACTGGGCAGGCCCCTTCGACGTCACGAATTTACCCCCTATTTATGAATGAGAAGCTAGTTGCCGAGAGGGGGGCTCGCGTGGTGGGGGGAGTCGCCCCGCCAGACGCGTCGCGGCATTCGACGGCAAAACGCGACCGCGAGCGTATGCTACTTGTGTCCACGACGCCTACAAACATATCTCGCGCAGTGAAAACTTCATAAAACATATTTTATTGCGAAAACAAATGGCCGTCGATAGTGAAACATAAACTAGTGATAATGCACAGTGTCCTGTGAGAGTTTGTAAGCTGACAGTAAAGTTTGTGTTAGTTTACTTGAATTCCGAGCCTCGCACCGCTCGGGAAAGACCAGTCTAGTGACAGTTTGGTGTGTATTGTGCGAGTTTTTCTCGACGGATTTTCTCAATTATAGTCGGAGGCGCAGGCCTAGCCGCCCCGACCATGGAGGGCTACTTCGACAACGACCTGAAGGACGTCTTCGAGGCGGACATTGACCCGGTGAGTCGACCTTGTTTGATAGCTCTTATCGTCTAGAGGTGATGTTTCTCTTGGCCAGGGCTCGGTATATGATCGTATCGGGTTACAGAATTTTGGCATCATAGCGAACAGGTTACCACATAATCCACCTTAAAATATACGTCCATGATTGTCGCAAAGCGTGAGGGGCGTAAAGAAACCGGGCGGTGTTGATAACGGTGATAACAACAAACAATATCGTACGGCTAACACTGCCGTTAAATGATGCAGCTCTAATTTGACCTTTGCCTCGATAGAAATAAGGACTCGTTTCCCCTTGCGTAATTGTCCGTGTGACAATTCACCGTCTACCTGCTCGGTGCAATTATAGAAACTGCATTCCTCGCGATCTGCCGATAGGTAATAGATGGGTGGAAATGATTTACGCTGCAGGTATTGGCGCTTTCTCTTCAATAAATTGCTCGTGTTAAATTGATAAAATTATCAATATCCGACTAGGTATCGTAATAATTTCTATTAAGCAGGATATTGTCGGTCGCTATCATGAAAGGCCTTCACAAGGCATTTATTACATTCACTCGTATCAAGTTTATAGAGAAATACTAATTTATCTTTAAAACCAAAAGATAATTGGGTAGGTAATTAATAATTCCTTTCATATCATTTACTGATAAAAAGTGTTTTTATTTCATGTTATTTGTTTTATACTTATATAATTATAATAAGTAAACATGTTACTACCGACTCATTTATCGTATTTCGATAATTTAGGTAGGTAATATTATACTTTTGCATTTTTTAACATGTCTATTAATAGAAGCTAGTAGGCATTAGTTGCACCAAACAGCATCAGAAATCAGAATTAAGTGTTTTTGTCAATTAGGTAGGTAGGTAATTGACTTGATGAATGAGGTCGCTATAGGTCGGTTTAGTTGCTAAGTTAGTACTTACCACTTTAGTACACTAGTACCTACCTGTACTTAATATCTAGCTAGGTTTATACTCAAACTCATCATCAGCATCAAAGTCCTCATCTGAACATGGCCTTTCGAAGAGGAGGATTATGAAATAAACGCCACGCTTGTCAGCTAGACCTTTTCCACTGGTAGAGGAAAGGCTCTGCTGCCTGTCTTCTTCTGGCACTACTTTCTCCCTTGATCGTCTCCTAGGACACCCATAGGATAAGAATCTGGTGCTAAAGTATTTTATACCAATGCCACACGGCCCACAGACTAACTGACTTTATTAAAGGCTGTGTCACGCTAATAAATTACATGTAATTAAAAATTTATGTTTAAATACGTTGCGATGCACGCTGACAAAAATGTATTTAGGTAGGTAGTACCTACCTACCTACTCTTGTTTTTGTTATGGTGCCTTGCCGGCCGGCACGCGTTGCATTCGGCACAGGATGAGGAAAATTTATATAATTTACAAGCACACACACACAGATTGTTACATTAAATTACACGCTGTAAAATGTTTATAGGTAAAGCCTACCCAGGATACAGATCAGTTATGTAATTCAATAATAAACACCAAATCTATGTAATTTGACTTCCTACCAAATAGGTACCTATCTTAGTATTAAAATGATTGGCATTTGGGAACATTTTTAGTTAAAACTTGTGGTGCTTGTCATACAAATACACAGGTAAGTTTTTGCATTTGCTATTTACCTATAACATTTGAGCCACAGTGTAAATTTCGTCGTAGAGGTATTTCGTTAACATAATAAGATTTCAAAGGTTCCTTTTACCTTAATTATAATTGCATGGTGCATTGAACTAGCATTTAGGCGCTTCGTGCAAAAAAACTTGTAGGTACTTAGCTTACCTACATAGGTATAACGAAAAACCAGATACACAATCAGTGACACAATACGTCTTCCTCAGAAGAGCACCTACTGAAAGTTTTGGTGCTTGCTCTTTAAACTAGCTAGAATCCAACATTAAATTACACTAAATACCTACCTACTAAGTAAGGTTGAATTTGCATTGTGTTAGGCACGACACGGTAAACTTTTTTGAAATACCTTTTTTTTTAACTCTGTGCCTCGTTCTTATCTTGAAAGTAGCTGTTGCCCGCGACTTCTCACGCGTTAATGTCTGTTATTATGATCGCGATTATTTTTGCAACATTTTTCACTGATCGCTCCTAAAGCCTTCCTTGATAAATGGACTATCCAGCAGAAAAACAATTTTTCAATTCGAACCAGTACTTCCGGAGATTAGCATGTTCAAACAAACAAACAAACTCTTCAGCTTTATAATATTATAGTATAGCTATACATTTTATGCATGCCATTTAATGACTTTCCTATCTGACTTAAACTGATATCCATACAAAACGGTTAGGCAAATAAATTAACATAGCTACTGCAACGGTCTGGCAAGTCGGAATAAAGCGGTTTTTTATTTTATCCGACTGCACAGGCCTGCACAGCCATAGAAAGGAAGTGTGATATCTTGGTGTTTTCAATTGTAGAAACTACAGTTTTTCTCGATATCTCTTCTTGATATTATGCAAGTTTGAATAAAATGATAGCAACTTGCAAGAATATTTGTTAAATTGTCAATGAATTTGAATGGTATGCTTACGAGGAAACACTAACACTACGGGCGAGAGAATTGAAAAATAGGTATTTGTCGCGCAGTGCCAAACGCCTTCACCGTAGAGTGTGATAGAGACAACTGCTTCTTGGACCGACAATACCTACTCAAAGCACACCAAATCAACGTTTCGTACTCCCCCGATTACTTTTCCAAAACAAGACCTATTTAAATACTCTTTCATTAAAAATTAAAAAAAGGCTTTGGCCGTGTTCGTACGTTCTCCTTTTTTCCTAATATTTTGCCAAATTTGTTTTCTGGATGTTTGAACACAGAAGAAAATCTGGCGAATTTTTTCGATTTTTGAGGGCTCATATCTTTTTTATTAATTAGTTTATGAAAAAACAGAAAACATAGAAACATGCTAATTTAATAGTGGTCATAGATTTTTGTAATAAAAATTATTGCTCTACTGGCTTTATCCAGGGAGGAAACAGGGGACTACGTTTGTATGGAAAAACGGCCCTTGTGTTTCCTCTTAAACTAGTACTCATTTGGGTAAGTACAGCAAGAGCACGTTAATAATGCCCATAAATTATGAGCAGACTTTAATATTAAAATGCAAACATTGATGGAAACAGAGATGGAGTGAACGTGAAAATTTTATAGATTTGCTAGACCAAGCCGGTTCTTTTATCAAACAATTGATTAGTGTTGACTAGTCGGCATAAATTCGGGAGGGGTCATTGAGACCCGGCCGGCCCATCAGGACAGGCACCTGTAGGTAGGTAACTTGTTTTGTGCTATGCGGTGACGTCACACTGGTTGTTTGGCGGGCTACCCGGCCAAGAGCGGTGGTTATTTACATGGTATGATTTGATGTAGGCGTGCGTGCTACCACGTTTGGTCACGTTGGCGAGCGTACATTTCTTATGGCTGGTCGTACGGTATACCGTGGAGCGACGACCTGGTGCGTTGAACTAAGAGGCCCGCCGCGAGCGTTTTTTTAAGCTCTTAACTTGCTCTGCTCATAATAGATAGTGATGGCTACTCCGGCAAAAAATATTAAAATACTTTCCTTCACCGTTGGAGAATTTCAGTTTTGACTCTTGATTATTTGTTTTATTTGAATGAGATAAACATTTAAAACATTCTTCTTTTGTTTAATAATTAATTAACATTATAATAGTAGTATACATGCATGCAGTACTTAATATCTAAGTATGTACCTAATCACAATTTTTTCGGAAAATTGAAGAAAAGAACATTAGAAGCCTTAAAAATTCCCAACTACCTAATTTAGCAAAATAACACACATTTTACCTTATGTTGCGAACAGGTAAACATACCTACTGTGCTGCTTAAAGTGTTTGCTATGGTAAACAAAATCCTAAAACTAGACTTTTTCACCTTAACTGAACAATTGACGCAGTAAAGTCAGTAAAAGAAGATAAATTCTTTGCTCAAGTGAAATTTACCTGACAATTAAATTCTAATGTTATGCAAATTAAAAAAATACTTAACTAATAGGTAAAGTAGATTTACAATGTAAGTTGTCGTATTGCAAGGTCTATGGAAATTCAGACATGAGTTTAACTTGAAAACTAAACTTCTGGCATTTTCTCTTCAATCTTCTCACGTATATTCGCAGTCTTTCACTTACTTCTTAATCTGATAGCTCAAAATCTGAAACTATCTATTGCAGTTTTTTCGACAGTCTCTGAATGTCTTCTAAGTTTTAAAATCTGACGCCAGATCTATTTCCTTTCACTTAAATTTTCTCCTGTCTTTTTTGCATATGTATTTTAAACAATAGACGGGTTATTTAACATAGTAATAGGCATATTACTTATTTTCGATTACATTTTATAATATTATCATCTGATAGGTAACTATGTGATAATTTATTTAGCCAATTGTTAATTTAATTTCACTTAGAATCGAAACTCTATATCTGGCATTGTATGGTCTTGTCACTTTCGACTAGATTTAAATAAATAACAGTTTAATTAAAAAACTGTTTATTTTAAAGTTTTTTTGCGAATTCGATATTTAATTCCTCGAAATCAAGTTTCCAATAAAACAATATGCAGTTGTATTCTGTTTTCATTGGAACTTTTCAGTTTTACACTAATGTTGACGTTGGTTGGTTGACGACTCCATGGTTGTACTAACGATAAATCATATTCAAAACATTCTTTATACCATTTTAATTAACCCTTCTTTATAAGTTGGTTTATACTTATTATTTAGTTACTTTAAATACAGCCGGAACTATTAAGACGTTTAACTTTCTCCGTATCGAATTTGGTTATAATCGATAAATCTAAGTTTAGCTGTTAGACAGACAAAGATGTACCCTAAAATGACGCATTAGCCTAAAAGGTTATTTTAGAAACGCCTGCGCGTATTACCTACCTTACCAAAGTGCGCGCTTCTCTTAAGTGTTCCCATACATAGATTTTTATCGCTCAATTTAAGTAAATGTGCTCTTAATATAGAAGTTGCGTACCGACAATTCCTACACCAACTATTTCCTTTATCCAAAAAGGCTGCCGAGTATCCGGTGTCTAACGTCACTTCTACTTCTCAGACTTTTGTATCATACTTACTAATACATGTTAGGGTTGCCACTAAGAAATTATTTTTTAATCACACAATTTCACCAAAACTATGTTTTATGTTCTTTTCTTCTTATTGTATGAATATTCTTCAAGGATAGTCTGGTGTCTAACCCCCTTATTCATAATAACGCAAACAGTATAATAAACCTATTTTAGCTATTACACTGTTTTGTCACTTTCTTTCAAATGATGACAGCGCTAAGAAAGAACGAGACAAGACAGTGTAATAGCTAAAATAGGTTTATTTATATTAAAGTCGCCTATTTACATGCCTGTGACGTGACTTGTTTTTGCAACTTCCATCTGGAACCAGATGCCTTACTCTGCAAGACGAAGCTCGTATTTACGGATATTTCTGTCTCTTTCAGATACTTTAAGACATCGGCATGAGTGATAGGGACAGATGGATTCGCATATCGGACATTGTGTTGCAGAGTAAGGCATCTGTAGCTTTACTAAACATGACTAACTAACATGTCTGAGAATATATACATATGGGTACCATGTGTAAATCATAAAAATTATGAAATTTTACTGACCCCATCATACCGCGTCAGAGAAAAACTTTTAGATAGTTCTTGTATAGTTCATGAAACGATAATTTTAGAATTGACTAATATTATGACACATGGAAAGCATACCTATATTATTACAAAATATTTGTGACTGAAATGAGAAACTACTTTTTAGAACATTTACACTACAGCTTTCAAGATAATGCATTTTTGAGTCCAGAGCTAGAGTAGGTCTCTGGGCCCTTAATCAGCTATTTCAATTGCAGTACGATCGTGATTGAATTGGGCGATTTTGACATTTAGCCCATACTAGAAACCTGCTATTTAATTACGATTGTGATACGATTTGGTTAGCTGAATTAGGGGGCTGGATCTTTTTTAATCCCAGCCTGACAGTGGCAACCCTGACTATTACGGGCTACAAGCGCGGCCGCAATATAATGGTAATTGAGTTTCCTTTCCGGGTGCTGCAGTGAAGGGCCATAGAAACTCATAGACTAATTTAAAAAAAACATATGATCAAATTTTCAACCCACGACAAAAAAGGATGTTTTAACTTCTAAGCGTATGTTAACATTTTTGTAATGTGTGAACACGTGATGATTATGAAGCACCGACTCAAATTTGGGGGCTTATTCCCGATGTTTCATGACATCAAATTTTTTAAACAAAACACGCTCTGGTAACGTGTTCTGTGTTTCTTGCTGTATGGTCAGGTGCAAAATGTTTAGTCAGACTTCTCATAAACAGCTCGTTGCGACGTAGGTCACATATTTTTATTGTATGATTTTTGTTAAATTGTTGATAAGCAGAAGATTGTGGTTTCAAGTCCCATCTAAGACAAAGTCGAAAAAAATTATCCAATTTTATTCGATCGATTTTATCGATTGATGTTAGAGATCGGGAAAAAATTACGGTAGGAGAGTCAAATTCGCACACTGGTCAGTAGTTATCAATCTTGTTAAATTTTGCTACAATACTCTTCAAAACAGCTTTTTGTTTAACAAAATTCAACCCATATAGGTAGTGTAAGTGCAGCGGGAGCGGGTCGCTAGTAACAACATAATGAGCATTAACTAAGTGGGCTAACTGACTGACCGTATTAAATGTCCTAGATTGCGCTAGACAGAAACTAGGCTACCTAACTATGAAATAGCTATGTCAAAACCAGTACACTGTACTGTACTGAGTACAGTTTTCCGCGGCCTTGGCATGCCTACACCCTTATCGCTAACTGCAGAATTTTTAAACCTAACTATTAAGGCAGGTGTCCGCGAAAATGCGGGTAGTATAAACGAACGTCATAAAAACCGAAATATTTCTAGGCTTATTGTGTTAATAATATCAGTTGGTCCTTCACTTCTGATATACGCGAATGTTTAATTTAGCTGCAGAGAATGATGGGTAATGATTAAGCAAGATTAATCTTAATTTTATAGATAACCTTTTTTTTTTCAATTATCGTGGTTATTGCCGCGTCATTAAATTTTGACCAACTGACATTGCAAAAACTACTTATTTATACCTTTAAAAAAGATAGGTTTAGTTTTTCATACCTAGTGTTACTGCTTAGTTAAAATACCTTCAGTGGGGGAACCGATTACTTGTCCGAATTTTACTTGAAAGAATTTCAGTTGTCCGAAAATTATACACCGACATTTCTTTTGCTATATGTATCATTTGACACATTGTTAGTCCAGCGAAATATCTCTTGACATAAAAATCATTTTACGGAACTTCGTTTCATCGATTTTCATGATAACATTTTACTGTTGGCCGAAGATACTTTTGAACTTTTTTCATTTACCAGATGACTTATTTGCCATACGTTCACTTGACCTAAATCACATCTTACCGAATATAACTAGGCTACATTCTACAATTATTTATATTTTAGTAGGTGCCCGACGGCCCGACTCGTCGTTCGTGGTCCTTCGCTGTGGTACTTGTCTGTCCAATACTAGAGTGTAATTTAAAAGCCGGAGGTGCGGAGGCAGAGCATGCTTGCTGGTATGTTGCATGCTTGCTTGCATGCTACACTACATTACACCATTATGCAACGCTTTAGTATCTACGTAGAAACAATTTTGCCTTCGAGTTTATAAAAATATGACAAATAAAACAGTGGTGTAATGAATGTTCGAAAAAAAAACTTCGAACAGATGTTATTTCGCCCAAGCATAAGTTCGGTAACAAGTTTTTTGACCAAATCAAACGTCAGGGTAACGATAAAAAACGCATTGATAGTACTGATACAGTCCGAAACGTTATTTCGGCGAAATGAAAAAAGGCGAAACGAAATTAGTTGTAAAGTTTTCTACGAAGACAGTTTCTCTTCGTTCAAGAATAATGTATGTGTGGTATTAGACTGGAACTTACTTTACATATTGTATAACTATGAACTCATTTGCTTGACCAACCAGCCAACCTAAACAAAATACATGCACCGTCTCAAGCGCTAACTAAACATGCGTCTAATAGACTCATAAAACTACATCATCAATGCTTCACTCTCACTAAAGTAGTTTCGATTTAACATTAGCTGATAAATGCCGATACCCACTGTGTGCCGAAGTAACAATGGTGTTGCGTAAATATATGGATTGCGGTTGCGTCACGTATCGAGTGTATCGCTTCAAAACAAGATGTTTGCACAAGTGCCCGTTCGACTCCTGCTCATGGGGCTCAAGTTGACTGAATACGACAAACGTTTTCGCTTTTAATTGCTTTTAATTTCATTTATAACGTTTAATTTTAAGCTGTCCGTATTCGGATTGTATCGGATAATAAAAGGTGGTCCATATACTTAGTAGGGTATATCTGTCACGATAAGATAAGGTCTATGTGTTATTCTCTAGCTAAAATATCAGAAGATCAGAAGAACTATTTTAAGAATTCCCAGGATTTAAATAATACTACGAGTACCATATGAGCTTGATCAGACATTTTAAAGTTACGACTTATATGGATAACAGAAACATATTATTTGAATGATTAATTATACAAGACCTTGGCCGATCAATAACATTGGTTTTTAATTTGCAAGTATGTATGCTCTTTACTTTACTTTTATGTGCTCTTACCCGTCCCAACATTTAAGCTTGCTTCGGGACAACTTGATTACTATTTTCAGTTCTTTTAATTCATATTAATTACCAGTGCGGTTTTAACATGCAAATCAAGAAGTTTTATACCTACTATCTCTGTACTGCAGGGTCAAATGTACTCTTATTAACTAAATTAAAATGTAAACGTACAACATGACCGACATTATCACTTTATGCAGTTTGAAAGTAGGAACAGCAATTTTTCTTTTTGCCAGTTTGTTAAATTTTGTTCATCGCTGATAAAATGTGTGTCTTGTCAGAGAGGATACTGAGTATCCAGACATAAAAAACTACGAGTACCTATTTCAAGATCTAAAACATCAAGAAACCCCGCAGTTGAACCAGTTTCCATTTTTAATTGGTCTATTTTTACGAATCCTTCGCTTGGTTATGGCACAGGTACTTATAAAGTTAAGGTCCCACTAAGGTCCATGGGAATTATTAATATCTACTACTATTAAACGCTTTCTTTCTAGAATATTATAAAAAAATTAAGTTGTCAGTACATGTACACTTCGTTGCAATTGTAAAAGTAGTTTAGTACGTTTAGCCGAGTTGGTAGTTGGGTAACTTTTAATGTCACTTGTTTGGCGACAATACGTAAACATCAATTCACGATTTCGATAACGACATGTCATTAATCGTGGTACAGTAATCGACAAAAGATTTTTTACTTACGACTATGCTTAAGGGTCATCTTAGTCTGGTCGGTACTATTTCCAGTGCAACGTAAGTGGACAAGTTGCCCAAATATGTATTTAAACTGGTTTCCACCATTCGGTGCGGCCATCAAGATGCAAGCGAGGCGCAGTGTATCGTGTGAAAGGCGGCTACGTCACTCGACTAGTGAGGGATGTGGGCCTGTAAAAATATCGAAATATATTCTAACATTTTTTTTTAGTTTAACACTTTTACAGTTAGTTGTTACTGGGTAACTACAAAATCCTTTTTTTATAAGTTTCGGCACTGCTGCGAGTGCCATGATCCAAAAGCACTTATATGTATATCTGAAACTAATAAAAACTAACTTACGTGATTGAAAACACCAAACAACAACTTTAATACTAGGATTCTTGAGTTTTAGACATGATTTTAGCGTTTATTCAACCTTCAATTTATTAGAAATTTCTTATACCTACCACATAGTAACACCAACGCAATCAATATCAGTGTTAGCATTTTCCGCTACTACTACATTGCACTGTGAAGTTATTTCTTTATGCATGTCAAAAAATTAAGATTGAAAAATGATTAATCGTTAGTCATGCCGAGATAGGCTCATAATAAACAAGCATAGCAAATCGGAAAGTGCTATTTTTCTTATATATCAGTAATAAATAGAAAATTTGATTATTCCATAGTCTATTACTATGGAATAATCCAATCTAACTGTTAATGGTTCAAAAGCTTAAGTACTTACTTAGTTAAATAAGGTCAACGCAACGATAAGACCCAAAAACCTAGTTGAAAATTAAAAGTTTTAAATTAAAAATTATTTATTTAGTACAAAGTTTCTAACATTTATTTAGATTTAGATTCATGTAGATTTATTTAGATTCATTTATTTATTTGACGAGACCCAGAGAAAAAAAAATACATTAAAAACGATGTAAAAGCAAAAAAATAATAATAATGACAACATAAAGAGTCAATCAAACAACACACCAAAACAAGAACACAACAAGTAGGACAAGTATACGAGTCTCAAGGTCCCGACAGAAAGGCATCCATCTCAGCGTATGTTGTGTGCACGGGCACACAACGCTGGTCTTCCGTTGGAGCCACAGAGTGAAGCACGGACAAAAGCAACAAAAAATCTGCACGGTAGACAACACTTGCGTTACTTGAGCCATATAAAGATGCAGAAAAATATTACAAAATAAATATAAATATGAAGTAAGTAATACAAAGCAAGCAAATTGAAACAGCCTACAGTCTCAATAATTCTATTTATTTATTTTATTTTATTTTATCAAAACTTATAACTTATAACATAGATAGCTAATTAGTCTTCTTTCAAGTCACTTATCTTTAATAGACTAAAATACTCAGAATTAATATAAATATCAAATTTGATTAGCAAAATGTTTGTGCGCGCATAATTTCAGAATGGCTACAATGACCTGGACAATTTTTTTTTGTATTTTTAATTAAATTTGTAATGGTTAGAATAAAGACCCTTTGCACACATGTAGCAATACTACATGTGTTTAAAGGGAAAAAATACCAAATACAGACAACTGCTTCCATTGTCATTATAGCACAAACAGCTAAGTAGTAATATACATAGGTATATAGTATTTTTTATGGACAAAAAAAATCCTTGATATCAAAACCATTTGAACAGCAATCGATAAGGATTGCTTTGTGTGCATCGACAACCGGACGTACCTACTCGTTTGCATTCCTCACAACGGGTGCGCGGGCGCTCCACGAATTTAGAGAGTACTGAAACAATTGTCATTCCTCATTAGCACTGTCTGTCTAGCGGCACATTTAACTGCCGTCCATGTCGAGTGGCAAGTGAGTGACACAGGCAGACTAAATATAAGTATTGACTGACTCAGATTTATACATATACCGTCAATCAATCAGTCTAAAGATAAATATTTGTCAATAGTCTGTCCTGGAAGAGATTGCTCTTAGCGAGACCGTCCAAATTGTACATGTTTCTGTAAGGAATGACTGCAATTACTTAATTTGGTGTGCGATAGTGTTCTAACTATTTATCTATGATCACCAGCCCAAATACTGATTTGGACCAGTCGCAATACGGACTGCCACTGCTGGAGTGGATACATGGCTCTTTAAAAGGATTTGGCCATAAAACCACGCTTTTTGGCGGGCATTTAATCGCAGTTTGGCTTTTGGCCGATGATGGAGAAAGGAAGCTGCTGCGCGTCTTCTTCTGGCAACCTCTAGTCGCCTTTTACGGTACTCAAAGTAAAATAGGGGTGGTGCTCTTCTTTTTATGTACCAGCCCCACACGTCACGAGAAACATGGGCGATTCGGAATATATATTTTTATTTGAGAAAATGCTATTTGTTCAATATTTCTTACTATAGAAATAATTTAAAAAAAAACAGTGTGAGTTAGAAAAAACCGCCATAAGTTTGTTAACATTTATGGTTAGCAGATCCGGACTCCCTGATAATTGCGGTACCTTTATGGCCGCGGGTTCTACTGCTACAATTGTTTGGTTATGAGCACCTTCACAGCCTGATGCTATATTATATATAACACAGAAGCTATCTCTGTGACGTAGGTAGTTCTTATTTACACCAACTCGTTATCATCGCAAATGTCTCATTACCATATAAATTATTAATTTATTTCTTTTAGAACCGCTTGTTGTTTGCTACTAATCGAATCTAGCGTTTGGATCCTAATTATGGGCGAAGGCCTCTCTCTTCCTCCTCCGTGCGATCTCCTATTTAACGATTTAGTTTTGCCAATCTCAGCACAGAACAGGATACTATAAGTCAAAATTATATTATACTAGCGGACCCCGCGAACTTTGTATCTTGTCTTATTAACGGCCGGTCCTAATAACCTATCTATCTTCAGTTTTGGCATATCGGAGATAGAAAACAACTTCTGTCTTTGTTTCTCTGGACGGCAAAATCAGAGATAGAAACTGTTTTCTATCTCCGCAATGTCAAAACTGGCGATAGATAGATTATTGGGACCGGTCGTTAGTGGTGTAACTAACAAACTAGATTGAGTCCCAAAAATTCAGATGGAAAGTAAAATACCTATCACCTGTCTCCAACAATTTAAGATAATCATTAAGTTTATTGAAAGTAATAAGTAACAAATCCTTTCCAAGGACCGAGCGACGAATCTAGTCTTCCACTAATTTGTTGACAAGAAAAGGAAATAGATAATAATCTGGGTATGTTCGATTTGAATAGCACGCGTTTTATCTGTGGTCAGCTGTTGTTATGTAAGACATTGTGTTCACTTGTGAGATAGTATTTGATCCCTGACATCGGGCAGATAGTTCTTACCTTGCGCCAATCGGTGTCACGAAGACCTCAATCAAAACGTATTGATTTCATACAAAATTACAAATTGTGATTGCTGATCATATTTCTGTTATAAATAGTATGACTACAAAGAATGTAATAATAATATGACATAGTCAGTCGAAAAAAATATATTCAAGGAATCTTATTTCTTTGCTGTGCCGAAGATTGAGTAAGGCTTGCTCTTAGAATTTGCAGTGGAGCCCTCTTTAATGAAAATATTTTTTCTTTTGTTTGTGGTGAATCCTTTTTAGGCCCTAGCCACTAATAGGCTTATAGCTTCACGTATGATTTGAAGTACTCTGTCAGGGCGATGTGATAGTGGTGACCCCTATTCAAGAGCACCTTGCATCCCACCAATAGGTGTCCTGCTGTACATAATTATCGCCTCTCCACAAGTATTCAGAGGGTTTTCCCCACCTTACTAAGTTACTCTGGTCAGGGAGGGTCATTTGGAAGGCAATTTTAAAAAGGCAGGAGACCAATCATAGAGTACGTGCGCCACTTCATAGCTAACGGGATACAAAAGATATCAAATAAAACAATATGAAAATCATCTCATCAATCAAAAATTTTACAGAACTTTATTTTATTTTATTAAAAACCATTTGTTTGAAACTAATGGCTTCCACAAAAAGAGCAACGTTTTCCTTAAATAACAACGCCATATTTGTACGTCTAATAAATACATCACAATATTTATTGTAATATTATTTCCTTTAAACTATTAATTAATTATCCAACAATTTAATCTGATCAATGAGGCGATAAGTAAAATCTATTTTTTTAATATATACTTAGTAGGTTCCTACCTACTTAATCATTATGCTAATCTGTCATCAAATAAAGCATGGTACTGCGATGAGCGCAAATTGCTTCAAAGCCTTATTCTGCAAAACATTGATTATTATTCATAGAGGTTTAAAAAAGCCATTGATATAATCTTTTATTTTAAAATTTTTCAATCTAACTTCAGTTCTTCTACAAGGTTAGTACTTATCAAGTATGCAAAAGCACATTGCTCGTATATTATTCTAAGTGCATGCACTGCGAAATTTTTTGCTGCGACTTCTCGTCACTAGGTGATTTCAATCATTTCAACCTCAACCCTTTAGCCAGTGCAAAGCGTGGCCATTTTAACAAAATCCTCCTTCGGAGGACTTCTGTGCAACAGTGGATTGATATCGGCTGATAATGATAGTGATACTACAAAGCAAAGTTCTCTACGAATTCAGAACCTCCTATTTTCGAAGTGGGTCAATAAAATAATACTCTTACAATATCTCAATGAACTATTCGATTGCACTAGACTGTACGTTTGATTTTTATCGTTTTCTTTTATTATGCATTTTGTCGACCCCGTGAACTTTTGATAACTATTGACATCTGAAAGCGTATGTTGCAGCCGATTATAACATAGTATCTTAGTTACTGATACAAAGATCCGGATCATTTATCTATTAATACATTGAATACTAGTACGATGTTCGGAAAGCGGCTTAGATATTTAGTATAATACATTTATATTAGCAAAGGACACTTCAATAATAACTTTCACAAAGTTCAACTTTTTTAAATTGTGCTCACAGATGATAATATATACACTAAATTTAGAATTCTTTATTTATGGATGAAAATGAAATTTTATATGTATTTTTAAAATAAAATTGTCAGCTGAATAAGACTAGCTTATTGCACAATGATAATGATGATAGGGACTGCAATAAACATATTTAATTAAAATTAGCTTTAAACACAGGCTGGATATTTATTGTTCTGACAAGCGCCACTTTATCACAATTAACTTTATTTCTGTGGGACTAATAATATTAGGTCTTTACCTATAAAATTGCATTTTTGTATGAAAAAATTTAAACGAATTTTTTCTTGTATTTTTTATTTATATTAATCGAAGTAATCAGTGTAATCACCCATGCAATCAATGCATCATTGTCAACGCAGTGGCAGTTTATTAATGCCCTTGTTCAAGAAATCAGCTGGACGGGTGGCAACAAATTTTTCAAAGGCATTTTGTACTGCCTCTCGGGTATTGATTTTTTTCAATTCCAAATTCTGGAAAAAGTAGTAGTCTGTAGGTGCAAGGTCTGGTGAGTGTAGGGCGCATGACGGAGAGCTTCCAACCTTCTTTTTCTTGCAAATTGGAGACCGTCAGCTGCTGTGCAGTATGAGGTCGCGCGTTGTCGTGCAGGAGCAGCGGAGACGAGCGATTGACCAATGCTGGTCGGAGATGTGCCAGCTTCTCCATCATTGTGTTCAGTTCTTCACAGTACACATCTGCAGTAATGCTCACCCCGTTTGGTAAGAAGCTGTGATGAATCACACCGGCGCTAGACCACCAAACAGTGACCATCACTTTTTTAGGGGTAAATTTTCGTTTAGGGCATTGTTTAGGTGCTGGACCAGTATCCAACGGAATTCCAACCAACTTGCTGAGCGCTTGCGGTTATCAAACAGAATCCATTTTTCATCGCAGGTAACAATGCGGTTAAAAATTCATTCATTTGTTTGTCTGATGAGCAGTGCAAGGCACGTCTCGACGCGTACTTCGCGCTGGCGATCATTGAGTTCGTGGGGCACCCATTTGTCAAGCTTTTTTACCTTGCCAATTCTTCACGTTAAGCCCGCTTAACCCATTTCAATGATCATAGGATATTATTATCTCAAAAATCATCTTAGTAAAGGGTTAGGGAATAGATTTATAGTAATTTCTAAGGAGCGAATTTTATTCAAGCTGACTAAGTCGCAGGGCGAAGCATTAGTTTATAATATATTAACGCATCCAGAGTCCAGACGGACGATATCAGGAAATTCACACACGACATTGTCCTTCCTCTGATTTTAATAAAAACCACAATAGCTTGTGCGGTGCATTGTTTCAATCGTGCCGTACGCTATGGAGTCTAAACACATGCAAATGGGACGTTTCTTTTAGCGTTTAGCATATTTTATGACGCGCAACATACTTAGCTATTGGGAGCGAAGGGTCATAAACAACTGCTAAGTCTAAATAAAAGTTATTTACTCGATTGTTAAGTTTGACGTGGAAGTTTATTGTCAACTCCCTATTCAAGCGGTAATTTCATACTGAGTTAACATATAGATTAATGTTGTGTACCTATCTGTCTCACTCAATGTTTCATTTGTTTTCTTAATGAAGGTTGTTTCTTGGCGAAGGTTGATTTCTTAGTTAAGGTTGCATTCTAGAAAATATATGTTACCATTTCTAGAATATACCGCTATAAGAGATAGCAGAATGTGACGGAGGCTTGACTTCTATGATTTAGTCAAATGTTGCTATTCTACTAAGCCACTAAGGTATATGAATTTTCTATTAAGAATTTACTTACTTAGCAGGCTTTCATTTATATTTTAAATGTGCAACTACCTCCGAATTAATTTAGAGTTCCTAGTCTAGTATTGCCGACCATGTCAAAAAATAGTATTACATGTGATTCAATAACAATGCCGCTATAAGGATTCCTTTACATGTATACCTGTCAGTGCTTGATGTATCCTTACGCTGGTTTTTATTAACTTACACATTTTAACTTGCTTTCAATGTCGAATTAAAGAAAGGTAGTCGTAAGTACAGTACGCCTGCTAGGTAGGTGCTGCAAAAAGTTAGTAAGAGAGGAAAAAAGGATATTGCATTTAATGTGAAATAGGTTACAGTTAGTTCTAAATATAGACTTTATAGTTCATAGACTTTATAGGATAAGCATCATCAACAGGCATTTCGCAGACCTACTACAATCGGCCACCTTATACCACTACTTAGATGGATTTTAATCATGTTTTAAACAGCCAATCAATGTTTCAATAAAACGAACTGGCGACAGAACCGCTCTACTTACATACTTACATGCTTATCCTCAAAGTGTAATTATTAATAATTTATAATGGCCGCAGCGCAGCTAGTCCGTAGCTTCATTGCCTATGCGCATTCGGTTAATTCAACGCATGCGGGTGCGCTGCTATTCGCTACTTGTACTGGTCGGCCACTGTTTCCATAAAACGAAATCTATGAACAGTAGGTTCGCTGGCTTATGTTCCAGATTGCTGAGAATTACTATTGTGAAAGTTCATCTGAGTTCTTGTTGTAAATCATTATTTTGATAGTCCGCCATGCTTTGTACCTGGAAACGACACTTTGGCCGTCCATACAAATGATAGTATCTCGCACTAACATGCTCTACAAAGTAAAGCACTTAATTATAAGTAAAATATGTTTGTCATATGAATGATGTACTTAAGTGTTCATTAGTGAGTTCCTAGCAGCTACGCTAATTGGTGTTTTTTTATGATAATTTCTAGCAAGCCTCAATATCGTGTTGGTCGTTATTTGAATACCCGAATGGTATCTTATTGGGACACCACTTGCCATTGTCATTGGCTAACGTTATGTATACCTTTAGAAATCGATTTAGAACATAACAGCAAAAAAACAAACCTGCTGCTAGTTCTTTTAGTGTTGTTGCGTTTTCCTTCATCGAACACTGATCAGCCGGTTATGTAACTTGGAAAAGCCGACACAGACTGTTCAAGGGCTCAAAGACCTGGTTTTTGAATTCATGTTACGGCACCTGTGATTTGCCGGACGGGAATCTTAACTAAGTGAATTTGGTTTTATCTTTTGATATTTGTAAGTCTATCGTGTATTAAGGACTAAAAATACTTGAAGGCGTAACATACACACATGTATTTTAACTTTCCTATCATAAGGTTAAACTCACTAATATCCCTGATGATGAAATATAAGTGTTCAATCACCTTTTTACGTGAGCCTTACTTATGCACGCTTTGACACAAAACAACTATCATAAAATCTATGGATGATATCTATGACTTTGATCAAATAAACAAGAAGTTCAAGAAAACAGTATATATAATACAGTTTTTTTCATGTCAAATCACTCTGAGGTTAGTTTGCTTAGTATTCCTATGAAATACCGATCCCAGAAGACGAGGTTAAAGCTCTCATAGCAAACTGAATTCAGGGAGGATGAGTACATCGCTAATTTAAAACAATTGTATCTACAAGTTACTGGTAGATTTGCAAAAAAATATTCCAGACATTCGCACTATCAATCTTACTACACTTGATCAGTTTTTCTCAAACGTTTTACCGTTACTAACTGATCAAAATATCTGTTAATAGTTAGTACAAAATATTGTTAAAGATTTTCCAAGTTGCTTTTACAACAGCGTTAATACAATACATATCACTTTGATCGAAGCATGCGTTCAGCAAGTCGTATTTTATTTTGTAGTCTATCAAGCGATTGTACAATTCGGCCGTAATATCGAAACGATAACGCGTATCTGAATGTTCGGTGGACTTCACCGTTTTATTGAGTTATGTAAAATGCTTTCGCCGGGTGAAACGGATCCGGTTGCATTCTCGAACTTGCACATTGATAGAGGTTGACACAAACAGAAATCTACAATCTCCACTAATGCAAAGCTGCTGGCAAGTTACACACTTAAGATGCCGCCACTAATTATAGTAGTATCTCATCCCAGGCCATACAATACCCTAAAGCATACGCTATCAGAAAATATAAGTGAATACATTAGTATTTAAGTAATAAGGACTTAGCATCCTTTTACAGTCTGACGGGGTTCAAAGAAACGTCTTGTCTTGAAGGTTGGTACATTTACTAACTTTTAATATCACATTAAAAAGTAAATAATATCTTTCATAATGTGTGTCTATTGTCACTTTTTTATTCCAATTGTCAAATGCCAGTAGTTGCTTCAGCTGTTGCCAGTCTTTTATTCTGTCTAAGAAGGCTGAACGCCGCCACACTCCTTGTTTAAACTAAGACGCATTTTTTCCGACCCGAGACATGGAAAAAGTTAACTTTTGAACCAGGTGTAGAACTTCTTCTATTTTCAACTATAACTGTACCAGACTACCGCGACCATCTACACAATATCTGAGAGCACCCGTACAGCAAACAAAACTTAGTATGTAGGTGATTGATATCACCGAATGAATTATACCCTGAAGCTCTAACACCACGTAAGTCATTTTTAAGAACTTCGCAGGAGAGGTCAAACACCTTTTTGAATAATTCCCAACCGCAGCTGACAGGACTGCTCAATGTATGGAACTGGGCTGGACATACGTACTGTTTCCAAAGGACAGTGACTTCCGTGCTGTTCCTTCTCCGTAATTTCAAAGGTTTTTATTGGTCGTATCTTGAATTTGATTGGGCGAAAAGACGCGTCTTTCGATTCACTAGCAAATGGAATCAAAATGTCAAAACCGCCAAAAATGAGTTATGTGGTGTTAGAACTTCAGTGACGCTAGTCACCAATCAATTAACGTCGGTACTCACTAAAATACAGTTCTCCTGCCCATAAACGCATAACAGCGTGAGTGATCTACCTATATCACGTGTTTGCTGTGTGTTTTTCTTTGTGAAATGAAATCTTTACTGTTTCCCACAAATACTTATATTTCTAAACTCTAGTAATTTACATCAAAACAATTTCATGTATTTGCGTAAATAGCACCTTAAATCACAAATTACCTATCAAAACAAAAGATATTGTACAAGTCTGTGCGAACTACAATTTTATTGTTAATTGTAACCTATCATAATATCAAGGTGATTTCAGTAAGTAAGTAAAGTAAGTAACACTCTATAATAATCCCACTGCAGGGCAAAGGCCTCCCCCATTTTGTAATGCTCATAGATATCAGAAAGGATTACTATGGTAACGCTATTTTCAACTATTGCTTTTTGCAAAAGCATGAGCAGTATCTTGATCTGTTTAATTCCACCTTGCTGTTTTATTTAAAAGAAGTTTAATAACAAGACTCCTTACTATAGGTACACTTCAACTTTCTTGTGAGCACAAGATCATGATGTTGTTTGTTTCACTTTCATTCACAAGGATATGTTTTAATTCACATATTGTAAATGAGCTATGGCCTTTTTTTATCTTATAGGTGTATTTTTGGCTGTTCGTTATTCTTGTGTGGTATCTACTGGCACATAAAAAGAATAATTATCCCACTATTGCGATTCTAAAAATCCTCTTTTCAAAAAAGCCAATGCCCAGTACTGATATAGGTTTGTGATAAAGCTGTGCTTTCAAAAGTATTCTTATTAAAGGACCAAAATCAAACCAGACGAAAGCAAAGGCTAGGTTTCTTTCTTGTCATGTTAATTATCTGCTTTAAAATTATTTTGTAAATGCCTGCATCAAACGGCAAGACAGTCTTCGCATTAGTTCTTCATGATTTTGACTTGTTATGTTATTGCCACCACATATAAATGTGGTGGCAGTCTAAAATTAAAATAGCGTAAACTCTTCTCAACTTATGGATTTTCTTAATGTGCGACTAAAAAGCACGTACCTACTACTATAAGAAGATGGACAGCAGCGTCTGTTATTTGGTGGAAATTGTGTTTTTTTTTCGGGGAGTCCTCTGTTCATCATTGGACAGACTTGGGTTGGTGATGTTGTTATGTTAGATTTATATTGACTTGAATCCTTCGCTGAGTTTGCAAACACTGTACATAAAATAAGTGTGTATAACATTAAGGAAAATTAACATTTTCCTGCATCAAAAACTCGTTCGACGCTGCATCCTTATTATTCCAATTTATTTATAAACTTAAGGTGGTATTACACCACACAGTATACTTTGTCTAAGCATTGTTTTAATAATAACCATATAATTTTACTATTAGGGGTTAAAGTATGAAATTGCCGTTTTGTATGGACGAAATCGAGAAAAGTCATTTTTCCATACTAGATTTTTTTTGTTTTTTTAAAAACGCCTGAACCGTTTTCGATGCAATTAAAGGTGAAAGTTAGATGGTTATAAAGCTACGCATTATAGTATTTAAATTTCTGAAAATCAAAGTATATAATACAAATATACTTAATTGAAGCAAGAAGGTCAGCTGACACATTGTAAGGGGTCTTTTCAACGACTTCCTTTGAAGTAATAGGCACTAGTATTGCATTTTTTTTTTAGTCAAACATTACTTTATTTAGTTTTTGATACAATACGAAAAGAATTACGCAATAATATGACTATACTTAAGAGCTATAAACAAAATATAAAGTGGGAAAATAATCGGCAATTTCATACTTTAACCCCTATTATTTATTTAAGTTTGAGATCTCTTTATGATCGTAATTTAGCTTATTTAGTTTAATTTGGCTCTCAATTGTCCCGAAGCAGTCGTATAATTAAATTAAAATTAATATGAGATATACTGGTTTTTATTTTTATTTAAATACATTAACATTGTACGAATTTTTACCTGCCATTTTAGTTCTTTTCGAACTCGCTCATCTTCAAAATTGTTTTTACACATTACATATTTGTCAGGTTTCCCTTTCAAACAAATCTATGAAAGATTTGTGTTAATACCATTTATCTTCTTATTATTTCTAAAAAATACATACATACATACATACATATTATCACGCCTCCTTCCCAACGGGGTAGGCAGAGACCAAGGCCTTCCACTTACTACGATCCTGGCATACAACTTTCGCTTCTTCCACATTCATCAATCTCTTCATGCATGCTCGTCGGTTTAGAGTACTCTTAACCTGACCTTTCTCCAGAACATCCCCGATTTGATCGTGGTAAGTTCGTCGGGGCCTTCCTCTTCTAACTTTCCCTTTCACGCTCGTCTTATAGATCTGTCTAGTCAATCTTCTCTCATTCATCCTCTCTACATGCCCAAACCATCTAAGCATCCCTTTCTCAATCTGTGTGACAATATCTTCTTTCACACTTTATAAAAAATACTTCTACACAAATTTGTACGTTGTTTTTTACAATTCAATATTGGTAAATTGAGATATTCAAAAGAATAACGAGTTGTTTCTTTAATCTGTAACTAAAAAACCAAACTTTATGTCAAAGAGATTCTAAATTTCATCTAATGCTATCAAGCCGAAAAGGGTCAGAAATATTCTGAATCACAAATGAATGTGTACCATTTATTGAAAAGGCCACTCTTAGATCTTTGTCATTAACGTGTAATTTAGTTGCACAACTGTCATATCTGTCTGCACCAACAACAAGAGAGTCTGAATGCCTGTCCTATTTGAATAAGATGTTTACATCTATTTTTAACACGCAATGACCTAGCGCGGTCAGACTCGGTGCGAAAATTTCTCTCCTGTTTCTATATTAAGATCCGTGATTTGTACATTTAAGTAGGTACACGGGTACATAATTCCATTTAATTTTCTTCATTTTTAAATATGAAATACTCAATAGGATTGTTATCTTGATTTAAACTTTCAGGGTTATTATCTGACATAAGAGTGTTTGTTTATTTGTTTAGGTATTTCTATTATGGGTCCATGTTTGCAATAGTCTCCGTTATTTTGGAAGTCTTGCAAGCGCCATGATCATTGAAAGAACTGTAATTACTGATAGAAATCCTGTAACAATGAATCATATGTCATTTGTTTTTGTAACAATGTTTGGTATCAATTTCCCATCATCACAAGTGTACCCTCGAAGTTGCAGCAAATATTATCACTGTGAAATAATTGAAACGAGTTTGAAATGCAAAAAGAAACAGTTGCCAATCGCATCAAAGAATATTAAATCGAATTCCATTTCCAGTTATTCTCTTCGAGCAAATATCGCTTTAGTGCTGTTAGTTAAGCCGCGGAATTTTTATGGTAACGTAGCGAAGCGATCACACGGTGCGTCGATAAGGCACACGTGGCCGCTAATTTTGATTCGCGACATGCATGGCTGCATGGGCCATGTTATAAAAGTCATATGTTACATATACTATGGTTTATAAACAGGATTTCCAGAACAAAAAGGCAAATGGAATATGGGACATAATGGGACCCTCATGTAAGAAAGCTCTCCCTTCAGTAGGAAATCCGCAGAAATACGTTCAGGAGGTCTCGTTTTTTAAACCGATGTGCACTTAGTATTAAGCTCCCTGATATGACATTTCATTGTTTAGGTTGATGGTGAAACGAATGTGGTGTAAAACAATGTGCTCATATAGGGAGTCTATATAAGGAATTATGATCTTGTAAAAAAAACGCTAACTTTTCTGTGATCGTGTTATGTTTCTAGCTATTAAAATAAAAAAAAGGAGAACAAATTATGCAAACTAAATAAAGCATTAGATTTTTTTTGAAACCAAAACTTGTACATATAGCATTTTTTATTATTATTCTTGTACTATCTTTTAATGTATCTTTTCTACTGTGTATATTCTATGTATGAGTATACAACATTGACGGAAGTAGGTATAATAACATCGATTAGCTGACTTAGATCCTCACTAAATAGGTACATATCTACAAAAATCCTGAATACCGAGCGTTTCTAAGTCGATCACAAGGTATGTATCACATACCTACCTTCTTGATAATTGAGTGATCGACTCTACAGCAGCATTTGCACGAGCAAGTGAAACCTGGTTAATTTTGACTCAAGCCGTAACATTTCTTGCTTCATGTTCGTGTTTGACGTAAACTTTGACTGACTTCTGACCCAGTTCATGGTTGCCCAAAACCTTGATGGACATATTTAAAAATTTTGACAAGAACCTTTGACTTTTTAAACTTCTTATAACAGAATTTGCGCGATTCGACAAATTGTTCTTGCATAGTTTTGTTTTATTTATTAACAAATGTGTTTTTGTGTTAACTCCTAGAGGTGACCCTGTATTATGCGAATAAGATTTGCGATTCGTCACGAAAGTGCCGGCAATGACGTTCGCCGAGCCAAACACTGCAATCGTGTTCCCATCTAAACATACATAATATATTATTATGCTGCAATGTTGCGAGCCGAGGTGTGTTTTAATATCAGTTATATACTTCTAGTTTTTCATTTTAGCTATTTCGTGACTACATGTTTAAATCACAAAAATACATAGCCAACATTAGAAAGACGTTAATACTTGTATTACACAAATTACTCTACGAAGGTTAAAAATAACTTGCCATCGCCGGAGTAAGTATAAGAGAGTTGTGAGATTTCTAATGTACCTACTACTTTTCTTATCAAGTTATTTTTTTGTTTTTCCTTATCATTTCAAACCAACCATGAATTAAAGATTTAGATGCATTTTTTTTCTTATTTACGGTTAAATTTAATATCTTAAACATATGTTTTTTTTTAAACTAGTGTTTTTAGAATAGGTGTGTAAATTTTTGTTATCAATGTGTAGTCTCCTTATATTACTTCTACAATTGATTGCAACACTGATTGACACGAGGATGCGCATGAGTTTCTTACTTGCTCACCGTGTCTCCATTGTCGCTTATTGCTTATATCCGCTCTGGCCAATAGCTACTCGTTAACGGAATCAGAGGTGGCAGATGCGTCAACTAATTCTAGGTATGTATAGAATACAATTTCATGTAGTGCTGCTAAAAGTCTTGCGTTAACATATCATTAGAAAGCATACTTCACGCATTCTAGTGTTTTTGCTAATAAATAAACTAAAAACAATACTAAACTTATTTATAGCCTAGAAGAGATTCTACGATCATTGGTTGCAAGACTTTACCATTATATACAGTACAAAACACTAGCATTTCTAGTATTAATTTACATAGTAGCATTGACATTGTTACGTTGCTGTCTCCGGATAATAGCTAGCATTCCATTCTTCTAGCGAGAGGCAGTATTCACTCGATATTCTCGATTGAGGAAGTGTGTGTACAAGTCACTTGTGATTATGTGATGTGTGTAATCTAGTTATGGTTGGAATCCCACCGCTTTAGCGCAATCCCTTTGTTTTATTGTTTTCCCATTAAGGTTTTTCCTACTACATCTTAAGGATTGATTCGAATGTAGTTTTTAAAGAGCTTCATCCTATTTGGATTGCTAAACAGTGCAATAAAATAATATTGCTGATCTTATGCTTAAACTCTTGGATTTAGCGAATTAAATAACCAAAACTATCCACTCACCTACACAGTATTTGTTATTCTCTATCCTACTGTATTAATTATTTATAAAATGTTTTGTATCCCTGAATGTTCATGTTTGTATTAAATCTAAACTTGACTCTACATTAAAAGTAGCGTCAGCAGCCGTGAACATTTTCTATTAGGAATTTATTTAGATAGTCATCTGCGCTTGGCTGAATCCGCGGCGCTGAGTACTCTTTACCCTAGCCAAGCATGCGTACACGCATCGCTTTGCGGAACTAAACTAGCCATTTCTAAAGGCAAATGCTGGTAAAGAAGTTGTTCTATCCATCCCTAGTATGAAATTACAATATTGTTTCTTATTCTATCTTAAACTGGTCGTAATCAGCCATTGGGTTGATAAAGGCTATAAAATGTCAAAGGATAATGTGACATGACTTCTATGTTTCACCTTTATCGACTAACCTCCGCGATTCTGAATCCCTTCGATAACGTGATTGTCGTGAACAATATATTACTACATGACATTATGCTGACATTGTCCAAGACCTGACAGTACCTACACACAATTTTGAACTGCATATTAGCTGATATTTTTTAAACACAAATATGATTCAAAAATGGCAAACTAAATTTTCACACATATCTACGTTTTATAAATATATCTACCTAGTTAATGTTTCTAGAAACATCCCACCAATAAGTAGATACACAACAGAATCAGCTTTATAACTGTTATTGGCAGTTGGTTGATTCTGCCCTAGCCTGTCTCCTAATAACAATTTGCTCCAAATCTACCGACGCACTATGGCAGTGCGCAGTTATGCTTGAGAGCGCTGGCGCACTAATGCTACAACAGCTAGTGAATCATAACATAACTGAATTATATACGCGCTAGCGCCGACAGCCAACGGGACCACAGTTGTTATTGCATAAAGTATAGATTAAAATGCTCTTATGTCAGTTTATGTTCTCCCGTAAGGAGTCTCAGCAAACTGAATATTTCTTGAATTCTTGATTGATTGGTTGTCTGGTAGCCCTTAAAAATTTGTCAGAAGAAACGCTAAATTAAAATTATTGAAATACGTAAGCAAAGCAGAAAAAAAGGTTCATATTAAATATTTCTGGACCATCAAGTGTTATAGTGTCAAAGATATGACATAAAAACTATGTAACAGTTAGTGTTTGAGAAACGTCCTCACGTACCTACGTACTTAGTTTGATTTTCCGTTAAGACAGGTAAGTTTAAAAAAAACATGACATTTGCCATGTACCTACATTAAATCGTGGACATTTCGAAGTGTCAGGTCTTACTTTATATCGTATTGTGTACAATAAATATCATCATCATCATCAGCCTATCACAGTCCACTGCTGGACATAGGCCTCTCCAATTGCACGCCACTTAGGTCGATCCTCGGCTTCTCGCATCCAGCTCCTGCCAGCCACCTTGCGCAAATCGTCACTCCACCTAGCCTGAGGGCGTCCTACACTACGTTTGCCGAGACGCGGTCTCCACTCAAGAACTCGTTTACCCCAGCGGTTGTCGGTTCTGCGGCTAATATGGCCAGCCCACTGCCACTTCAGCTTGCTAATCCGGTGGGCTATGTCGGTAACTTTAGTTCTCTGCCGGATCACCTCATTTCTGATTTTATCCCTAAGAGAAACTCCGAGCATAGCTCTTTCCATAGCCCGTTGAGCGACTTTGAACTTGTGGACTAGCCGTACCGTCAGTGTCCACGTACAATAAATATACCTTTTATCTACAGTAATAAATTCAGTTTTTAACATTTATAAAACCGTGAAAATAACGCTAGTGTAATTTATAGTATAATCATACGTTCTACATACTTGAACCATTAATTCCATGCTACTTGTTCGTAGGTTTGTGTTAATGTTTCTTAAAAACATCGCTTAGATAACTGGATTATTTAATATAAACAGAAACCAAGTAAGCGTAAAGTAGGAATAAATCCTGTTTTCGTTATACAGCAAATATTTTTAATACCAACATTGAAATTAAGTGACAATTCCATTCGATTTATAATCAAATCGAGATTCTAAACGATATTCCTAATATACATATATAGAAAATTATAATTTTATACTACATCTCATGAAAGAAACAAGTTTTTTAAGGTTATATGTAGTTACATAATAGTCACTTGCTCTTCTCGTAGAAAAGCAAGAGGCAAGTTTAAAAAAAGAACGATATGTCAAATGTTTTCCATAACAGTAACTTAGAAGATTTCAATCAAATAATACGTAAGTTCACCATTGACGAAAAATTTATATTAAGTTGTCGTAATTATAAAAAGAAAGCTAAGTTCACATTAATCAAATTACCAGAGTGGCGACTGAGAATCTAGAACGGAATAGAAATTTTTATCTTTTTAGTTCTAGTTATTTCTGATTAAATCCATGAGTTCAATGATCTTTCATTGCTGCCTCAACTACAGTACCTACTCCAGTCAATGTATATTTTCTACGAAACAAAACATTTCACACGAAAAAAAAAAAAAAAAAAAAAACAATGAAAACATTTATTTACCGGAACATTGAAAACCGCCTCATTCAACGACCCATTGGTCGAGTGGTTTAAGGACCCGATAGAGATAGGAATAGAACCCAGGGCCCCGTTTGTCCTGGGTTATTATTATATACCCGGGTCGGTCAACAAGAGTTCCGAATTTTCGAACATTGCTCGGGTTTGTGATCACCATCAAGCGTAGTAATTACGCCTGTACTCATCATTGCTGTGGAAACTTGAATTCAATGTGGATGATTATAGGCCGCTTATCGTAATTCAACCCTCTCTAGATTCTAGTTTCAACAATAAGGCAATACAAACAGTTTTCATGCCAGTTCCAAGCTCCCACGCAATATCCTCTGTAACCCACACAAACTTCACGGGACAAGGTAAATGGGGCATTTTTGTAGAGTCGCCAAGCGTTGCTAGAATAAAGGACATACGAGTATAACGCCGCTGCAGTCTAGGTCATGTTTTGGTGTGCTCCACTATTGTTTGTTTACACGCAAGGGCGTGATCATAGAGTATAAGGATACTCTATGATCAGTGGGACAGATAAGATCAACAAAATCAATTTCTTAACATGCGCGATATTCATGAAATGTACTGGGCTTATAGTTTGGGTTAACATGTTTATTTGACGTGCAATTGTTTTTAATTGATGCTTTCTCTGTCAAAGAGTCACAACAACAGTTACAACCATTGATTTAATATACTGCTGTATTAAATCTATGGTTATAACTATTGTCCAGAGTTATCGAAGGATCGTGTATGACAAGCTGAACATTATTATATCTAACCAATGTCCAGCTCAAACTGTGTTAATCTTTACTATTTAGAATTTTTAAATATCAACACACTAGCCCTGTCCTATAAATGTTGTTTAATTGTCTGGCAACACTACGCTCAATGTTCCGTCTCTAATCAGGACCGACTGCGTCCTTTACACCCATCGGTGTCCCCTGTTACATAGTGCTTTTTGGAACGCAGTTTGCAGTGGGATTGGGGTTATTCGAAAAACCCTTTCTTTTCTTAAACCAAATTGGTCATTCTTTGTCGTTACTACGTTAAAATGACTGCATTGCACTGCAAAATTTCAGTACTTTTCTCCAAGTTCATTTATTTATTCAAGGTACACTTGACATTGACCTTATACCAATCGGTAAGTTTGGTTTCAAGCCTAGACAGAGGATCATTCTTATCAATGTATTTATTATTCGGATAATCCGAGGACTTAAGTACTACAGCCAGAAAAAGATTGGAAGCGTCTTCTCATCACTATTGGCCAAAACTCAACCTGCCAAGCGCAGTGATAGCGACAAAATCATCCTTTCAAAGAGACCTATGTCCTGCACTCATGACTCATATGTGGACTCATGAAGTCTGATAATGATACAAAAACTATAAAAATCAAAATACTAAACTAGAACTTAGACATAACCAAAAAAATTTTATTACGCAATTGTTATCCGTAATCTAAAATAACTAATGCTTAAGTGACTCTATGGAGTTCTTTGTTTCAATAATTATCTAATCTCAGCATTGTGATTCCCCGTTCCCGGTTTTTGCTAGTTTTCCTGGAACAATGTTAACGGCACTGCACTTTACTGGCGTTAGTCACATGCATTGTTGCTGTACAATTGAAATTTAGATTCGCAACCAGACAACTCCGAGGCTTTGAGTCATCGCTTGATTATTTTGTCACAGGATTTCTCTGAGGATACGTCACTTAAGCAGATATTTATTTAAACTTTTTACAGTACAGGTTGAGTTGATACTTTTCCATTTTCTTCTGAAAGTAAACAAAAAAAATTGGTGAAGATCATTTCAGCCTTAACGAATTTTAGAGATACAGTTAATAATAAAAAACAATTTTAAAATTGGAAAAGGACTTCATTGAAAGCCGTCAGGAATAGATTAGGTGGAAAATAGAAAAAAAGCTATGTAAGTACTGGCTAGCTACACAAAAGTTGCATGCTGTAGTTAAACGTGCGATTAAAAAAATAACAGCATGGAAATGGCCGTTTATTTATATTTAGTTGTATATTTATAGAGATACAAATAGTGAAGGTAACGTTATGATGATACTGTCATTACTGAGGTCATTACTTTGTGCACGGTGCATGCCTTTGAGTTCTGTCAGCCGGGGACGATTGCGGGCAACAATCGTACGTATAGCGTTTTGTAGAAAAATGGTTGTTTCTTGCTTTAAGTAGAAATATTGATGCTAATTTTTAAAGTAAATAGCAATCAACGTGATGCGTTAATTTATTTATACATTACATTTGGTCGAAAGAGACAATAGAACTACCGCCAAAAGAAATTAAATAGCAGCATCTTCTCTCCATCATTGGCCAAACTACAATCGCCAACCTTCATGGAACGTTTGGAAAAGCCTGCGTCCAGTCCCGACTGGAATGATATGGCTGATGATGAACGGGGAAACTTAAAATCAGTAAACTATTTCGTCCTTTTTGTCTTAATTTTTAGTTACTTTATACTACTACGCAGCTACGCTACCAAGAAATGGGACTTCAAAATTGTTTAGGTCCTATCTCTTGATAACGTAAGTACAGACAGATAACTGAAATTTCACCAACTTGGATTATGAATAGAACTTCGAACAGTATTATAAAATATGGAACCCTTAAAAACCAGTAAGCTTTTTGTGGTAAATCTAAATACTAGCTACTTATAGATTACCGAAACATTATCAGTTGCACTATCTACGTTTAACTCTACATTTCACGTGCATTTTATCTATATTTTATTTACCTGTGACGTAAAGGTTATTATCACAAATATCTACAGTTAAGTCCTTCGGCCCACGTCATAGTCAAGTGCGATATCCACTTGAAATTATGCATAACCCAATTAGGGCTTTATACTACCTACTTAAGGTTGATAATAATGTTCATGTGTCAATGCTAGTCTGCTACCGGTACTGGTACTGACCGACATGACATAATTCTGTTAAAGGCACGATAAACGGTGTCGCCGATCGGTTCGGCCTAGATCTGGGGCGGGTTCGCCTGATGTTCTTATTGTACAATAAATAGAGGTCAGAATGGTTTATTGCCCGAACCGGCAGACTAGCCGGCCGGAATGCACCATGGTTCATTATGTATTGCAACATTCTTGGACGACAGTGACCAAAGTATACATTCACTTTAACATCGCATTGACGTTGCGTTTATTAAGTGATTACGGACTTGTTTCTGTATTAATTACGCCCTATATACCCTCAACACGAAGGTATCTAGTCCGGTGGGCAACTTAAGTGGTTTAACATAATTAGTACTTATCATAACAAATGAAATGGTTTGAGAAATTCAAGCACGAAATGCAAAATTTATTGGGTCATGATATTAAAGTGTCCAAGTGCTTACGATTCCTACCATATACAGGGCTTTCGGTAAGTAAATGGTAAAATATTAAGGCGAATTCAATAAATGCATAAATATCATCATTTTGAAAATAAATATTTTCAAATAAAATGTTCCCAGTAAATTTTAAAAATGTAAGCTCAACAATCAAGTCATTAAATTAAGACTTTTTAAATGAATTTATCTTAATTGACCGATTTAGCTGGTTTCGGCTTATAATAGCTACCCTTTACTTAGCACCCCGTACA
Source organism: Anania crocealis (assembly GCA_949315895.1). Lineage (NCBI taxonomy): Eukaryota > Metazoa > Arthropoda > Insecta > Lepidoptera > Crambidae > Anania > Anania crocealis. The sequence goes on along the minus strand of OX438884.1, from coordinate 17,936,738 downwards.
TTTTATAAAGTTGTGTAATTAGCAAAAGCTACATAAACTTGTTAGTCTCATAATTGGTACTCCCTCCTGAATTAAAGTTTTAATTGATTAATTAATCATGGTTAGTAAAAATAAAAACATTGTCGCTTCGCGTATATTTCATCCAAGCAAGCAATCATCATTTTCCTTCTCAGACAACATTATGATATGACTGTTGTTCATTGAATTGTTATTGGTTAGCAATAATCATATTCGTGACTGCAGCCAAGGTGCTAAGTTAGCATTATACTTATATTACAGATCCTTTTCTGTTTCCTTGTATTACTTCCACTATCGTTTGCTTCATCTAACTTAAGTGAACTCGCACACTTAATTGTTGGGAATACGGACTTTATTTTGCACTAAGTAGGTACTAATAGGTTTAGTCTAGTGGTTAGCACCAGGCCAAGATCTCGGGATCCTAGCTTCGATCTTTAAGTCGAGCATCAAGAGTTTTGAATTTTCGAACATTGCTTCCCACAATCAGCAAGCGTGATTAGGCCTGCATCCATTGTTGCTCTGGTAACTTGAGTTGACTGGTGGAGGCCTTTGCCGTGCAGTGCTATGATTTTAGGTCGTTATACTTTTATTTGTTTTACTATCAGTTAGTTCTTACGGGGTTGAAACATCATCGTCATCATCATAACAAGCTTATGTCAGTCCACTGCTGGACACGAGCCTCCCCTAAGGAGGACTTTGTAATAAATGCCACGCTTGGCAGGCGGGTTTGGCCAATGGTAGAGAAGAGACGCTGATTCTGACGGTACTTTTTTATCACCTAGTATGTATTGTATATAATATGTATATATATTTTTCAACTCTTATACAAACTAACATACTAACTGTATATTTATTAATACACGTTATTAACTTAAATTACAGTTCTTGAAATTTAACTTGAAATACCTAAAAATTTTCGAGAAACATGATCCAATTTCATACCGGTTCAACAATTTACCCTGCAGGCATAAAAGCAGTGGTACAGTTAGTTTCGAAATTTGTAACCCACTTAGTGTTATAGATCTTACCAAGAAATACAACCATATAGGTAGATTTAAAATGCAAACCTTACCTGAATACAAATTTTGGTTCAAATCGTAAGTGCCATTCTAAGATGAAAGATGAAATAAATGAAGATACGAGGGCGGGTCAATAAGTCCGTGACTTTTTGAATTTCTGACCTCTTTACTGAAAAAGCAACACTACTCCTGTCAACAGGTATCTGTCAGTTGATTCCTATCAAAATTTGAACTTGCTGCGTCAGTTAGTTTGTGTTTGACAGCTATTTTTATCAGACTACCCAGTAATTTGAGAAAAAAATGGAAAAAGGTGAATTTCGTGTGCTTATTAAGCATTATTCTTTGCGAAAAAAAACCATTACCGAGACCAAGGCTAAGCTTGATAAATACTATGGGGACTCTGCACCATCGATTTCAATAGTAAAAAAGTGGTTTACTGAATTTCTTTGTGGCCGTAAAAGCACTGAAGATGCCGAACGTCCTGGACGCCCAGTTGAGGTCTCTACACCCGAAACAATCGAAAAAATTCACGATATGGTGTTGGCCGACCGAAGATTGAAAGTGCAAGAGATTGTGGAAGCCGTAGGGATCTCGCATGGCTCAGTGGTTTCAATTTTAAAAGATCAATTGGGCATGAGCAAGCTTTCCGCAAGATGGGTGTCGCGTTTGCTCACAGTCGACCACAAACGCAATCGTGTAACAACTTCACAGGAAGGTTTGGCGTTGTTTAATCGCAATATGGAGGAGTTTTTGCGCCGTTTTGTAACCGTGGACGAAACATGGATCCATCACAACACACCAGAGACCAAACAACAGTCAAAACAGTGGGTTTCTAAGGGTGAATCGGCGCCAAAGAAGGCCAAGGTGGGTTTGTCAGCCAATAAAGTTATGGCGACTGTTTTTTGGGATGCACGTGGGATAATCCACATTGACTACCTTCAAAAGGGAAGAACAATCAATGGGGAATATTATGCCAACTTATTGGACCGCTTCAATGACGATTTGAAAAAAAACCGACCTCATTTGGCCAAGAAAAAAGTTCTTTTCCACCAAGACAATGCAAGGGTGCACACATGTGCAGTTGCCATGGCAAAAATCCATGAATTGGGCTATGAATTGCTCCCTCATCCACCCTATTCTCCAGATTTGGCTCCGAGTGACTACTTTTTGTTCCCAAACCTGAAGAAATGGCTTGGTGGAAAAAGATTTGACTCCAATGATGAAGTCATCTCGCAAACAAAGGCCTATTTTGAGGACCTCGACAAATCATATTTTTTGGAAGGGATAAAAAAATTGGAGAAGCGTTGGACAAAGTGTATAGAGCTCAAGGGAGACTACGTTGAAAAATAAAATGATTTTTTTATCAAAAAATCTGTGTTTTATTCCAAAAGTCACGGACTTATTGACCCGCCCTCGTATAACATAGATGAGCCTATATAATATAAATAATTCACGAATTAGTCGCTTAAATATATAAGATATAGTACCTTGTACAGCAGTACAGGCTACTTAGCAGTTGTACGTTTAATGAATGATGGAGTAGGTATGCACTTACTGCGATAATCAAGATTGAGAACTCCAGATATTTTAGATTTTGTATATCTCACATATTATAACTTTCCTTGATGTTTGTGATTAAGGAGTATAATGCATGATCAGCTTTGTGTCTAGTATCTTTACATTGAGAAAAGTTTCACAGCCCTGGAATATGACTAGTTAGCAGAAGGTTAACATTTTAAAACCTCATTTATTTTACGGAATACTGCAAGCACTTTTAGGAATATTTTTGTTACAGGTATGTTGTCGTTTATAAAATACTATGGCATTATTTAAAGGGCTCTAACACTAACATAATTTAATCTATCAATGTATTACATTGACATATTATTATGTTTGTTATAAAAGCTTGCCGAAACAAAATGAATATTTAACCGCTGATAACATGACTACTATGACACAACTTGTTAATGTATATGCAGGACTTTGCTTTCGTTCCCAATTTAATTAAAGTAATTTTTGAAGTAAGTTTTATTACATGTCATTCGTGTATTTTGTAGAATTCACTCTTATAAGTTCAAACGCACTGCGTATACAGGGTGTTTAATAAATGTTAAAACAAGCTGAAGTCAGTCCATGTGAACATAGTTATGCGTATTTTTTATTTATGGTAAAGTATAAAATATAACTTCAGTAATTTAAAAGTTTCCATAATAAACTCAATTGCTCAGGGATCACTTTGTATGAATATATTTACTTGTATTTATAAACCGATGACATCACATTTTTGACTTTGCCATAGTATTTGTATGCTTAGACAGACTTACATTAGTTTCGGCTAGTAATACCATTTACCTAACAACCTGTATACATATAAATAGTAAATATCAAATATCAAACCAAGTAAGTAGATCAAATTAAAATACAATATTTTTTTCGCCTCCAACTGCCCTGAACTAAAGGAATATATTCGTTAGAAATAAAATCATCAACATTTAAGTAATATTATGACAAGCCCCAGTGAAAGCTAACACGAGCATAGATATAATAGTAGGTATGCACATGAGTGCGGCGTATTAAATTTTCCACTTAGTAACATTCGAAGTATTGACCATAATGTTCAATGATCATGATTGATCAGGGTTTACCCGCTGTTCCATTGAACAGAACAATGCCGAAACATGTCGAAAAGCAACGCTAGGAAGCCGGCTAATAGTGCTTTTCCGGCATTATAAAATTGGAAAGCCTAGTACTGACGAAGGTCGCGTAACCAATAATTGCCACTTTTCCGTTGAAATGGCAACGATTTATTGGAACAGTGAGAGGTAAAATTATATTAGGTAAGGACAGAATCAGATGTTTTTTGAATGAATTTAATTGGTGTAACAGTATTTCTTTTTCAATCTACTGCTGGCTGGCATAGAAAATAATTGATCCTCTTCTCCCCTATGGCTGTTGTAGGAGCCATATTTCCTCTAAAATTGGCCAAACAGCGATCGCCAAACCGCCTGCCAAGCGTGCTGATTACGCCAACATCCTCCCTTTGGAGAGGCCCGTATCCAGCAGTCGACTGAAAGTGATAGTGAAAGAAAGATTATTAAAGGGGACTACTAGAGCTATATGGCCTATATGCTGGCCCCAGTTGATTTAATTTTATTACTTCTAAACAAAATTAATTATCAAAAACTAGAACACTAACTATCTTATCAAATTACCTCTGGTATTTATTGAATCACTGTTAACTGCTTTTCATTCTGGCATTCTTTCGTATTGTACATTATTGCTAAAAGCGGCCGCTTTTGGCGTTAGCGACAAATTCGACTTTATACACAACTTAATAAAAAGTTTACTGTGATTTAATTAATATATACTGCTAATACCTCCAAAAATATTTGTACAAAGTTTCATGATGATCGGTTAAGTAGTTTTCGCGTGAAACCGTAAGAAACAAACTTACTATCGATTATTTATCAATGCAGTTGTTGTGCTACTTCGTGGTTATTCAGATGCGAATAATATTTATACACTATTTACCTAGTTAGTAAAAGCAACTAATGTACTTTTATGTGTTTAAATAATTGTTGCAACTAAAAGAAAGGCACGGCGACGTGGGAACCCGCAGAGATGTAGTTGTATACTCGTGAGCACAAGTAACTTCTTAAATTGGTTGATTTTAAGTATTGGTATTTTTTCTACTTCGATATCATCATCATCATCTGAGCCAAACGACGCCCACTGCTGGACATAGGCCTCCCCCAAGTGTCTCCACAACGATCGGTCCCGCGCCACCCGCATCCAACGGCTTCCGGCGACCTTCACCAGATCGTCGGTCCACCTGGTGGTCGTCCGGTTCGCCATTCCAGAACCTTCCCGCCCCAACGGCCACCGGTTTTTCGTACTACATGTCCCGGCCACTGCCACTTCAGCTCCGCAATTCTTCGAGCGATGTCGGTTATCTTAGTTCTCCTAGGGATTTCCTCATTCCTAATTCTATCACGCAGGGAAAAATCAAGCATTGCTCTCTCCATTGCCCGCTGTGCGACCTTGAGCCTTCTTATGAGACCCTTTATTTTTTTACTTAATTATACTATATATTTACTTAAGACTTAGTGAAATTTGCTCACGACTGTACCTCATCACGCGAATGGCCATGGCTTATGTACTGGCATTTTCGGCCGCGAGACAACCGGTATCCGATACCGTTACCTTACCTGAAAGTTATTACTCAGCTTATTCTATCCCCATGATTGGTCTAAGTTCAAATTTCACAAGTTCTACTCTTTAAATGAGTGAAGAAGTGATGTGGGAGATAGGTGTAATTCGTAATGCGTGATAATTTATTACTCAGTTAAAAAAATGTGGTAATCAGAAATAACGAAAGCTGTTCGTAGCTTTCGTTATTTCTGATTACCACATTTTTTACACACCACACCAAGTACTTAATAGAAGTTTTCTACGATGAGGGATCCAGGAATCGAATTTAGGACAATATCAATCAATCAATCGGATCACGGATGTTGTCAAATAAATGCCACCAATTATGGTCGAGATGGTGACCCATCAACTTTCAACCGCAGTGTGGATTGTTTAACCTATTAATGATTACCAAAGCATGTGAACACATTAAAAGTATGTGACAATGTGTTGGGCAGGTCAGAATTTTAAACGTATTAATGTTGTGCTCTTTCTATGGATGCTGTAAGATACGACTAAAGGAGTACTGCCAAGGAGTACTCGTAATGTCGGGCAGCAGCGACTTCTCTCGACCATCTGCCAAACTGGGATCACCAAAGGGCCAGCCCACGCTATTGACTATGGCAAAATCAACATTGTAGAGAGGCCTATGTCCAGCCGGGAACTGAATTTGGCTGGTGCCTATGAAAAAATTAGTTCGAGAATCTTTCACCGCAAATTCAATTTCTATTACACTGTATCTAGAGTTTATTATTTTCTTTTGTTTTATCATGCTCGTTTATTACTGTATCATCTGTCATGTTCATCATATTGTGGCGGCTTGTTAGTGCTTTCCTACGCATTGGACCATGCGTGTGGTGAATGAACTTGCTATTGTGGCCACCTGCTTACTGGGTTTGCACCATTCATACCTCTAAGTTGTATTGTGAGTACGAGTAAATTTTGAGCACCTGTGCCTGTCTTAATGCGACCGTTCCCAACTAAGGTCGTATTACTTGTGAACTACGATTCAATTGTCTTACAATTTTTCTCTCGTTTTAAGACTTCCGTTAAGTACCTGTCGGTTGCAGTGCATGAGTCAGATTCACAACAGAATTGATATTTACTCCAACTACATGTCAGTCTCATGTGACTGGTTAGTGCCCAAATATTGTAATGTTTTTACGTGGAGATCCTGATTACCTATACTTGGGTTTTTATTTGGAACCTACTACGGATACTAGTTTCATACAAAGGACCAATAATAATCAGAGAGTTTTGCTTTGTAAAATACAATTAGGTACTTAATAAAACTTTTTCAACTTTTGAAATTACTATTTTTTTTTTTAATTTGTATTCATTATAAAATTCCAGTTTACTAAGATTTTGATTGTCTTCTTATTTATCCCGACATTTCGTATACTGCGTTTGCGGTCTCGGGTAGAGTTGTTCTGATAGTAATTTAAAATGTATTCACTCAACTATTGTTGTTCTGAGAAAATGTATTCAAGACCATGCCAAATGGTGGTTGCCTGGCTATTGAATGTTTAGACTTAGACTGTATCGCCATTCTAAGGAGAGACTTATTGAAATTGCCTTACTACTACATACAACTTTTTATATAATCAATGTTAATGCGTAAGACACTTAAGAGAAAATTACTTCGAAAATAAACACGCTTGCCTTCGAGCGTCGCTCTCACAATGACCTTTTACGTTGAGAGCTGTTGATGAATTACTTTGTATGGCACGTTGGATAGCGGTATAGTGGCAAAAAACACTTCGGCCGCTCGCCGATCGGCCTCCGATATGTTCAGTTCAACGACTCTTACGCTCATCTATTAAATTAAACTAGAGTTTTGTACACTTAGTTATATTGTTGTCCAGTTCGTTGTTATGCGACAAAGCAATTTGTATTGTCACCTTGGACGACAAAGACGCTTTTCGAACTATTAAAATTGAATGATTCTGTGGCCCGGATTCGCTTAAGTTTTTTCAAGGAAGAGAAAAACATTTTTTACTTTGTGTTAAAAACAACTTTTTAATCTGGACCATCCATTCAATTTCGTAGAGGTGTTAGTGTGACTGATTGTTCGTTTGTGATTAAGCGCTATTTTTGGATTTTAAATGAAGAATTAGATCAATTTTGAATAACGATAAAAACCAAAGAAAGCTTTGACGGCGCTTTTGTTTTAATATTTCTACTTTCTGATTTCCTGAACAAAAAGTAAATACATGTTTGCGTCTATCGTGAGTAGGTACGAGAGTAGAGAATAATCTAGAACCAGACTAAGCGACGCTACGAAGTGTGAAGTGGGTTAAGCAAGTCATTGGAAATTCCTATTTTATTCTTAACTTCATGATTTTCATCTCTAGCCTTGTTTAGCTATAATTGAGTGTATTCAGCAGTCTTCTTTACAAGGTACACTTTTCAATGTTAACTTTTTACTTCAGATAGGTACCTACCTAAGCTGGGCACCTATTGAAAGCTACTCATTGCAATAGAAAATAAAAAAAATCAAGATAGTGAAGTGAAATACACATATTCTCGTTAACTTTCTCGTAATTATTCATCCGTTTTATGCTTGCTATAACATAGCTACAAAATTCTTTGCTTTGATTTATAGTATAAAATATGTGTGCAAAGATCTATTGATTTTGTGAATTACATTTGCTTTAAGTCAATCGTAAATTTAAAGATGAATTCGCGTGCATTTAATCGATTGCATATAACTTGATATATTAGGGGTTAAAGTATGAAATTGCCGTTTTGTATGGACGAAATCGAGAAAAGACATTTTTCCATACTAACAATTTTTTAGATTTTTTAAAAACGCCTGAACCATTTTCGATGCAATTAAAGGTGAAAGTTAGATGGTTATAAAGCTACGCATTACAGTATTTAAATTTCTGAAAATCAAAGTATATAATACAAATATACTTAATTGAAGCAAGAAGGTCAGCTGACACATTGTAAGGGGTCTTTTCAACGATTTCCTTTGAAGTAATAGGTACTAGTATTGCATTTTTTTTTAGTCAAAAGTTACTTTATTTAGTTTTTGATACAATTCAAAAAGAATTACGCAATAATATGACAATACTTAAAAGAGCTATAAACAAAATAAAAAGTGGGAAAATAATCGGCAATTTCATACGTTAACCCCTATTATATATAAATAATTTGCCTTTTTTTGACAGCGATTGAAAAATTACACGTTTACAAAACCTTTTCCTCAACAGTTAAAGGTTTCTCAGGAAATTTCAAGGACAAGTGACTACAAAACAGAACCTACAGAAACAGAAACACACAATGACGTAATCTTTACAATTAAATATAGTATTTACTAGTGTAGAGTATTAATAGTGAAACTGTCGATAGAAAATATCGGAAATAATGTAACAAGCCTATCATGAGTTTAAGAAAGAAACAGTTGATTAAAACTCAAATTCTTTTATCTTATTATTTAATTGAATTTTTGCAAACACCATACATTGAAACAGTAAATCTTTAGTGTGAGATCACGTGTTTAACAAGCCTGACCACTAATTAGATTCGATTAGCCTCAAACCCTAGCACAAAAATAAATAGATGTTTAGAATGACATGTGAAGCCAATGAAACTAAAAAACACTCTAATTTTAATAGAGCCGTTAAGTTGAAAACTAATTTCTTGAGATAAAATAATAGTGCCGAATCAATTACTTTTATGTACTTATCGATAGTTTTGCAATGTCCAGCAACTTTAGTAAGTTGTATTTTTGATACTTTCGGCATGTTACTCCATCTAATACCGGTTGATTACCATAACAGGATGTGGAGGGCGTTCATCTGACATTTCAACTGTCGCCATTTGTGATAGACTTGATCACAGTCGCACAGCATTTTCCGCATTTTATCTTTAAGTGTTATGTCAAGGATAAAATACAATGTTAAATTGCAGAATTCATTAATGTCTCGATAAGGTTCAAGATCTTATAGGATTTATAAGTAAAAATAAATGTAATAAGCATATGTAAAAAGCTATTTTCATAAGTTTTATTGAAAAACGTGACGATAGCCCAGTACTGACTGTACGTCGTACGTATAATTACCCTATTAAAATAACACGGTCATTTTAGTTTTTTTTTATCTATAGAGTAATACTATTCGTCAAGTTATTGGACTTTCTTAATAAATATAACTCGGTTGATTAGGGATATATTAAGTCAAACTTGAAATTTTACTTTGTCTGTTTATAAAACTGTTACTGTAAAAATCGAAAGTTAAACATATTTACAAAAACTTAAAGAAACAAGTGTTGCAAAAATACGTTTTAATGTACTTTTTACTAACAAGTACCTACACTTAAAGTTTGAATGTACTTAGTCGATAAGAAGCAAATTTCATTGGTATACTTTATTATGGTTGTAAATAACGTTATCTTTATTTTTATAGGGCAAAATTATTTGGATAGTTACGCCACGAGTAGCTAATAACGGTAATACAATATTATTTTATTAGTCGTCGAAACACAATACTAATCTAACTTTTTGCAAAATTTTTCAATCTTTTAAATAAAAGTATATAATCAAAACATTTTTTGTTTTAAGGTAGAATCAATAAGAATGTTAGTTGTCAGTTAGTTAATATCTTTACTCATGTAGAAAGTCTATAGAAAAATAACTAAATTTGTAATTATTCTTAGTTGTCATTTCTATACTTAAGCAAGACAGACAGACGTCAAAGATATGCGGCTTTTCTTTGTTCATACCGCAGTGGTTTCATTTTTAGTCTGAGTAATGTTTTTGGCACATAGACTGTACCCAAATTCGTGTAAAGTAAGAAATGTTTATTTTAATGTTGAACATCAACTGAATTTGATAACATAAAACACCATACTCCAACCATTGTCATAAAACACACAAAACGCAGTAAAGCAAACTAACTCGCAAAACAATATTTATTTAAATACATTAATAATGTTACAAAAACTGAATCCAATTACAACAATCTTCAGCCTGTCGCTGGACAAGGCCTTTGGGAAATAGAAATGAGAAATTGATTATTCGTCTGGCGAGTTTGCATTGCGGCTTGGCCAAAAGTAGAGAAAAACGCTGTTGTATTCTCTAGCAGTAATTCTATAATCGTAATAATATTGGTAGTAATAAACTCAAAAAGTTTTAGTTGACACCTTTACCTTTTCATTTATAAAACTCAACTGTTGACGCAGTTTATACAGGACCCTATGTACACTAATATCAGACTGTGAATGTTGTAATATTTATAAATTAAATAGATATTTATTTAATCGACAGTGGACTGACTGTCTCTAGCAAAAATGGCATCTTTTTAAATTTTTCCAAACCTAATTCTGATAACAATAAATTCAAGTTCAAGCTTGACATTTCATTGTAAAGAATGAATGAGCGGCGACTGGGCCGATCGCGCGGGTCGTCGTAGGTAGACGCACCTGTTGCAAGCTGCATTCCGAGGGTACCGTTAGGTGGGGTTTATGCCATGCGATCGGACCGAGCCTCCCAAACAAAATTTGGTGTTTGTAATATTTATTGATTGCCTTAGAAAACACAGTGACTTACTACTGCTAGAAATCTTACTTAACTGATCTAATCTTTGGCTAAAAAACTATCAAAGGAGTTTAATTATCATAGTAAATATTTAAGTCTTAATAGGTAGGTACTTTGTATTTAAATATTTAAAGGAATGGAGGATTTAATACCATAGTATTTAGTGTTTTTTGGGTTTGAATTGGTATGTAGAAACTGAAACTCTTAATAATAACAGAAATTATTTAATTTTATCACATATTTGATTCGAAAACATGTTTTTATCTTTGTAAGTTTCCGCTGATAAAAACATTATATCAATTGATTATGTAAAGATAATACATAACAAGTAAAACTCATTATAAATAAAAATGCAACAAAAATGTTATGTGTTCAAAAAGGTTTACAGTGCTTGCAGTTGCAAGTTGATTTGATTGGATGAAAGTGTTTTCAGAACTGTGTTTTACTCGTATCATAAAAAGTAGCGAGCTGACTAAACAAAATTACTTGAATATTTTGCTACCTTTATTAACTATGTTTTGAAAAATAAACGCTTTAATTTCAATACGAATTTATCTTTGTTTACATCGATCGCTTGGTGTAAAGCCCAGTCATCGCTCCGCATCTTTGCTTTATTTGCTCTGTGCCGAGACTGACATCGAAGCTATTTATGGAACCTTGACGTTTTAGACATCGTAATCAGCGCGGTGCAATTTCAACGAGTGCCACTGCCCGCTATTGCCTCCAATCGATTCATCGCTCAGTAATGCATCAGTCAATCGATTCTAAATCGAGACTAGTGACATTTTTATATCTGTTTCGTGAGTTGGATTGACTTTAATGGTAGAGATAGTAAGATATGATGCTATAAACGAGTAATATAGTTATTTAACCTTATAATTTTGCTGGAAAATAGATGAGTAAATAATTCTCGTTTAGAACTCGTGATTATTGGTTTTTAAAATCTAAATATTGATTGATAGTTTCTACTTAAAATCTGTATATTAATATATTAATAAAAAAATTGACATTTATCGTACCTTGTTTACCAATATCGACTAAAATTACTGTCGGTTTTCCCCGCGAGTAAATCCCGGCGCCCGCGCCGATAACGAGGGCATATTGTTTTTAAGTTGCGGAAATGTGGAAGTCTAAGTATTTTCTGTTTATTTATTAATAACTTTGTTTTTTATGAGCCACTGCTCTAGTTTACCAATATTTACTTAAACAAAATAACGAAGAGCAAGTGTGACTGGTGAAATAAGGTTCTGTACCATAGCTGGTATATGCTTTGAGTTTCCTGGTACTTCTGGTTTGCCTTGGTATTCTTTAATGGGTTTTTACACTTCTAGTCTATTGAACATTTTTGCTGATGTCTTACAGAAGCTAAATAACATCAGCATTTATATGAAGTTAGCGAACTGGATTGACACTTTAACGATTACAAAAAGTAAGTATTTTTTTGTTTTTAACAATCGATCAACATAATTTTCTTTCTACTTTTTCGTGTTATATAGGAGTAGGGACAGTTATTTCTTCGTAATCCCTAAATTTGAGTAATAAACCAAAACGGTTTTGAACTTTTCTTAAAAGAGTGCTGTCCTTACTGCACTCTTAGTACTGCTTAGCTATTTCTGATTAAGACTTTAAATTAGATGAATTGTTAGACATAGAATTTAAAAAAAAACTCTACTAAAATGTCACACTATACCTCTCTAATGTAAGTAATCCCGTCCTAATAGAAATCAATTGATACGGCGGTAACCAGTTAACGCTCGGGCTTTGAAAAGTTAAAAAAAGTAACTGTTATTAAAAACTCTATCCATTAACCTGTTTGCTTGTTTGAGTAGTCCCCTGTTTTCTCCGTGGATAATGCCAGTAGAGCATAAATTTTTATTACAAATATCTATGGCCATTGGCCACTATTAGAATTATTCTATGTTACCCTTTTTTTCATAAATTAATTATAAAAGAGATATAAGCCTTCAAAAATCCTAAAAATTCGTAGATTTTCCGCTGTGTTCAATCATCCAGAAAACAAATCTGGCTGAATTTTATAAAAAAAGGAAAATATACAAACACGGCCAAAGCCTTACTTTAATTTTTAAAGAAAAAAGTATTTCAATCGGTCTTGTTTTGGAAAATGAATCGAGGACTACGAAACGTTGATTTTGTGTGCTTTTAGTAGGAATTTTCAATTCTCTCACCCTAAGTGTTTCCTCTTAATTCAATTGCTTTAAAAACCGAACAATCGAATAGAGAAACGTCTTGAAATATTTGTAGGTTGTGCATCTTACTTTGGCATTTCTATTTTAACCCAGTGACTGAAATCATAATTACGGAAGAAATAAGGTTTACCAGAAACTATTATTTACGGTGTGTGACGTCCTGTTGCAATACTTCCGAATATCATAGAATGCTCGTCCGCATATACATTTTACTGGCAGTAAAGTTTATGGGACCGCTCACCCTGTCAGGCGATCACCTACTAAATACCTATTACAACCTACGTTCTCATAAATATGGTCTAAAAACGTTACTAGGTAATTGTTAGTCACGAACTCTATGTAGTGCATATGAATAGGTTTTTATTTTTCGGTTAGACTTAATTATGTTTTATTATATATTCTCCTCCTTTGGTAATTGTTTTTTTACCTAGTCCAGCGCGTTCTCCATTCAAAAATTCGTTTACACACGGCCATATTCTACGAAACATAAAATATGACCAATTTAGGACTTAGGGAGTGACGATTTGAGAAAGGTTACAAGCAGTAAGCAGAAGCTGCGATGCGCCTAAGCCTATGTCTAACAATGGACTGATACGGGCTGATGATGTGATGACGATATATTTAACACTCAAATGCTTTCTGCAAATCAGAAATGGCGAAACGGACGAATGGATGCATTTTCCGTCAACTCGTATCTTTCGCCTGTCATCGCTGTACTTTGTAACAGCAGAACTTTACTATCGAATTACGTGATGCAGCAAAAACGCAAAGTAAAATGTTGCAACGCATAATTCTTGTTGCGACACTGCGGGTCGACGACACCTGACGCGAACAATCACAAATTGTTTTGTCACCTTCTTGTGGGTGGAAGGGAGCAATTGTGCGAAGTCCCCTGATTAATTACTTTTATAATGTCATCATTTAAACTACCATATATGGGTTACCCTCAAACATTAATGGATTTTTAATTGGGTCTAGTTTTATGATCGTTCAAAGTCAGGGTCATTAATGTAAATGTAAGTGCGTTAGCTTTTTTTTGTCCATAGACAACACAAAAGTTTTTTTATGTTATGATAACTATACAAATTACCGTCTAAAATAAAAAAATAAAAAGGATGTTTGTACTATTTAAGGTAACGCCCCGTTGGTCTAGTGGTTTAAATACCGGGCCAATATCTCGGGTCCCAGGTTCGAATCCCGGATCGGGCAACAAAAAGTTTCGAATTTTCGAACGTTGCTCGGGTTTGTGATCACCAACCCGCATTTGGCAAGCGTGGTGATTATGCCAGTACACCCATCATTGCTGTGGTAACTTGAATTCAATGATGGAGGCCTTTTACCTGCAGAGGGATGACTATAGGCTGTTACTACTATTTAAGATCGGTTTATACGTGAAGTATTGACAATATTTTCGATGAAATTCCAATGTTGTGTCATATTTAAAATGGTTTTATTTGAGTACTAGAATTACCCACGGAGTGGAAGTTAAATAAAAATAGACCCCTATTAAAAGAGTTATTTTATTAAGAGATTTCATAAATTATTACCGAGAATATAAATTTATCGTCTGCGTCCATACTTTTTACTTTCAGAAAATTTAATTACCTTTGAAAGTGTCTTGACAATCCTTTTCCATGGAATCTAACAGTTCTTAGATATAAATCGTTTCAGTAAATTATAGTAGTCACTTTTCTTACCATCACTTGATTAAAAGTAAAATTAATATCGTTTAAAGTAGGTGCTGTGTTCAAGATTTAATTATAGCACAAACAAGTTATAAAGAAAAACCAAAATGACCGCGAGTTTTAAAAAAGACTGTAATGAATATAGCATAATAGTTATTCAAGATGTTCAGAAGTTGGGTTAATTAAATGTAGCATTATCCTTCCGCTATTTTATAATCCAAATAATTAGTATTTCCAAAATGATTCTACAAGTTATATTATTCTTAATGCCCTGTATGCGTGCGTTATTTTCCAGTACGTATTATAATTTAAAAAAAAAATTTTTTCTCTTGAAAATGGCTTCAATACTTTTTAGTTTATCGTCCCTACAATGGGACCCTATGGGACACTGGGTCACTTTATCCCAAACGGATGTCGACACATGTGTACGCCATCATTCATCCCATAAAGAGATGTCACATAGCCTCAACTGGTGCGTGACCAGGACTGGTACAAATGTCCATTGCGTCCCGCATCCCGTCAACTAATTAGCTGTATTGGGTTACTTCGTTAACGCGCGTTTTATCTGCTTGATAATGATCCATTAGTCGCATTACAAAGTTAATGTTTGAACCAACTGATTGCGCGGTTGTGGTAGAATAATCTTGTATAAGTTCATGACTTCTAAACAACATCAGAATTGTTGGGATCATATTGGTTTTCATATTTTATTATTTTCTAATAGTGTCCAGCCAATTCTCTCTATATTTTATGTGGCCAGAATTCCTTCACACGGACTGCAAAATCGGTGGGGGGTAGAAGAAGGTCACACGCAGTGGACGATTCCCGATAGAAGTAAGCCACTGTATGGAGAGCCCCCACACACACCTGTTGTCTTGGTTTGCAGAGTATCCCTACCTACACAGGCTATATCTGAAGGAGCCCACCCGAGTCCGCAGGTCCGATATTTTATCATCATTACCAGCAAAACATCAGTTTTTTGTGATGAAGGCGCTTGCATATTCCGGAATATCGGTCTCTTTGATAACGAGGTACATGCTAGGCACCCCAATATAATTTATTGTTAAGATAACTATAAAAGTTTAGTTCAGGTTTTTGAACAATTACTTACACAAAAAAAAAACACGTTTCGAAGCCAGTCAGTACAAAATAGGCATACCCAATACCCCTTCCTAAATGGCAAGTTGTTAAGAAAACGTTATTTTTGTAACATTTTCTTATAACTACCAGCCTGTCGTCTCAAGGGTGTACTAATAGAAAAAATAAGACCATTGAAGCAAACCTTGTCAAAACCATTTATAATAAACTAAAAGTAACAGATTTTTGCAAGGATTGAATTTATTATATTACGTCAACAAAATTGAATAAGTAGTCCTGCATTCTGTTCGGTTTCTAGTTTCTACTTTAAGTTTTCGTCGTCCGTTTATGTCCGCGACGGAAACACAACGTTATCGCGCGATAACACTTTTTATGCTAATTGTTCTTACTTTAATTTCCCGTTGCGATTTCAAATGTTTTGCATTCGAAACACGATTTCGGTGGACGCTACGTTTAGCAGAATTCAAATTTTTTAAGCTGTGCTGCTCTGGTCCATAACGGAATACTATCACCCTTTCTTGTCCTGTGGGTTTCTTCAGAAGGAGATACACATGCCCAGCATTAGAATGATGATGAACTTAGGTACAGTTAAGGTTTGCATGTCATGTGTTATTGACTATTGTTTAAAAGTTATTATATTTAATGTTTTTATTTTCAGGTAAGTTTTGCGAGTCTATGAGAAAACCACTTCCGTTGCTGCACAGTATGTAGTCATAGTTTAAATATAGCAAATCTACACTAATATTAAGAAGGAAGATTTGATTTTTTGTTTGTTTCCATCGAATAGGCTCTAAAACTAATGGAACGTTTTAAAAAATTCTGTCATTATTAGACTCTTACATTTACAAACATAGCTGATAGAACATTTCCAAAAAATTTGGGATTCGTATGAAAACTAAAAGAAAACAATTTCAGCTTATGTTCAGTTTATCGTGTTTGTACAAGGATAGTAACCTAAAACTGACTATAAAAATGGAGGTCTATATGTATAAAGTGTTTTTTAGGGTTCCGTACCTAAAGGGTAAAAACGGGACCCTATTACTAAGACTTCGCTGTCTGTCCGTCTGTCCGTCGCTCTGTCACCAGGCTGTATCTCAAGAGCCGCGATAGCTAGACTGTTGAAATTTTCACAAATTATGTATTTCTGTTGCCGCAATAACAACAAATACTAAAAACAAAATAAAATAAATATTTAAGGGGGCTCCCATACAACAAACCCGTTTTTTTGGTACGGAATCCTTCGTGCGCGAGTCCGACTCGCACTTGGCCAGTTATTTTTTAATATTATTGAGCACGATGTCCAAACAACACATTACATATTCGGAAAGTGCTAAATACCATAAACTTATGACGACTGTGTTACCAGTTAAAGATAAATAGTCGATAGTTGGGCAGTCACGCAGGGTTGGAATCTTCGGTCAATGAACTCCTAAATTGCGACTTGTCTACATCTATAAATAATAATATACAGAGGAAAGATTTGTATATTTGTACGACAAGTAGGTAAACACTACCTGTACGTCCAATTTAGATGACAAGATACACTTAAATTAAAAATTCTTTAATAAGAGGGGTTTGTATGAGGAATAATTAATTAATTTCTTATAGAGGAAATCTGGTATGGAGGTAGTTGGAGATCATGAAAAGAACATAGGATAGCTCTTGTCCTTGCAATCATCAAACTTGGCCCATAGGTTAAGGTGGGAATTAATATGGGGAATATATATTTTTTATTTGGAGTTAAAAAATAACAGGTAGCGATTGCAAAAAATAACTTATCTCTAAGGAGCTATTTAACGGGTTAAAGCCTTTCACGCGGGTAGAGTCGCGGGCAGAGCACTAATTAATTTAGGTTTCAGTCTGAATTTACTTCCTCTGGCCCCTAATTCGCGTAACCGAATCGTATCACAATCGTAACTGAACGACAGGTTTTTGACAGTTCTAGTATGGGCTAAATGTCAAAATCGTCCAATTCAATCACGATCGAACTGCGATTCGGTTACGCGAATTAGGCCCCTGATCGTTTTAATAAATGATCCACTCATTACGCTATCAGCAGCATCACCAGCCTACACCTGTTGACTGCTGAACACATGCCAGTTCAAAAGGAGATTGCCATAATCGCCACACTTAGCGATCGCAGTTTGGCCAATGATGGGGAGAAAACGTTGTTACCCGTCTTTTTCTGGCAATACACCCTTAGTCGCCAGTACAGTTACATGGAACTCGATTGGGACTTATTTAGGAGATATAAATCTCAATTAAAACAAGTAAACAATACACAATTGACAGGAACCTTTACGGGGAATACCTGTTCAGTCCTTCACGTATAATATGCTTATTATGACAAAACATGTATCATAATATCATTGTACGAGTATGATCTAGATAAAACCATCATTAAGTAGCTACATTCAACGTCTATCTAATAGGTATTGCTTATGGCACGCTATACTGGTTTATCGCATTCACATAATATGATTGACAACTCTGCGTATAGCTTTTACTAGGAAAAATAGGAAATATTGGAAAAAAAAAGACTCATTTTTTTTAATCCTTCTTTTTGATACCTACATTTAATTAATTTAGGTTATATCTACTTGATCTCGTATTTATTCAAGTCTTGCTTTCCACCCCAACAAGAGATTGGGAATAAAGGGATTATTTAATTATATTTTTTTCAGTTAGTTATATAATCATTATATTACACGTCATTAAATAGCGGTTGATTTACCAGGAATTAGCCTAAATGTCCATTTGTATCTCCGGATGGAAGGATTTACGTCCTAAGCGAACAATGTAAGAATAATTTATAAAGAAGTAATTACTTATTGCTTAAGAAAGTCATAACTTCAAGTGTTCATACCTAGTGCTTAAGTGAAAGAAATTGGTCACCATTAATAGTCATATTATTTGGCTGAAAATGCTAACTTTTGGTAGTTATAACTTCTTGTTATTTCTTGATTAAGGCATACAAATTGTCTCTCGAGTAATTACTTGTATTCAAGTAATTACTTTTACTTGTTTATAAATACGGGGGTAAGTTTACTATTATTAATACAAATCAGGATTGATAAAGTATAATTATTTTCATTGCCACACTAATGGCGCATATTGTTAATTCGAGAACTGATAATTTGTACTTGTAGGTACGTAAAATACTCGAACCCAACCTTTTTTCGAATCAGCAGGTTATGGACTTCTCTATGGGAAATAACCATGCCATGCCAGCTACATCAATTAGATATATTTAAGTTATTAAAACTCCAACCAAAATTCAAAGTTTTAATGTTTGCAAATACTCGTATTATGACGACCATTTGGATCAGCGGTAGTTAACGCTGCTTCTGAGCCATGGGTCGCGGGTTCGATCCCCGCTCAGTACAAATATTTGTGTGCATGAACATGTCTGTTTGTACTGGTCTGGGTGTTTTCTATGTATTATAAGTATGTATTTACAAAAAAAAAAAAAAGTATATAAGTAAGTTTATCGGTTGTCTAGTGCCCCATACGACAGGGTACTTAATAGTAGCTTAATTTGGGACTAGATGGCTTTGTGTGGCCCAGTGAGGCATGTCTTAAAATATTTATTTTATTTATTTATTTATGTAATATTTTACTCCAAAAATAACCAAAGATCCCTCATATGTCCACATCTGGCAACCTGTGTCATTTTGACTGTCAGAGAAGCGACATTACGCGCACTTCATTTTTGCGAGATAAAAACATTATTTTGCATTCTTGTCACTTTCCGAATGCGGGCGACTTATGCGGGCAACACCGTTATTGAATATTTTTTATCTATAGAATTACGACCAACCAATTCTTGCGTAATTTGGTTTTTAAATAAAATATTCAATAACCCAAATTAAAAAAAACGGTGGTATTTAACAAATTTATTTAATATTTTGATTGTTAGGTATTTATTTACCGAGTAATATTAATTTTCTTGATCCATTTATTTAAAATTTTAATTTTACTTATTTGAGTATAGTTAAAAATCTTTAGGTAGTTAGTTATAAATACGTATTTTGTAATTACATAGTTTGTGTCAATCTTATCTTAATTATTATCAAACGACTCAAAACAATAATTTTCTAAGAATGTTTGCCTTCTTTAGTAAAAATAATGGCGTTTAGCGTTTAAAGAACCTTGAAGATGTTTAAATTTTTTAAGTCGGCAAGCAGGTGAACGAACTTTTGGGCGTAACCTGTCCCCGTGTGACGATAACATGATTAGCGCCACATAACCAGAACATTAAAACCTTCTTTAAATAAATTTACATTTTATACAAATAATAAAAAGTTTTGCGCTTTTAACGTAAGTAAAGAGAAAGATGAACTTTATTGATTGTGATTAAGTGGTTGCATTGTTATTATTATAATGTGTCACTAAGAAAGAAGTAGGTAGAGAAAGGTGCAGCTCCTGTTTGATTCGGATCGACGTTTCCGCGTAAAACTCACTTGATCTATGAAATGTTGACACACACAACACCACACCTCATAATAGGTACATTTTTATAAATTTGGTTAGCTTGTTTAGGGTTAAGTTAGTTAAGTTATTATGTGTCGGTAAGTAAGTATTTATGATAGTACCTATTTATTAAGATTGACTAAATGAGAAATGCTTATGCAGACTTAGCAGCATTAGATGGTTCCAAAGAAAGAAAACACAAAAAAAATGCGTGCAATACATTGTAAAGAGACAAATTGCCCTAATAGGTACCATATCTTAAGAAGAGCCTATTTTTATTCTCTCTCGCTATGGTAAAAATCTTGCATAAATCATAACAATGTTTTATATGTATATACAAACGACACTTGGCTGTTATATACATATATCCCAACTGTATATTTTATCTAAATTCGGAAGTAGCTGTGTCTGTTACATTATACCTTTTGATGAATTTGGTTCAAAATGTATGTGTCATTGGATAAACACCTAGGCTACTTTTGGTGAAACTTGAATGAGGCATCGATGATAAAATTTTGTAAGGGGGACAAATCATCTCCTACCAAGGTTAAATATTTAAAAGCTAATTTTTTTAACAATTTGACTAGAAATGAAAATAAAAGAATTTTTAAAGGAAGTCCGCTAACCTCCCTACCTTTTTCACAGCTATGTAGGGCTATTCCAACGAAAAGAAGGAGACTCATTGGTTAACAGATTTTGCCAGAACGAAAATTTGCAACATAATATGTAGGATCGTAGGATGTATACATTCACAAGGCAGAACCTCAGTAACATTTAAAAATAGATATGTAATCAAAAATGATTTAAAGGTCACTCCAGTTACCAGTATCACTTCCACCGCAGAACAAGTCTCGCGCAGCAGCATGTAGGTAGGTACCTACCTAGTAAAGGAAATTTTTGGTACGTTTTCCATTGTACTACAACCAGCTTTAAGAATTTACTTTATTTTGTTGTTGCAACGTAAACACTAAACTATTTCTTATCAATGATAATAATAATAGGTAGTACATTTCGTGCAGTCACTGTCATTGTATCGTCGTATTATACATGTCCTTAAAAATCAAGTGCTGCAGTTAACCACTCTATTACCTACAGCAATTTTCACACAACTAGGCGCTCATTTTTCACAGCTTGACATTTAAATTTTTTAATATTCTGAAATGAATGTGAAATTAAAAAGAAATTTTCTGCTTCGCGCTTTACAAGTTTTATTACAGAACAATGGAATGTAAACAAATTGAACACGTTACGATGGGTTGGCTTGGCGAAAAATGAATTGTCATGTAATTCATAAATAAAAACAGACGGTTTCTTGTTCTGCACTTGACAGTAATATAAGTGAGGGACGAAATATTTTCCAAATCAAGGTGGATTTAAAATCAATTCGAAGCTAATTATTATTAATAATTCTATCGTGGTTAATTTGATTTTCGTGTTCGTATTGACATTATAAAATGCAAATTAGTTACTTATGATTTTAAATACGTATAAACCCTGTCATAATATGATAAGGGTTAATACGTATTTAAAATCTTTGAATTCAAAACAATGGTCATCAACACAAGTGTAATACGCGTTTTCTTATCTGTTTTTATTGTTGTTGCTTTTCCAGAAATATTATAGTCGTAGTGCCTACCTACCTACTGTGTCGTGAAAATGTAAACAAAACTCCAAATATCGTCAGAAATCTCATGGGAATCAAATCTATACGAATATTATAAAGCTGAAGAGTTTGTTTGTGTTTGTTGGTTTAGTAGTTAAAAATAGTCGCGATCATAATAACAGAAATTGACGCGGACTTAGTCGCGGGCAACAGCTAGTTAAAAAAAAATTATACCTATATAAAATAGTATAATATCATCTCAGGAAAACATTAGGCTTGGAATTGCGAAAGCATTTAATAATGTAAAAGCAATGTAACAAGTTAACTTTGACAAGTACCGAGTTAATGTGAAAGTCTGTACGCACATACCACGATCGCGACGAGTCACGTCACGATCAACTCGTGCGCATACGATCCGTGCTAGAGTAAATCAATCAAGCTGATGCGGTAAAAGCTTTATTGAAACCGTTATGTGTTAACTGCTAAAGGTATTATTGAGTATCTTGTTTTATTTGACTGACTGTGTACTTATCCTATTTTGTTGGTTCAGTATACATAAGTAACTTTAACATAACTATTTTTATACTTCCAGTTTGCATAATTTTTAAAGGTGATAGTATACCTATATCTGATCCACAGAAGCTCCATCATAATTAGGGCGAAGTGTATTATTAGAATAGAACTTGCAAATTGATCCATTAATTTTTATTACAAATGTGCGGTTACACGCAAGTGACTCAAACAAAAATACCTTTATGCAACGTTTTCAGGTATGTTTTCGCCGCCATCATAGTCTGAACGCGATAATACCTATATACAGGGTGTTAGGTAAATAGTATAATAAGCCGAAACCAGCCCCCATTTTAACATATTATACATTTAAATACTATGGTGAAGTCAGAAATTTGATATGTTAATGTTTTTTTCATAGAAAATAAAGTTTGTGATTCCGATTTGTATGAAAATATTGTTTCAAAACTGACGATAGGTATACAATTTCTTGTCCATTTACCTAACACGATGAGTATGTATCTTATTTCATTGTCTGACATTTCGATCGTGTCACACCGACGGCCGACCGACCGTGATGACATGTTACAGAGTCGGCCTGTGATCACGGTCGGTAATTCTCCATCATCATCATCATCGCCGTCGGTTTATTAAGCTACTGCTGGTCACATCAGTCCTATCCAATATAATTATTCTGATCGAATACAAAATCCAATATTGATTAGCCTCATTTGTAGGCGTGTTTGTGAACTTAAACAGAAAATATATCTTAAAGATAAAATAAGTAATTACTAGTAAGGTAAGTAGATAAGTAAAACCAACGTAAAACTAGCCATTTTAAGAGAGTTACTTTTAGCTTTTCTAAGGAAAAAAAGGCTACGAGCTCTTAAGAGTTATTTAACCTTAAAGAATCAAATTGATCAAGTTTTGTAAATAATTAAATTAATTATGTTTAACCTGTGTATTCAAACATGATACATTTATTTCTTTATAAAACCTATAAAATACTCTGAATTCAAGTCAATAACATATTTGGTCTTATTAATAAGATAATATGTTTTTTATTCGCATTTACAATTAAAACCGTTTCTCCCACGCGCTCACATTGCACTCTCCCGTGTCGTGCAATACGCCGCGACATGCGCGCGCGCAGTATTGATTCATAAACACGACATTCATGTAATTATGAGCTCAATTAAAGTTATCAGTGCCGCCACGCGCTGTCGAAACGGAATAGATAAATGTTTTACAATTTACTATAACACACATGTGTGCCTACCCCGATTATTTGAAGTGGGCTTAGGACTAGATATTGACCTAATTTAAATGTAATCCATATTACGAAAAATATTTTATAGATTGTTTTTCCTTGTGAGTTTTTTTTGTTATTTACTACAAATACAAAGCATTTTTAGTTTGCATAGTATATAATATGTAGTATAGTATTTCGTTACATAAGCCACAAAATAATACTTTTTTACCGGGTGCGTCTCATGTGATATAAAATCATTTGAAATAATCAAACTTTAATAACGATCACTTTACATAATGACCATTTGTTACAACAACACATGATGTAATTTTGTTTGACATAACGATTACTTTACATAACATACAGTTTATTTAATACTATTTAGTATAACATTCAAAACAAATAAAACATTTTGGAATAAAACTCATTTTATATATCGTTCATTTGATATAAATTTGTTTGTTATACGCATCATTTCGTATATCTATAATTTGAGATAAAAACGTTTTAAATATTAATTAAAAGAAATAACCGTACTGACATACATTGCTAAAATTCAGAATTTGGTTGAATCCCGACTCGCCGTGGTCTTTCCGCCGTGGTACTTGTCTGCCCTACACTAGAGTGCAATTTAAAAGCTGGAGGCGCGGAGGGAGTGCAGTCCTCGCTCGCAGTAACGAAGCTCGGGCGCCCGGGCGAGCTGCGGAAGCGAGTGTGGGTGCCAGTGATTTGTTACGCAAGGGCGGAAGGACTGTGCTTCCCGCAGCGCCGGAGAAGAGCAAAACAAATGCATATTTGCTTGCCTGCATGCATGCTGCTTGCTTGCATGCATGCAATGATGGTTGCCTGCAAGCATGCTGCTTGCCTGCATGCATGGTTGCTTGCATGCATGCATGGTTGCTTGCCTGCATACTTATTGTATGCTTGTTAGCCTGCATCCATGCATGCTACCCTGCTTGCATGCATATTTGCCTGCTTACGTGCATACATACCTCCTTGCCTGCATATTTATGGCATTTCGTACTATTAAAGATTCGGAATTTACAGTATTTGGTATCTTTAAATTCTGCATTTTGATGATTTTGTATCAAGTAATCATTATCTGTTTTAAATGTTATATAAAAGGGGTGTTATCGTAAATGAACGTTATACTAAATGTTATTATTCTAAATAAAATTTATTTGTTTTTAGCATTATACCATGTTATATTAAACGGTTGTTATACTAAATGATTTATCCCAATTGTTACTTATACGTTTTAAAATTATGTAATTTAAAATTAAATTACATACATTAAAAAATTGTTATATTAAACAAAATTATATCATTCGATTGTATATGTTTTGATCTTTATACGATATGTTGTTATACTATATATTACACACCCTTTTTTTACCAACCAAAAAAATTATGTCGTACTCAAATATTTCTTGTTGTATTAGGAAAATAATTAAACTTGGCACTTGTTTGCTCGTAAGCACAGAAAAAAGAGTAACATTTAGGACGATAACAGAACAATTTGTTCGGCTTCTATACTATCGTAGATCCAACGGTAATGTTCTCTTACCGAGAAACTGATAATCGAGATATCGACTTATTGAACAGATGATAAATAATACTAAACGGACTGTTTTGCACGAATACGAATGATAAGTAATTCCAACTTTGTCTTTACCGGCTATAAACTTTGTAGTACATTTGCCGCAGTTAAACTGTAAAACCAGACGTTTTATGTAACGGCTTGTACCGATCCCCGCGGATAAACATAGCTCGGTACAGAAACTAGTAAGTATCATGTTTGAAACTAGGCGAACAAATAGGTAATATAATTTATCTTGTAAACAAGCGAAGGGATAAATTTAAAACGGTTGTTGATAACTTGCGATATTGCTGTACTTGTAAAATCGGCTTCTCTTGGGTACAAACTAGCTTTTTCTTGACCACGTCTACATGGAAAATGGATCTTAGTACTTATGAGTTTGTCCTTCATAGTCCATTTTTAAAGGTCAAAAATCTTTCTGAAGAAATATCAATGAAATAAAATGAAGGACATCCACTAGAAAAAAGGTAATTATAGGTACGACAATATCCTGAAGGTTTAACTTTTAGTCCCAATGCCTATGTAAGTTTAATTGAATACTTCAGTCCTTATTCGCGAACACTACACTTACACTTAGTAACATGACTTGTATGTTTATTGTTTAATGTCAGTTAATATACATTTAATCAGATGGCCACCATTTCAAATGGACGCCTCGTTACCAATCGAAACTAAAATGATCCAACGAATTTATTGTTGGCTCGATCGCTTGCAATTATACTTATTAATGCAATTACAAAATTTAAAAATTATCTGGCCAACTTATTAGTTGGCATGTTTAACACTTTATCTGAGACGTACAACGGAACTTGAATCCATATCACCTCGGCGTCTGTCGGTCTGTCAGTTTACAAACAGTTAATCGTACACCATTCATTATTAGAAAGTTTAAATTTTACCCGGCTGTGGGCTTGAGTGGCCCAATCTTAGTTGCATTCCGTTAGTGTATGTAATCAATTAAAGTTTTAAATGTTATGTCAATTATTATCATCAAACATATCTTTAGCCGTATTTTATGAAAGAAGATTAGATATAAAATTTATTGTGAGCGTTCTTATACAAGATTTATATACGTACATAGTTATTTATTAGGATAAATGAAATATTATTTATAAGCCTAAGTTAGAAAGGAAGATAGAAAGAATACGGAAATAATACCTACTTGTTTACTTGTACAGACAACGGCAGGTCAACCTACCCAAAAAGTTAAAGGTCATTGAATTGATTTTCAACTTTACGTCCAACAAGTAGAGATCAATATCAATCGAGAAAATTTGACGTTTTGTGGTAGGTTGACGTGCTGTAGTCTGTACATAGAGTCGTGACGTTCCGCTTTTTCAGCCATCAATGATGACAAACACATACAGTTTATAATGTTTGTTTGTTATGTTCGTATAATACTTATGTTTATGAGTACCTAAAACCAAATTTTGTTTCCGTGGCCATTGTTTAAACCACATAAACAGTTCTTTGTAATTTTTCCTTAGTCAATACCTGTAAATTGAAATTTTTTATTGTTTTTATTGTAATAAATAAATAAAATAAATAAATAAATAATTTGTTTATTATCATCCGTAATGTTACAATGTTTCTCTTAAAAAAATAAAAGAGAATTATATTACAAGTATAAAAAAACTTATGAAATTCATCTAAGAAAATTTTAGGATGGCTACATACGAGTACTTGTAAAACGTGTTAGTTAAAGGGTTCACCGTATTATTTATATGCATATTTTTAGATAGGCTGGTCTCGGCTTGTTATACCATTTACCTAACACCCTGTTTATCAATATACATAACGTGTATATAATATCTTTGTTGCAGATGCCTTACTCTGCAACACGAAGCTCGTATTTACGGATATATCTGTCTCTTTCAAATACTTCAAGACATCGGTATGAGTGATAGGGATAGATGGATTCGAATATACGGACATTGTGTTGCGGAGTAAGGCCTCAGGAGCAATTAGTTCAATATCACGCAGTATCAAGTAGCAAAATTTTAATCTTATCTATAAGTAACTATAAATAATAGTAATTAAGCTTTATAAAGGGCTTGATATTAATTGTCTTATTGCTCAGAGTTTTAGCGAGTCGAAACAATTGTAAGTAGCATATATTACTTACAATAGGAAAATCACTCAATCTAAATCAGATAAAGGCTTTTCGTTCCGAACTAGAATGTAGTTTTTACCCCATAACAAGTGTAATTAGACATACTTAAGTACTCGCTTGAGATTGTAGTTTGAGGTCAATGGTACGCGGTTCGTTGACCGCCAAAAGTCGATCCAGGCATGCGGGCTATTTATTTGCTTACATCTAAGTTATATGCAAATGGTCGTGTGTCATTTCCATATAAAAACGATGCTAATAGAAATGTTTACTTTTTAATAATGTGCCTATATGTTACGCGTAAATATACTGAGGTATTCTGTTATAGTAAGTGTTATATAAGTTTATTTGCTTTAGAATAACTGAGTAATGTGTTATTCAATTTTAGAAAAATAAAATGTTTTTTAATATGTTTTCTCAGCAATTAAATTGCAGGATTAAATTATTCATTCGTAGTTTAAATACTTGGCTCGAAAAGGAAGGTTATAGGTTGGATTTTTACTTAGTCTGTTGTAACAATTATTCTGCGCCTATATAAAGCGAAGAACACATATTATACCTATATCATTGTCATGGCTTTGAAGTAAGGAGTTAACATCCTCGTGTCAATGGATATCAAACAATGAATTTTGCCGAAAGCCTCGTCCAGCACACCCTTGCCTAATTTAGAAAGTTAGTTTTTTGTTATTTAGTTATCCCGTACCAAAAGGCAATCACTGGTCTCCACTTCAAGTACGGTCAGTATTATAAGTCGTTGAACACTTAACATGTCAAAGTGACAAGTTTTTTACATGATATTTCTAAGGGGAATGGACGCAGGTATTGGTACTTTGACAAGGCGCTATAATCTTCATCGGTTTAACAGTATGATGTGGACCTTACCACAATCGGCTCGTGAAATAATAATAAAACTACCGTTGTTTCGGTTTATCGCCGATCACGTCTACTCTTTCAAAGATCCAATTCATCACGACAAAAATCTGCTTTCTCCCATCAGATACGCGGAATCGGCCATCGCATTGTGTTTGAAGAAAAGCGGGTTGTATAGCATAGTACAGATATCCTTAGTAAGCTAGTTGTTTTTGACGTGATCGCAATAAGGTTTGATATTGAATATCATTTATACAGGCGGACTGTATTATTGTACTGCACAATTGTAACCAAAACATTGATGAAATGAATCAAGATTGTAAATGTCTCGATTTTAACCGAAACAAAAGCGTTCCAATTCAATGATAAACTACCTATTCAACCAACTTTTTACTCTTCACTAGCGCTATAGAACGTCTGTTTAAATTAAATAATACTCGTATATATCAATATTCTGATGGTGTCTGAAAGGTTTTTTTCGTACGTTCGCTTTAATTGTGCAATTCTAAACCAGATTGTCTTAAATTGATTTGGCTGTAACAATTATCAGGAACAAAGAAAAGAAAACTTCAACGATTTCTACAGGAAAGAAAATCGCAGCTACCTTTATCATAGCATAAAGAAGGAGTGGCAACCATTGTGATCATATTACGATTGGTGTGTGTTTAAATAAATTGTTATTTATCATTTGTGGTATGAACGAAACAAAATACTTCAAACGAATTTAATGAAACTTATAAATTTCCAAGAGTTTTATTAATTCTAAAAACCTTGTTATTAAAATTATAAAAACAAGACTAAACTCGATATTTTTTGCGTAGCTGGTACATACTACTACCACACTTCTTTGACGTTTCGGTTGCGTTACAGCGGCGGCCAACATCGTTCATATTACAATTGACATTTTAAATAAAACAAGAGATTTATAATAATGCTGTTACGCATAATGCAAATAAAAGATTTGCGTAACAAATCACCTTGAATTTTGACATGAAAGGTTCTTAGCGTGCCTATGAGATGCTGTTTTGTTTGTGTCAGTGTAACTATTTTTTTTTTTGTACATTCCAAATTGAATTGTTATTGTTCAGTGATATTGTTAGGTCCTAACCTGGCTAACTACATTTTAAAGTTATTGTATAATGTGTATCAATAAATTACGGAGAATTGTTAATATCCACTTGTTTTTACGTACGCGTAACATCCGAAAAAAAATTAACTGGCAGTTAAGATCAAATCTTAAATAAGTATACTTAATATATAAATGTATTTTAGGTATGGTAGTGTTTACCTTTAGATAAAATTTTATTTCAATGTAGTAAGTTCCTCTTTCAAACATTGTATTAAAAAATTACTAAGCTGTACTTATTACATATTTTGAGATTATTCAATAGTTGTTGGGCCAACAATCGAATAAATCTTTCTGAAAAACATGTCATTTACCGGTCCAAACGCAAGCGCCAACTCGCAACCAAGGGCTGCCTAAATAGTAACATAACTTCAATTATTTTAAACCTAGTTTGGACAAAGTATTTATCAACCCATTTTTTTTAATGCTTGATGCATCCGATAAATTTTCGTAAAGTACGACATCAGATATAATGATCATTGTATTGATATAATGATTACTGATCAAAGATATTATTGTTGTCAAATAATTTCGCCGTTCAGATCTGAAAGAACATCTGCATACTATTTTGTCCTTCAAATTAGATCCCTTACCAACGGTTGTAACGGCATAAATGAAGCCACTGACACGTCGAGTCTTTTAAAAAATCCATCCCATTTTTAATCCCTTAACCCTTTGACGATCGGATATTCCAGAAACAATTAAAATCAGTTGTTATCGCGACAACCGGTTGTCGCTTGGGGCATGAAGCGTAGAATGATTGCTTTGCTAAAAACTATATTCTTTCCTGGTACTCAAAATATCAATGATGAACCACTTTGGATATACACCTATATCCAAAATGGTTCATCATTTTAAGCGTAACAAGGTAGCATGTGGACAGACAGACCCACTTTGGCATTTATAGTACTAGTATGACTACGCACAGTCGACAACCCTACCCAGCGTAGGAAAGCGTATCGAAGCCGAGCGAGCGTCGGAACCAGAGTTTCCCTGAGGCGCCGTCACGCGCTATTGCAAACAGACACCTTGATACCCACTTCTCCTTTAAGGGAGACCTCATTCACAAATTATTACTCATAACATCAGTCCAAGAATCTCTGAAAATGGACTGGTTTTCCAAAGTCATTATTAGAACGCCCCGTTCATCTAATGGTTTCAGTACCGGGCCAAAATATCGGGTTCGATCTTTGGGCCGGGCACGAAGAGTTTTAAATTTTCAAACATTGCTCGGGTTTGTCATCACCAGCCCGCATTTGGTAAGCATGGCGATTATTCCTGTACCCATCATTGCTGTGGTAACATAAATTCAGTAATGGACGCCTCTGACCTGTAGTGGGATGATTATAGGCTTTTCACAACACAGTTAAACACATTTTAAGCCCAAATTGCATTAAGGTGCAGATTAATAACAGTATCTTAACTGCTAAAAAGAAAAAATCAATTTGATTGACTAACAAGCAAGTTAATATTTTGCCTTAATTTTCTCCATCTTTGTTCGGTTTCCATTTAAAGGAATTGAATCCATAACTCCAATAGCGAGTCTACATCTCATCAACCCGACACAAATTCCTGATTCATATTAAGGTTTATTAGATAAGATTAAGGTGGACAATAGACTCAATGATGATAAAAATAACATTCATTGGAGGACTTGGACTGTTTACTACTAAAACGCTTGTACATACAGTCAAGTGGTTTATTTTATTGATGCGGATTAGCGTCACTGTGAAGAGATAGGTTCTGCCTTTACAGGTGAATTTTCCTCTTTTGTAAAGTTTACACTTCGGTAATATTATCCTATCCACCCTTACCTCTCAATTTGAATTCAATTGTACCCTGCCTAAACGTTGTAAGGAAGAGATCGATTACCATGGATTACATTTCTAAACATTTGGCTATCTTGCTATTGTATTAGGTACTTGCCATGGAAATATAATAATCATTAACAGAAAATCTATCCAAATCTTTACATGAGTGAATAACTAAGTAAAATAACTTACCTAGTACAATACTTAATGTCAGTGTATAAAATTCTATATAATTGTAAATAAATCAATTATGTTCGCAATACGCTCACTCCCCAACACACTTACAAACGGCGATAACAGAAATATTCAGCTTTGCAGTTGCTACGGCCATTTTTGACGCTGCATTTAAAAATTATCGCCGCTGTAGAAATAACTAAGAATATTTAGAATGGAATATATGCAACCGTGTATTTTTAAAATTTAATAACGACTGTAACGTCCATTTTCATTGTAATTCTAACTGATTATATTTTGTAAAAAGTTTACCAATTTTAAAGTTTTTTTATGGTTCTGAGATACTTGTAGCTCAAAATTGGTACAAATTTATTATATTTATTGAAAAATTTATTACAAAAAAAATAATACACTTAATTGGTGGCTTTAGAGGAATTATTATGTCCAGCAACAGGCGTCGTTTGGCTGAGATTTATACTGATGCTGGTATCTTATTTTAAGCTTTTTGACCTTCTTATTGCTTTATGTTTTTGATAGAGGTTTTGATGTACCTTACCTAAAGTAGTGGAATATCAGATGTTAATAGCGTGGTTAAAGTTAAACGCCCCGTGTTATCAATGGTCAAGAATCTCGTTTAATACTAAAATAAGTTTTTATGTGCGTACACTGGTGCATATTCAAACTATTCTTATAATGATTAAGAAATGCGGTACAGGCAATTGCGATTTCTCGTAATAACAGAACTAACGATCTTGTCTTATTAGGCACATAAATTAATGATTTCCCATTATTAGACAAACAATGCTGCGATTATCTGTAGATCGATCTTACTGAATAATCGATTTATGTTTTTAGGTATGTCACAAACAGGCAAGAAAGGGAAAAGCTGTAGGGAAAATCAATTCAAGTGCGCTTCTTAATACTATGTATAATAATCATGCTTTCGAAAAGTTTAGAAGAAAAAAATATTGTCTTAATTAAAAGAAAGATATTAAATCGTTAAAGTAAAGTAGCAGTAAACTAGACAAGTCAATCTAAGTTCAGTATCCCAACATCCTCTCCAAAAGGGTTTTTTTTATGATGGCTACGATTGGTATGCGATTTGAAGATCGCAGTTTGGCGATCGAAAGTCTTCCCTTTACAGTACCTACTTCTTTAGTCGCCTGTTACTTTTCGATTGATAATCGATAAAACTCTGATTCGTGAACATCATCGAGATAGCATAGTTCCCACGGGTGGCATTTCGCTCATATCTTATCAATCATCTGCTCACTCGGCCGCGGACAGCATCCGCGTTTCGCGTGCAGTGCACCCAAAACAGTTACAATAACAAATATAATAACCATATTGTGGAATTGTAGCACCCAGTCCTACAAATGCGGGACTGAAAAGTGACAAAATGCTATTAGGCGAGCTTCTGATTGCTTATTGGACCAAGCACAGCTGCTTTGATAAGTTATTTAACAACATTCTCATGGAACTCCTAACTTTTCTATGTTCTAATAAATCATATTGAGTTCAATATTTGATATAATGCTAATACATTTTTTGCTCTATTTTATTTTGTGCTACTTATACGAAACATTTTTATGAACAAGAAATAAAAGTCCTTAACCACATAATACGACTTTTTTTGCAAAACATCTAAAAACTTACAGCTATCAAAGGCTACAAAGGACAGTGGAGCGTAAGGTTGCGTAGTTGCAAAGTGCTAAAAACAAAAATACTAAGAATCTTTACATCGACTTTGTTTACTGACACTATTGTCTTGCGAATTTATCTTCAGTGTGTTGTATATTTAACCTCGCGGACCTCTGATTACCGGCTTACCGTGATTTCCCACTGCGAGAATTGCCGGCCATCTGACAACACTTCGCCGAACGGCACGATAACAACGTGTTGTGACGTCTTTATGCAGGAGACAAAAAACCCTATCCGATCAAAAAAGAACTGTTTCTGCTATTCAAACATCCTGAACAATTTCTATGAAGCAAACATACCAGTCTCAAAACAAATTTTTAATGTTTATCTGTTTTTTTTTGTATTGGTTACGTGAAATAAGTTATAGTTAAGCAATGTCAGCTTCTATATCATCGAAAAAGTAAAAAGGTTTTTTTACATACGTTTTCTAATGAGATGTAAATCTCGATAGAAACATTATATCTGAAACAAGTTAAAGAAAAGACAGATACTAAAATACTATTACATTCTGTGTAATACTTGCGTGTCAGATCAAAGTAGCTTAGGTAATTTAATCTTTACAAAGCCTTTCATTTTTATTAGTTTGACTGTATTAAATAAATCATCTTTTTATTTCAATTTCTAATAGCCAAATTATGTCTATTCCAAAAAAATTAATAATGTATTTATCATTGTCTCATCTAGAATTACCGTTGCTTTTATGAGTCGTACTTGAAGCTTTTGTCATGAAGTCATGATGCAGATATTTTTCCTTAAATTAACTCTTGTTTCTACGAAAAAACATCGGTAATTGATCACTTAAGTTTATTGCTCTACTTCTCGCTTAAAAAACAAAAAAAGAATACTTACCTGTTTACTCTTTCACGTAACTGGTAGGGATGTTTCTGGATTCTTGTCACCATTCATTCAGAGATTCAGAGTCTGTAGGTACCTTTTTTTCTGAGAAACTGAACGATCAGCCATCTCGCCGAAGAATCTGATAAAATGAAGTTATTGCTCATCATTTTGTCAATGTCCAAAGAAAACTTGTAATGTAATAGTTAATTAGTGGACATGTAGTTGCTAGAAACTGTTTTATCATTGAAAACATAACATTGGTATTGTAAATATGTATAACCCTTCCAGGTTAATTAATAACAAACGAGTTGTACGTCGCACGTAGTAGCGATAATAATCGAGGTTATAGGCATGCTACCGAACAATATTATGAATACAAAAACAAACAAAAAAAATTATGGGTTTTCAAATTGATAAAATTGTAGAGTAGCGTGGCACCCTAAAACTGTTATTAATTTGTTAGTACTACACTATCAGTTGTGTTTGTTTTTTTTAAGCCAAAACCTCTGAAAAAAAAATCTGCCGACTTTACCCTGTGCATAGACACCTATATTGGAGTTGATCATTTTTATATGGTCGAGGTAATCCAATCGCTTCATAATAATCGTTAGAAAATTTTGATCGATTTCCCGTTAGCGACAGCGCAATGCGCCGAGTTCCGAGCAATGATCATGATGTGTATCGTGAGACAATATTTAGAAAGCGCAATTGCGCAACTATTCGGCACGACGCGACACGGCGTTTGATTGCGTGCAGGACATAGTTGTATGAATTATTGAAGGAGCACACGTGTTGGCAACATGTCGATTTATCTCGATTGACTGCTAATGCAATACCTAACTTTGCAAGCAATAAAGAAATATCATTATTGGTTCGACTACTTTTTCACGATTTACCGGTGTTAATATATTTTCTATGTCATTGAGATTCTCTCATAAAAACAGTAAAAAAAAAAATAACAGCCAAAAATAATGACATAATTAAGTAACTGATTATGACGATCTTCGATAGTTGATTACTCGTTTAGCAACGACTTACATTTAATCATTTTCGTTGGTAAAATTTATTGGTGTTTTTTTTTTATAGTACCTACATGTGACTAACTCTGAAATATTAAGCGATGAAATTCATCTGAATCAGTCTACCGCATAAAAACACTATTTTTTTAATTTTGCCTTCTTCTCAAACTCTATAGCTGGTAGAAAGCTGTTATAGCTCTCATATACATATAATAGTCAACAATCATATGATAAATAATTGCATTTCAAACATGAAAAGAAACAATGTGTAAAGACATTTCGAAAGTGCCAATTCACAATCCTTATCGAATAAGATATCAAACTTCGCTGAGCAGCGAGCGCGTATGTTTTTGAATTAAAAACAATGCAGTTACTAATTAAAAGTATAATTACAACAGCGTGATATACTATTATGGCGGTGCGAGAACAATCGAAACAGAGATGGGCCATTTGCAATAACTAAAGCGAACGGACGCGAAAATGTGTTTTGTTTTACCGTTTGGTCGCAACATGAGAAATAATATACCGTAACACTTGAAATACCGTGTTTAACTTTTGGTATAACAGCGACATGGCTATCTATGAACGTGGCAGAATAGTTGCAAAGTTTTCTGGCTGTTAATCGAAAAGGTGAATGCTTTTTAACACGTTTTGGTAATTGGTTCGACTCTACACACAATCTTCTTCTCTATGTGGATAAGACGAGACGCATAATGACTTTTTCACATAAATTGATATCAACTATAAAAAACATTGATAAACAATTTCATATGTTTCTATTGAAATATGGAAAGTTACCACATACTTAGGTATTTAAACTTCAAATCTGATGCTGAGTCTGTCAAATAATTGCATTTATTGCAGAATACACTTTATTACGAAATAAATTGACTTGCGGTTTGTAAACATCGAATGATACGCCACATCTATTGCTCTTTAATCCGCTGCTTCTCAAACTGTCAGTTACTTTATTGCTGTGATTGTGCAAAAAAGATAATTTTGTATAAATTGTTAAAACGAGACGCGTATATAAATTTTACATCTCCCTCATCCTATTAAATTCAAGAAAACCTTTAATCGAGCAGTGCCTACCTACATAATAGGGGTTAATTAAAGTATGAAATTGCCGATTATTTTCCCACTTTTTATTTTTATTATAGATCTCAAGTTTAGTCGTATTATTGCGTAATTCTTTTTGTATTGTATCAAAAACTAAATAAAGTAACTTTTGACTAAAAATAATGCAATACTAGTGCCTATTACTTCAAAGGAAGTCGTTGAAAAGACCCCTTACAATGTGTCAGCTGACCTCCTTCTTTTTTCAATTAAGTATATTTGTATTATATACTTTGATTTTCAGAAATTTAAATACCATAATGCGTAGCTTTATAACCATCTAACTTTCACCTTTAATTGCATCGAAAACGGTACAGGCGTTTTTAAAAAAACTAAAAAATTGTTAGTATGGAAAAATGACTTTTCTCTATTTTGTCTATACAAAACGGCAATTTCATACTTTAACCCCTAATAGTATAATTTCTTTGAGTTATGTATTAACCCTCATATAATGTTTTACCAAGCGTAGTTCAATGAATAGAGTAAATAAAACAGTAAAACAATGCTATAAAGCGTTGCGTTTAAGCCCAATAGTTTTTAGGCTGACCCCCAAAGGTCAGAAATCGAGATAGTTTGAGAACTTTTGTATTCTTAAGTTATCGTAAACATAATGGGTCCTATCGATAGTCATCATCGATTTGCGAAACTTGAAACAATGCTAATCTATCGCGCAGTGCACAAATATGATTGTCTGCGCCGGCGCAATTAAACATGACCTGATGTTGCAGCACAACAGGGTCGCCAAAATATCATGACAAAAAAAAAAGGTTCTTATACACCTTTTTTAGAACTGTTGACTATTAATTTAACCTTCTATAGTCTCTATTAAATACTCATTTGTTGTAACGAAATTTTGACCATTGTTTCCGTAATTTCGGCACTGTTGCTAGCGCCATGATCACGGAAGGACAGTTATTATGACGCTTATAAGCATTTTCAAAATTACTAGTTGTAAATTATTTAATGTTAATGTTTCTATTGTTGCTTGGAACTGGATTAACTGAACTAACTTTCAACATTAACTAATTAATCTATTTAAATAAAAAAGATAACCCTAACAACGTAGAAAGTGATACGGTGGCGCAATTTGTAACGAATTGACATATTACAACTGTCGCACGCGCAATGGGCCACAGAAATCGTGCGTCCCTGTACAGGGAATTTGTAATGTATGCAATTTTCACGTAATTTACTTATTTATTCTCGATCAATCTCTATGTATACGTAACTGAGTAGTACGCAAGTTTCTTAAAAACAATTGACGGTTGAACGGAAAACAAAACAATTGTCGTTCGGTTTAGTCACAAAACAGCAGTACTTACCTATACCTTATCATTACAGCGTAGTTGAGCGAAGAATATTTATCTATGTTTCAATAGTTACCAACTATTAGTTGATATACTCATCCAAGTGTTTTTCAACCTTATTCTTACTCAAACGTTAAAAACTAAGAAATGAAGAAATGTTGGCAACATTGGAATCTCGAACGCCCATTTCAATAAAACCTCTTACTTTACAGGTTGTGCAAGCGAATAAATGAAAGTCAGGCGCATTTCTGTTTTATTCATCTCAAAGTATATCCCTCGTTTTCATCGTTTAGTTTATTCATTCATGGTTTGGTTAGTTCTAACTCATTGTCATACCATCGTCACTTTCACTGCGATCCAGTTGAGTAAACCTATTGTCCTTTCTTTAACTATACCCGTCTCACTTTCACACGCCCACTCACTCATTCATTCAGATTGATCAATAAGTGACTAACAGACAATTTACATTTTAATAAACGCAAATGAGGACAATCGTTGGTACTCAACCGAACTAATTTTCGATTTAGAAACGATTTGATAGGCTAAACCTTATTGAGTATTTAATTTATATAGCAATTGCTTTATTTATTTGTAAATGGTTTTTTTATGAAAACGATTAAATATGAAATATAAGATAAGATAAGATAACACTTTATTGCTCACATTCAAATTAATACAATCCTTTGACTAAAACTAAATAAAATTATATTAATGTGGGCAAGGGCGGCCTTATCGCTGTAAGCGATCTCTTCCAGGCAACCCTGTAGGACAGGAGAGATAAAATAAATACATAAATAGCAGGTAACAAGAAAAGTCAAGAATAAGTACATAAGAGCAAGAACAGTTTATAGCAAAGATATAATTAATGGACATGAGCCAAGACTTTCTTTTGATTTTAATAAAGTATTAATGAAGTAATAAACAAAAGCAATACATACATAGAAATACTTAAATGCAAACATGATGTAAGGAGGTAAATATCCAATAATATAAAAGAAAATAACTAATTTAACATGCGACCTTGTTCAGAAGATGGCTATGCAGTTTAGACTTAAAAATTGCATTGCAAGTGACTTTTGACTCTCGAATGTCACGCGCGCGGTAGATCATTCCACAAGTGCGTAGCCTTCACAGCGAAAGAACATATCTTACAAATAACGCACTAGCCTTATGGGTACCGTTATACAGGGTGTAACGTATGGTAAAGTGTGCGTTAGTGTAAAAGTTAACGCAAAATGCTGAACTGATATGGAAAAGGAGTTATTACTAAATGTGTAAACTGACCTATTTTTTTTAATAGACCTTTACATTTAATTCGTAAGATTAGTAGTTAAAATTGTCTATGCCTTGTAATATTACTTAAGAGTAACAATTAAAAATAAACACATTATGAAGAGAAAATCACTTAACCACAAATTCATAAACAAGAATAAAAGTAAATTAAAAAAACACATCTTGGTAATCTTGCACCGACGCGACGATGCCTTTTGCGCATGAGTTGACCTTAGCGGGTAATAGCACCCTGGCTGCATTCCGCTATTTATGGACTCCGTTCAGCCCTATGGGAATTCCAACTCGTACATGCATTCTAAACCATATTGGTTGAAACGTTGGTGGTTTTGAAGTAATTTCAATTTTAAAAATTCGTCAAAGATATTTGATTGTTTGGGATAGCCCATAAGCTACTTTTTATCACGGAAAAATAGCGCATACGATCCGACATGTTCCTTTGCATGTAGTTAAAATGTTAAGGCATAACATAGGCTACATTTTACCCGCAAACGATGTCCCTGGCAACAGTAAGTATCTTCTAAATTTTGTCCCTTCAGTGATTGCAGTAGAAGTAAATTGCTATGATCGTTAAATATTGCGTCGTAATTAATAAAACCTACCTACCTACTCACTACATCAAAAATAAAATATCCACCCTTCAACGTATCATGTACGCATCGACGTGTTCTCAACAACAGTATCAAATAGAACGCTTACTCTTTCATCATGTGGCCCTCTAGCTTTGTGGCTATGAATCTGAATTTCAAACGAACAACAAAAATAGATATTTAGTAAAGATCTAAAGGAAGTGTGTTTTTTCTTAATTTTATCAGAAAATCATATTCATCGGTGGCCAGTTTGGAAACTACTCAAAATTGGTTCATACTGTTATTTATTTTATGATTTGCTGTTTCATCTCGTCAGCGTAATTTTTGTTAATTTTTTTTACATTTTCTGGGGACTTAGAAGTATTTCCATAATTAAAAAAACAAACAAGCACCTCCTCAAAAAAGACCTGAAATCATACATCTTTTTTCTCTGGGTGGAAAAGGTCATCTTATGAATTGCTGCTTAAAGTGCAGTTTAACAGCAACAAAAATGTAAATTACGAAACATCGATGACACGGCTGAACTATACGAACCGGCTATCAATTAATATTGGTCTTTATTGATCGGATTTTTAGTTGAGAATTGGTTGGGGTTACATGACATTTCTTGGTAGGTTGACTGTACCTACAACGTGACTTGATGCCTGTATAATAAATCCAATCATTTTCTTCATCACACAAATGTTTGGTCAGTAAATTGAATTATCTTACCCAAGTATTGTTTTAACCTAGTTTAGTTGCGAAAGCATTAATAATGATATATTACGTTAGCTAGACTGCCCCGCTGACCTAAGCCCAATCCAGTTTTCGTCTATGTTGCTACTTTTAATTTATCTATTCGACGCTGTTCCGATTTTCCTAATTCTTATTTATCGATGGTAACAATATACAGGTGTTAAGTAAATGGTATTTGTGGCAACAAACCGAAACAAGCCTGTGTGTACATATAAATATATTATTTTGAAAATAATCATTTTCGTACAAAAAGTTCGCCAGAGTTATCTCTGAGTTAGTAAAAAATTAAAATCAAAAATATTGTTTTGTTTCATGGGTATCTGATGCCTTTAAAATCAATAATCTTAACCCTAAAGTTGTATGTAGGGTTGAAAGGGTACAAAAAGACAAATAAAAACTTTTCTTTAAAAAAAAAAAATCTACGTAATTTATAGAATAATTTACCAAATCTGAGTCAATGCCAAACAAAAGAAACAATCATTATGCTACCTAGTTTAATTTTAATTAGGTTGTTTCGTCGCTAACATAATGACAGGCAGTGCTATAATATCCAAGCCTAACTAAACATTTTCTTATCTCATATCTATTTTAAATCAATTGAGTTTGTCAACATTCACGCCAATCTAATGAATCATTGTTATTTTCAGGTAAGCAAATGAGTCAGCCCCAAACCACAGGAGTGTAGTAAGTCATTTACCCTAAACGTTAAAACACCTATTGTATTTAGTTGCTTTCCGAGTCTCAGACATGTCGATTTGTGTGTAATGTGACGTCAGAGATTACTAAATTAGTTACTAATAACATTTACAATAGTACAAGCAAGCAACTATGACTGGCTTAATTTTTTGTTAGTTAAATATTAATTTGCTGTTACTGTTTACTGTAGTTAGTGACAAATGAAAAAAAGCAGGTTCCCCAAAAATAACTAACGCCAGCACGCCAGACTAACACTGGACATAGCTTACTTCATCTCCACTTTTCAAATTAAAATTACATATCATAACATTTTTCTAATAATAATTGTCACTGTTTAGAAGATATTGTACCACTATTTGTATTTTTCGAAAAACTCTACTTTTATTTTCATGTCAGCATTCGTTGAAAAAATACCCGAGCTTACTTTATTCGCTAACTACACCTACTAGTTTTGATAACCAGAAATCAAGATTTCTCAAGTACGAGGTACGATAAAAAGTGGCGACAGAGTCCTGTCCAGACAGATGAGTTAGGCACAATCGCCATGCTTGACAGACGGGTTGGCGACCGCAGTTTGACCGATGACAGAGAAGCGTCTCTGCTCCAGCTTTTATCAGTCTACTAGACACTAGACTCTCCAAAAAGAGTAATTTGCCATTATCGTCGCGCTTGCCATGCAGGGTAGACGATCGCAATTTAGTCTATGATAGAGAAACGCTTTACTAGCTGCTGCCTTTCTAGTTTAGTGGTCCTTTCATGATCACTAGCCTACTTCTGTCCACTGCTAGAAGACACATATGCCTCTCCAAAGAAGGATCTTGCTATAATCGCTACGCTTATCAGGCGGGTTTATGATTAAAGTTTAGACATGTAAAAAGAAGACGCTGCTGCCCGCCTTCTTCTGGCAGTACTCCTTTACTCGCCTCTTACTCAGAGTAAACATATATTTAAAAAGAGGCTGACAATAGTGACCGAGATTCTTGCGCTGCTTCTTCTCGGCACTAGCCCAGACTTGTCCCGAAGCAGTGTGGTAGGTTTAAATATTGGGACGTGTAAAAGCGTCCTGGGGCCTATAGAAGAAATATAACTGATTTTGATGATTTTACTCTTACGACATCCGTAGGAAGGAAGTAAATGGGTGGTGCTATTCTTTTTGTGTGCCGGCACAAAACGCCACCTTCAGCGGGTCCTTTAGGTAGTCGCTTTATAGATACCCATAGATCTAAAAGAAATGGTGCCATTCTATTTTGCAGTGTAACTATACGAGTATTCATCATTTTTGTTATATTTTTCTATCTCGGCAAATACACTACATACGAACCGAATTCTACGCAATCAGAGCCGCGGTCAAACACTTAGCAAAATAACGAGGCTTATCAACTGCCTAGAGTCCCGTTAGCAACAATCGATCAATGGACATCACGACTCGCCCAAACTTGTCCTAGATTTTTTCTTATACTTTTTGTCCTGTCGAAGTATCGTCCCAAACATATCGCCTGTTTATATAATTGTTTTAAAGTAAATTGACTTTCCTTGTATTGCTTTAAAAAGGTAAAAAAAGCTTTTACATACTGGGTAATTGATGTTACTTGATTTATATAAATTATTCTCTTGATAAGGTTCATTCTGTATTTAAACAACCTGTAAATTTAAAAATAGGTTTTCTTATTCAATAAGTATTTAATTAAGAGTTTTACCAAATATTTTGGTTCCTGGTTGAATCAGTGGTATGACTAAAAAATAAAATAATGCTTAAAAACCTATATTCCAGTATGTTTGCAAAGTTGGCTATCAGTTTTCTGGCCGGTATTAATTCTTAGCCCAGCCAAATAATATTAAGACTCTTTGGCCCAGCTTATACTGACGCCATTTTAATTTTTTGACTGATAAATATGAATAAAAATATTTTTGTTTTACTGGCATTATCTTTGAACCTTGGATTGAGCCACAGATCAACAAGACCAGCCCAGTAAAACGGATTATCGGTCGATTGTATATATTTTTACATACAGTATTAAATCCACCTCAATGAGACGCTTTTATTTGGTTTAATGTCTGTGACAATGGTGGACTAATAAGATTATTGTCAAATTCTAAATAAGTGTTTTTAACAAAAAAAAAAAAAAAAATGCGCGATCTAGAAAAATTTATATATCTATATTTTTTTTACATTTTTTATTACCATTAATAAATAGTATGGTGGTATATTCCCTTCTTTGTTTAGATTACTTTTACAAGCTTTTTAAGGCTAAAGAAATTAAAATAAATCTAGTTGTAATTTCCAAACAACAATCGTCTAAATCATTCTTTACGAATGTACTTTTTCCTTTTTAGGCATCTATTTTAAGTTCATTGTTATATTTGCTACGGCTTATGCCAGAATTACGGTGATTTGCTGATTTTCGCAAGAAATGTGTTGGCAGCTTTCCTTTGGCAACAGTCGAGCCTTGAGTAAGACAAATGATGGATTGTTTTTGTTGCGGCGTCCTTCCTCGACTCTGTGCTGACTGTAAGCTCAGGGATGCCTATTTTTAAATCGTTTGTTGTATTTGTATTAAAACCTTTTAAGACACGTCTTAAATTTTCTGGTTTCTATAATTAAATAGAGTGCAGGTTATATTTGATTGTCAAGAAAAATCCGACATAGTCTGTATTTTAAGCTTGAATTTAAAATCTTTTTCTTATCGTATAACTATCAATCAATATATAAGTATCATGTACTCGTAGTGTCTTATTTTACAACTACCATTTTACGATAGAAGCCGGGACCAACCGCTGAACATGCCTTCTAAAGCACTAATATAATCCACCACCCCTTCCGGACTTAAGCCAATTTAGAAAAATCTATTTCCTAAACTGACCCAACTAGAAATCGAACCAAGACCCTTGCATAGTAAGTGGACCACCGGCATCGATATATCAACCGAGTCGATTTTAATAATTAATAGTTAGAGGACATATTCAGCATTCTTTAAAGCACCTTCAGTAGTTAAAATATGTCAACCCTGTTAACCTGCCAGAGAAAAGGGGCCATGGACATTCACATGAATCGCATTTAATAGGTGAGCGGCGTCATACTCATCTGATGGGTTTTACGTCCCGTTGGGATGCCATGGGGAAATGAGACAGATATAGCTGTGGTATGAAACTAAAATGGGACAGCTCATGTAGGCGTGTCACGGTAACCAACCTAGGCTTGTCGCGGAATAAAAAAACATTGCGTTAATTTAGGTGCAGCGAAATGTGACTTTAAATTAAAATTATGCTGTCGTTTTTCTTGACAGTGTTGTGGTTTATTATTTATTACAAAGAGCAAAATAAGCTACTATATTTAGTTCCAAATTTACGTATTTTCACTGATATCTATGGTTGGCATTGGTTTTT
The DNA here is from genome assembly GCA_949315895.1 of Anania crocealis. Taxonomy (NCBI): domain Eukaryota; kingdom Metazoa; phylum Arthropoda; class Insecta; order Lepidoptera; family Crambidae; genus Anania; species Anania crocealis. Next base: position 17,892,774 of record OX438884.1, on the reverse strand, counting down.
ATAGCCGCGACATTTTTCCGACCGGACGGGAATTCTCTCGTTCACCTTAAACCACTAAAGCAGTTTACTTTCGATTTTATAAGAGTAGGCTTTCAAGTGTTAAATAGTTGGCAGGTAACAATCTGCAACATTGTTGTCACACATTAAATTTAAGTGTATGATAAATATCAAGCCATTCAGCACAAAAATTATGATATACCTTGAGTCGTTTATGAAGCTTGTTAATAACTTAAAATGTCATTTTTTAAAATCATAATTTAATAACAATAACAATAACAACATATTTAGACACAATTTTGGCAGTATTATTAACTTTTATAATAAGAAAATTTAAAATATGGTGTGTGTTGATTAATGATGCTACATTCAGTAATATGAATAACGATGCATGTGTGTAGGAAAATATGATACTTACATAGCGGCAAAAATAATATTACTTAAACCAAAATGTTTTTGTCTAAAATGATAAAAAGTACGTATAGATTAGTAGGTACGATAAAAAACTCCCTTTTTAGAAAATAAAACTCTCTTGTAAACTTAATTTGGAAGTTATATATTTTTACTATTTTTTTTTCTTATAGGTACTTTGTATGAATTGCAATTTGGTATGGCCTGGATTGGCATTAAGAAGTTGCATGCAATTGGTCAAACTCAATATAAGTATAAAAATGTAAAGAACAATAGATATTGAGTATAGTTTAACCATTGTTCTATAATTTTTTTTGTACCGATCCTTCTTTGTGTAACTCAATAAAAAACAATTTTGAAAACTCTTTTACGGCCGGTTCCAATAATCTATCTATCGCTAGTTTTGACATATCGGAGATAGGAAACAGTTTCTATCTCTGATATGCCAAAACTGAAGATAGGTTATTGGAAATGGCCGTTAAAGACATGATTAAGGTTGACACTATCCAATCGCTTTTCAGTAACTAAAAACACTACAAATCTTTTTTGTTACTCACCAATTATACATAGCTCATACTGATTACTTAGACAATCAATTTATGAGATTGTCAGTCGATTTATTCGCCGATGGCATACGTATTGTGCGGTAACGAGCGTCGATTACAATTGCCGCGACTAGCATACTAATCGCTCGACTAATTAGCGGACCATGAACCCTATTTAAGTGTCACTCATATCACACTACAGGACATTAGGTCGAATCTCGACATATTTACACCGTATCGACAATTTTATTAGTAGCAACAGTTTTTTTTAAATCTATTTTATGTGCCTCATGAACATAATGCTTTCTTGTTTTATTTACATTATTGTTTTTTTTTTAAATTTACACTTAAACTTAACACTTTACAGGCTTTACTGCAACCTAATCAATTATTTAAAGATAAATAGTATTTTACCATCCCGACGTTTCGAACCGATTGGACAAATCAGTCTGCCCCCGACCATGATTCATGCCGTAAGTAAACCCCGTAAAGTGTAAAATTTAAAAATATTACAACAAAGTAGTCTACATAATATTCAGTTATTCATCTAATGAAATAATATCCTTTTTTTTCGTCTGTGCTAAGATTTGCGTAAAGGCCAGAACACACAATAACAATGCGTTTATTAGTCCGTTAAGCATACTGCTTGCAAATTCTCTTGGCATCTTCCTTTCTACGTCCAGAAAACATTGGGATATTAGGAGCCGCGGAATGCCACTTTCCCACGGCCTCTTTATGCGGCATTATCACGTACTGCGCACGAGTGTGAAAATATGCCAATCTTGTCTAGGGTTGTCACATTAGGCAAACAAAGCAAACATAGTTGCAAAGAATAATCTTAACTTCTCTCGTTCAAGAGGCTTATCTACTCTTATATGTATAGTCAAAGTGCTGTGCAAATGATTTTTAAAGCATTTGTACTGTTTTAATCTATTTCAAAGTTCAAAGTAAAAGGGATTCACGACGAGTCGGTAGTTGAAGTAGTTCGGAGGTCGGCTAGTACGCAAAAGTCGTAGGTTTGATTGAATCCCGCTCGGGTCAATTTGGAAAATGATCTTTCCCAATTACTTTGGGTATGAAATGGGGGCACTGCGGGAGGCGTGTCTTATATCCCAAGATAGAAGTCAAACTATGATCCTAAAAAGCTTTTATTACAATGCATTCAAAGTTGTAATTCTATTGCTTTTTTTTTAAAGTTCCATCATTTCCAATTTGTCAACCCTACTTCACCGTACATTCACCGCCTAATTGTTGACGAACTTACCGCGGATATATTCCCAGCTTTACCACCACGGCATAGAGTATACATTTATTGGATCAATCGGCACCTATGTGTCGAGTGTGACACGAACATACGTATAATAAGATTATCACCAGTCGTGCGTTACCCAAAAGGCAAATAACAGTGATCGCGTATTGTGCTGTGAGCTATCTTTTGGGGATTTACCACATCACTAATCAATGTTACTCGTATCTTATCAATTTAATTCTAAGTAGTTGCATTACACGTTTTGTAAATCCGTATAATTAGGAAAGCGTATAGTAAGCGTCTGAAGATAGCGCTGACATATCCATTTTTAAATATTTAGGAGTCATAATAGTAGTTAGTCAATCGGTATATTTATCTGTACTAAGTTATATCAAAATATAGTATGATTATGGATATTTCGAGTGCCTATTCGCTATCGCGTTATCAACTGATATTATGTAGTGAGTGAGATAGCGGAATGCAACTGGCGCAATGTCACCAGCGAGAACTGGGCCAACTGGTACCACGGTACCATACACCTAGGGTTAAAATGTTCGCATCGCACATTCATCAACCTTGGGTTAAAATATTAGATGTTTTTTTTTATGTTTGTATTCGTTTTTTTTATGTGTGCACTATAAAATAATGAAATAAAAAGTTTCAGTACTTTTTTTTGTTTAAAATTACCTTCTAAAGACGAATATCATTTTAATCTTCCAGTGACGAACTCTGTAAAATTTTATCCCAATTTTCGAAAAATTAGGAATTAGAAAATTACTTTCTTTTGCCAATTTTCCTTAAGTTGACTTTAAGATGCCCATAAAACCTTAAAGGGTGGTGCTATTTTATTTAGGTTGGTATACAGGGTGAAATTTTAATCACTTTCCAAAATTTTATAGGCGTTCAGTATCGTATTTAGAGCCCATTTTTAAAGTAAAAAAATTAAATCAAGTTGTCACCCGAAAATATTTTTCACGATATAGATTTCAATTTTTACGTTTATCAAAAACTTATGAATAGTATAGATACGCAATGCGTAAAAATAGTGTTGCTAGGCGGCCGTATCAAAAATTTTAGATTTTTTGCGGACATTTTCTAAGTGCTTCATCTTGACATTTTTGTACCGGGCTATACCAAAAGAAAAAATACGTCATTTGTTTTTTGTCTCGTAGATTAATATGTTAAGATTTCACCTGTATAGCAAACTTTTTGCTTTTGTAAAACTTAACCACAGGGTTAGCTAGAACAGCAACTGTTCTATACTTATTAACGAATATATGATCTACCAATCTACAGCAATATATACTATCTATCATAGTTGATAGGAACTGGCCTAAATGTTAATTGAGCAATTACATTCCTGCTGCATGCTTTTACATGGCTTTACCGTTTACTAACGATTCTACGAATCAATTGACGATAGGGTTGTCAGTCTTAAACAATTGATTACGCGGTTTTTATCAATTTCAAAGTCAGCTAACGGATTCTTTTAAAAAATCAAGAAATACCGGTTTGCTCAAATCTGGTTGGAAACAGTTATTACTTGGAAAAATATTTAAGCAGTAGGTACATATTTATATGTAGTACCTACCAGTATTCTTAAAATTACGAATGATAGCTATCTTCTTTACCTAACTCCTACAGGATCATAAGTTTTTCTTGCAATCACCAAAAGTAAAGTACCCGAACCATTTTCCGTTTCATTACCGAGCCAACCCTAACTCGCAACAACGTATTAGATGTATTTTACACTCGTTTCTATATTTTCTATCAAAGAATTTTTGAATTGCTAGTTACAGATATCATCTCAATAAAAATAATCTTTATATCTTATCTTTGAGTCGTTATTTAAAATTCGTTAGCAAAATTTCACAATAAGGCTATAGTAGCATAAGGGTATTTTTATATAATCAATATCAAAATCTCTTGAGGTATACGAATTTGGACATATTGTTACATAAAAGTGATACACATTCAAATGTAGAGCAGTCATTTAAAACTGTCGCGTAATATCCGTGATTCTAGACTGTATTAAAATATAAGCCCATTATAAATAAACTAAAGCGTTTTCAATTTTCTGTTCACAAACGTCACTGAAAGTGCATGAAATCTTATAGGTATGTAATTTCACTAACAAAGATAGCAAGTGAATCAAGTACGTAGAGTAGATGTGGTGATCAAACATACATGATGACTTTTTCATCATCTTCAAAAATTTTATAGGCGTTCAGTATCGTATTTATAGCCCATATACGACGTGAAAAATGAAAATCAAGTTTTCAACCGAAAATATTTTTTGCAACCTAGTTTTCAATTTTTACGGTCCTAAACCTGTTAAGGTATGAAAGGAAAATAAAAAACATGATTTATCGTAATGAATGAATGAGATGCGCATCGCGAAAAAAAAAGTCTTGCTTGGAGGTCGTATCAAAAATTTTAGATTTTTGGCGGACATTTTCTAAGTGCTTTATCTTGACATTTTTGTACCGGGAATTACCAAAAGAAATAATACGTCATTTGTTTTTTGTCTTGTAGATTGTAATATTATAATTTGGAAGGTGGTTAAAATTTCCCCTGTATATCTGTGACTAACGCTAAAGTTTAAAGGTATGTATTTGTATGAAATTCAGGCAAATTGCCTCATAACTGTTGGGGGATGTTAATGATGGAAAATTACAGTTGCATAATGATCCCATAAAACTTTAGACTTACCGTCTTTGCTAGTTCTAATAGCTACAACAGTGATTTATGAATAGTTTGAAAAGTGCTACAATTAGAAACATTACACTAGTTTTTTAACATTTACACTATTTGTAATAGTATATCTGGCTTAATAATACCAATGAGCACATATTGTGTAATATAGCATATTTGCCAAGTTTCGTCCACTTTGCTTCCCGTGGTGACAGTGTGCATCTTGGAATACCCCGTAAATCTTAGGCATTAACATAGCGATACAAATCTCTTGGCGACTACATGGAATGCTATGGCCCAGACCGCTGCTCGACAGCACGTGACCAGCCTGCAATGTATGCCACTCATTCGTTACCACACAAGAACGATTACTAGGTAAAGTTGCGTAAGGAATGCCAACCCGTTAACTGTGTCACCATACGTGCATTTTACTTATTTAAGTGAAAAAAAATTGCTTGACGTTGAAAATTGTATCGCAATCAATAAATCGCGCTGATTTTACGTATGCACGTAATACGCAAGCATTTTATTTAGTTTTGTTTTTAGAAACGCAACAATTAAATCCGTGACTTAGTAAGCAACTTTAATTTATAAGAGAAACTCCAATCGTGGTTGTACTGAATATACAATTACTTAATACGATTGCTAGCCGATAATAAAATAATAGGAATGGTTTGAATATAAATAAGGTGTAGATACTGGTGACTAGCCTTCCTGCGGTTCGATTTGCATACTAATGTTTTTAATATTATTACTTCCCAGAAGAGAAATATTCTGGAATATTCTATTGTGACTCCGTTTAGCAACTAACATTTAACACTGACTATGTATATATAAACAGTATAGAAATAGATTCGTGTACCCGAAGTAAGACCCAAAAACTACAGCCTATTTTTTTGGTTGGTGACAAAATGAGATATTGTTTTGTTAGATCATACTTACTTATTATCACGTTATCGCTACGTCAACTGTTAGTCTCCCGGTTTGTTAAGCCTATACAAATCTTAATGGTTTAATTAGAACAAAATATTGAGATGGGTTTCCGTTGATAAGGGTGTTTCCTTCCTGTCGCTCGGCGCGAACATCTTATCACGGCTGTTATCAGCTCGACATACAATTATGTTGTTCAAATTATGCCGTTTGTTGATTAGGTTTTACAAGGTGTCACATGCTCATCGTTGCATACAGTAGCATGAATTTTAATTGTATGAAAAAAAAAGGTAAGCATAAAGGTTCGATTTAAATTTTTTAAGAAAATAAATACTTAGTAGCATAATGAGGCCTAAAATATAAGCAACGAAAAAAGAAAAACAAGGCATCATGCAGAAGAAGCATTCGCCTTACTAATTATCATTCAGCTTGAAACTACGAAAAAAAAAAAGTAATGCAACAAAACCTCAAACAATTTTATGCCTAAGTACGGGTCTAATACTGTTCTAATTGGATCCATACATACAATTAGGTTTCAAATCTGTATAATTAGACTACATATGACAAATATTCCTACTCAGACTTCAACGCATTGCGAACCTCTAACACAAGACCCTCAGCAATATGAACGTTGTATCAGAGTCTAGGGCAAGATTGTCTGGTCAAACGTAGGTATGTTAACGTAACGAAGAATAATGTCATTAGCAGTGGAAGCCGATTACGCCATCAATAATTGGGTGAGCAACAAGGGAATTGCGTAACTCGATCCTCGGTACATTTCAACTCCAACCTTTGCTCGACAAGCCTCCTAGGCAGTTATGATATCGTATAGGTAGCCAATAACTTTAAAATAATGACTATTTGTTTCGGTCGAACTTGGAAATGAAAAACCGATATTGTATTATTTACGTAAGGTTGAGTTTAAGTGGTATAGGAATCTAATATTAGTTATTACAACTGGGCTATAATAGCCGGCAATTAACAAGGGAGAGTAGCGGTACATTAATAAGCAACTTCTACCAATTTACAATAATTCTGTAAATTACTAGTTTCTATAAATAACATTTTCAATAACATTGAATATCACTGTTTTCTTAACATTTGTGAAGATATTCATAACAAGTGGTTTTAGCTTTGGATTTTACTAAAAATGCTTCTAATGATTATAGATGAGATGAACCAAGATTATTTCTCTGGTAACAGAATGGCTACAATATCTTAGGATTTTTATAAATAGACGTAAATCCAATTTTGTTCGTTACGTTAGCAGCGCTATCTGGTGGGCGCAGGCGGCGTTAGACGTGCGGAAAATCGAGAAAAATTGAAATAGATAGGGTTGCCTCACTTTCTTATTTAATCTGACTCGGAAAAGGGCAAAGTGTGGGAATAAAGCGATTGAATGCGTAATGTTATAAATATTGTTCTACATTCTTATTCAATAAATATATTTTAAATCTGAAGATCTTTAGGTACAAACTGTTTACGTCTGGAAAAGGATAATACTTTAGGTGCGACCTTATAGAATGATTAGTTTAAATTCGTTACAATTTATTGAAATATATGACTACACAGTTGATATACTATAATTAAACGCTTAGGGTGAAAGGGGTCTTGTAAGACCCCGATATATCAATCGCTCTAAATGAAGACACTAGATTTAGCACATCTCGGATCGAAGTAAAATGAGTAACCATTTAAAACGGGACAAAGTAGATAACATATTTTATTACTTTGATATTTTTTTAAATAAATAACGACATCTTCATTAATTTTTACACATAAAGACATAAGTCCAAAAATAAAAAGGTTCGAATTCAACAAAATTTAATACATAAAGCTTCGCTAAATCGAATATTCAAATGACCATTATGACTAACTTTGATCAAGACTCAAAAAATATTACTATAAATAACCATATTTTCCATCCTCCTGTAAATGTGATTCAACTAAAAAAGGCTACGTATTTTGATAATAAGACCGACGCCACTTTTAATTTACGACGTTAAACTACGTGCTTTGAGTGTTATTTATTTTCTATTAATCCTACGTGTCCTTAAATTTTTTTCATATTATTATTAGATTAAACTGTTTTACTGTGCAACCCTGAGATGCGTGGGCCTGTGACGTAACGAGTTTGCTTGCCCGTGACGTCACAACCGCCGCAAACCGGCAACAAGTTGCGATAACAACTCTTATGCTTATGTCGGCGAAGCCGTGACGTAAATGTACTGCGAAAGTGAACATTTTTATCAGATACATTTCTGCGTAAATGTACTGTGTGACTACACTCCGGACTAACAATCTAGTCAGAAAGTTTTTTAAAATGAACTAGCTGACCGAGCAAACGTTGTTTTGCCATATAGGTATTTAGTTAGGGTAGGAAGGAGAAGAGTTTTTTTTTCTGATAAATATATATATGTTATTCCGGACGCAGACAAATCATAAAAATCAGTCCACCGGTTCTCGAGTTATAAGTGAAAAGATAGATAGATAGATTATTCTGAAAGTAGTATGAGATCCGTGACGTACCCAGACGTTTTTCAAACAAAATTTTGTGTTTAGAAGAAAAATTAAGTAAGGTAGTTACTATTCCTTTGACGGTCGTCGATTGATACACGGAATACAATACGGTTTATTTTCATCCACTGTCTACGCAATCCACTGCTGGGCACAGACTTCCTCAAAAGAATTCGCCATAATTGCCACGCTCGTCTGGCTGGTGGGCGATCGTAGTGTAGGTGTAGCTAACAGAGGACGCTGTACCCCGTTTTTTTGTTTTTTATGGCGGCATTCCTTTTGTCGCCTTTTCTGGTACTCATGGGAATAGAAGAGGTGGTGCTATGCTATTTTTATTCAGGTGCCACACGGTTACTATAGGTTTTGGATTCGAATCTCACGAAGGGCAAATGTTTTTGGAGTTCGCACGCTCATCTGTTGTTCCGTATAAACATACTTAACAAAATTAAGCAACATGTATAAATATTCGAATTGATTGATTATACGATTCCTTGAATAATAATTTCGACTTCCGGCGAGGTGGGACTTGAACCCACAAACTTTCACTTGCCGAGCGACTGCTCTAACCATTGAGCTACCCAAATATTTATGGTAAAAATCTGTTTGTCCGTTATCTAGTCGTCATTCTGGGATTTGGTCATTTTGGGACATATGCATTTTTGGGATTATGGACGTTTAGCACCCATTGGACATTTTGGAATTTAGACATTATGAACATACGTACCCGACGTACCAGTAGTAGTGTTGTACTTTAGCGCTGGCGGCCACAATCATATCTAAACTCTTATAAAAACACTTAAACAGAGCACGTGCGAAAGCACATGTGAAAGCCACCAACCTGTTGCTTTGAGTCCCCAAACGCGGTCGCGAGCGGAAAATTGGATGCGTTTCAAAGGGACGCTGGAGTAGGGAATAATGTTATCAAGACAATTCTGATGCATTACTATAGAAAGAATAATAATCCTGATAATAATACATGTATATATGCATATTATACGTGATGATCTTAAAACATACTTTTTCTCCGGTGAAAAAAAAACGAAACAAGTATCACAGCACACTAGCACAACTTTATACCGTTTTAGGTAGGTTATTATCACGCTATAGCTTAAAGTTGACATATTTTGATTTGGAAATAAAACTCTCTCTAAATGGGTATGTTTCTTAACCTTTTTTTATCTTGCCTAAAGAAAATCATTTTCTTACAACCGAGTTTTTTTTTAATAATTTGTCAACCTTGACGTCCCTTCCTACTCTGTCTTAATACACAAATACAACTGCATTTCCAATAAGAAAATGGCTACCACTACTACTTATTGTTATGTTAGTAAAATACCCAGTAATACACGATCTAGATAAAAAGTGGGTGTTGTTCGAACACTTCAAACGCTTGACTTCCCATTTGTGATAAGCGTTCGCGCCAACAATCAACGGCCTATGACGTGTGCTGTCTAGACAGAATTCATGGAGTGACGTCATTGCTCCTACGCGCCAGCACCCTGTAAATGACAGGACCGTTTGCATTGAAATGAGCGCCTACATACTCTCCTGATTCCCTTGATAAAGGCAGGAACATAAACATGATTTTAATCTACATGTTAGATAATTCAATATTTGTTTTTAATTTTTGTTCTTGGGTTGATTTAAAAACAATGTGGACAACATAACATACATTTCACTGATCTCAAAAGATTTAAACAGTTAACAACTTAGAACCTCCTTTTTTTTTGAAGTCGGTTAAAAATGGGTAAAGAACTATTGAAAGTACTTGTTTTCACGATGACACTCAGCACTCATGAACACCCAGATCCGACCCAAATAAAATGCCTCCGACCCAAATAAATTACCTTATGTCTATGTAAATTATTTATCTATAAACTCTACAATTTCAGATTATCTAATTTGCGAACGGAAACTCCCATATGTGCCCGTACTATTAAATATAAATACTTGTGTATCGGATGTGAAAATTCCATTCAAGATAAACATGAACGAAAGTGAAAATTACGTCCCATATATTTCCAACTAGGCGTTCATAACATGGTGTTAAAGCCTCCACGAAACGCCCGCCCAGGCGCCGCGTCGGCGCATCGTACCACACAACACGTTTCTCTCCCTAGCACACCATTCATTTCGGCTTATCTTAAACCACACGAACTCCCCAAGGAAATAGATGAGCAATGATTCCCGTTCTGATCGATGTATCAAGCTTGCCGCTAGCAATATAGGCGGTAATCAAATTTGTGAGGCAGTAAAAGCAATTATCTTCATCTATTGTCTAGACATGCCAGATTAGACTACACAAATTATACGCATCGATATTTTCAGTTTTCGATAGACTGGTTTCAGAAAAGAGTGGGGCATCATGTCCTTTATAAATATACAGGAGCTTAGATAACCTTGTTGCCTCTTATCAATATTCCCCGAGAATTCCCTTTAAATTTTCTTGAAGAGAACAACAATCCTATGAAGGAGTAAAGCGGTAGCAAAATATGCTTCTTCGAGAATTTCGATTAACTTCGCGGTTACAGCAGCGGTATGCCGAGATTATTGAAATATTAAATTGCATTTAATGAATAATTTGTTTTATAATTAAAGGTATTTTTTTTAAATTATTAAAACATGAAAAGGTTTTTTTCTATGTATTTTGTGTCTGAGACATTTTTGTAATCACTATTTTCAAATCAAAACCAATTACCTATAAAAAACATTTTAGGGTCACCGGATATTAGATCAGCGGAAGTTTTCAGCGGGGTGAAATTTAGCGCTTCATAATTAGGAGTCAGTCAGTTAATCAAATGACGCTTCAAATTTCGTACTTCAACTTCGTGAAGTTGGCACTACTGATTGCCTTCAGACATGGTACAGCAAATGTTATAATTTCTGTCTAAATTGGTTAAAAGCATCAAGTCGTAACATCAGCAGCAGCGGTTTATTGTTCTAACAAGTTCACATGAAGCTCTATTACAGTTGTGACTTGTAGAGTGACCTATTTTAGAGGCATAACAAGTGTTACGACTGCTGTATATGAATGGAACGTATAGGGTTTGGCTGTTTTTCACACGAGTGCACTTGCAAAGTGGATCTCAAATTGACAATCAAATAACACCCTCCGACCTCCGTGGCGGAGTGGCGTACACACCGGTTTTCAAGGTGTCGCCTGCTCCGAGGTCCCGGGTTCGATTCCCGGACGGGTCAATGTAGAAAAAAATGAGTTTTTCTACATTTTCTCGGGTCTGGGTGTTTGTGGTACCTTCGTTGTTTCAGGTTTATAAAACACGAATGCTTTAAATAGTTATTCAAATTGGGATCAGAGCAATGTATGTGATGTTGTCCACTTGCAAAAATATAACACATTATTCCGTTATTTTATTTGTCAAAACAAACTCTCGGACTTTATCTCCTGATTTTATTTTATTTTATGTGGAACAATACATAAACAATTACACAAATGGATAAAATAAAAACTTAGGTAGACACGATTTGTATAGGTACATATGCAACGAGCACAGTTATCCACATAATTAATAGAAAAGTACAGCTACTTACCTACACAGTTAAGATTAATTCTGAAAACGACCGCAACTATGTACAGCCGGCAACACGCAAAATACTAAATGATGAATAAATAAAAATACTTTACTTTCAGCTACAAAAAACATTACTTATCAAACGTACACTAATATGGATGCCTCTGTATACCGCTGCTCTACATTTGCATTCGTGATTGTTGCACCAGATGTTGAATTCTGGATTTTAATGCGTAATAATGGGTCTATACGAGATCCCACAAATGTCTGTCAATTTAATTAAACCTATAAAATAACGTAAGCGTACTTAAGGTATGATTTGTATTCGTTTGTTTAGCAGTATGTCATTCCATACTCACGTGTTTTGTTTTCGTTGTCTTCGACAGTCTGCTTTAATAACAAAGCAATGCACACGTATTGTTTACTAGATTACGACACCACTCATCCTATTGAGGTCGTAATTAAAACAGCCGAAAGGTTAAATCTTGGTTTAAGCATGACAAGCGGTCTAGACCGAGTGTTATGCAACATTCATGCACTTCGTGAGAACACGCTTATTGTCAGTCACTTCATCAATAAAATCACTATTAACCTACTCTGCATTCAAATCGCCTTTTCGTTTGTAATGTTTTTGGTTAAAAATGTTGTAATTTTGCACGATCGAGTCGTCGAAGGTTAAAGAGAGCAAATCGAAATATGCAGTGGCATTCGATCGAAATAATGGTTGATACGAGAACGGTACCGAGGCAGCCGGATGCGAATCCACTGCGCGGTGAAAGTAGATCTTACAAAAAATGCTCCCATTCCTGCGCCGGTTGATATTTCATGAGACGTTCACTTAGGCCGGTATCGGGTGGAGTCACGCCTCATAAAGTAAACCCTGACTTAGCCAGATAGCCGAAAACGCACTATGTTAAAAAATCATCATGTAAATATGAGAAATTTCTTTATTCTTAGACCTCCCGTAACAATATGACATTTCAGACTATGTCTTTCGATCATTAGAGGCTGTTCAAATCCGATCAACAGTGGTTGTATTTATAAGAATTCTAAATATTTGTAAATATAATGTTTTTTGTCGTTTACAAGCAAGACACTAAAGTCAAATCAAAGTCATTAGGGTTTCTGTTTCAAGGGATCATAAGTATAATTTTTTTAATTAACCAATTAGTCATCAATATAACAGCCAGGTAAACACCAGTATATGTTTCCTGCTTAAAATTAATATTATATTCATTAACCGTAAAAACGATTATCATAGATAATGGTTCTTTAGCTCTTCTAGCTAGATGCGTTATGAATAAACAACTAAAACGAAACAAATCAATTTTAATTACGTCTTGTACTCAACAATTCTGCAATAAAGTATAGCACCGAAACTAATTGATCGATGAGTTTAATTTTAAGACCGTTCTGTGAACTTTGCATCTCTTTCTAACCTAAGAATAACTGTCAAGTAGAAGCGGGATGGGTGTGTTCGAATGTCAATTGTTACCAAGGTGGTTTCTAGCTCTCACAAGAACTCGACAATGAATGAGAGGATGATAAATTGTTTTGATAAGGCCAGAGGTATTACAATAGAGTAAGGACATAGAAGTATCACAAACAAACAAAGTCACATTTTAATTGATAAAAATTTGGTATCATAATAAAAAACTTGGTTATATTATATGCAAATATTTAGCGATAAATGCGTGTTCGTTTAATTTTGTCATTTTAGTAACTACTACAAAAACATTTTTATTTTACTACTTGTTAAGACATGACTCAAATAAGTTCTTTCTATTCAGCAGAAGTTATACAAAACACAGCTGCGTGGTTTGTCTGCAATGGTAAAAGGTCACGAGCTAACGCTTAAAAATGATTTACAAAGCATTGCAAATATTTAATTAAGAAGATAGGGAATAAGTCTCAATTAATACGAAACATCCCTGTTGCTGGATTAGTCATCCCTGTAGATGATCTAACTTTATGCGTGGCAAAGTGAGTCCTGCACCTGTAGTAGTTCTCGAGATGGCTTGAGATATGTAAAGAATATCCATATTTTATATATCGTATCGTATCGTATACTGTAACAACCCCTAACAGCGCGCCCAAAAGAAAACAGGATATCCTACTTGTGCCAAAAACATTGACCCTACCGTATCCACCTCAATTTGATTGCAGAGGTACCGTCATAACAGTAACTAGTAGTCTTTGTAACAGCCGAGAGAACCTTAAGCGATGAATTAATTCTCATAAAGATAGATCTTGGAGCCGGAGTGCAGAAGAAATTATTTTTTAAGTTGAATTACCGTTAATTTAAATTTGTTTGAGCCTTTATTCAACTGAAGTGATCGTGAAATGAAAGTCAGATTATGGAGAGTTAGAGTCAGGCTTCTATCTTCTTAATTAATGCAATGCATGAATGAAGCACACTATAAGTTATCGTCAGTTAAGGAGTCAACAAGACTGCTAACATGAATATCGATTGGTACTCCACTACGAGTGGGTCACTTCACTACAACTGTCATCTGTCACCTTAACATAACCTCGACTCGAACGCTTCTTGTACATTCGCACCTCTAACATATCAATATAGTTTATTAATTAACTAGGTCGTTTCATTGGAGAGTTCCCTTTAATAGATCAATGGCGTTAACTGCTGACATCATGAACATTACACACTTATAAGTTCACCGCTAGACCACGGTCCAAAAGGAGAATTTGGCCATTATCACTACTCTTGGCTGGCTGGCTGGCGGGTTGGCGATCGCATCGTAGAAAGAAGATGTTGCTTCCCGTCTTCTCGCAGTACTCTTTACTCAGCCTCTTGACGCTCAGGAAGGAAAGGGTAAAGGCTATTTAATGTGCTGGAACCACTGGTCACTGCTGGCAAGATATGGTTTATTACTAGGTTTATGTAGACAAGATTTCAGACATCATACGATGATGACATAAGCCTAAAAAATTGTTAATTACTCAGAACATTTTAACAATATAATAATTCTAATATTAGGGGTTAAAGTATAAAATTGCTGTTTTGTATGGACGAAATCGAGAAAAGTAATTTTTCCGTACAAACAATTTTTTAGTTTTTATAAAAACGCCTGAACCGTTTTCGATGCAATTAAAGGTGAAAGTTAGATGGTTATAAAGCTATGCATTATAGTATTTAAATTTCTGAAAATCAAAGTATATAATACAAATATACTTAATTGAAGCAAGAAGGTCAGCTGACACATTGTAAGGGGTCTTTTCAACGACTTCCTTTGAAGTAATAGGCTCTAGTATTGCATTTTTTTTTTTTAGTCAAAAGTTACTTTATATAGTTTTTGATACAATACAAAAAGAATTACGCAATAATATGACTATACTTAAGAGCTATAAACAAAATAAAAAGTGGGAAAATAATCGGCAATTTCATACTTTAACCCCTATTATCTATTTTGATTAAAACCTGCGTAGTAGTAATCGTTTATGATTCCTTGAAGCTTATTAGGATGTGAATGACATTTAGCAAAGTCGTTACATATTATGATACTGCATAGATACTGAAATTTAAATTACGGTTAATTAAAAGGATCGATAAATATGCCCGACACCGAAATAGAGTATAAAATCGATCAAAAGATACCAGAACAAGAATTCAACGTTAATTTAATTTAAAATGTCCTTACAAGTAACTCGCTTGAATAAGCTATGTTTTTTAAATCTTAAGAAAATTGTCATAAACTTATATTACTTCAACCTGCTGCGTTTTCAACCAACAATAAAGATAAGGTTCTCTATTTGACGCTTATGTATTTTTTTGTATACATACACAATGTTTTTATGAGATACACAAATGTTGATTTTTTTTGTCTGCTAGTCTATTCTCTAAACCTAAGAGACGTTTCTACAAAATAGTTTTTCAATTAATCATGCGAAATAGCTTTTTAGTATTACGAAATGAATTGTGACCGGTTGCATCACTATGCAAATGCATTATGATTGCGAGCTCGTATGTGTGTGACTGGTCCACAACTGTGCTGTCTGTCTGGGATTAACGTCATTATAAATACTTACATCAGAATTAAAACGCTAAGCTCTCCGAAATAAATAAAATGTAATCGTAAAAGTAAGCAATTTGCTATTTAAAGAAAAGTTTTTTAAGATTTCGGGTCTTTCCAATTATTTAGAGACTGAAGATGAAGAAGCTTCGTCTACACATCTTCATTTTTGAAACATATCTTTAAAATTTATAAGAAGCGTTTATGTCTGTCAAAAGTCAGTAGAACTAACTCTCAATTTCAAATGGAACAAGAAGAACATCAAAATTAGTCAACTCCAAAATAGTTTTTGGTGATACGTACATATAACCATAGGGAAATTTCTTTCCCTATGATATAACTTACAATCTGGGCCCCAATTCTGCTAGCTCTGGCTTAAATGGCTCAATAGAATCGCAATGGCATCGTAATCGTATATTTTGACATTACTTCCATATTAAATGTGTCAAAATATACAATACAATTGCGATTCTATTGAGCCATTTGTAAATTAGCGGAATTGGGGGCCTAATCACTGGTGACCTCTGATTATATTTTTCTATCACCAAATACTATGTAGTTGCAACATTATTTTGCTGATATTTTCCTATCAGTGTAAACTTTGAACTGTGTATTTTTGAAAACGTGCCCGGAAGCCTTGGTGATTCTGAAATTAGATTGACCTTTTGATACATGATCATCTTACAACAGTAGGTTCCTCGCTCAGACGTCGCGCGGATGCAACAAATTATTAAGATTGAAATGTTAGAGTGCCTGTTAAATGTTAATACGAATCATTTTTAAATACCACCTGCTCTGTTAGGTGACTTGGTAACTAAACTGGCTTACATAACATAGGCACCTAGAAGTTTGATCGGTTTTAATTAGTGTTGCCTAGTGTTGAATTGGACATTATTGATTCATTTATGTACACCTCCACGAGAAGATAAATAGAAAATATATGTCAACTAGAAAAATCTCATGGCCTTATTTAAGTTTCTAGTAATACTCTAAAATAATTAATAATTTTGTAATGGGTTACTTGCTGCACTTACCACTTAACAAGGACCTTCATAACCTGACGCTGTTATAGGATCATAGTATAATATATTTTTTTCTTTTTATTTAAAATTTACACACCGAGGTAAGTACCATAATCTAACTAATTCTAATGATAGGTCTCTCAATGTCAGTATGTACAAAACTACCTCCCTCTAAAATTTTTTTCAAATACAAGGTATCTTTGGTTTAGAGATACTGGCGAAATAGAATAAAGTGATGTTTGTCATATGATATCCAGTGGGAAGCCCCCGTAGGTGATAGCCGAATATTGATCTATTTTTATTGGAAAGTAGAACACCAACCCTGTTTTTATCCGTTCTTTGCTTGAAAGAATGTTTATACTCATAGGAACACAATACGTCGTATTGTCTAAACTCTAAAGAATTGTCGTATGCTAAAGGAGAAATGATCATTTTCTCCTTTAGCACCATACCATACTTGGGCAACTGCTGGTTCCGAAGGTATCAAAGTCCCATTTTTGTTTTCGCTTTATTATAAAAACAGTTGTAAAACTTTTAAAAGGTTATTTAAAACTTTTCTATATACAAACGTAATATTTTTTTTTTGTTCTTAATAAGGCTTTTTACCATACTATACGCAATGTAAGGCTTAGCGCGGGCAAATTTAAATTTAGCACAGCAGCCGGTATCTTACTTTGCGCGCTAATGAATTAAAATATTCTTTGAGTCCTAAAAATAAAAATAATTTCCCATTCATAATATTTTGTAATCGGCGTTTGGTTTATTTACCCTGTATATATATTTTTTGCAATTAAGTAACATCCTATAATCATCCCACTGCAGGGAAAAGGCCTCCATCATTGAATTCAAGTTACCACTACAATGATGGGAACTGGCATAATCACCACGCTTGCCAAATGCGGGTTAGTGATTACAAACCCGAGCAACGTTCGAAAATTCGAAACTATTTGTTGCCCGACCCGGGGATCGAACCTGGGACCCCGAAATCTTGACCCGGTATTTAAACAACTAGACCAACGAGGCTTTTGCAATTAAGTATAATTCTAATACGAGATATTATTTCTTAATTATCAATAGTAACAACAACAACCCTGAATCCCAGTTATTGAATTGCGAATGCCAATGAATATTTTTGCAAAATTCTAACAGTATAGTAAACGTGAATTAGCTATCAGGAGCACGAAAGTTATGATTATGAAGTAAATAAAATTCACATGGCCGTACACGCGGCTGATTCGCGACACATAACATACTCATAGAACTACGTGTATGTATAGTTTCGATTCGTAAACGCGTAAAGGTCACATTCGCTACAATGCCTGTTACGAATTTACTCTATCGACTTCTCCAAGAATGCTATGTGAGTAACTTCTGATAGACATTTGCACAACCCGTTATCACACACAACCTTTCCGATATCAGCGGTGATCGGGTCTAATCAATAGAAATCGAATGTTAGTCATAATTTAAAGTGTATGTTGTATCAGACGAAAATGTCATGGCCGACTTTGATTACGATTTCGCGACTAAGGCGCGAGCTGTAATCTAATCTATGATTCTGAATTAATCAGATCAAATTCGCATATTAAAACGATGTAATGCATATTTAATTAATTGGTAGTTCATTGCGGTTAACATTTACTAAACCCATAAATAACACTGCTTACCATGTTTTTCTTAACCATTCGCCTACATGTTCTGACTTGGCTTGTTCTTCTGTTGTGTCAGTACCTATGTTTTTAAACTTTCTGCTAAATTAGACACTACTGATCCTTTAATCATTAGCACCAACCTATATCGGTCCACTGTTGGACACAAGCAAGCCGGTTGGCGATCGCAGCTTAACCAATACTGGAGACGATCGCAGCTTGACCAATACTGGAGACACTGCTGCACATCCTCTTCTGGCAGTACAAGAGACTACTATATAATACTGGACCGTACTCTTCCAGTATTCGCCTTTTACAACACCTTCGGAAGAACCTCGGGGGTCGTGGGATCTACCTCCTAGTGGTCCACCCTGGGCAACGGCATCTTTGGTTTTCTAACCAATGATAACGGGTAACAGATCCCTCTGCGGTGCTAGGCTTCGTAAGAGACTGCCTGGATGCTACCTCCTGCCGGAGTCCAGCGCCAAACAGTTTTTCTGTGTTCCGCTGGTGTGTGGGAGAACCAGTCCTCTAAGTAAGCTCATTCCATCTTAGGCTTCTTCTTAACCGTATATTTAAGTATGTAGTCAAGAGCAAGCCCATTATGTATATAAAAAAAAAACTTCCGCTTGTGCTTTTCTTTTAACGTTCTTTTAACCACAGGACTCGTTATCACTTCATGCTTTTTCTTAATCATTAAAAATATTTAGAACGATATTCGCATTAAATTGTATTTCCGGTTTGAGCAAATTTGAGTTTTAAAGGCTTAAGTTAAATTGCATTCCTTATACTAGAAGTACCTAAGTATTAAAGAAAGAAAGCCCTCTAAAAGCTCACTATCAAAATTAAACGTAGAACGATGGATTAAGCACAAGGTAATTAGTTGGAGTTCACTTAAAAGATTAATAACTCATTTACCGAGTGTGGTTAAGTACTTAATTATAACACCGTTACACGTTAAAAGACTTTTTTATCTTGGGAATCAAATATGTGAAGAAGGTATCGTGAGAAAGTTATTATATAGTTAGGTTTATTTGTAAACTAGGTAGATTATATGTGCCGCATTTCCAATATTCAATTTTAACACTAAGGTCTTTGATAAAAATTTATCAAATAACGTTATTTTCGTTTCGTAAATTCGTAACGTAAATTACTTAAGCCTTGTTGGCAAATTTAGTAGCTTTTAAAACATTTATACTTAAAATGGTAATTGTAATGGTTATTAAGTTTGGAATAAAATAAATTAAGAACGAACATAAAATTATTCTAACGCAACAGGAATTACATTAGTGTCAGTGTTGAACTGTTAATAGTTGCAGCAGCTGACATCGCAAACCAATTCACTAAGCAACTTATATACAGGGGTATCCCTTGCGTTCATGTCTTTAGTAGTTTGTTTCGTTCAAGCATTTAAAAATTGTCCAATTTCGGCTTTATTATCGAAATAAATTGGTTTTAGACAGTGTTTCCCTGTCGAATGAGGGAAAATAAGTCTGCATCGGTGAAATTAAACGTTATGCTTTGAACACGTTGAAGCCTTATGCAAGTTAATAGCTCTATTTATTAGTACTTACACGTAATTGTATTGACTTTACTGCAATAATAAAAGAAATTATCCGACAAACACTACAACTCGAACCTTGGTTCGGCTTTATGAAGACAGAGGTGTGAAATGGGATGAGTTGAAAATGTATGTATTTGACATAATGCCTTTCAACCTTCAATCATTCGAGTATAACATTACAGTAAAACACGTGCGATTACAAAAAGTAAAGCAAAAACAATGAAAACTTCAAGAATTCTATCAAAATGCGTACTTTAAAATGTTTAAAAGTCTATTCATAAACAATTTCATTCGGAACTTTCTTTCCCATTCAACTGAAAAGTAATTACGATCGTTGCTTTTATTCTACTTGCTCTTATAGTTCGGAAGCCTGTCATAAAAATGTTGGACAGATGCTATAGTTACGTCAGCTCCGAGAACGTGTAATTGGCTGGCTCATGCATACTTCACCGTCGAGTAACTACGAAAACAAACGGTAATAATCGAGCTATAAACATCAACTCGGTTTCTGAAGTGGAAATTTAATTAACTGTCCATATAGTGATGTGTAGTATTCCTTGATTAGAGTAGATACGAGTACATACGATAGTATTCATCACTAACTCGTTCAAGTGGCATATGAGCTATGCTCATTCATAATCACATCGATGGCTGCCGAAATGCAGATAGGTACTATAATCGCGTAAGATAATTGCCGGTGTTCAAAATTATTTAAGAATTGTTAATTATACTCTAATACGCTAAAATCTGTTTTATTTCTGCAAATAGGCCCCTGGAGGCGCTTTTATACGTCTCAATATTTAAGCCTACCACTGCTTCGGGACAAGAATGGGCAAGTGCCGAGAAAAAGCAGCGCAAGAAGCTCGGGCACTATTGTCAGCTTCTTTTTAAATAATAATGTTTACAAAAGGTGAATGCCAATGTGAGCCAAGACATATAATCAAAGGCCAAGACAATTCAATGCCACACATTTCCATAATTAAGGTATATAATCATTAATAGTTGGCCCTTCTTCATCAAAATTACCTTTGCATATTATAATTTAAGTTAGTTAAATTCTTATTCGAATTCTATTACATAGCTTATTATCATCAGCCATAATTTGATTACATGTTTAGTGGTTTCAGAATACAATAAATATTTTTATTATTCGTTTTGATGCGAGTATTACGCTCATCACTATTAGTCAGTGTTATTAGCGAAGTACCCGACCATCTTCTAAATGTTAGGTAACGCAACTACAGTAAATCATTTAACTTGTTAATAGAAGCATAGGTTAAGATGTAAAGTAGCGTGTTACTTACGTATCATGTTGCGTATACAGGTGATTAAAATTAGTCCTAAGTAACTTTTTTTAAATCTTTTATTGTTTATTCTTTTGCAAAATTGGAATAACTTTGGAGATGTAGAAAAAAAATCTAAAATCTGGCTAAAATGAAAACAGCATTATGTAAATTTTAGAATGTTTTGAGAACTTATTTATTGATCTTGGCAATAGTGAAAGGTGCCAAGACTTTATATAAAATCTAAATTTTTCTACCTCCGGATAGATTAAGTGTAACCTACGCAGATTAGTTTTGATCAAAATGGACCTCGTAATTTTATCAAAAAGAACCCGTTCCTTAAATTGTTACAAATTTTGCCCTACCTGTCCATCCCAACTTGTATGGGTAGGGATAGGGCTGTACAGTTCGTAACTTACCATTAAATAAATACCATGAATACTCGAGCTATACTCTTCACACCGTACTATGGTGTTAACTCAACCGGCTATGGCAGTTTTTATTCATAGCTCCATTAATATTCAAGTTCATGCAAAAAATCATAAGTAAGCTGGCAGTTAAGTATGTAGGTATGTGGATAGTATTTCTGTTCCCTGATTTATACGAGGGAGCGTGGCTAAATAAAAAGAATGTGTGTATTGAATGTACGTTATTAATAAGAAATTTGCAATAACTGTTTTAAATAATATGTGCACAACAATTATCGGTTACTAGCTGTTGCCCGCGACTTCGTCCGCGTCAATTTCTGTCATTATGATCGCGATTATTTTTGCAACATTTTTCACTGCTGCTGCGCTACTAGTAGTCGCAGCGCTTCGAGCAACGCAGCCTTCCGTCCCGTAAACGGAAGGCCGCGTTGCGCGAAGTAGCAGCGTGATGTTATATAGCCTAACCTTCCTCGATAAATGGACTATCCAACAAAAAAACAATTTTTCAATTCGAACTAGTAATTCCGGAGATTAGCGCGTTCAAACAAACAAACAAACAAACTCTTTAGCTTTATAATATTAGCTTTGTAATATTATTGAGTCGACTAGGACGAGAACGAGGTGCTATTTTACTTTCAGAACCGTAATGTATTGTTTGGTTGCAGCTAAATTTGTGGCAGCAAGCATTTTTATAAAGGTCCCTAAATAAATAAAAGCATTTAAAAAAAGCTTTTTTATTTCAACATACCGTGTATTTACGTTCTATCAATTTATCCTGATGTTTCCACCAAGGATACCTTTATCCTTCTTATCGTGTGATCACATCTATGATATATATTATGATAAATAAAATAATAATAAGTTTACGTTTGTAACTAATAGTATAGGTAGAAACATTTATTGTCTACTTTGATTCCTTATTTATTTGTATGCGTCTGTGTGTGTCCAGAGCATATACAATACTTCTATTTTCCATGCGATGCACTTAATGTTTTACAAAATAATTGATATGAAGTTAATAATACTTCATGAGGTTGCTAAATAAGCAAGGGAATGAGTTAAACCAACAAATGTGCCTAGCCATTATAATTTAATCGATTGTAGAATAGGTGAAGATTCAAAATATCGAGGACAATAAAATGGCGTAAGTAACCTAAATGGATAGTAATTCAATATTATGAAGATTGATGACAATTTCGTCCAATCTTCGCAACATGGGGCGCGTCTCACAACATCTTTGATTATATCATAGTACAGTCAAAACTACTTATAAACATATTAAATTTACTCAATTGATATGATGATAAAGTTTCACTTGAAGTTTTAAATTGACTGAGGAACTTTGACATTTTAAGGTCAGGTTAACTTGCCGTTGACAGTACCCTATTATTTGTAGGTGTAGGCAAAGAAAATGTGTAAGTAAGATTTTAAATGTTGTCAAAATGTCACGAATGATCTATCAATCAGTTACATAGCTCAGAAAAATTAAAACGATTTGAATCTGAAGAACAATTTCATTCATTATGACGACCACCGTGGTGGTGTGGCGTAGGTACGTTCGCACAGGTTCAAGGGTTTGCCTGCCCTGAGGTTCGATTCCCGGACGGGTCAATGTAGAAAAAAGTATTTACATATTTCTCGGGTCTGGGTGTTAGTACCTTCGTTGTTCCTGATTTTAACAAATAAAGTGCTTTAAATACTTAGTTACTGTCTTTGGAGTCAACAATGTATGTGATGTTGCCATGTTCCTTGACTGTACATACATGACTACTTCTTCTGATGAAGAAAAAAGGTTTTAATTAAAGGCAAGATTCACTAGTTGATTTAACTAAATGTCAGTAACCTACATACAATACTCTGCTAGTATCCATGTCATTTAATTATCTGTGTATGTGTAACATACGTAAATCTTAATCAATCTATGATACAGGAACAATAGACTTACTAACACGCAACCAATTCTATTTTTACCACGCTTTTATTAGCTTGGGTTGTATCTATGTAATGGAATCTTTGAGCATAAATTTGACCGATTTCCAGAAGTTTGATTAATTTGAAACTTTGCACACGTATCAAGGGCCGATGACAATGCAATAATTTAATAACAGTTTTCCCAGTTTTCCTCTGTAAGAGGGAGTAAAAGAGATAGAGCTAGCGCGCGATCTGTATCAATTATGTTTCCTGCATAGGTTTGGACTTACAGTCGGTAAAGAAGGAATCAAATCTTATAAACTAAACTAAAAAGTAAAAAATAAATTATAGTTTAAAAAACTAAAAAACCACGCTTTTAAAACAGATTGAACTAAAAAATTAAAAATAAAACTGTAGTAATCAATTGAAAAATTCATATTATTGTACAAAAAGCGTGGGGGCTTGATTTAGATTGTTGTAAATATTTTATCAATAATTTACTATATCTGTGGATATCATAACAAGCACCCCACGCTTTTTGTACAATAATATGAATTTTTCAATTGATTACTACAGTTTTATTTTTAATTTTTTAGTTCAATCTGTTTTTTTAAATTCAACATCACAACGACATAAAACTAAAGTAAGTATAATAAAATTAAAACCGCCATTACGTTCGGTATTTCCCACTGCGATCCAGCCTTTAGACACGGGTTCAATAGCCGAAGACATTTGACACTTAAGGGGAGGGTAGTCAACGATGACTTTCTTTCATAAATCAACTAGAAAACCAGATGCGTTAATAATTACACTGAAACTTTGCAAAACTATATAGAAATGAATGAACGTCGTTTAAACGTCAAATAACTCGCCTTAACACACCAGTCCCCTAATTCGCGTAACCAAATCGTATCACAATCGTAATTGAACGACAGGTTTTTGACAGTTCTAGTATGGGCTAAATGTCAAAATCGTCCAATTCAATCACCATCGAACTGCGATTCGGTTACGCGAATTAGGCCCCAGTTGAGATATCAACCTATTAAGTCTATTGAACATAGTCCCGCATATTTGAGAAGGCTGGAAACTCATTTGCATAGCTCTTAAATTTAATACGCCATGGTCACCGACCACAGCACCTTTAACCCTTATGTTAATAATTTGGCAAGGTACTCGTACCTTTACGAAGACTAGTCTACTTTCGTTAAGTTCAAGGAAGTTTAAATTTGCCTTTATAATCAATCGTTAAAGTTCTGATTAAATACATTTTACTACTTTACATTTTGCCCCGTTTTGCTCTAGTGGTTCAATGGGGACTACCGTTTCTTTGCTCACCAGTTGGCGCCACTGTAGACTGAGGTCCGGAGGTATAGCTGTCAAAGGCGATCGGCGCCGAAACAAAGTGTTATATCTTAAATCTAATTAAGGTTTATTATTTATAAATAACTATCTTGATATTAACAAACTAACTTCTGAAATAGTTGCTCTTGAAGCCGCCTATTTTTGCGCTTTTTCTTAATTCCGCTTTTAAAGCGTTCACATTAATCGCCAAATAATCCATATTTGCGATATTTTACGAAGGAGATCACTTTCCAGCAGGAAAATTAAAGAAATTATAATTTATGCAACAAAGCCCGCTAAAACCTGTGAAAAGTGAATGATATTGGACCTCACGCGACACAAGCGCCTCTAGTGGCAAATTCACTAGCGATAGCCCCCATTAAATACAGCGCCAAGATCTCGTCGTCCCGGTTTCGATCCCCGGGTCGGGCATGAAAAAGTTTCGAATTTTCGAATATTGCTCGGGTTTGTGATCACCAACCCGTATTTTGCCAGCGTGATGATTATGCCTGTATAATTTTATGATTGCTTAAGTAACTTGAATTCAATGATAGAGGCCTTTGCCCTACAGTGGGACGGTTGTAGGCCGTTACTTTTTTTACTTTTTTTTGCTTTTCATTTTAGTTAAAGCCATCAAAGTTATCTAAAATAATTTCATAACGCTGAGTTCAACAATTATAAGCTTGATATTAAATAGAGAGAGAGATTTGTAACGCCCAGTGGGTTATTTAACAGATTACACAAACTAAGGTAAATAAACCCTCATCGTAATTGAAACATTACTGCACGTGCTTATATGTTTGTGATTTGATTTATAAACAGTAATTTTAAATGTATGTGATTTAGTAATTTATTCTTCTCCAGGCACCAGAGCCTATAATATATTTACTGATTTAAACTTTCATGGTCACTATCACTAGAGTTATTTGATTCGGGATTTATACCTAAGACACAGGCAAAACTATTTTGCTTAGTTTAGGTATCGACAACAAAATTAGTATACTAATAGAATTACATAACTTATGACTTTAATTGTATCTAGGCTAAGTTTTATACAGAATAAATCTTATCTTATCTTATCTTATCTTACCTCAGATCATATAAATGATGTAAAGAATTCTATATATGATCTGAGATTTATACCATGTACCTTATTTATTATGAGTTTCCGATATTTTGGCACTGTTGCAAGCGCCATGATCACGGGAGAACTGAGTTCATGGTAAAAATCCCGAATCAAATACCCCTATAATACATATATTGTTTGCCATTTTAGTGTTTTTTTGCCTTACTTGCGAGTTTAGAAATATACAGAAAGCATACACCAGTAAACGAAAACCATTAAGTTTACAAAGTCCACACAGTAAGCACTAGGTTTGAATCTCCTTTGATTGAACTAAAGCTTCGAAAATGCACCTCACCTAAAGAAAATAGTAAATAAGGTTAAGGAAGAAATAATTCTATCAAAACCTAAATATATTTGTAGCAGAGCCTTTTCTACAACCTTTCTTTTTCAAGCAGTGGTTGTCATGTAGCGCCCGGTCGGAAGCTCATCAACATTCAGAAAGCGTGAGGGGTCGCCGACCGAGTTCGGCTCCACGGCCGTTCGTTCACTCGCTCCTCCTGCGTTTGCGCACAAATAGAAGAGTGTTGCCAATTTAAGAGCGAAGGTTGATTAAAATTGGGCATTATAGAATTTAATTTGTCTTATTCAGTTTAAACTTGTCTATAACTCCTTAAACATCAAAATGTTCCTGGTTATTGAAAAAACACAACACAGTGTGAGTCACTTCAGGGAATATCCTTATGAACCGCTAACACCTGAGGTACCTACTGAAACAATCCAAATTCAAATTTAAGAGCCAAAGACTTTAACATCCATAATAATCAGATTTTAGGTTTATTGATTCAATCATAAATACGTTTCGCATTTCCTTTTTTTATTCAAAATCTAGCTTCTAAGATACTTAGTTTTAATTAGATATTAAAATTGATCTGCGTTATGTGATTTTATGAAATAGATAATAATTATTATCTTAGTTTCAGTCTAATAATAAAGTGCAATTAAAGTTTTGTAGTGGGCAACACAGTTTATTTTCGCGCCTTTTCGCGGCCGCGACGCTCCGGCACAAGGTGAGGGCCACGCGCGCTATCAGCTCAATGCGTTTGGAGGCCGATGATATAATGACCCCACATTAGATTTATTTTCCTGTACATTCTAAACTGCTTATCTATACTTTTCAAGCATAAATAATGTTATTTGTGATCAAACGATGGCTATCGATGGTTTTGCGGTTCACGCTCCTGCCTTTACAAAACGGGCAGGAACGGGTTAAAATACCGCAAGGGAGTGTCATAAGTCATGTAATTATTGTATTTGTTTTTATTTATTCTTTTAATTACCTGCAAATCAGTAATTTAAGCTCTGCTAAGATTAGGAATGAAAAGAGTATATTGAGTGTATTGATTTTACCTTGCATTAGAACGCAAATGTTGCAATTGTTGTAGCAAGTGTCATTGTATCGATATAATGCGACAGGACTATGGTTACTATTGGTCACTCGCACCCACAATCATCTAATACGTGATGTAAATTGGAAGCCTGTGGTAATGACCCCGTATACTTCAATTTGCTCTTATGCTGTCCATCTATGGCGTCGGCGTTTATTTTTGGACGTGATTGCGTATTCCGGCCGCAAAAATCTTATTTGTTTATGGCTTGATTTGGGAAAATCGTGACGAGTGTAACATACACTGTTTGTTCTGATTTTCTATGCTTTTAGGAATAGTATATTACCTCATCAATTTGGAAGATGACCTGAGGGTTAACTGTCATAAAACAGTACACAACACAAAACAGTTTGTTTCTTGTTTGTTATCGATAGGAGGCCACTTTTATAAAAAGTGTTTGTTTACTTATGTCCTGTAGGCTTAACATTACGATGTTATTTAATTGTATTTACAACCTGCATTTTACAATATTATCTGTTTACTTCCACCATTATCATCACTGCATACATTCAGCAAGGGAAGTTTAATAACAAAGTTACTTGGCATTTTATCGGCGCGTGAGGTGGTTATTGGATCATTGACCGTAGTCAAATGTTTGACAGAGGCGGATTGAACATTACTTCCTCATTTGTCTGTTTCTCCTGATATTAATTAGTTTGCTTTTATATGTACCACGTTAATCTATATCAAGATAGCTGTTTTTATCCTATGCCTGTCCTGCAGAACTTGATGCCAACTAACCATAAATAATGTAGCATTTGTTGTTATACAGTCGATAAACAATACATTAAATTTAATATTATATTTAAATTTACACATATAGTTGATATTATGTGTAAGTTAATTGACGGACATGAATGTAAACTTGCCTTAGACCAATCTTATATTTATAAACTGTTTTAGTGTATGCTATTAAGTGTAATAAAGATTCCGCATATTATTCAAACCAAGCACAGCATATTTTTTTCCTGTGCCTTCGGTACCTAAGAGCAGGAGGAATACTGCCCTGTAAAATAAAGCCTCAGCCCAATAAAAAATACTGTTGCCTCCGTAGGGGGTCACTTTCAACGCCATTATTGAAAAAACAACAGCTCTGGCTGTGACGGAAATGTTAAACGATGCGGCCATTTTCTCGTAGCACAATGCCCTGCATGACGTAAACCCATCACACGTCGCACACACAATGCTGCAAATTATTTGACAATCGCATGACATTTGGGAATGCTTCTTCAATAGCATACGATGTATAGTGTATGGAATAAAGACCTAAGAAACTGCGTAGGTTATGATATTTCACGGATTGGACAAATACAGTTACGACGTGGTTGTGGGTTGCTTTATGTTGCTTGATAAAAGCATGTCTAATCATTTTGTTATTTTATCAACCGACGAAAAACTAACAGGCGGTGAATCGGTGCTTACTTATCTATAAGATACTAATATTATAAAGCTGAAGAGTTTGTTTGTTTGAACGCGCTAACCTCAGGAAGTACTCGTCCGATTTGAAAAAATATTTTTGTGTTAGATAGTCCGTTTATCGAGGAAGGCTTTAGGCTATATAACATCACGCTGCGACCAATAGGAGCGAAGCATCAGTGAAAAATGTTGCAAAAATAATCGCGATCATTATAACGGAAATTGACGCGGATGAAGTCGCGGGGAACAGCTAGTCTTTTGTTATAATTGTAAGACCATTGAACATCAGTATATAAACTTGAAAAATTTTTTTTTTTTTGATCGGAGATGCGGGTTCGAGTCCCGCCTGAGATAAAAATTTTCCAAGTTTATATACTGATATTATAAGTGCAATTAAGTTGCTAAAATATCAAATAAAGTACCATTGAACATGTTCAAAAATTCAATTGTAATTTTTTGTTGTAAAAGGATTTATATTTCAATGTTAGTCTATTACTGTAGGTAAAAAAAATTAAGATTTAAATAATAAAAATATCTACAAAAAAGAATTCCAATTCTTTATTTAATAAAATCGGAAAACTAGAATCCACAACTTGCGTAGTTGTGTAGGTATTTTACATATTTATAAACAACGAGGAGTGAAAATAAATATTGAGTTTCAAACTTTTATTTGCGGACTCGCGTTGAACTCTGAAATAACTTGTTTGGCTGTAGTTCGACTACTTGGTTTGTTTTTTATGAATGAAGTTGACCGTTCAAACACCAACGTTAGCTTATGTTTGACGTTCACGGTTATTTCGCAACTATACCAGTACTCAACTCTGTACCTGTCCCATATACGGATTTATATTATGTATATACCATGTTTTTTAAGAGTATCCAAAACTCAGCACTGTTTCAAGTTGGATCGATTTGTCTGCTCTTAACAACTGCCTATCATAGATATCAGTTTTTCCGTGATCATGACGCTTGCAACGGTATCGAATTATCGGAAACTTTTAAAAATCAAGGTGTTACCCCGAATCAAATCTCGACATATTGACCAAGAAAGCTTAAACTCCGTACATTTAGTGACGACCAAACCTATCTTTACAGGACATGCAAGAAGTCCTAGACGAGGACTCCACCATGAGTGACTGGCTC
Organism: Anania crocealis; assembly: GCA_949315895.1. Lineage (NCBI taxonomy): Eukaryota > Metazoa > Arthropoda > Insecta > Lepidoptera > Crambidae > Anania > Anania crocealis. The sequence goes on along the minus strand of OX438884.1, from coordinate 17,862,602 downwards.
ATCGACTCCAAATCCGGCGTGGTGTTGCACGATCGGCTGATGACGGACGCTGCCCTCGGCGCGGCACCCATTAAGACAGAGCACTCCTACAGCCTCCACTCAGATGTCGAGTCTGCCCCATCCTCTCCACACCACACCAAAGTTGATGGTACGTACAGTGTAACCAGAATGATATTTTATAAAGATTCACCTGTCATTAATTTAATCAATATTGTTATTTGCATACATTAGTGCCCAGCCACTAAGAACTTGGAGAGAAAATGCAGTGATGATAAAGTTTTGCTCTTAGCATCTCTCTATTTTAGGTGAGGGGCGCCTTGTTATGCGTTTATCAAGTCTTTTTTTTTTATTATCATCACGTTTGTCTAACAAGAGAAAATTATATTACTGAAAAATTAGACAATCTACTTACTTTAAGAAATGTCCAAGATATCGGCCTCTGAATCTTAACATACTTAATACATAGTGGCGAGATAACAGGATAGATTATGTTCTGTGGGATTGATAAAGTGTATCCGATTTTTCTTTTGGGTACAAACGAAGCTTAATCACTTTAAGCCAAAAACTATACAAATTAAAACAAAACTATAGCAAACAGTGTTTTGTCTTTAGTAATAGATAAAAGGGTAGGTAGGTTGTTCATTCCAAATATGGTTTGTTATGACGTACCCTTATTTAGTGTTCATTCCGGACTTGTAACAAATAAAATTCTTGGAATTTTACTTTCTAATCTACGTCAGTTTCGTGAAAACAACGAAACTAGTACAAAATATGTCATGAACACACCTGTACTTTTAATACAAATTTAAATTGAATATAAAACTGGGTGAAAATGTTTATCTTCATGGTTTGAGCACGGTCATTATCAACGGCCTTGAGAAACGTAATGTTTTGAAAACGACGTAAATACGGCTCAAACTATACATCAATGTTATGTAAATATGAGTAAGATTTTATCGGATCGTGCGCCATTTTATCGTTTTCTTGAAATTCCTACATTGGACGTGCAGAAATTTCTCTTTCATTGAATTGTAAATTGTTTAAAATGTTGGCGAGTGCAAGACACGTTTTGCTTACCCGTCAAACGCCGATCCAACCGGGTCAACGCATCGGTGAAAACACCAGTGTGGAAATTTTTGATCAAAGTACAAATGATTCGGCTTATTCCTAATGATGCAAGCATGCAAATTAAAGTGCGCGAGGCAATTAAAGAGGTTGATGAATGTTATCGTCCAATTATCGCTTAGTCGCTTATAATTTGAATATGGATAGAGTTTGTTTTAAATGGTATTCTCAGCTGACGAGCGCCATTGTTAGGCTGTAACAACAAACATGAAGTCAGAAGCAAATATATCACTTACAAGTACAATACTGCCGTCTTCTTCTAGAAATGTATTAAGTATTTTTTCGGTCTGATTTAAAAACTATCTTAAGTAGGAATCGTGATCTCAACCTGTCTCAACTAAATCTGTTTATCAGTGCGTTAACATTAAACAGTTAGATAGATAGAAATACTTTCGTTTATAATATTATATAGATGGGTACGGATTAGATTTCCTAAATGGGGGCTATCGCTAGTAAATTTGCCACTAGAGGCGCTAGTGTCGCGTGAGGTCCAATATCATTCACTTTGTACTGGTTTTAGCGGAATTTGTTGCATAAATTATAATTTCTTAAATTTACCTGCCGGAAAGTGATCTCCATCGTAAAATATAGCAAATATGGATTATTTGGCGATTAATGTGAACGCTTTAAAAGCGGAATTAAGAAAAAGCGCAAAAATAGGCGGCCTCAAGAGCAACTATTTCAGAAGTTAATTTGTTTATATCAAGATAGTTATTTATAAACAATATAACCTTAATTAGATTCAAGATATAACACTTTGTTTCGGCGCCAATCGCCTTTTACTGCTATACTTCCGGACCTCAGTCTACAGTGGCGCCAACTGGTGAGCAAAGAAACGGTAGTCTCCATTGTATCTTTACTGATATGAACTTTTACGGTCAGCATCACAATTGGAATTAGGCATTAGCTTTATTTTATGGATCTCCGATGTATATTGGCACTGTTGTTAAGAACCACTGAAGGTACGCTACCACTATTAGTCTCTTTAAAAATGGTCACCTCGCATTTTGTAATCTTATGTGAAAAAACATTAAGTACTTACCAAATTTTTGCAACGAAAATCATATTATTTAAAATTTTGCTCGTATGCACGTGCAGATACATATAACTCCTGGGTCTCTCCATGTGCATGCGCACGATTCATCTGATAATGACATTGTCAACGTGCCTGTATTTGTTACTAATGCATATCTAGAGGAAAACATAGGGTTAACTCATGCCCTGGCACTCTACTAACTCGCCTCCTTCCCACGAGATAAGCTGAAACAACATTGTTACAAACAAAATTTAAAGTTGACTAACAGCCGATGCGGTTACCACGTGTGTGTTGTTATCTTTTAACCATCAAGCATACACATTAGTTTTTAAACGAATTATTTCAAAGTTAAGTGAGATATTCTAATTTTTTTCCTTTACCATATTTTTTTCCTCGTTACGCTAGGTTCTCCCAAAACTTTTGCTATGACTTCTGTCTTTTTTTAAATATATCTCCAACCTCTTGTGAAACTAAGCCCCTGCTCCATAATTTCCTAGATGTTTTAATTTACGGCGATAGCCTGGGCATATTAAGTACATCAATGGTAAAAATAAAAATATTAAGTACGTCTCTGTTTTCTTGAGTTTACGCGGACACTATAATGAAATAAACGCGTACTAAATCCATAAACATCTTTCATTTCATTATTACGTCTCTTTTAGACTTGAAAACTACTTTCCATTTATCCATGTTATGTTATAAAACCTGCTTCGTTTACTCAATAATGTCAATTGGTTAATTATATGTAGGTACTGTTTTAAAAATACATATAATATTTTAAGATAGTACTTACTATCCAATGACATCATAGCTGTTGCAGATAGGAGCCATGCAATCCGTCTGTGGCTTCTGAAGGTCACTGGCATACTTGTAAAATTGACATTTCCAACAAGATTTGATTGTATGACATTTAGCTTCATAAATGAATTCATTTTTAGATTTACGTAAGAAAAATCTTGAATGAGAATATTGTTTTTTAACATAAAGCTATTTTAACATTAATATCAGTATTGTTTTCATATTGTCCTTGCTTACAGTTTGTTATCAATACTATTACTATCTATCACGTGTAGGTATTATAAAATGTTGATAAAGTTTACACACTTAAATACGTTTAATTTAAACGAGCAACTGTTAATTACTCTCTTATGCATTTCAATGTAGTAGGTACATTATCTCATTAGATATTAATAGTTTTATGAATGTACATAGCAATCAAAAATTGCTAACTTAACTACACAACATTTAAAAACAAGTGCTAGAACCACTAAACGAAAAATAAGAGAATCTATAGCTTCCTGGCCATATAGGTAATAAAATAATAGGTTCCCAACTTATGACGAAGCTTCGGGTTAATATTATAGGCAAGATATACCTTTTTTTGTATTGCTAATCTTTGATATAATAATAGCAAGAATGCGACCGTTGATCTGTTTTCGTACCCCCCTCAAGTGGGGTGATATCAAAGGAGTCCTCGAAACGTTAAACCTCTTTTTAAGTCCCTCCCTCACACATTTTACCGTTACGTTGGCAATCATTAAATTTAATCACGCCCCGGTCGAACTCAGTTCAATTTGCAACTGATTTTGGTGAAAGGAATCTGTGGGTGAATGTACATGTGCGCACGCGCTCTTCAAATGACAATCGCGTCTTGTCACTTGAAAACTACGTCCGGTGGGTGTTAAAACCAGAAAATATAATACATATAAAAAGTAATATAAAGTAAATTAATGGCCTATAATTAACCCACTGTAAAGCAAATGTCTCCATCCTTATATCTTAAACCTAGCGGTTAGCGATCAAACGAAAAACGTTCTACGTATCACGGACTACCTAATAAATATTATTTATATTCATATTGTTCTGTATCTTTAATACTACTAATGCGATAACAATAATCAGACTAGTAATTTAATACCTTGACTTCCGGATGAATGTACACTATACCTAGATATTCCGTTGTAAACAGTTTTAAATCAATAGTAAATTAATGGTCATTGATTTTTGCGATTTTGAGGTAAAAATGTTACTTGAATGGTCAAAATTTTCTCAACTGCCTCAATCGAGATTTAAAGTCAAGACCTTTATTCAAGCTGCTTGAGCTGTAATATTTCTCAATGTTGATTATCTAGTATGTACAATGTATGACTTTAATTGTTAAACAGATTAAAATTGTGTTAAAAATTTTCGCCAATATTTTAAATCCCACCTGACACAGGTAAATTTGTTTTTCTGTCAATAGAAAACATTTCCAAAAAATGAATCAAAAATATAATTTAAAGGCAACTGTGATATCAATTATCTGAAGCCATACGTAACAAACATGAAATTAATCATCTGAGACTATTATTTATGGAATACAAATGGAAACGTCATAGCGTCGCGTTCTACAAAGTAGCGAGGCTAATTAATGAGCTAGTGATGCGTACCTAATTATAGTTAGGCCGATTCAGGCGGCTCAGATAATTGTGTAGAGTGCCGAACACAGGTGTGTCGTCTTTGCCGTTGCCACTGTGTGTTATGCTTGCTGATATGATTGTAACAGCAAAAAATAATAAAATAGACTTTATTTTACACATTAAAAGAGCCAGTTAACTGCTGACCAAAAGAGAAATTAATTAAGTTACATTAAAAAGAAAGCATTTTATATGCTCGCTTCACTCCCTTGCTCTGTTTGACCTGCAGGATTATTTTCTAGATACATTTATTATTTAAAGTAAATTTTATGAATTATAAAGTAACCATTTGAGCACAAATTTCGTTATGGATACAGTACATCTATAAATTAAAGATAAGATAAATGCGTTTATAATTTTCGATATGATTAATAATAAGTGATAAATTAATCAAAACACTGTTTTCATCACTTCCAGTGTCTTCATATTGTATGTACTGTCAACAGCATCGCGTCAACATATCCATCCATATAATTAAATCAAATTTCCCCGATAGATTTTCAACTTTAAACACAACAAATAAAGATCAATGCCAATACAGAATATTTGACGCTTCGTTGTTACTTAATGAGCTATTGGTTGAACATAAGTGTAGATTATTCATAGAAGTGGCTAAAGAAAGACTGAGCACTACAAAGTACTATGTAAAGGTGTTAATTTTAAGCATGCAACGTTAGCGCCTCTATATCCCCTGTTCCGACCGGCTGCGCACACGCATATATCATCCAACCTGTAGGAAGCCAATGACTGGTCCAATTGAAATTTTTCGATTACCAACTTCGATTGCAAATCAAGATAACAAATAAGTTAACCGTTGCATTATACGAGTCAGTAAACTCGGTTCAGCAATACGTTACAATTCTGGGACGCATACTCCAATTAAACCAGCTGTTTTATGAACTCTTCCTCATAAAGTCGTATAGTAAAACTACGCTACATTGTAAACTCTGGTTATACCAACCAACCTTATCAGCCCACGTCTCAGTCAGAAGCCTATGTACCTATATGTCGCAGGAAAATGAGGATATCAGGGATTTCATGAAATCCCTAGGGATATGACGAAATTCCGGTAAATGTCGAATATTCTTGTTTATTACATCTTTTTACTAAAAATATGTAGTGATATGACAAAATACTAATATACGGTCAAAGATATGTCATTTCACTAAACTAAGTGTAGTGAAATAAAGAATACTGTTGTAGACTTAGGCTGATTACAATTTTGATATCAATGGGCGCCATCGGATTTATTGTTACGTACCTGGAATGGTTACCACCTGGCATATTAACTTTTCTACAACATTAAAATGTACAAGTGATTTGTTACTGAGCGATCGTATTTTTAATTGATATTGAATTTTACTAAACGACTCAAAAAATCCACTAGCCACTAAAAACAATATTTCGCCATTAAATAGGGTGTTAAAACCACCAGTTTTAGTAGAATATCCACTAAGTTGGCAGCACTGCACACGAGCCGCGCCAGCTCGACCGACGCATTTGTTTCGCTTCCACTAGTGCCCCTGTACTAGAGCGAGCGAGAGAAATGCGTGGCTCGATTTTAATTCGGCAGTGTCCGCTTTTCTGACATTTTACTAGATTTAGTTTAGTGGAACGACATATTATCACTGACGATAAATTGGTATTTTGTCATATCACTAGATACTTTTAGTAAGAAGACGTAATAAACAAGAATATTCGACATCTTCCGGGATTTCATCATATCCCTAGGGATTTCATGAAATCCCTGATATCCTCATTTCCCTGCGACATATATACGTCTACACTGCTTGGCAAAGACCTCTCCAAAGGAGGATGTTGCTATAATCGCCATGACAGGTGGGTCAACATTTGGCAGACATACGACACTTCTGCCCGTCTTCTGGAAGTACAGGAGCAGCAGCAGCAGTAGTAGGAGAAGGGGCGGTGCTACAGTTTTCATGCATCTAAAAAGCTCGAATTAACTTGTCTAAAATAAGGTTTTTGCCACAATCGTTTGTAGTATAGTCAATAGGGGAGAGCCGTAGCTGCTGCCTCTCCTACTGGCAATTAACGTGTCGTCTTTACTGAGAAGTAGAAGTGGCAGTTATTTACATTTTCTTGACATAACCAGTTTTTAAATTTATTTTTAGACATGGAAGACGAGTGTTACCCAGCGATGCCAGCCAGCGCGTGGAGCAGCCGACGACGGTCCAGTGAATCACCACCACGGATCACCACCGAGGTTAAAATGGAACCCAAGTCTGAACCGGAATCACCAGCCTCGTCCTGCCCACCCTCGCCCACTCCTGGAGCGCCCGTCACTCACTTGGACTATGTCATTGACCACACGGTAAGTTGAACTTAAAGTGATGCTAAAGTAGTAAAATACCTATCATACTATCGATAACCCATAATTATTCTGATATTACCATCGAAGTTTTATTGAACTAGCCCATTGGTCGAGTGATTTAAGTACCGGGACAAGATCTCGGGGGTTTGACCCCCGGGTCGAGCAACAAGAGATTCGAATTTTTAAACATTGCTCAGGTCACCAACCCACATTTGGCAAGCTTGGTGTTTATGCTTGTACCCATCATTGCTGTAGTAACTTTAATTAAATGATGGAGCCCTTTGCTCTCTGCAGTAGGATGATTATAGGCAGTTACTTTAATATTGAACTTGATGAACAATGTTTCCTTCTTACTTGCGTACATCACAATCAGCATTCAGTTTCACTCAGTATTTATAGTATGTACCTAAACCATATTAATTAATTTATACTTAATTACCATTTAAACCAACAGTTTGTAAACGAGAACTACCCAAAGGTTAACAAGATTAATCTCGCTACGATTACATACTATTGCAATTAGCTTACAAAAAACCCATTCGCAATCTTCTTACTGTTCATAAACAACATATTCCGTGACTAAATTCACTAATGTTACATCATGTCGTCTAAGATGACTTTCGTCCCCTTAAAGAGGCCGTTATACAGGGTGGTCCAAAGTGAGGGTGACGTCCAAAAAATGATTTTGGATTCCTTACACCCAAGGGCTATCCAAATTTACCCTATATGTTACCCGATTATTCTTTGTTTTCGAGATAATATAACTTTTTTTCTTAAATTTTTAGAATTTTTAGTGTAATCAGTTTTAATAAATGGTTTCTCCACTTTTTATTATGTTATGTCAGATTTTTTTAGCAGTATGATCCTTATAAATTAAACTTACTTAGATAAAGTTATTAGCTACCTAAACCTAACCAAAGTTTCCGAAAAATTTACCGAAAGTCAATAGTTTCCGTTCAAGCTAGTCAGAGCTTAATTTTTAAATTTATTATTTGAAAAGCTAAGGCTTTCGGGAAGTTTTTGAAATGGTCTAAGAAACTGTGAAACCACTTTTTTTTTATTTACAGTTCAAAATTGATTACACAGAAAATTCTGAAAATTTAAGAAAAAAATGTATATCTCGAAAACTAAGAAAAATTGGGTAACATATATTATAGGGTATACATATTTGGATAGCCCTGGATGTAAGAACTCCAAAAAAAAATTTTGGATGTCAGCGTTTGGACCACCCTGTATATGGGTCGGCAATCCTTAGGGAAATAAAGTCGGCGTTGAAATACAAGCCACATTTACTTACCATCGATCTCCCTCGCCACCTGTAGCTGTGTATCTCCACTTAAGCCTGTTGCCATGGCCAGGGAAGTCATTTAAAAGCACTAATGAGTTTGTGGTCTTGTTACATTTTAAACAGGTTTTGCCGAAAATATTCGCTTAACATCCCACTGGGTGCTACCACAGTGAAGCCAAAGTAATGCGACGAGCAAAAATATCATTGTGATTAACTTTTGGAATAAAAATCTTATGAACCATGATGTTAATGTAGAGTTCAGTAGTAAAAGCAGTACATACAAAATTACATACACGACCATTCTTCCAATAGTGTTTCTTCACTTAACACTAGAAAGCCTTTATTTTAATCGCTCTCTACATCATGATTACACAATTTTCACACTCAAATTGATAATGTGATTACCAACATTTCCACGTATTTTTCGTTGAGTCACAATTCCCAACTGGCTTGATTTAGCTATTTATCTAAATGCGTTTAAATTTATTTCGTATTAAGGCTGTCATTTATTTAGAAGTGATTCTTCTACTGAAGACTCTGATTGTAGGAAGTTTAATTTACTAGGTACCTACCTATATTATCATGATTAGTTTTGATGAACATTCGAAATGATATACGATCAAAGATTAAATTTGCTTAATTTAAAATTTGCTTAACAAAATCTTTGATTTCGAATCACTGCACTACGAGTAAAAATCAAAGGTCATTAGAGTTCAGCTAGCCGGCGAGCACTGACTGTGCAACTTTCGCCGTAATCCGGTCTTCAATTGCAACTTTTTCGCCGGTGCGCGGGCGCAGGCGTGTGATCTCCGGTAATAACACACAGAGATCAAAGACAGTAGACTCATGTTGTACTTTTGAAGCGAGTAATGGCTTCTTTGCTTAAAAAATTAAAATATGTATATTCCTCGTTCAAATCTCTGGTAGTAAATTATGAATAATGACGAAAAGTTGTTTTAGATGGTTTTTAGTAATAGACAGTTGATAGATAACTCGCTGGTTTTGATGGTATTTCTATGAACTAGAGATAATCAAAAGGACGACTAAGGCGAATATATCTAAAAAATCCAGGTGCAGTAGGCTTGTTGTAAGACACCAAACGGTATTTATGCAGCGGCCTTTGCCGTCTAGTGAGTAGTGTCTGTCACAGGAGAATGAGGATATCAGGGATTTCATGAAATCGTAAGTAAGAAGACGTAATAAACAAGAATATTTGACAACTACCGGGATTTTGTCATATCCTTAGGGATTTCATGAAATCCCTAATATTCTCATTTCCCTACATATTATGCTTATTAGTTCCCTCGCGTTCCACAACAAAAAAGCGAACCTACTGATATGTTATTGTCTACATTTTAGTGGTAATTATGCTACAGATCGTAATTAACACGATATCTTGGGAGGTTTCAGCGAAACGCCGGGGTTTCTTCGGAATTTTTACGATACAATTTTTAATGTTAATGCAATTATTTTTACGTACTCTCCTTGTTATGTCGTAAGCACTTTACGTTAATTCTTGTCGTTATAATTAACAGTTCAACGACAAAAATACAGAACATTGTTGCCTTTAAAATTTTCTCAAATTGCTCACGTTGTAAATTAGTCAACGTAAGGCAAATTTGACGTAAAGTAATTAACTGATATCGTTTCCATGAATAACTGAACACCATTTTTAAAGTAGCTATGGTAATTTTATAATTACTTAAATAATAAATAGGTCCTAACCCTCTTACGGCCTGTCCTAATAACCTATCTATCTTCAGTTTTGGCATATCGGAGATAGAAAACAACTTCTGTCTTTGTTTCTGCAAAATCAGAGATAGAAACTGTTTCCTATCTCCGAAATGTCAAATCTGGCGATAGATAGATTATTGGGGCCGGCCGTTAAGGTATGAAGAGAAAATCAAAACTTATGGATAGTATCGTAATGAATAAATGAGATGCGCATAGCTTAAAAAAAGTGTTGCTAGCAGGCCGTACCAAAAATTTTTGATTTTTGGTGGATATTTTCTAAGTGACATTGACATTTTTGTATTATGCTCTACCAAAAGAAAAAATACGTCATTTGTTTTTTGTCTCGTAGATTGTTTTATTAAAATTTGGAAGGTGGTTAAAATTTCATCCTGTGTATTATATTTAATTGTGTCTTTTTTGTTTCCAGACGGGAACTATCCACATGCCACAAGCAGTCCTACAGAAAGTCGGCGCGGCCGGCGTGCCACAGCTACTTCTTAGCACAGCGCCGCGGCTAGCCAACTCACTGTCCTCAAACAAGCTCTCCATCAAAGTCACATCCAGCTCAGGAGCATCAGGTGAGCTAATGCTGCGTAAGAAGAATTGCACAGTTAAGAGTGAAGCACGTACCTCCGTATAACCAACTACATAAGCTGCCCATCAAACTCTCGTCTAACTCAGCAGCATTAGCTAAACTAATGCTTTCTGGTAAAGGACCAATGGCGCGGCTATCGTATTTTAGATACTCTCCCGTATGACCAACTCACTGTATTTAATCAAGCTCTCCAACAAAGTCGCGTCTAGCTCAGGAGGATTAGGTAAGCTAATGCAGACGGCTAAAGAACTATGGTGCGCGTAGCGAGTTTTAGCAGCTGACTCAACAAAAACCCCCGTGTACCCAACTTATACTGACCTCAAACAAGCTGTCCGTTAGTCACGTCCAGGTTAGAAGCATCAGGTGAGCTAATGCTATCTACTAAAGAACAATGGCATAGATAGCTAACTAGCTCGGCTACTCAACGAAGCACCTTCGTATGACCAACTCACTACTCTTAATCAAGCTCCTCATCATCAAGTACCTACAGTTTGATGATTGACAGACAAGATCATGCAAACGGCGGGTGCGGAAATAAGTACCATCGCAGCTTATACTTATAATGCTCTACTTTTCTATCAAGGTAAAAAGTAGAGCATAAAAATCATTATGTCGTCAACAGAAAATGGTATAGGTCCCATATATGTGAGACCCGGTGGATAGTGACTTCAAAAGCTCTAGTTATAGTTTAAGGGAATTTCAGGGACGTATTTTTCCGTCTAAGGACCATATTATCATCATCATCAGTTCACATCAGCCCGAGGCTCATTAGAGGGTTCTCTAAAAGAAGTATTTAAATCCTTCTCGACATGCTTGTTTGTTGGGTTGGCGATTGTGTGGCTAATACTGGAGAGAAAACGCTATTGCTCAATTTCTTCTGGCAATACTCCTTTAGTTGCCTCTTACGTCCATAGAACTATAAGAGGAGATACTGTTCTAGATCATCGCTCAGAATAACCATGTCGTCGACATATCCACTAGTACTTTAATGTTATTTTTGTCTGTAGGATTCAACCTGCCGCCGACGCCGCCTTCGTCGCTGTCGTCTTCGGACAGCGAGGGTGCGCTGTCGCCGCCGCGCGATGCGGCCACGCCGGCCGCGCCCGCCGCGCGTCGCGCGCACCTCTACGCCTCGCACCACTCGCGCCAGCCAATCAACACGCCGCTCATTAGCACCCAACCGGTTAGTGTTAGTGTGTATATTTTTACTAATATAAAAAATGGGAAAGTGTGTGTGTCTGTTTGTTTGTCCGTCTTTCACGGCAAAACGGAGCGACGAATTGACGTGATTTTTTTAGGTGGAGATAGTTTAATTAAGAGATGGAGAGTGACAAAGGCTACTTTTTGACTCTTTCCAACTTCCCACTTCCCTAAAATGGGGGGTGGAAGTTTGTATGGAGCATTCCGTAATTATAAAGGTAGAAAACTAAAAATTGGTATGCGGACTATTTGTGACTAACAAAAAAAATCGTGCATATTTTTTTTTTGTATATCCGCCCCCAACCCCTTTAAAGAGGGGGTGAAATTTTATTGTTACACCGAATTTACCGCGAGCGAAGCCGCGAGCAAAAGCTAGTTTGTCATAAATAAAACATAAAATGTCACTTTGAACTACCCAAATTTAAAAATAACAGCTATAAACGACGTGTGTTATTTCTATCGTAATCGTTATGCAAATTCAACATGACTTTCATTGCAACACTATTGAAACAGCACCTAAAACGTTCAGTGCGTATTTGGTGAGGACGTTTTTTTGTCACAGATTGTGAACCTAGATTTTTTATATCTATTCCAATGCAAGCATTTTTCAAAGATCGTATCCTGTATAATAACTGACCTTGATATTTTTTCGGTTACAGAAAGGATCGACAGGCTCGCTAATGTTGACAGAGGAAGAAAAACGCACATTGCTGGCCGAAGGCTACCCCGTTCCTACCCGTCTACCTCTCACCAAAGCTGAGGAGAAATCTCTCAAGAAGATACGAAGGAAAATTAAAAATAAGGTAAGCTCGGAAAAACTTAGTACAAGTAATCTATTTTTGTAACGAGTTGGAGACGGTTTAATTAAGATTGAGATTTCTTAGATGTTGGCTATGTATCTTAATTGCTAATTATTAACTAAGAGAGGTCTGTATTCAGGAGTCTTCATTTACAAAATAATGTCAGTTTTTAGTTTTTTTAAATAAACCTATTACCAAAGTTTGTAGCAGCCGATAAACAAGCAGTAATCAACAATAATATTTATTCTCCGACTCAAATTATGTTGTCAGTTTCAAAAATTGCCTACATTTTTATATTTAAGTAATAATTTAAGTAAGATAGATTTAAGTAGATATTACATAAAAACTGTATGTTAAACACATTCTTTTTAATTTTCAGATTTCAGCACAAGAAAGCAGGCGCAAAAAGAAGGAGTACATGGACCAGCTGGAGAGGAAGGTAGAAATTTTAGTGTCAGAGAATTCGGACTACAGAAAGAGGGTGGACAGTTTAGAACAGAAGAACGCGAGTCTGCTCAGCCAGCTCGCCGCACTCCAAGCGCTGGTGGCGCGCGGGCGCAAGTGACGCCCGCCGCGGACCCGCCCCACCACTCGCTCACATGTACTATAGTGGCTTCGAATCCGATCACAACATTTCATTTGGGTGGCTCAGTATTCATTTCTGAGCTTGTGACTTCCGAAATGTCATACTGAGCCACCACAGGAAGAGTTGGTTTACACTAAGATGTTTATCTTGTGATCAGATTCGATGTGTTGATTTGGCTGTGAGTAGACTCTCACAGTTCGGCAGACGGCGTTGTACGGAAGCCCTTTCGCTGCGTGTTTATGACGATGTATATTTTGTATGTATTTTACACGGTCGGGTGTTCGGGCGTATGGTTGCTCAGTTAGTGTAGCGCGGTGCCAGTGGCCGACGCGAGTGCCACCCTAGATGTTAATTTTGTTCTGCACCGCTATGTCGACAGACGTGTCCGAGGAATGACTCGAAGACAGGGAATAGTACTGGGGATTAAATAAGTCGATAGTTATTTACGCGTGTTGTTTGAAATCTCGTAATATATTTTAATAGTGCTGTAGAAGCGTTACATAATTTAAGTTTTAATTCGTGCGTGTTTTTATTAAAATATGCAATTAGGTTAGGGATTTTATTGTTACCCAAAGCATACAATATATTAGTATGTCGCCGCGCCTACAGTGGGCCGGCGGACTCGAAGTTCACGTGCAGTTAACGTTACGTAGACCACAGTGTTATTGGCCTTATAAAGTGTAACATCGGTTTTTTTTACTTTGACACTGGACTAGCAAGCGATAGGTTGTGGTGACCGATCACTATTTAAATTATTTTACTGATGCATATGGCAGTTGTTTCGTGAACTTTATGCAACTGAAATGTTTACCCGGGCCTGTAGACAGCAATGGATAAGCCATATCTGCTAAAAGAAACCAATCAAGTATCACGTGTTCTATCATATTGTCTTACCTAAACTCCATTATTTAAATAAGATAAATTAAAAAAAGAAAGAAAGAAAGAAAATTTATTGTTTAAGGGCATCACTACAACACATAACACGAAAGGCCTTACACTGGCTACTTTTTAAGCAATAATTGAAGAAGTCATCGGTGTATATTTAGGTATCTCTTCAAATTGCTTTACTACCTAATTGTGCTACATAACTAATTACCGTCTTACGTATTTATCTAGTTCCTAGCGATTTGTCTCATTCATTTTTAATTAGGTTACAACTCTTACAAATGTCTTTTATATGTACGTATGCGGCAAATCTACATCTAGTACGATTGCCTTTAGACCTCGTAATCCTTTTAAAAGTGAACTAGACGATTTCTGAACCACTTCTTTAACTAGGCTAACTGAATATAATGAATAATTTATAGCTGAGTAACAAAAATGCTTTTGGTATATAGATGTACGTAGAAAACCAAAACCCAGGCCAATTGATGCCCACTCGCAAACTCTATAAGACGGGAGACTAAACGGAACTGTCACCGTTTACCATCTTACCTCAAAATTACTACTGCCAGTGTAAGCGTCCCTTTGTGTACTGTCTATGGGCCCGGACTCGTAAGTTTTTTGCCCCTTTCCGATGATACGACGACAAACATAGACAAAAGACGTTGTAAACTCTTTTGCTCTGGTAAACGTGTCTGAGATACTTGGCCTACGAAACTTCTTTACGCTGTTTTATAGTGTTATAGTGGTGTTATCGGGAATCTTCTTAGCATAATATAAGGCGCGCAACATACAAGCGCGTCTTAACGGTAAATATTGAATTCCATGAATTTGCATTTATAGCGAAATGTGTGTCGTCCTAAGAGATTTTATCTTGTATTTAAGATAACTTTAGATATATCCATAGAGGACCTGTATTAAGCCGATTTGTATGACAATTGTTTTCGGTTATGTCTAGTCTCTTGTAGAACCATGAGGTCTCATTGTAGAGACCTCCGCGATAGAAACATTAGCTGTATTCAATCTCATACTGCGCTCAACAGATGACAAGTACAAATAATGGCATGCCTTCGTAAATCTATCATAAAACTAACCCCTATTTCCTGAGCATATAGGTCCTGAAAGCACTGGCAGTATTTTAATTGCAATCTATTGCAGTTGGTATCCAGTGTCGCGCAAGCATTCGAAGGAATATCTGTCGCCTGAGCGATAGCTTTCATTTTAATCTGGGACAGCCGTATAAAAATTCTGCAAGAAAAAAATGTTTGGACCTTCTTTTTCTTTCTTGTAGTTGAATGATACTTTGTCTTGTTTTCATATTAAAGTGTTAAAAGTGTAGCTTTTTGAAACATATATTTTTGATTCAAATTTACCTTTAAAAACTTATGGTTCAGTAACATAATATATTGATTGATATAATACAGAAAACTCAAATGGGATTTCACAAATAAACGGTCAAGACTGTGACCCTATTTGAACATTCATTTATTTTTTAGAATTTGCATCTAATAGCGGAGTCTTTTGTATTTTATTTCTGCAGGAATATTTTTCATCCACTGTTTCCGGTCTTGCCAACAGCAATTCCATTCTGGGAATTCTGCGCGCAGTTCGACGCTATCACCTCGTAACATTCTTATTTACTAAAACATTCCATACTTCTCGAGTAGAATGAGTGACTTAAAGTGAGCTCTTGTACTTACACTAACTTAGAATAATGCATATTAACTAATTCTGTACAAATGTCTGTTCTCTACCTAATATTATACGATGTACGAGTGGTTACTCGCTAGCGTTTATACCAGCCAATATTGAATGTCTATTGATGATACTCGTGGTCTTATTGTATACCGATTTAATAGAATTACGAATTGGCAGTGTAATATAACGGATGTAATAAAAATATACTTTTATTACTTATACTATCTATTTACAGTTGCTCATGTATTAAATTAAGATCAATGATTGCATCAATCAAAATCAATGAACACAAATCCTTCAATATCAATTTATAATTATACAATTACAAATATAAATATAGCCACGTTGGTATGTCGTTTATTACATCGGTTACATTGCATACCCAAATTAATATTGTTTCGTATTAATATTTTTAATGTGTGTGCAATTATCTTTTACATTTTGAAAGTTCTTCCTATTTAGATAATTAAGGAAAATGTCTATTTATATTACGCTGAGATATAATATATCATCATTATATTGTCCCGTCTCACCAGGGATTGTATTAAGAGAATTGAGATATATTTTAAGAGATTTTTTCTAATGAAATTTTATAATATATATATTTAACACTGTTTTACGTGTCTTTATCGCTATACAAGTTAGGTTTCTAGATTACTATATATCGGTAGTATCTCTCAGATACAAGGTATTTTACTACGTGCGTGCCTGCCTATCAGCTGTTGATTTTTACCAATATGAAATAAGTATCAACGATAGTATAGCAAATGACGATATCGGAAAGTATCCTTTTAGAAACATTATATTTATAAAGTATATTTAACATGTAAAATGTTTAATTCCTAACACGGCATTTACTGTCTACAAAAAGAGTGATGTAATTGAAAACGACTTATATAAATTAACTAAATTAGTTGATATTTAACTTATGGAATTATATTAGTAAGTAGCGCGGCGTGCGGTCGTCTGACACGATATTCATTGTAATGGAATGCCAAACATATAATTTTACATGTTATTCTGTAAACACCGCACACATTTGGGTGACAATAGATGCGATCCATTCGAGATTGGCTGCAAGTAAAAATAGATATCGATTAGTAGAATGATTGAATGTGAAACCCGACAGCAAATATATTGATCAATGCCACGACGGCGCTAAGCGCAGCATTTAGGACAGAATAAAACAATATTTGACATTATCATATATAAAAATGCCTAAACTGATTTTAAAACTCAGGCTGCGTTTGAACAGAAGCCGAGCTAGGCGGAGTAGGCAAGTGCGAACCGTGAATTGATATCACAGTAAAATCAGCAGATTTTGAGCACTGTGTTTTGCGGCCCTCTGCTTTTCTGTGTAAACGCAACCAACAAAGAAAAGTAGCTATGGCTACCACGAAAATATTACAGAATGCTGTCATTAAAATACAAAGTTATTTTAATTCCGAAATTATATTTCCTGTTGGGATAATCACGGACACGAGAGAATCAATTGACATTTGAAATGAATGAATGAATGAACATTCCCAAATTAAAATCCCGAATGGGTCGCGGGAAGCAGGCTCGCGTCTGCGGTAGTTTGTTATACATTTTGAAGTGTAATTTTATTGATAGTTTTATTGTTAAAACTATTCGCTGTTACCTTGAGTCATGATTTGTTGAATCGTTTGTTTTATTATTATTTTCCAATGACATTGCGGATTACTGTCACCCTTGAGCTAATAAAGTGTCAAATATTGTATACCGGCAGTTTTATTACCCGCATCATTTTGAGTTTAACAGAAATAATGAGTATATGCTTACAAATTTTGTGGTTTATAGGCACTATTGTTGAAAGGTAGTTTAATGAAACTACTAGATAATTAATAATATTTTCTTTATTTTAGCAGCCTTAAACTATTGCTTTCAATGATACAGTCAAAATCGGGATATACTTGTTCAGTACAGACTTTAAGACTAGACTCAACCAAACATTAGCATATTTTGTTCGATAGAGCAGATCAACAAGTTCTAATTTTCTTAACAATATTGGGCTCAGTCTTGAATTTAGTTTATAAATACAAATTTATTGATACTTACCGGTTATAACAAAAATTTATTGACATTTATAAAACACCTTTTTTCGTCCTATGAGTGTGGTAGGCGGCGACCAAAGGGGTACAGCCAGAAGAAAACAGTCAGCAACGCCTTCTCTCCACTATTAGCTAAGCTGCGATCGCCCCTTATTATTGCGATAAGCCCCTTTGATATTATTAATGTTCCTTTTTCAATTAGTCTTAGCAGTGGATGCGGGCTGATAACAATGAACATCTAACCCATTTTATCTCATAAAACCTGTTTTGGGATAAACCAATTCAACATAACACATAAAAACTAAAGAAAATCTTAACCTAAACTTTGTCCATACCACAACAAACACACGGGATTTAAAACCGCTCTACCATCAGAGGCTAATGAAGACCTTCTTCTTGGCCATGACGTGTGCTATGATGACCCACAGTGCTGTGCCCCACGTGGCCTCGACGAGGCGTAGAGCGTGAGTGCGCATGTGCGGCACACGCCAGTGGAAGGGGAACAGATGCGCACACACCGAGTGCCCCACATACAGCGCGATGGCGTTGAGCCCCGGGGCCCTGAAGGGACCCCCGTTCCAGATCCGCCAAGCGTCCGTCAGAGTGTAGCAGATGCTGAGCAGGACTAGACAGCAAGCCGATGTCACTAGAACGTACGACATGGACCTAGGGGCGAAAAGAACAGGCATTTTAATCAAGTTAATAATAAAATGTCTTCGTTCTGAATACTTCTTTCAAACTTTGTAAAGTATAACGTTTTTATCTCTGAAAAATGTATGGCTTCTTAGGTTAGGTACTATCGAATTCAAGCTAGTTCTTATATCAATAGTAATTTGAGTGACAGCGCAGTAGGTAAAATTTTTTTGAATCAGTTTGGAATTAAATCAGAAGACTTAATTGTTTAACGGATTCGGCGTGTAAACGTAACATACTGGCAGAAGTTGCATTTACATTTACTCGTAGGTACAATATTATGATGACTGAAATCTAAATTAATAACCTCAATTTTATATTGTTAAAAACGGCCACGATTACTTTCTCTAACAATTTCTCTACTAATAACTTTAGGCCTCTGCATTCCCGGTATCACTTACCACAGGTTCTTGTTAATGGGTATGACTCCGTGTTCCCTAGAGAACCCAGCGAGCAGAGCTCCCGACAGCGCGAACACCAGGCTCCAGGCGAGCCAGCGGGAGATGCGGGACTTGTGCGACCGCTGCAGCAGCACCGTCGCGCCCGCCTGGATGCCCAGGAGAACTTGCACAGCCGACGTTAGACAACCTGGGAGGGAATTAATGAATTAATGAAGTTGTTATAGCCAGTAAGCAAATTAATGTAAAAAAGATGTGGTGTATTGAATGAATGAATGAACTGGTAACAGTTCATTAAGCAATTTAATGTAAATAGAAAGATGTAAGTAGTGAACAGAAAGGTTCATTTAAGAGAACCTTTGGGTACAGGAAAAACTGATAAAGTAATGCCGCAGTTAAGGGTTTCAGGTTGTGACTACTACATTTAGGAGATAACTTACTTAATTCAGTGAGTATACACCAGTTTTTTAAGGTCATAATCTTCATGAATATCATCATCAGTCAACTGTAGTTATAGGCCTCTCCAAAATGAGGGGTTTTTCATAATAACTACGCTTGACAGGTGGGTTTGCGATCGCCAATTTGGCGGGTTTGGCCAACGATGGAGAGGGTTAGTGCTGTTCGAATCTAAATCTGTCAGTTTAAAGGACTGGGCATACTAAAGGCAGGCCAGTAGCAGCACAGTTTGAAGAAGCAGCGGAAGTTGTAATACAAGAAGCTCTATGTCACACTAAATTTGCGGAGGTGGCGGCGCTGGAGAAGAGAAGATACTCGACTTGAAAAATTCTTTGCTTTCTTTCCTGAGAGACATCATGCGGCTCACTGTCGACCCAACCTGTCATACTGAACGAACGCGGTCAATGAACTACAATGCGTTGCGTTTTATATGCCGTCTACCGCACTGCTACTGACCTGCTCCGCCTCTGTCCTTAAGGTCTGCTCCACACAGCGAATTTGACCTATACGTTACTATAACTTATCCCAACGGTACTTACCAAGAAGCCCCTCAGGGTCGGTAGGTGGGCCTCCGTAGACCGTCCTAGCGTCGCTGCGCTGAAACAGATGCGAGGGCCCCAGCAGCAGCCGGTCGATGTACCCCGCCGCGCCGCCGCTGCAGCCTTCGGCAACCCAGTCGTCATGCTTACCACCGGGTCCCAGGTAGCCTCTGAGAACCAACCAGGGCTTTAATAAGAGGGTAACGTTATCGGGGCCCAAGTAGCGGGTTATGATCGAAATTCATTAGTTCAAAATTCACAAGATCAACATCTAGTGGTGATTAATAGGTCACTGGTTTATTATATCAATACATTACGAGATCAGTGGTTAAATAGATCAACAGATTGAAATATTAGGGGTTAAAGTATGAAATTGCCGTTTTGTATGGACGAAATCAAGAAAAGTCATTTTTCCATACTAACAATTTTTTAGTTTTTTTAAAAATGCCTGAACCGTTTTCGATGCAATTAAAGGTGAAAGTTAGATGGTTATGAAGCTACGCATTATAGTATTTATATTTCTGAAAATCAAAGTACATAATACAAATATACTTAATTGAAGCAAGAAGGTCAGCTGACACATTATAAGGGGTCTTTTTAGCGACTTCCTTTGAAGTAATAGGCACTAGTATTGCATTTTTTTTTAGTCAAAAGTTACTTTATTTAGTTTTTGATATAATACAAAAAGAATTACGCAATAATATGACTATACTTAAGAGCTATAAACAAAATAAAAAGTGGGAAAATAATCGGCAATTTCATACTTTAACCCCTATTACCAACAATTTACTACATCAACAGGTCAGTAATTCAAATTTTCTGTGTTACATTTTAAAGGTTTTGGCTGTAGGGAACCAACCAGACCTTTGGAAAAGAGGGTAACGATATCGAGGCCCAGGTAGCCTCTGTAGAGAACGAATCAGGGCTTTGAATGACAGGGTAACGTTATCAGTGTCCAGGTAGCCTCTGTAGGGGACCAACTGGGGCTTTGAATGACAAAATGCTTCCTGAATATTTGGTATAAATGTGGACAACATCACATACATTGTTCTGATCCCAATTTGAATAACTTTTTAAAGCATTCGTATTTTGGAAACCAGAAACAACGAAGGTACCACAGGGTGTTTGTGGTACCTTCGTTGTTGAAGACCCGAGAAAATGTAGAAAAACACATTTTCTCTACATTGACCCGTCCGGGAATCGAACCCGGGACCTCGGAGCAGGCGACACCTTGAAAACCGGTGTGTACGCCACTCCGCCACGGAGGTCGTCATGGTATGGAAATAAAAATTTATATTAAAACCGACCAAGTGCGAGTCGGACTCGCGCACTGAGGGTTCCGTACCAACTTTAACTGAATTAGAGTCCACTTACTTCCACTTAGCCAAAATACCACAATATTTTGTTGACTGCAAAAATAACTTTGCTTTTCATAGTGTTTGTATGAAGGTTAGTTTGTACAAAGTTATATTTGCGGTTGTTGAAATTGTGCTATATCTCAATAACTACCGGTTTGGTTTGTTTAAACTTATTTTCGTTGAAAGCATTTGTTAAGGTCTACATTCTGTGTTTCTTTCAAAATTTTCACTTGCTTAGTTTAAAAGTTACAGGGCCCATTTTACCACTTTGGAAGTGTCTATCTACCAAATGTTAGACTTTTGGTAAATATGGTTCTAGGAACCTAGGAATATCATTTTAAAAGACCTATCCATAGACACCAGTGACACCACACACGCATGGGTTTGAGTTAAAAAATGATTTTTTGTTTTAGTTCCATGTATGGAAAGCCCCCTTAAATATTTTTTTATTTTTATTTTTTATGAGAATCGTAAAGCGGTTAACAGGATACACCTACCTACCAAGTTTCAACTGTGTAATGCTAATACTTTCAGAATAAAGTGGCTGTGACATACGGACGGACAGACAGACAGACAGACTTGACGAAACTATAAGGGTTCCGTTTTTGCCATTCGGCTACGGAACACTTTTTACTTGATTTAATTTATTTTTATTTTATTACTGTATTTATTCACTACAGTTGACAATCATGGATTAGATAAATACGTTGAATTGAAGGTGTTCATAACAAAAACAAAAAACATTGATGAAGCTCTGCTGGCTTAGGTAATAAAGTATAACTTGACTTTGGTTTGAGTTTTGGAAAAATTCGTCTACACAAACAACGTCTTGGTAGCGTTGGTAAGGACAGTAACCCGGTAAGCGAAAGATTCCTGTTCTAACGAAAGCAGTCTACGTATTGTATTTCCAATTTCAATCGTTACTCGAAATATCCTTACGCTGGGCAATCCGGGTCGTGGACAGTGAAGGTGATGGCGCTGTGCAGCGCCACCAGCGCGGCCGCCAGCGCCCAGCACCACACGCAAGACAGCACGTCCTTCAAGGCTTGACCGCACGCACCCTGCGGAAAGATAGGTTACTCCTACAGGATCATAAGACCACCGGCGGTCGCGATAACAATTGATTTTAATTGTGTCTGCAATAACATACAATCGAGGGGCTTATAATCGTCCTGTTTTATTTTATTTTATTTTATTTTATTTATTTAGGAACACAAAACAGAATAACAACATATACAAGACAATATACAAAAGTAGGTAAAACTTAAGGCTAGGAGTTATCCCAAAACATGTGTTCACAACTAGGCTATCATGTAACTACGAGTACACCTTAGTATTAATAATATTAACTTAAAAAAAAAACAGATATTACTTTATTTGTTACTAAACAATTATTTTCCTCCCGATTTTACATATCATTAAGTATTCCCAGTATTGCCCGTTTGAACTTGGGCAAATTATCGTTAAATATGTCCATTGTCATGCTGTTCTTTATTAGTGATTCATTGTATAGGCGACACATTCTGGCGAGCGGATTATAGTGAGACGTATTGTTTTGATAAACTTGAAGCGTGAAGGTTTTCAGGAAGGGCTCGCGAGATCTTGGGCGTATGTTGAAGTTGATATTAGAAAGAAGGTTAGGGGAATCTACATGTGAATGAATTATTTTAAATAGTTGCTAGCAACACAAGTTGAATATGCTTATATTGAGTATCGTTCATTATCTTATTCCTTCGACACCGCCTTAGCTGAACATGGTTTCCGTGAAATTTATAAATATTTTTGATTGTGCTAAGCCAGGGCAAATCAGTCAAAACTAATTGAAGCAAATCGGGTTCAAATGAGTTGAAACCAACACACCCCATTGCAGGGAAAGGGCCTCCAATTTTGAATTCAAGTTACCGTTGTAATGATGGGTGCACATGCGGGTTGGTGATGATCACAAACCCAAACAATATTCGAAAATTAGAATTCTTGGCCAACCCGGGGATTGAATCCCAGGAGCCCGAGATCTTGGCCCGGTATTTAAATTACTAGCTAGACCAACCCGAAACTATACACTCAGTAAATGCACATTGGTAGAGTGATTTATATAATTACCGGGCAAGGTCCTGGATTAGATCCCCGGGTCAGCCAATTTTGAATTTTTGAACATTGCACGGGACTGTGATCAGTTGACCACCGACCGGCATGAAACGTGGGCATTATGCCTGTACCCATCATTGCTGTAGTAACTTGATGTCAAGGACGGAGAAAGGCTTCCATCAATGAATTCAAGTTGCTACCGCAAGCCCTGTAGAAGGATGACTAAAGGCTGTTAATTTACTTTTACTTATTTAACCTACAATACACGCAGTCAACATTTTGAGATGTTTAAATTATACGATGTAGCAATAAAAATGCGTTTAAACCGGTCTGTTGTCTAACGCATCTGTTATCATCATCATCATCATCATCAGTCACTGTCTCTGCTAGGCATAGTCCCTATCAAAAGGAGGATTTCCCTATCATCTCCATGCGGGTTGGCTATCGTAGTTTGGCGAAAGGTGCTATCGTAGTTTGGCCAAAGGTCGCTGCTGCCCGTCTATCCTGGCAGTACTTCTTAAGTCACCTCTTCTTACGACACTCATAATAAGACACAAAGGGGTGGTTTCATCTTAATTTTCCTCCGACACCACACAGCACAATATCGTGTGCCATATCAAATATCAAGATTCGTAGTAAAGTTAAAAAAATTAAGCTCCATAACAAGATTGAGACCACATTTTGGATAACAGTATAGGTATTCTGTTTATTCAACAAGTGTAGCATGATTGTATGTAACATTCGGGGAGATATTTATTTTGTGTCAATGTAATACTAATTCTAATTGCCATCTCGCCTGCAAATTGTGGCTATTACATTAAATAATTTTTAGTTAAGTATTATTTTTGAAGTGAAACTTCTTTATCGGCGTTGGAAAAAATTTACCGTCACGTTTTGCGTCACATTTTCGTCACATTTTCGTCACATTTTTCGGTTACGCGCCATCTTTTTCTTGCCCCTACCACGGTTGGTTCAGACGATAGCAAAAAGGTAAAGTGAAATAATATTTAACCAATTTAACCAATTTAACCAATTTAACCAATTTAACCAATTTAACCAATTTAACCAATTTAACTAATTTAACCAATTTAACCAATTTCTGGAAAGTTGCATGTAGATCATTTTTCGAAAAATAAGGCCATAAAGAAGTTTCACTTCTTACGTGTGTACACTAGTACACGCACAACTTTTTAGTAACTGTTTACTGTGGGTAGTTTTTTTTTATTTTTTTTTTGTATACCCTTGGAGGCGTGTAGTACTTGGGCGCGGTCAGCGCGTAGAACCCTCCTGCGATGAAGTACGCGACCGCTAGCCGCTGCAGCACGCCGAAGATACGCAGCTCCTGTAGCATGTTCGATCCGTAGATGGTGTTCAGGCTCATACCCAGTAAGAACATTATCACTGATCGCTGGAAAACAAAAACAAAGTTTAATCAATGTTTTTTTTCAAATAAATTATTTGTAAAACAAAATACATAAATTTATAAATTGAATCTTAAACCTACCTACCCGTATCTCGGGTTTAAGACCCACCTGAGACATCATTTTCCAAGTTTAAATAGTGATATTATAATAGGTTTTAGTCAACTACTACTTATACGAAGTACGTAATAATATCGGTATCACAAAGAGTGAATGACATTTGCTAAGATAAAAAATGATCCATAACATTTTCAATACGTCAGACACTTAAGTGATTATCTAAACATACGAGTAATAATAATATTTAAGTAGGTACAAATTATGTATAGACAACATATATTTTTTTCTATTAATGCCATAAACTAAAATAAGAAATTCAAACAATATTACAAAAGTTCCACACAGCTTTTACCATGAAGCTAAAATACTCTTGACATTTCTTTTACACCAGGTAAATATGTAAATGCGTCTAAAGGCGCGTGCAATGACATATTTTGCCTCTTACAATGTTCTAGTTCGCAGTCCATGACATCGACGCCTAATCATTGTTTGGACGAATTGTATCCCCGTTTCGGAAGTATACATCTAAACCAGGCCACCTCATTGGGTCAGACACAGCATCGAGCAAATAAATGTCTTTAAAATTCCATCACCCGACCGCTAATTAACCGTACACGATATACAACGACGCATGTAACTGTGCGCGCCACACTATCAATTGAACAAACAAAGAAGTGTATGAATGGCTAGCAAAATCATCATACACCGCGGACGGAGAAAGCTTCGCCACAAGACACGCGAGAACAGAATTTCCAATGAAAAAATCTGCAATGGCGCGTGCGTCCGATGAATCTCCCAGAGATTCTATTAATATTCTATGGATTCACACAAAATAAGGAAGTGAAAAATGATGCAATCAATTCAAAAGTGAAAGGGTGAATGGCGCGATGAATATAATCTTTGTTTACAATGGATAAGCTACTTAATACACATTAGAGGTATGCCGGACATGACTTTATGATAATCTTAAATGCTTTTTAATGGCTTTATATTAGCACAATAAAAAAAACACGTGATCCATAAGACATTTCCTAACATTCTCAAATAGCAACATGAAAAAAATACTTTATTAAAACTGTAGTTAACAGCTCATAAACTATTGTTCTCTTTGAAATAACATTTATGGTAACTATTGTTGTCTACGTTAAATATAAGTATAGTGAGTTTGTAGTGCATTAACATTTCTCTTAATTATTGCTCTTAATCATTAACAGCCTACATCAGGCCACCGCTTGACATGGGCCACTCCGAGAGAAGTATTTTGCCATATTCCTCACCGTTGGCAGGGGAATCGCGTAGTTTGGGCTATGATGGAGAGATGACACACACAAGAATGTGTTTTCCCAAATAGATAACTAGCATAATTTTATAACTACATTTTTACAAAACTTTATTAGGTAGTTTTAAGTATATCATAACGTATATTTCTGTACAGGAACATTATATTGCAAGTCATATTCTCATTGTACGCCGCTGCACCCACATATACGCATGCGTCATACTAATGCAATACTAAAGGCAATGTTCTCGTTGTAACCAGCTATGTAACGTTTACGTAACTGTACTGGTTCTTAAAGGTTACGGGCCCATCCACCCTGTGATAGCGCGAACTTAAAGCTCGGGCGAAAGCACAAGATGCGCTTTTTGCACGGACAGGGTTCGCTCGCAAGCTGCCCGATCTTTCTTACGACTACTGATAAATTAATTGCTCACAAAAGTCTTTTGGTCTACATGATCCCATTTTATATTTTACACCAAATTGATATATCAATTTAATGAACAAAGGCTATTACACTATTAACGATTATTTCAGTGATAGGAACGTATGGCATTAAATTGTCCTAGCTCGTACACTTGCACATTTTGTAAACATTTAATTTAAATAATCGGCCAAGTGCGAGTCGGACTCGCGCACGAAGGGTTCCGAACCAAAAAGGCCAAAAAAACGGGTTTGTGGTATGGGAGCCCCCCTTAAATATTTTTTTTAATTTTATTTTTAGTATTTGTTGTTATTGTGGCAACAGAAATACATAATTTGTGAAAATTTTAACTGTCTAGCTATCGCGGCTCTTGAGATACAGCCTGGTGACAGAGCAACGGAAAGACGGACAGACGTACAGACAGCGAAGTCTTAGTAATAGGGTCCCGTTTATACCCTTTGGGTACGGAACCCTAAAAAAGGTCAACACTAGTGACAGAGATTCTTGAGCTGCGGCACTTAGCCCAGACTTGTTCTGAAGCAATGGTAGGTTTAAATACTGCGACGTATAAAGGCGCCTCCTGGGGCCTATTTGCAGAAATAAAACTGATTCTACTGATTTACATTATTCTACACACGGAATTCATCTTTAATACCAAATTGAAAAAGTAGTTTTGTATTTAAATGCTTTTCTTTTGACATTGTGCAATAAATTTTGCTTCTTTAGGTGCAGTAAAACGTTTTCGTTACGTTGATAATCATTAGATATTTTTAAAACAAATATTTTGACAGATGAAAAACGTGATACCACCAATTTTGATGGAGAGTCGATGCATGATGATCGTCAGGTATGCTTCACCCATATAAATAGAGAAGACGAGTGGTAGAGTAGGTAGAGTGACGTACACACCGGACAGGAGGATATTTCTTTTTCAGAAATAGTTCACTCAACGAGTGAAAATGTATAAGAAAATTTGTATGTAGAATGTGGAATCAATAATTTCTCAGTTTGGTATAGACTATCAGTCTGAGAAGTGCGGTACATCCCACGCAGACGAAATTGTCGGTAAAGGCTAGTGCTAAATTTTAAAAGGATAAGATGTTCCAATAATAATGTCAATACCATACCTTGACAACGTGGAGCACAATCTTCCATCGCGGCACTCCCTTTGCGAAGGCGCTCTTGACGGAGAGTGGGATGCACACGCCCATGATCCAGAGGAAGGCGGGAAACACCAGGTCACCAGCCACCATTCCGTTCCACGTCGCGTGCTCCAGCCACCAGTAGCCGCCAGCGCCGTCATTCACGAAGATCATGAACACAATTGCGATTCTACGAAATGAAGAACAAATACTGTTATTTTAGTGAAGTATAATATATTTACGGAATGAAACTCGCGTTTATACTTTGGGTTTATCCTGAATTTTCGAACACTTTCCAGCGCTCATGGTCACCGGTAGATAAGGTGTTATTCGTCTTATAGAAGATAGTTTTGAAAAAGTTTAAAACTACCACCTCTAAAAATTATCGTCAGTTATGTTCCTATCCACGCAATAGGAGCCGACTGTATCCGGAGTCTCTCTAGATAAATATAATGTGTGTGTGTAAATATATCTTACTTTCAATGTATAGTGCGTAGGTATATCGCGTACATTCAATATACAGTACCTATATACTGGTATTACTTGAGCAGATTAATCCATCTCGGCATCTCTACATGATATAAAATTAAATGATTGTCGCTTCCCCCCATCTGTCCTTCTTTACGGTTAGTTCCTAAAATACGCAACAGGCATTAATACGGTTATTACCAGTCATATAATTTCGTAAAACCATGATTTTTTTGCAACGCCATACTTAATTTTAAACATTAAACTATAGTCTTTATTTGGGGTTCATTAATTGATCACGGATATCGTAAGTGTACTGTTTATCATCTTGTTATTTAATACTTTTCTATACTGTTTATAAAACACAATGTCATAAATGGCAAAAAAACTTAAAATTAAGTTATATCTAAATAAAGTTAAACTTTTAAATCATGAATAACCTCTAGACTAGGAATCTGGAATCTTGAGGTTGATTGATATTTAGGTAGATTGAGAATTTTTCAGTGAATGAAAAGAGAAAAGAAATATACTCATCCGAACAAAACTATTGGATTTATTAAACTTAAGGCCACACACACAGTAAAAAGGCTCGCAAAGCGGCAAAACTAAGCTATGTTGCCAAGAAACTACAAACCTAAACTACCTATGTGTTAGTATTTCTCTGTAAAAGGCAAGATTCCTTTATCTTCCAATACCCGTTTAGTTTTCTTGTATATCTCGTTCCGCTGGTCCCTAATGCTTTTGCAAAGCATATTATTATCTATCCTGCGGGATTAGAACCGGTAGAGCAAGTGAGCGTAGGATGCAGCTACATAACTGAGCGATAATGTTTGTGCAGCATCGACGCTAAGGGCATCCGAACACGAACTGCTCGCTTCTGAGGCCTTACTCCGCATCACAATGTCCGTATATTCGAATCCATCTGTCTCTATCACTCATACCCATGTCTCAAAGTATCTGAAAGAGACAGATATATCCATAGATACGAGCTTCGTGTAGCAGAGTAAGGCATCTGATTCGAGTTGACAATACGAACAACCTGTGTCTGTGTCGAATGTCATTTCTTGTGGTTTCTGGTTTAGACTGAACTCGTGCTTTTCAAACAAATACTTGTACTTTGAGGGATTTGGGCCTTTTTAGTCCTTAAAACAATTTGAAATAGGTATAAATAGGTATTTCAAGTTTATATACTGATATTTTAAGTGCAATTAAGTTGCTAAAATATACAATATCAAATAAAGTATAATTTGAAATAGGGTTCAATACACATTTTTTCAGTATCTTAAAACTAAGATTCAATGCAGTTGCATTTAGTATATATAATAATTTAAAAGTTTCCAATTAAAAAGCAATAATTATGCTGATGTTTTAATTTTGTTGCATACCTAATTATTTGCTTACCATTTGCGCGGTTACCACTATCTAAGTCATGAGAAGCGTCTATTTCTAACGAAATCTGTACGTGTTCAAATGGATTGACATTATTGGTTTGTTTGCCAATATTATTTGGAAGCAGGTAACTTGGAAACACAATGTGTGAATTGGTAATAGTAGATCACTGCTGGGTTAGATACCTACATAACGACTCAAGGATACTGGTAATATTATTAAAATTCTGCACATGTGTAACCAACCTATATGTATAATGGGCATTCTCAGTCTGAGCTCTAAATATCTAAGACGCGAACA
This sequence comes from Anania crocealis, assembly GCA_949315895.1. Classification (NCBI taxonomy): domain Eukaryota; kingdom Metazoa; phylum Arthropoda; class Insecta; order Lepidoptera; family Crambidae; genus Anania; species Anania crocealis. The sequence continues at coordinate 17,832,789 of OX438884.1, read as the reverse complement.
CATCTTCACTTCGTTGGACTTGATAAATGTATTTGAAGAATTCACTTTCTGAGTTTCTGATTTATCAAATATACTATTAATTTTACACGCTCAGTTGCTAACGATGACTACAGCGAGACATTATACCTACCTAACTTTATTTTGTAAATTTATTTTAAAATTCTAACTAAGAAAATGTCTCATTAGGTAAGTAAAAAGTTTTGTGATATATTACGTCTCAAATACTCGTGATCAGTAATGCTATTTGATATGCTAGAATTTTGCTCTAACGAAATCGTCCGCATCATTTTGTCAGTTGCTTTTCTTTTGACTGCACACACCTACCGAAATTTTTTTCTATTTAATTAAGTAGACAAATATCTAAAACCGAGGCACATGATATTTGCCTATTATTCATTTGAAAATACCGATTTCGCATACCCCGGTAATGAGTGCATCTATACATACCAACCTTAAGTCAAGGTTCACTATCGACATCGGAACTCACCCTCTGAAGGTGTCGAGCGCCCGCAGCCGCTGCTGGATGGCCAGTTCCTTGTCCCCGTACCGCAGTTTGCCCGTGCGGCGCACGCGCGACATTATGAGCCGCACCACGCCGTGAAGCACCCATACCCCCAACAACACGCCGAGGAGAAGAAGCAGCGCTGTGAGAAACAATTATCGGTTTAGCATTTGCTGAGGTGCATAGTTAAACAAGAATTTTTAACAACATACTCTTACACTGTGTATGTATAAGAGTATGTTGTTAAAAATTCTTGTTCCTAAACGCACTCACGCACTAACTTACGCGCATACCCAAATAACGCAAACGTTATTATTTGTAACCGAATCTTTATTTGTTATGTAGGTACATGAAACGATCTCATGTAAGGAGCTGAGATCTTTTTCTGCGTCTTACAAAAGATCGTTTTTAGAGAGTTATCTCAAAATTTGTCTCAGTCGAATTAGTGAAGACGTTATAACAAACAAACAAATCGCAGAGTCGTCAATGCTGGAGAGAACACGCTTCTTCCTAACGGCAGTACCTACTCTTTTAGTCGTCTATTACAACATCAGTGGTGTTATACCATCGACAAAACACGGAAGTAAAAAAGTACCTATTTGGTATGCAAGTAGCAATTACAAAACGATGGACAACATAGAAAGGGTTAATCGCCGCGAGTGCAGTGACAGCGGATTACCGGTTGGATAATTATCACCACCGCTAATTACTTACGTAATAAATAAATAACCAATGAACCGGTGGTGTAACGAAACGCCTAATACCTCTATTAATGCGAATTAAAATTATACAGACAGGGTTATTGTAACTTTCAAGGAAACGTAACATGACGTTTATGAATAAATGACTAGTTTTTAACATATGCCTCGTTTGAGTAGGATTACTTCGATATTGATTAAAAAAAATGTGATTGCGTAAATGATGATTTTTTGGAGCTACTTGACAAATCATTGATTCCTCGTGCAAACATCCGATACCTTTTTCGCTATCTAAGGATCTATAATTTTAGGTAAAAAATAAGTTTTCTATTGACATGGTTAACTTTTAGTAACCTTAGGGTTTTTTTTACGCGAGGAAAATGCGTTACGCATCATCACCACTGCCCCGGGGGAGGGCAGGGCGGTATGTGGGACTCTACTTTAAATACCTTAAACAGTATGTTTCAAATTAGTATTTATTTGGTATTGAAATTTAATTGTATGGGAAAAAAAATTAACTCTGGGCAGAAAAATAGGCACCAGCTTAGTCTATGATATTCCGTCATCACCATAATCTCAGCCAATCGAAGCCCAAGGCTGGGCATCTCTACAATGATCGATCCCATGCCAACCTCATCCAGCGGTTTCCCACGACCTTCGACAGATCGATGGTCCATCTAATGGAGCCCTACCCACAGATCGTTCGTCCGGTGCGCGGTCGCCATGACATTGGATCTTCTTACGGCTGGTCCCAATAACCTATCTATCTTTAGTTTTGGCATATCGGAGATAGAAAACAACTTCTGTCTTTGTTTCTCTGGACGGCAAAATCAGAGACAGAAGATGTTTACTATCTCCGATAAGCCAAAACTGAAGTTAGATAGATTATTGGGACCGGCCGTTACTGTATGTCTCGCCCACTGCCAGTTCAGCTCCGCAATTCTTCGAGCGATGTCTATCTTAGTTCTCGTGCAGATTTTGTAATTTCAGATTCTATTACGTAGGTAAATTTCAAGCATTGCTCTCTTCATTACACGCTGTGCGACCTTGAGCCTTCTTATGAGACCCATATGAAGTGACCACGCTGTAATATTGTATACGTATAAGAGTTCAACGCATTACACGTAACAATGTTTCCCATAAAATAAACCATTTGAATCTAACTAACCATGTAATATGAAATCACTGTTTTTTAGGGTTCCGTACCCAAAGGGTAAAAACGGGACCCTATTACTAAGACTTCGCTGTCTGTTCGTCTGTCCGTCTGTCTGTCACCAGACTGTATCTCAAGAGCTGCCATAGCTAGACAGTTGAAATTTTAATTACGTATTTCTGTTGCCGCAATAACAACAAATATCTACTAAAAACAAAATAGGTAAAATAAATATTTAAGGGCCCCATACAAAAAACGCTATTTTTTGCCTATTCTTGCTCGATATCAATAAATGGTAACAGGTAGCAGTAAGCACAGAACATAGCAGTAAGGCACTACATTAACTAAATGTACTTATGTAGTCAATTGTACGGAGCCCTTCGTGCGTGAGTTCGACTCGCACTTGGCCGATTTTTTTCCTAATAAAGTAGCATGACGATTGCGTGACATATAGTAGTTTCTAGATAAAGTTCACACGATCTGATCTTAATCCGGTGTCGGAGTCTTGTCGCGTTTTTTTATCTTTTATTTGCATCATCGGAATTTGTGTACTTTTGATTGACTTACATGAGAAAGGCATAGTTCTATTCTGTTAATCATTCCGTGCCGTCATTCTACCCTACTCTAGTATACTCCCCTGCATGGGTAGAATACTTTTTTCTCTGGTAGGTACCTTAACCTAAGTTCCCTAAAAAATAATACTTAATGCGAATTTAAATTACAGTTTTCTACTACCAACAGTCTCTGATATAATCCATATATGGACAGACAGACGGACATGGCGAAACTAAAAGTTTGACTACGGAACCCTAAAATACCGCTCTGCTGACGTTGGACCACGAAAACGTATTTTAAGGTAGGTTACTTAGAAAGTCTTGATATTGAAATCTACAGTTTCTGATGCCGCCATATAAACTTAAGGCATGAGGGTTTCGGCGGATACCAAATTTGGGTAATTTGATGCGTATTCTTAGAATACTATTATTCTTTTCGTTGTATCAATAACACCTAATATTAAAACATAACAACTAGCTGAAAGCCACACTAAGATATTTTAATAATACTAATGTACCTATCTTCTTACATAACGGATTTTATATTCAAAGTTTTAAAAGACTGGCTGACTTTCTGGACTAGGATGGGTCATTAAATTAGCGCTGTTTGTTTATCAGCACAATGACCTCTCGACCATAAGTTAAATGATAAAACTGAATGAGTGCTTTGTATGAATGATTCACCGTCATACAAAAATAGAGCTACAATTCACTTAGTATCTGCGTCTAGTTAGTTTTGTGTTTTAGTTGAGTCATTTTACAACCCTAAATAAATAAGGTAAAATACTTAATACAATCAAAAGATTGCTAAATAACTTTTGAAAGCAATCTAATAAAAAAAAAACAAAGAACCGTACCTACGCGTTTAACTCATGATCTTAGAATAATAATATATTATTCTAAGCTGATGATCATAAAATTTAACCTATTATTTAAATTATACTTGCAATAAATTCGTGGAAACTGCTTTAAATTCCAATGTCAAAAAAAATTATAAATTATTGTTTTGACTTTGGTTGTTCTAATTATAACACCCTCTACATTTTTTTTACATTATCTATAATTTACAGACTCCCTGTTACAATCATATTTGAAAAACATAAAACAATTTTATTTTGTTTCATCGTGTTTGACATAAAAACTAGAGTGAAGTGCAAAATTCTATTTGTCTTCTTTATTTACACTCAAATATTAAGTAAGCGATCAGTAAACTATAGAGAGCATTATTGCTTTAACGACTTATTGTTTTGTAAAACCCTAAACCTCTGACGAGTGTATTAAACAATGTTATCTCTGTTTTCATAGAAGTGGACACATGAGTGTCTTGTAGAAGATATGACATAAGATTATTTTAAAACTATATTATCTGTAATCCTTTAATATTGTCTTATTATGAAATAGAAAGCTTTTAATGAATTTGGTACCGCTTTTCTGGTTGACCAAAAATAGAGTAATTTCCATAAATGTTTCGCTTTTTCAGTAATGATTTATAGTCATACAAAAATACTAAGAAGTTACATTGGCATGTTAACTTATTTTGGAACATAGATTAAATATTGGTTATGCCGTTTTTAAACAAATAAAAATTCGTCGAAGTATATACAGTTAGTAACTATAGCAGCAACTATTTGCTAGGCCTAGCAATATCTTTGATAAGCAATATAGCAATAAAATAATAATATGATTGAAAGAAAAGGTCCTAGTTATTCATGCTATCATAGAATACGACAAGGAGTAGCTAAGCTAAAGTTCACTCTGCTAATTGTTACACAAACCAACAATTTCATTTAGTTTATTGGTAATTTAAGTTTTTTTTCGCATAACATTGCATACTGATATTAAACTATTTGGATACGTAACTGTAACATACTTCAATGATAACGAAGATCGAGATAGTATCCTTTCAAAACGCCCAGATAAAATAACCATATATCTTCGATTGCTGTATCATATGTGCATTACTTACTAGACTGTTAGTGGTAATATAAGTGGAAAGATGAAAGTGGTTTTAGGGGTAATACTACTTATAAGTTATGTTAATAGTTCTAATTTAAGGATTGATCCGTTGGTGTTGATCAAACAAGGCCTAGTGAGAGGTCAAAGGGCCACTGATGGTGACTACACAACATTTCTTGGCATTCCCTATGCTGTGGTGGATGAGCATAACCCTTTCGGCGTAAGTACCGTCTCTTCTTGTCATACTTAAAAATTACGAGTAGACGCTTATAAATAAGGTATTGTTGATATAGTCTGATAGTTAAGTGACTACTAAATAAAATAAGTACACAAAACAGTTTATTCTTTAATGGAGTTTGCATTAAACTCTAAAAATGTGAAAACTATTTTCAACTTTTATATAAACGAATGCTTAAAAGTACGAGTAGTGGGTTCAAACATACACTAAATCATATTACCAAAGAGAGGCGACTTACTTTTTCATCTTCCGTAATCTAAAGATAATAAACGATAATGTTGATAGATAAAATAATTTTAGCTATAGTGACGTATTTATTACAATGGAATTTATTGCACATTTCAGCCAGCAGAGCCTCACACAGATTTTGGAGAACAAATATACAGAGCTAACGATGGTTCAATCAAGTGTCCACAAACATCAGTTTTCGGTTTCACGCCCGCTGGAGGCAATGAAACTCTTGACTGCCTACGGCTGAACGTCTACGTACCCAACGACGCTACGTCTTATAATCCTTTACCGGTGCTAGTGTGGATACACGGAGGAGTATTTGCCTTTGGATCTGCAGGAAAATACGGCGTTCAACACTTAGTAAATAAAGGCATTGTTGTAGTCACAGTCAACTATCGTCTTGGTCCATATGGATTTATGTGCCTAGACGTTCCAACGGTGCCCGGCAACCAAGGCCTCAAAGATCAATACACAGCGCTGCGTTGGATCAGAAATAACATAGGTTCATTCGGAGGCAATCCCTACAACGTCACTCTAGCGGGCCAAAGCGCTGGCGCATGTTCAGTTCTTTTACATTTATATTCAAACAAAGAAAAACTGTTCCATAAAGTAATAGTCGAAAGTGGTACCCCACAAAACGAGGGTATGTTCGTTAATGGAGATGTGGAGGCTGCTATAAAATTATCCAACCATTTAGGTTTTGGTACAAACGATACTGAACAAGCTTTGGAATTTCTAGCAAAAACTCCTTACAATTTAGTAACCGGTGCTACTTCGGAACTTAATTTAGAACTGAGACCATGTAAGGAGAGATCCTTTAGCGGCATCGAAAACTTTGTAGACACATATCCATACAGCTTTTCGAATGAAAAGAAAGTCAGTGCTACACCAGTTTTAATTGGTCACACGAGTAAAGAAGAAATAAACCTGATGAGTAGTAATAGTTCCGAATATTTCAACAGTGATCCATTTTATAGTAAAATAGCAAAGAACTATAATTTAAATAATGACCAGTTGAGAAAGGTTGCAAACACTATTCGACATTACTATATCGGTGACAGAGCTATATCAGCTAATCTAATTTCTGAATTTGGAGATTTTGAATCGGATTTCATTTTTAATCATCCTTTGCAGAGGACAATCACAAGTTTGATAAATGAAAATGCAAGTCCTGTGTACGCATATCTGTTCAGTTACGTGGGTAATACTGGAGCCGCGGGCGCAGGGCACTCGGCAGAGCTGGATTATCTTTTTGATTTGGAACCTTCCGGTCGGAAAACTGAAGACGATGCTCTTGTTGCTGATCGTATTACTACTTTGTGGACGAATTTCATAAAATATGGGTAGGATTAAGTTTAATGTATTGATTAAATTATTATCACTGAAATGTTTACTTTTCAACTATCATAATAGAATTCAAGAAGATCATTTCCAACATTGATTTCAGAAATCCAACACCTTCCAACCAAAACCATCTGCAAGTGATGTGGAACAGGATAACGTCCTCGACTAGGCCATATCTGGTGATCGATAAAGATTTGAGGATGGAAAGCAGAGTCTTCAACGAGAGGATGGCTTTCTGGGATCTCTTTCACGATAATTATGGAACATATAACAAGCTTGCACGAGAGTGCTACAAATAAGTATTAATTAACTATTTTCTCATTATATTTGATAACTTTATACATGAGGCAGATGTTGTTTCTAATAATACATCTAATCGATGGTTGTCTTAAATTATTACTGAACTAAGCATTCCAACCTAAGAATAATATGATAAACTAATAAAAACAATGAGATAAAATAAATAAGAACAAAATGTGTTAATGGATACTTAATGAACGTGATTCGCAGTAGATAACATCGAATATTTGTTTGTTTAATAAACCTTAGTGACTTTTGTGTATTTTATTTTGTTCCAAATTCTAATCCTTGTACGCTAGTGATAAAGGAAATCAGTCCGAAACGTTCATTTCTCATTAGAAATAAACGTTTGTTGCCAAAGGCGATTGCCCATCCGCAGTCTAGAATATAATTAGGGTCCTGACGTGACGTCAATTCAATCTTCAAGCGAGGGCATCGCTTGGACGGAAAGTGATCATCAAATCTTCAATGTAACAGCTACAGAACATACACATGATACAGTTAAAAATTATAGCTTCCTAAATGGGCCATTAAATACTATACTTTGACATCGTTCCTATAGTTGCGGGTTATATGGTGGTTATTGAACACAGATTAGCGTTCTTCCGTTCTTTAGTGTTTGAGTTTGATATTGGTGGCACAAATGCAGATCTGAGTTATACAGGAGTTACGATGTTACTAAGAGATGGAGATCCATCGTATTTTTCTAGTTTAATAAAACGATTTTAATTCGATCGGTTCCATTTATCTTCTTAATTTATTTTAGGCTGAGTGAGATCGGAGTATAACTCAAACAAAATAGTTTTGCGGAGGTCTATACATTGCGGCTGTTGAGTTGATCATCTTACTAATGTAAAGACCCCTTAAGTCGAATAAAGCATTTGGGCCAACGCCTCGGCAGACGCCTACAACGGCCCACTTACTCCATTTACTTACGCGACGCATAGAGCTTCACAATTCACAATACATTGTTATTTTTGAGCTACCATATGTCATCATAATATGCAATAAAGAATTCATGTCGTGATTCCTTACAATCACATTAAATGACTTTCGCAACGAACAGTAGGTATCTATCGACTCTGCAAAATCTTGCTTTGTCTTCAACCGACGAAATAAAATAGACAATTTTTTTTACAACCATGCATAGCGTGTTACGGAATCACTCGATTTCGATAATAATGTAATGTTTAACCTTTGTACAAGAATATTTAATTAACAGAAAGGATAACCCCAAAGAAGCAAACATCGAGAATCATCATAAATTTTTAGGAAGACTTGTAATTCGATTAGATATTTTTTTTATAAATTTTACATAATAAATCCGTCTCTAGTTCTAACCTATCACTAAAGAAGTTACATTTAGTTATTTTATTCCTGAACATAACTTTTTCTATGTAAATATAACTTCCAACATATTTGTATGATAAAAGAAAAGATTTTGCAGAATTGCTTCTAGAAGCGGGTCGCATTGTATGTTAAATTATGCAAATCTTGCGGATTCATCAAAATAAATCTTCCAAAACACGCCCAATAAAATACATGATCGCGTTACCTAACTCCCGTTACACTTTAACATTGCTAAACTGTTTTATTGTGTTAAAGTAAATAAGTAGATTGGTAAGTTTCGCTATGTTTTGTAAAAAAATATTTTTTCGTAAAACGAAACTCATGCGCATCAAAACAAAGGTCGGGGTCTAAACCTTTTGTAAATTTCTTAATCGTAGCCAAAATACATACAAGGCTGAGTGTCTATAAAAGGGGATATAGTATTTAAAAAAAAAAGATAAGGTATGTACTAAAGTAGTCCTAAAAAATCCCAAATATTTCTATTAAAAACATTTCTGTTTTTTCGAACCATTTCCCAATCGTCAAAAATAAAAGGTGCTTTTTCAAACGATTTTGTCAATATTCAAGCGAAGGTATACGTTACGCAAGTATTTATCATTATAACCCATAATCTGGCCCCCATAAAAACACTTTCGCCAAACCCATCGCAGACCGCGGTATACCAAAGACATCAGTTACGCCAGATTTTCACGATTTCCACTGCCTTTGGCGCGTGACTGATTCACGACTTCACCGCTTATTTATTTTTAGTAGACACTAATGGCAAAGATACAATTTATTTTTCTGAAAGAGTTATAACTTCTAGTGTCGCGCATGCTGACGCCCGGCGTAGGTTAGTATAGTCTATTGCAAAGATAGGTTTTTGCCTCGTCTAGCCTTGGCATGCACATTATGGACTTTATTGGATAGTTTGAGTTAATGCCCAATACAACTAATTTTATATCCTATATACACCCAAAGGCAGAGCATTTGTTTTATTTGTAAAAAGGACTATTTCATCCAAAAAAATACTTAAATTATATATTTGTAATAGTTTTGTTTAAAATTAAAAGCTAGTAGGATAAGTTCATAATTGAATTTTAAGTTATTATTACTATAACTTACAAATATTTTGATATTTTTCTTGATTTGAATTGTAATTTATTTACTTCTTGCCTAATTTCACCAGTTAGGTTTTTTCTCTATATCTGGGCATTTATTTAGACGTTTATTTCCTTTTGGGATATTGACTACTAACAGCTCTCGGATCATGGTAAATCTAATTTCGACTGGTAAAGGAACGGGAAACAAAAAACACAAGGAATCACATGACTCTACACTAACACTTAAGTACATAAACATAATAATAAGGTCGCATGATGATTCAAGTCCACAACTTTTGTCAAGGAGGAAAACGGCTATTGGATCTTTTATTCGCATAACAAAATGCTAATCAGTCGATTGTGTAGGCCAAATCAATCGGCCTACTTCTGTGACATATGCGATGAGAATTCTCCGTCAATGGTTACTCTGCATATAATAGGCATAAGCGAATCTTTTAGGGTTCCGCAAAAAATGACCCAATATAATTTCGCTGAGAGGTGCTAGTAATTTCAACTTAGATTGGAACTTTTTGTATGTGGATACATAAAAGTTAATTATAGACAAATAACTTAATTATTCATTTTCTTTAAACCGAGCCAGATATTTTGAGTTTATTTAACTTCAAAAAAATAAAAACTAAAATTTGTCAATAGTTTCCATCTTTGATCGGTAGAAAAATTGAGCTGACGGTAGTCATCAAAACAAAAAAGTTTTTTTTTTACAAAGTATAATTACGAAAAAGGGTTAAATGACCCACCAATTTTGATTAGTTGCGAACCAATAATAATGATTTCGGTCAGTTTAATGAAAGAAAAGGAAATTTGATTCCGCTATACCAACTTTAGCTGAATTAGGGGTCCACACAAAATACCACAATATTTATTTGACTGCAAAAATAACTTTGTTTTTTTATAGTGTTTGTTTAAACGACAAAGTTATATTTGCGGTTGTTAAAAATGTGCTATTTCTCAAAAACTACCGGTTTGATCTCGTTAGAACCAATTTTCTTTGAAAGTATTTGTTAAGATCTACCTTACGTATTTTTTTCAAAATTTTCACTCGCTTAGTTCCAAGGTTAGAGGGGGAACACCCATTTTACCACTTTGGCAGCGTCTATCTTCTAAATGTTGGACTTATGGAAAAAATGGTTCTAGGAACCTCTACTGTCTTTAAAAGACCTACCCATAGATACCCCATACGCATAGATTTGAGTAAAAATTTTTTTTTGTTTTAGTTCTTTGTATGGGAAGCCCCCCTTAAATACCATTATTTTTTATTTTTTGTATGAGAATCGTAAGCGGTCAACAGGATACACCTACCTACTAGTTTCAACTGTGTAATGCTAATACTTTCAGAATAAAGTGGCTGTGACATACGGACGGACAGACAGACAGACAGACAGACTTGACGAATGTATAAGGGTTCCGTTTTTTGCCATTCGGCTACGGAACCCTAAAAACAAAGGACCAAGTAACGGAGAGCATTACATTGTGAAACTGTATCCATCAACCTACCTACTGGTTGTTGCAATTGTTAAATCTTCATGTATTTGTGTGAAAGATAAAGTATTAAAACGCATTTTGCATACTACAGCCGTTACGTAGACATTTTGTGAACATTACAGTCGACAACAAAATATGTTTACGTTAATAACTTATTGACTAAGATTCCAGAGTCACTCTCAAGATTGAATTAAATTAAAGTTTATCTCCTTTCTGTTCTTAAAGTATTAACCATTTTTTGTCTAAATAGCGAATAGGTATAACATACAACTTTATCGCAAAAAATACCGACAAAATGCGTGACACGACACCAATTTCGAAGCAGTGCATGATGATCTATCGAAAAAAGAAAATCTTTTTCCGTGGTCACACATCAAAACACGCATTGAGTCTCTAGCACCTCTTCTTTTTTGTCGGTTGAAAAGGTTCTTGAACTGTTAAAAGTGAATAAGCATTTTCGTAATTGACTGTACATTGGACAGGCGTAGAATTTCTTCGTAACGAATCAGTTGACAACGCGTTCTCGGTTTCACTTAAGTATTACAAAGCTTATTTTTTAAAGTAATAACTTCTTGTTTTTGTCACGTTTTATTTATTTTCATTTCAATTACTTGCTTATTAAGAAACAGAAGTCAAATCCGTAAAACAAAAGATGAACAAAGAATATGACACTTAAAACTAAGTACTTTTACTAAGTGTTAACTGTTTTATAAACTTAAGACGCTGACATGAGCCAAATTGAGCTCAATGAAGATTGTTTTGCTTTAAACCTATGGCTCGTATTGTTGCCAAATTCTATGTAGTCGTAATTGATCATATTTTCGACCAGGTGGCTGTTTCCAAAACACGATTCTAAAAACTTTTCTCGATAGAAAAAAATCTTAAAGTAGCCTCTGAAAATACATAAATTACCATTTTTCTCAGCAGTCCCTATAACAATGATAATAAAATTTTGCTATATTGTATATTACATGTTGCTTAAGCAAATGGCTGATTTAGATTTTTAATAAAATGGCAATTTTAAATTGCACAACGAATTTTGTTGTTTGGCACTTAGGCCCTTCTATTCCATGCGCTTTTTCTCTGTCACTCCTACGATAATCGACAGTGATAGCTGTGGCGCGTTCCAAAGAAATTCAAAGACGAATAAATTTGTGGGCGTGTTCATTGCTCAAGGTCATCGGCTGCAGTCAGCGTCTTTTTAGATTCCATGCAACCTATTTGCAGCTACCTTGATGATTTCATGAATGTTATCTCAATAACCTTTTACTAATTTAATAAATACGAAAGATTGGATGGATATTTCTTATTTATCACGCAATAACAGCTGAGCAAATCTGTATGAAATTTGGCATGTAGACAGACTGTAAGCAGGTATAGCCTGTAGGCTGTACTGTAGGTACTGTACTATTTATCACGAAAAAAGTAGGTACGGTTTCCGTATATACATATATAGTTCCTCCACGCGTAGTATTACAAATCCGAAAGTATGGATGTATTATGATCTCAATCAGGCCAAAACAGTTGAGCCGATCTGGATGAAGTTTGGTACGAAGACAGACTATACGCAAAAATAATACAAAGGCTACTTTTTATACCGGAAAAAGGACGCTTTCGGTTTTATTGTTTCCCCATGCGTATGAGGTTATTAGCAACAGCTAATGCACAATACATAATATATTTTTAAGGTTCTTCCCTAAAAAATACTGTACAATGGCGGCAGGTTACACATTTTTAATGCAAAATCGCTCCTATTTCAACTGAATAAGATGCCTGTTACGCTGTCGTTTGTACTGTACTAGTATATCGGCAGCAGATTCAGTAGCTCAGACGAGAGCATTTATTAGGCAATATGCTGGGGCACCTTAATATCAGTGACATAGGTGCGAGTTTGCAATAAAAAAGTTTGGCTTGATCTGCAGGCCGCACATACAACCTGTTTGAAAACATTGCATGTGTTGTAATTCGCAATGAAAATTTAAATTGATTTTTGTCCATAACATATTTTCTTGATATAAATGTAAGATGTCAACTCAGGCGCAGTAAGGACGATGAGATAATAAAATTGTGTGTCAAGGTGTATGATAATATTGTTCTGAAATATCTGTTTTGATAACTGTATTGTGATTTTATTGTGTGTAGTAATATTGGTTATTAATTTGTTTAAGTGGAATGGATAAACTATAAACACTGCTAATGAATCAGGTTTTTTTCAAATGCAGCCAATTTTAACAGTTACTTATACAAGCAAATTCCTTCAACCGAAATGAATACAATTTAAATGTAAGGTCTTAATTATAAACCTTAGAGTTATTCTTAATTAACGAAAAGATTCAGAGATTCAAAATGAATCACATATTTTTGCTATGTTTCACCAACAATTTACAAGGTTGACTGAATTAGATTTTGTATAACTCAAAATATATCACACATCAATTTTAAAAAGTTTTCATAAGTTTAAAGGTTAAAGCCTAGTGCCTACAATAATACCTACCGACAAAAATAAGAAAACAAGAAATTCAGATTGAAAATTGTTAGCTTACTTTGCGCTTACTGCTTAAAAAGGCCTTATGTTATTTATTATCATAAACTTGTTCACCATAAAAAACGCTTTGATCATAACACGGTGTTAATCTTCGGTATAATGTGTAACACGTTATTTGAAGCGGCTCATAAAGGGTTGTTATTTACGAGGCGGGCCGACGAAAATAACTCGTCAAGGTAAAACATCGATGAGTTTCATTATACAGAATGAAATTTTAACCACCTTCCAAATTTTATTATATCAATCTACGAGACAAAAGAAAAATGACGTATTCTCTATTTTGGTATAGCCCAGTGCAAAAATGTCAAGTTAAAGCACTTAGAAAATATCCGCAAAAAATCTAAAATTTTTGATACGGCCGCCTAGCAGCACTTTTTTTACGCGATTCACATCTCATTCATTCATTACGTTACTATTCATACGTTTTTGATTTTCTTTTTATACCTTATCAGGCCTAAGACCGTAAAAATTGAAAACTATATTGCGAAAAATATTTTCGGGTGAAACCTTGATTTACATTTTTTACTTCATAAATGGGCTCTAAATACGATACCGAACGCCTATAAAAATTTTGGAAAGTGGTTAAAATTTCACCCTGTATGTGGCGACCACACCCTACGTCCTAGCCGTATTAAATGCTAACCATTTATTATTACACACTAGGTGTCCAATGTACTTCGTACCACCGATTCTAACTTCTAACGTCTTTTGGCTGAAAATTAGATGCACAATAAAATTGTTGGTTTTACTATCTTCCTCCCAATTTTCCCATATTTTCTCACCTTTTGAACCTTCCCTGACCTACGACAAACATTTCAAAATCAGCTGAATCTGCCCAGCCGTTCTCGAGTTTTAGCGAGACTAACGAACAGAAATTGATTTATATATATATATAAATTAATAGATTTAGAATTTAAACGGTATATTAACACTGCGCTTACGTGCTATTAGCATGGCGTCGAAACCGCGCTGTCCGATTGTTTTCCCAAAAGAAACAAGAAAGAGTTCCTACTAGGGCAAACTGAACAGAATACATTTTAAGTGTGACAGTAATGAAATGTTTGCGTGGCCTGTATTTGGATATACATAAACATATTTAGTGATATTGTCTACCCTGCAAGGTTCCCGGGTTCGATTACTTACCGGTCAAGTCAATTTAGGAAACGACCTTTGTCAAATCGGTTAGAGTAGTAAAGTTGTGCTTCGGAATAATCGGAATGCACTTGATGGAATTCGTAAATACAAGGACGTTATTAAATGAAAGATATTTATATAAATCACTTGAACGTATATTAATAAAAATACTTTCGTACATAAGAATCTTTCATTTGATAAAGTCCTGTCTATCAAATACATATTAGCAGCCAGCACTAGGCTGCTGTGTTGTGGGTGCTGTTCGTGGACAACAATATAAAAAGACACTTAAATCCACGAAGAGCACCAAATATCGATAGGTGCTCTTCGTGGACTAGGCCAGGTGCTGTTTGGGCGGGTGCTCTAAGTGGAATACGTCCTTCTGACGTGCGTTAGCGCTCACCTTAACTGCCTATTTATCATATCCCATAAAATGAGATGACCTATTCCTGGAGCGACTAAATAAAAACCTTTATCGTTACGTGCGAAAAAATCGTAACTTCTTTTTGTGTCAATAAATCGTATAAAATTGTTAAAGTGACTTACGCATATAAATGTCTACTGGCTCCTTGGAAGTGGTGACTTCGCACTCATCGCCGGTCACGTTGAGCTGGTATACTCCAAATTGGCCAACCTGTGGCCGGAGCTGGCACACCATACCCCTAAACAGAAGAATACTTTTTAAGACGCTGACATGAGCCAAATTCAGCTCAATGAAGATGAAGAATGTTTTGCTTTAAGCCTACGGCTCGTATCGTTGCCAAGTTCTATGTAGTTGTAATTCATCATATTTTTGACCAGGTAGTTGTTTCCAAACACGATTCTAAAAACTTTTCTCGATAGAAAATAATCTCAAAGTTGCCTCTGAAAATACATAAATTACCATTTTTCGCAGCAGTCCGTATAACAATGATAATACAATTTTGCTATATTGTATATTGCATGTTGTTTAAGCAAATGGCTGATTTAGATTTTTAATAAAATGGCAATTTTAAATTGCACAACGAATTTTGTTGTTTGGCACTTAGGCCCTTCTATTCCATGTGCTTTTTCTCTGTCACTCCTACGGGAATCGACAGTGATAGCTGCGGCGCGTTGTAAAGAAATTCAAAGAAGAATAAATTTGTGGGCGTATTTATTGCTCAAGGTCATCGGCTGCACTCAGCGTCATATGGACTAATACTCAATTACAATTAAATTGCTAATATCTACACTAATATTATAAAGAGGAAAGATTTGATTGTAAGTTTATATTGAATAGGCTCCGAAACTACTGGACCGATTTGAAAAATAATTAACTATCGGAAGCCGTCATTATCCCGGATTTACATAGGCAACTTTTTACGGCGTGACCCGATAGATGGCGCTGTTAGTAGTATTATTTTGAAATTGTAACTTACGAGGTGTTCCTTGCGCTAATGTACTGGTCTGTTGCGTCGGTGTAGACCCGCCACGTGGCGCGGCGGGCGGTGCTTGTCACCCAGGACTCTGCAGATCCCTCCGTGAGGGTATTCTGCAGCTCGAAAGGGCACTGTAAGAATAATAGTTACTGAAGTTATAACGTAACAGAATATCTGGGGTACCCTTGAAGAGAAATACCCTTAGAAACCTAGGTTCTGCTACGCTACAAAAGAAAATTTGGAAAGAGAGAAGTTAATGGGAACCTACCTCCCTATAATTATTCCCTAAGAGTTAAATAAAATACAAGACAAGATATAAATTAAATATATTAAAATTAAAAGTATGATAAAATATATATATCATTTGACAAGGTGGTTGAAAGTGGTAACGATGTCTGTCAAAATAACAAGAAAATTTTAATATTAGTGTCAAAATTAGTAAACAAATAAAATTACAAGAAATTATAAGTTATATGATGAAAATAAGAGAATGTATTTAATGAGATGAACCAGAAACAAATGGTAAGGTATTTACATATGTTAAAAGGTATCTACATATCACAAAGTTTGTTACCATAGGTAACTAAATAGTACCAAACACAATTTTGCTTAAAAATAACACTTAAAAACTTCAAAGATAAGATAAATATAGGCACAGATAATAAGATAATACTAAAGTAATATAAGTTATTGTTTTGATGTTTTAGTACCTATGAAATTTAACCCCTTGAATTTAATCAATTGTCATATAGATCAGATCTGCTCCTGAACAGCCAAACGGTTAAATATTTTTATGAGTTAGTTAGGAAAATATCAGCAATTCAAAAGAGCACCAAAACGATATTGGGAGTGCTCATTTGGTGAGGACGTTTCTCTGTCACTGATTGTTTGTGTCCACTTTTTTTAAATTTACGCTCTTTAGTACTAGTAGTAGTTACTCTCTTTCCAATCAATGAATCATTTCATTACTTACGCACTTGCTGTTTCATATTGAAGGTGTCTTTTTTTCAAGTTTAAATACCATATTTTATAGGTGCATAATTCTTCACTGTCTACAGAATGAAATTTTAACCACTTTCCAAATTTTAACATATCAATCTACGAGACAAAAAACAAATGACGTATTTTTTCTTTTGATATAGCCCAGTACAAAAATGTCAAGATAAAGCACTTAGAAAATGTCCGCAAAAAATCTAAAATTTTTGATACGGCCGCCTAGCAACACTTTTTTTACGCGATTCACATATCATATATTCATTACGATACCATTCATACGTTTTTTCCCTTTATACCTTATCAGGCCTAGGACCGTAAAACATTAAAACTATATTGCGAAAAATATTTTTCGGGTGAAAGCTTGATTTACATTTTTTTCTTCATAAATGGGCTCTAAATACAATACCGAAAGCCTATAAAAATTTTGGGAAGTGGTTAGAATTTCACCCTGTATATTGAAAATAATAAAAATTAAGTTACATTTACATATCGAAAAACTTTGATCAACTATGAAAACTATGAATTACAATCTTCAGAGATAATGGTGCGACTTTTTCCTAGTGTTCATTTAACTTATATTTAATATTAGGATATTTTGAAACAATATGGGTAAGTATATTTTGTAAGCAAAGTAGTAGAATATCACTGATTTGGCCTTTTTTAAATCTGTACAATATCGATGAAATGAAACTGTATAGTCATATCACGCCAAGTATTTTTTTCACAATATTTGAGCTTCGATTATCGTAATGTTATTAACACAGAAACATAAAACCTAAAAATTACTTAATACTTTTTTTTACTACTGAAGAAGCATAGACATTTATATACAAATATAACATTGTAAAAATACTAACACAAGGTTTTCTTGATCCGTTTTTCATGATCTTCAGCTATAACCAGCTTTTTTGTTATAGTAAAGAAGACTTTAAGAACAGTTAACACTCTTCTAACACTGGATATAGTCTACTTACTAAGTTAACCTTTTTTTTTATTATTAATTCTTTATAATATTTTAAAAATAAAATGTACAAAGATATGATTTGTGTATCTACGCCATATACCTACTAGTTTCATTAAAAACAGCCTGCCAGCCAAAAAACATTTCATTTGTAACGTTAGTATATATTTTAAGTAAACCGTTTTATTTAAACGCTCTTAAAATGCCATATATTCCGTTAAATATAACTTTCGAAAACAGAACACACATCATTAGTAGGTACATTGGGATATTACAATGTGCAGTGACTAGCTTGAGATCATACGATAGTGCTTATTACTTCAACCATATCTAGCATCAACAATTGACTGAAATGGAAAAATTAATTTAAATTAAAAACCTTAATAGGAAACACTACGGTCGAGAGAATTGAAAAATAGGTATTTGTAAAATCTAAAATTTAGCCAAATTTGTTTTCTGGATGTTTGAGCACAGCGGAAAATCTGGCGAATTTTTTAGATTTTTGGAGGCTCATATCTTTTTTATTATTTAATTTATGAAAAAAAGGAAAACATAGAAACATGCTAATAGTGGCCATAGATTTTTGTAATAAAAATTATTGCTCTACTGGCATTATCCAGGGAGGAAACAGGGGACTACGTTTGTATGGAAAAACGGCCCTTGTGTTTCCTCTTAAGAACGCGTTATAGAGATGAAAAACAAATCACACATAATCTGATAGAGCCTGTAAGTTTAAATAAACACATATCAAAATACTTTTTGATTTGCCTGAGGAAATAAGGTAAATTTGTGTATACTGGTTATAATATTTTCCACACAAAAAGCCGAAATAAGTCCAATGTTGGACTCACGCCTCTCCAAAAGGAGGATTTTGCCGTAATCGCCACGCTTGGCAGGCGGGTTGGCGATCGCAGTTTGGCCAGTGGTGAATGGATTTAGGCTGGTTACCTTCTTCTTCTTATCATAAAATATGACTAG
This sequence comes from Anania crocealis, assembly GCA_949315895.1. Lineage (NCBI taxonomy): Eukaryota > Metazoa > Arthropoda > Insecta > Lepidoptera > Crambidae > Anania > Anania crocealis. The sequence goes on along the minus strand of OX438884.1, from coordinate 17,813,864 downwards.
CATTCAAGTTAAGTCTGGTGTCATAGTTTTCCAAGCCACCTACAATTACAGCCTTACAGTACAGCCACTAACTTGACTTGTTCTTACGGTTTTATCTTGCCACAGAATACGGGACCTGTTCAACTAGTCTTTCAAAAATATAACCCGGCATCCTTTCCAGATCTAAGCCAATTTAGAAAGTCTTTACTTTGACCCGGTCGGGAATCGAACCCGAGACCCTTGAGTAGAGGGCGCTTGCATAGAGGGCGGGCGGACCACCGCACTACAGCATCAACCGGGTCACAGCTTAAGTAGATGATGATGAATATTGAGTGCAAAAAAATTCTTTTCCGCTTAAATCTTGGAATACGATATCGTGGTATCGATACGGCAGTGTTAGTAATTTTTATCTCGGACATCGGCAATTAGATCGCACCGCTAACTATAATGATCGGAGCAATCAATGCTGCAACTGCTTGACACACATACGGACAGTATTGCGGTGTTTATTAGAAAATGTAATATGAAAGAGGAATATACCTACACTATGCATTTCTGACCGCCTGACAAACGAAGCCCATATTATCTAACCTTTATGTATCACATAACATCTTTGCAGTTTTCATTTTATCTTTTTATTACATAAAATAGTCTTAGTAAAAAAAAATAAGACTTCATTTTGAATCGCGCTGTGACGTGCACAGGCGTATTATTTTGCTTCGGCCGCGTCCTGGATGAATGAACCTTACATAAGTCCGTGTGCGTCACAGCGTGTTTCAAAATGAATACCTGAATCAATATTTTATGTTTTTCTATGATATTTTTTCATAAAAATTAAAAAAAAAACATTGCCAAGATGTTATAATAGTGGTTACATAACGTGGGCTTCGTTCGTCAAGAGGTGTGTATTTAGTAAATTGCTTCTCGTTACAATAGTGTTTTCAATTAAATAATGTGCCTAGATTTAAAAAAACACCTACGATATATAGTACTGTTCATACTCTACTTAATTCATCTATTTTATTATTATGGGGAAAGCTGTTATTCTTATTTTCCTTGATTCGTGTTAGAACAATGACTTTAATGTAAATAATAATATTGTCAATATATTTTCTCATATAAAATGTTTCATAAAATAAATAAATAAAACGTTTATTTCAGACCGTCTCGATTCATACATTTTTGAGTTAATGACATAATATATACTCGTACTTGAAATACTAACAAATAATAATAATCTAAATTAGGGTTGGTCAAAAGGGTTCATAGCAAGTAACAATGTCTATATTAGTGTAGAGAATAATGATCTTGACGGTTAGTGTTTGATGAGGATGCACGCGTCAATAAAAGATTGCCTCGTCGAAATAAAGTACACTGGATCTTTATTTTTCTTAGACATAATAAACCTCGCGATGTATTTTCTAGAAAACACAAGTTTTACTTGAGTAAATTAATCCTTACTAATATTATAAATGCGAAAGTAACTCTGTCTGTCTGTTGCGCTTTCAAGCCTCAACTGCTGTATCGATTTCCATTAAATTTGGTACAAAGATAGATTGCACCTTGAGAAACCACAATGCTTTTTTGTATCCAACTACTGAGTACAGGTTTCTGTACGAGCCATAAGACGTGTAGTTAACACTTTTTCAAATGCTAGTACCTAATTGTATGTATATAATTGATTTGTTTATTAGAGTAAATAAAGATATTTAAAACTTCTTTAGTAGCATTATAGTTTTTTTTTAAAAGGTCATTATCAAAAAAGTTTGCTGTAGTATTGGACAGTATAACAAAAGCTGATCCATGAATAACCTAACAGCTCGACCAATTTGTACGAACAATGGAAATAAAATTTGGCACCTGTTCCTTTCAACAAAGATTAAAATGTACCTACTGTTTAGTTCACAAATAGGTTCACGTGTTCGTACAACACAAGCGTGTTAGTTTTCCCTGGGAAAATCCCGTGACTCCCTGTTTAATACTGGGAGAACCGGGACTGTAATTACGTTCCTTCGACAACAACGCATAAGCGTAGTGCACCTAGCTGGCGCTTTATTGACGAGCTAACGTATTAGTACAATCACCATTTGTTGGTAAACTATAGATACTACTAATCGACAACTTTCAATAGCATATTTTTTGTAGTACCTTTGTGTTTTTTGATTTCCACTAAAACGAGTGTTTTAATAGCTACTTAATTGAGATTTTTCGTGTCTGTCAAAATTTCGTAACAGGTGTCTTACTTTTCTTTTTATTACTAAAAATTATATTTTGTGGTAAGTTATAAAATTTTAAGTAAGAAATAAAAATTAGGGCGAGGCGTTTACAATTTTAATTTTATTTAATACAAAGTCATACGCCAGTCTGTTATTTGCAGTCCAACCAAAATATATTTAAGAAGATTTTTTCAGTGAAAGTGGGAATACTCTAGATATTAACGAAACTATATTGTACGATACATTTTCAAATCAGAGTAACCAACCTATCTACAGTTTTGCAATAACAATATAGAGTAAAAATTTGTAGGTATTAGGTACCTACTTATAGCGTGTTTAACACCAATAACCTTAATAATTTAGATGAAAATTGGTATAATTTGAGTCCAAACAAAAATACATAGGAAATCATCCTAAAAATGTTGACAGGGGATATGAGTGTATATGGGAAGAAAGCGATTTTAAAAAAATTAAGTGATCTCTAGGGAGAGCAATATGATCGGGAACGCGATTTAGCCGAGAGTGCGATAAAGACGATTCCCACGCCAACAAAGTCCCGGACAAAGTGCTAGTCATTAATGCAATGAAATTGTTGGTGGCTTTTCTGGTTTTGTGATTATGATTAGCACAGTTTATTGGAATAGCTTAATAGTCCCGAAAGCAATAAATTCCTATGAACATTAGGATCTTATCGAAACAATGCAAATAAAAAACATAAAAGAGGCGGTAACATTTACATACGATATCCCAAAGGAGAGGAAGCTCGATTTGCCTGCACGAATGTTATACGAAAATTTACTACTGTTTACAACAAGAAGTGAATGAGTCAATAGCCACTACATGAGTAGGTTGATGTTGGACAGACGCCAGTATTAATAACTGAACAAAAAATACAAGTACACAATCCGCTTGCTGTTAACGTATTCGATGCTAAGTACTCAATTTCCAAAGCAAATTGCCGTTAATACTGAAGTAAATGGTCTGAACGGCAAGCGAGTGGATACTATCGAGTGTTATTCAATAACGACAAACACCGCATTCAACAAATTTGCTTAACAGTGTATTTAGGAATAAAATTCAGCACTATCAATTGAACAAATGGTCAATACAGCGCGGAAGATATAAAAAATTTATAAGTCAATAACGACAATGTTGAAACACAATTTAGGTTAATAATTACAATATTACTTAGATTATGCAAACGACATAAGCAGAATTCGGTGTAACTGACGGGACATAAATAGTTAAAATAAATATAGAAACTAAGAAGCATACTAATGATCATCTTTGATTTTAGATACAGCTAAATCAATCCGGCATAATTTACAAAAAATTAAGTAGGTCGTCTTTGAGTAAAATTATCCGCTGTACCACTAATTCTTTGTGGTGTATGTGGGCCTGTGAGCACCACTTCTTTTCGTTTTATGGATGTTGTAAGTGACTAATGGAAGATAGCTTAGGCAGCACGGTCTTCTCTCCACGATTTGCCGAACTGCAATAGCCGGCCCACCTGCCAAGCGTAGCAATAATAGCAAAGTCCTCCTTTTGGATAGGTCGAATATTTTCGATGATGTGAGGTTTGTATTTTCACGCGATATTATGTCCAATGCGATGTGTTTACCGAGAATACTCGTTTGGTGCGCTACGAGCTACGAGTAGTGTATTATTTGTTTTGTGTTCGTTCCGTGTATGTAGAAAGGTGCGAATTAGCCTTCAATAAATTATTAATGTTTCGCAATTTATGCCTTGACATAATTAGGTCTGCTATCTTGTTGCGTGAAAATATGACGGCATAAATCGCCATACACTTCGGAAGAGAAGCATTACCTATATTAAATCAGTTCAAGCGAAAAAGTGTTTTAAAATTAAACAAAGTTTATGAATAGGTAATATTTTTAAAGTTTTAAAACGCGTCAAAGCTATTTACCAGTTTCTTACTGCCAAAGATAACAGCGACTGACATGATTTTGTAGTACTTATCTTCGTTTGTCAGCGACAGCAAAGTGTACGACTATGACAAAAATCGCTCTATAAACAATGTCTTGGTAGCAGTCTGCTACTCTGCGAAAGGTGGTGAGTTCAAGTCAAACCTTAGGCAGTAAAATTTATTTTCAAGAAATCATGATCTCGCTCTATAAAACTGAAACTACACTGACTAGTTTAATTTTTAGTAGAAAGAGGCATGTACATACATTATTGAATGGCCTATTTGCACTACAACACTCCTACTCATTCCTATCATCTAGTATAAGTTTTGTATAATCTTTTATCTTTTGGATGTTACAAAATGGGTCAGGACCGTTTCAAAAATAGTTTAAAGTAGCAAAAATACACAATTAGAAAACTTTTTAACACAAACATTTATAAACAGATGTAATTCATTTTAATTCTGTGCTAAATCATTTTACCAACGACCGGTGACCATCTTATGCCAACTCAAAACAGTTAGAATTACATGAAGTTTTTAACATCTCTGTGTTAAGCCCCGTTAAAAATATATGCGCTGTCATGAGTCTGTCGTGTTTTTTTTCTTCGCTAGGTAATAATATATTGTTTCTATAACACCATCCATATCGGTCCACTGCTAGAAGTAAGTTTCTCCAAAAGGGTATTTTTATTTTAATCGCCTCGCTTGGCAGGTGCAATGGGTTGGTGATCGTTTTGACGTAATGGTGTGACGCTGCTGCTTATCTTCTTATGTCAGTACTCCATCAGTCGCTTCTTACAAGTCATAACACCCATAACAGAAATAAAATATATGGTGCTATGTTCTCTTTTGGGCTGGCAACAGGGTTATCTTTAATAATGATTAACACTGATTTATACCCTTGTCATGATTTGTGATCGTTAGTCAAAGGTCAATGGAATGAGACACTTGCAGTGGCGTATCGAAAGCCGTGCGTGCGCGCAACCACAACGAAACCTGTTCGCAAAAATTTTACCAAAAGCGGCGCGACCGCTTCCCTACAGACGGGGAAGGGCCGGGCGGGTAGAGCACGCGGGAGGTAGAGTTCCGTAGTATTTATTAATGAATTACTAAGACCCGAGTCCACCAACACTTAAACAGCCGGTAAACAAAGAGTGACGATTAATTTGACACAATTCCCAAAATATGTCAAATAATATTTTAAACGCTGTTTAAACGCTGTTTAAACTTAAACGTCTGTTGGTGAACTAGGGCCCTCTCTCTATTTTCTATCTATGGAATTCATTTCCTGATAATAACAAAAAAATTTTTTTTAAATGCATTTTTAATTATGGTGCCGTTTTAGAGCAGACAATTTTTCTGTTTTGTTTACTCTTTGATCTACTTTAACATGATCTCAAACAGTTAAAATCATATTAGGCTGCCGGTTCTAAGATTAAAGATAACCCATTACATTTTTTTCAACTGTAGTAGGAGTGTTTTCACTACATTTGAAATGATTGATTCTTAAAAGTCCTAAAGTTTGCGATAATTAGCACCTTAAACTCAAGTCTAAATTTATTTTGGACCTTCCGCAATAAAAGGTAACTTAAAACACGTTTTCTCGTCTCAAGGATCTCTACAACTAAAAAGTGCATGAGTCCTGTCCGCTCCTATTGGCGCTAAGCAAAAAATGCTATTACGTTTTTCACCCAAGAAACGAGATTGTATACCTACCTACTCGTCTTCAAAATATATAATTGTTTGCGTTCGTTGCGTTCTCATTACTAAAGAACAAAAAGTTTTTAAACGTAGCAAAAAGGTTAAATTTTTGCAATTATGCCAGTTTAGTATGAATATTTATACATCGACTTTACGCCTAATTACATAGCGGTTTGAAAATCTGAGGACATTTATTTTCGATAACAATAACGTACCCGAAAGCAATCATCAGACACGGTGTAGACTGAAACATTTCTGTCAGTAAGGCCTACGACATACGCCTGGTCCATCGACAGGGTCGTCATGTTCAGACCCTCATGATCCTCCGCGTTGGGATCCTCCAGCCAGGACTTCACAGCATCCTTATACCACTGCCAAGTGTCGTTCGAAAACTCCGTATCATTCATTTTTCACACAAATTAACACTCGTGATAACACGTTTAGAACTTCTTCCTAGTCGAAGTAGTCAAAACTTTAGCCTGAAATTGCCGATGTAAAGCATTTTAGTGACTATCAGAAGTTTATTTTTACGATAGTGTGTGTACAGTGAATGAGAGACACGTGCGACCGGTGTAGTACGCGAGACAGCACTGGCAACAGGCAACGCAATCGAGGAGAAGTTAGCCGGTGTGTGCCGGCCTCGGCGCCAGTGCTCCAAGTTGGTAAATAAAGCCGACTTTCTGCAAGAAAAATACTCAAACAATAAAACGAAAGCACGGCGCCTGCTGACGCTAAGATTTTCCCGCGAAAACGACATTACGAGCGTTCTCCTTTAGGAAACTAGTGCGAAAGCGCAGTTGGTGTTTGAGCCGGTTGCGTTGTAGCGACTCTACTTCACGATAATAATTGTTTTTACTTTTCTCTCTTTTAACAATTACACCGATTGCATCGTGTGTTCGGTATCTAGGTAGTGATAATTTTAAAGTAATGTTAATTATAACCGGCGAACACACCTATTGCAGGAATACTTGTCATCTGCTAGAATAACCGAAAGTGCTGTACTCTATTGGGTAATAAATAATTACAGGCGCGCATGTAAGCCGTGCGGCGTGCGCGTGTTTCTCTGTCTGAGAGAGAGAGGGAGATAGAGAGGGAGAGAGGGAGGAAGAGGGAGAAAGAGGGGGAGAGGGAGAGGGATAGGGAGGGAGAGGGATAGGGAGAGAGAGAGGGAGAGAGAGAGGGAGAGAGAGAGAGGGAGAGGGAGAAAGAGAGAGAGAATTAAAAATGAATTTAAAATAAAATAAAATTTATTACAATTCCTTCACTAAAAATGAACTTCGTTCCATCCGGGTGTCCCTTGACACCTTTCAAGTTTTTTATTATAACAATCTTACAAAAGCGTGTTAATAAAATAAATTTAATTTAGCAAAAATAACAAAACATTTAATTATTATGAAGCGGTACAAAGCCCGGCCACTAAGAAAAGTATAAATAAGTAGAGCCATAGCTATTGTTACTATTTAACGGTAAAAATAAAAATGGCGTCTATTCCAGAGAATCAGGTGAAACGCGGTCATGTAGGTGTTTTGTAAGTAAGATACCCTTAAGTTTTTACTGTCGTATTTGATCAATAAGGAGTGTCGAAATGCTCTAGTTTAGGTACTTCTGCAGGTTACGAGACCTAAACTGATCTTTTAATTTTTTTATTTTAGGTTTTTAGTGCTACAAGCAAAAACCGCCCGTTTGGTTTAGTCGTAGTGAACGCTGCTTCTGAGCCACGGGTTCCGGGTCCGATTCCCGCACAGTAAAAATGATTGTATGCTTGAACAGATCTATTTTTACTGGTCTGGATGCGGCGTCTATGTATAACAAGTATACATATATTTACAAAAAAAAAAACTTTTAGTTGTTTTATCAGTATACTCATAAGTTAAGTAGTAGCTTATTTTGGTACTAGAATACTTTTTGTGGCCCAGAGTAGCATGTCGTTAATATTTTATTCTATATTCTTTGGATTTGTAGTTGGATTCGGCTTGTAATAACATTTATTTAACACCCTGTATATTATTACCAATTTTCGACAAACACAACCAAAAATCGACAACAGTATATGCAAGCTTTAAAAAAAGACAACAATCACGAGATGCTTTCATTAAATGATTTCTTTTGAAGTCGTTTGAGACAAAAAAGGATTAAAATACATAACATAAATAGATCTTTAGGCCAATGGCATGCATTATGGTAATTATTAGAAAACGAATAATTCATTTGATACTCTGTATGTGCAGCTCGCATGCGTTTTGACCCTGCGTCTGTAATCATGGCTGGCCTTCTGAGCAAGAAACTCGATACTTAATCAATGCGTGCTTATTAAATAATTAATCAGTTCTGCATTTGTTCAGTTTGAGATCACCCGCTTAGCGGAAAACGAATTTTCAGTATAGAGCATTAGACGAACTTAACTAGCATGGAAATATGTTTCTAAAAATTACCGTGGTAGTATCTTATTGTGCTCTACATGTTTTATGTTTTAATATCGGCGGTCCGGCTGGGTTCATGGCGGATTGTAAGTTTTTACGCTATTTAAAGACGTTATTTTATTCAATACTAACGATGCCCGCGACTTGGTTCGCGTGGATTACAGGATGAGTGGTATGCCTTACACTCTTTTTTATTAATTAAAATAAATAAAGTTTCTAAAATAAAATTACTCCTTATAACAATAGCTATCTGTGTGTGAAAGTCCAGTCAAAATACTACAAAGATAATATAATAAAACAAAGATAAACCGGAACAAAGAGACACACATTCAGCCAAAAAAAATAGTATTTTTATGTCATTGAGTCAAGAGCTCTTAATTTGAAATTACAAACAGAATTCAATTTTATTTATTTGTGGTGTAGGCTGTATGACTAGGAATATAATGAAGCTAAACAATTGAATAATTTTCTGGTTTTAATAAAATCTGCATGTATTGCTAGTAAATAAAGTCGTCAACGAAATAGACTTCAGAAGAATCTCAACTTTTTGACATCTGATACTCTACATTATCATCGTTAACCTCTGAAAGCCTGCTGTTGGACAAAATCCTGGCGTATAAAAAGTAAATCGTCAGAACGAAAAAATGAAGGAAAAGGCCAGATCCAATGTGGTCGCCACTAGGAAACTCTTTCCCATTTTTGACTGCAGCAAAATAGCCTGTCCAGTTGTGTTGCATTTACATAAAATTTTGAATTATATTAAGCAGATAAACGTAGGTATATATGAAAAATATATTATAGACGAAAAAAAAGACGAAATTGTTTTCGAAAATAAAACATCATTTTTGTCATGAATTCACAGATATTTGAATGACAATACGACAATTAAGCAGATTATTTATTCATTAACACTAGAAGCACCTATATTACATTAGTACCCATAACCAATTTAATGCAAGCCTACCGGGAGACTGCTCTGACGAGAAGTCACCTGGTAAGCTTGCATAAAATTGGTTGTGGCGGAAGGTTGCGGTTTCAAATCTCACCTGATACGTTTTTCGAAACATTTATGCATGCTTCTTAAGCCTGTTCCTGTTAATGATGCAGGTTATACATTTACACTGCTGCAGAACTAGTTAAAGTAGGTATTACGGTACACAAACATTTTTGAGTAGTTCATTAAAAACTTCAATGTTAGGTCCCGGAATGAACCGAACCACAAAGTTATCGGAGCGCACCAAAAGGCAGCAGTCTGTTGTGGTGATACGGCCATCGAACGGGATCTTAGCCGGCCTTATCGCCGAGAAGAGGTGCAGCATCAGCGACAGTGGCGCTACCTGCACCGCGGACCACATAGACCTGACGAAAAGGAAGACTCAGGTGACCATCACTTACAATTACTAGGTAAAATGTAAAGTAACAGCCTATAATCATCCCACTGCAGGGAATAGGTCTCCATCATTGAATTCACGTTACCACAGCAATGATGGGTACTGGCATAATCACCACGCTTGCCAAATGCGGGTTGGTGATCACAAACCCGTGCAATGTTCAGAAATTCGATACTTTTTTGTTGCCCGACTCGGGGATCGAAACCGGGATTCCGAGATATTGGCCCGGAATTTAAACCAATGGACCAACGGGGCGTTACTACGTACTAGGTACTAGTTTATTTATTTTTAAAACATGAAACTTCTATTCAAATCTTCGTTGGTCCTAGGAAACGAGGTAGTAGAAATATTTTATATTAAGTAAAATATTATCTCAATGACACGTAATTACATTGGAACTACTAAAATTATTTGATATTTTTCTTATCTGCTTCATCGTTACTGATGATTTAATAATTTGCACTTGTGAAAATTTGTACATATGCAATCAGTCCAAAAAGGTGTTGAGTAAAATCCAAAAATATTTTTAAGAAAAAACATTATCATACAAAAACACTTTAGTCCAGTTGACTTAATGTATAAACTCCTAAGAAATCGTCTGGAAGTCTGCTAAATGTCGGTCACTGGAAGGTAATGTTTAAATTTTTAAATGTGTACTAATGAACGTATATATTTGTGTTAAGGTTTTTGACCTTCATTAAACCATAAACTACAAATTTTTCCAGATCCAATTCTGTGTCTTATTTTTCGCTTTCGCGGAGGCGCCTAAGCGTGTCCTCTGCATTCGTCTCTACCTCCACTAAAAAGCATCCGTTACCACCCTATTACATAAATATACTACTAATACATAAACTTATACCTAGGTGGTGATCGGCGGTTACCTGAATTCAGCGTCGTCTCTACTGGTCCGCTCTGTAGTCCAGCCATATCTAGATCTCGGACGCAACGTCATTGTTGTAGAAATATTTCCTCTACTCTTGCGCACATATCCTGTGTAAGTATCAGTACTTAGCAGCTAGATGATTTATATGATATTGTTTTACTAAGTTGGTATTAATGCTCTAAACCTGGCTCCCCGATCCTTCGATAGACAAATCGCTTTCGCAAGTTTTTTTCTTGGGCAGACATATGGAATTTTAAGAAAAACATGAATTGGAATTATTCATACTTACTATACAGGCTGAAATTTTAACCACTTTCAAAAATTTTTGTAAGCGTTCAGTATCGTATTTAGAGCCCATTTATAAAGTCAAAAATGTAAATCAAGTTTTCAGCCGAAAATATTTTTCGCAATATAGTTATCAATTTTTACGGTCCTAGGCCTGTTAAGGTATAAAGGGAAAATCAAAAACTTATGATTAGTATCGTAATGAATGAATGAGATGTGCATCGCGTAAAAAAAGTGTTGCTAGGCGGCCATATCAAAAATTTTAGTTTTTTGGCGGACATCTTCTAAGAGCTTTATCTTGACATTTTTGTACTGGGCTATACCAAAAGAAAAAATACGTCACTTGTTTTTTGTCTCGTAAATAGATATATTAAAATTTGGAAAGTGGTTAAAAATTCATCCTGTATGTCTAACACGAATGGTGATCTAAGTTAAATTTACTCTAAACCTTATAAAGTAGATCCTACTGTCCACTATTTTGCCAAATGTGACTGTCATGGTAGTCAACTATAATTAGCGAATAATCAGCTGCGTAACAGCGTAAAAACGTGCATATGCGGTTGTACCCAGCAAGTATAGATAGATGATAGATAGAATATTCTTTATTGCACACAAAACAAGATAAATTACAAAAAAACAATGTTTACAAAAAGATGTACAATTTAGGCGGCGATTTCTTCCAGACAACCTTTGGGTCAGGACACAATATAAAAAGGGGAAGGTGGAGCAGATAACTTTGTAGAGACAAATTTGCTTACAAACACCAAAAACAAATAAATACACAAAGTTTAGCATAAATATATACAAATACATTTGATTATACATACGAGTACCTTCAAAACACATATGATAAAATCAATAAATACGTATAAACAATATAAATAAATAAATATAAATCTATATAAAATACTTGATGTAGGTAATGAGAAGACAAATTTTGTAACTGCATGCAGGAAACCGTAAACATAGCCTCCTATATTTCCTGGGGCGATGAATTAATGGGTAGAGCTCTTGGGGGCATTTATTACAGACAGGCAATGAACTTGGCAGGCTTATCGAACGATAATCACTCAAACAAACAAAACTGGCATCGCACCATCAATTATGATGTTTATTAGAGCAAGCACTTCAAATTATCATAGGTACTAATGCCTATCAGAAAAATGAGTGACTTTCCACTAAAATATTGTATTTTTTTTTAAATAAGTACAGATATTAAAATTCTATTTACTGATACAAATTATATACCATCTCGACAACAAGTACAACGACCTTGAATAATATACGTGCATAAGACTAAACTAATACAGTGGAACGATGGATATCAGAGCGTTACTAGTTATATGGTCGCGAATATCTCTTACGCACGATTTGCTGCTGGACAGTGAGAGAAACAGACGTGAAATTAAATACTTATCGTACATGTAAAGTTAAAACACATAACGTTATGTAAATACAAGGTGTTACTTTAATCTGTTTACTGCATTCAGCCTGATGACTTGACGGGTCTGTCGGCTCTATCGCTCATCAATTAATTTACCACTGTGCAGTGAAGCTAAGCAATATACTCGTACCTACCCAGAATTCGAACCGTACCTACCAATTGCCTGTGAACATAAAGATCATAAAAATGTTCATGGTACCTAAATAATGGGTCTTTACCTATTAAATTGCCGTTCTGTAGTACTGGCCATTTCAAATCAAAATAATTTTTGTTTGGCTAAGAATTCTAATTTCAAATTAATTTTGTTTTAAAAACATGGAAATCTTTTTCCAAAAGTAGTCGTTTGTTTATTGATTAGTGTTACATTTTCATCGCATTTCAATGATCAATCTTTTTCGTCATCATGGATACGTTAAAAATTCGAGTAAATTATGGAATATGACTACCGTCGTAGCAGCAACGCGGCACAAGCGGCACGCAACATTAACGACTTTTACGGAGTTAACACTACAAACCAACGCACCACCTGTTATTGGTTTTCTCGCTTCCGTTCTGGAAATTTCGACCTGAAAACTGAACCTCGCGGTCGTCCAAAGACTTTGGTCGACAATGACGAATTAAAGGCGATTGTGGAAGCTGATGATACACAATCTACGGCTAAATTAGCAGCAGCTTTCGACGTTAGCGTCAAAACAATATTGGTCCATTTGCGTCAAATTGGCAAGGTAAAAAAGCTTGACAAATGGGTGCCCCACGAACTCAATGATCGCCAGCGCGAAGTACGCGTCGAGACGTGCCTTGCACTGCTCAACAGACACACAAATGAAGGAATTTTGAACCGCATTGTTACCTGCGATGAAAAATGGATTCTGTTTGATAACCGCAAGCGCTCAGCATGCAAGCAAGCGGCAGCAATGCCCTAAACGAAAACTTACCCCTAGAAAAGTGATGGTCACTGTTGCCGGTGTGATTCATCATAGCTTTTTACCAAACGGGGTGAGCATTACTGCAGATGTGTACTGTGAAGAACTGAACACATTGATGGAGAAGTTGGCACATCTCCAACCAGCATTGGTCAATCGCTCGTCTCCGCTGCTCCTGCACGACAACGCGCGACCTCATACAGCACAGCAGACGGTCTCAAGTTGCAAGAACTGGGGTTAGAAGCTCTCCGTCATCCGCCCTACTCACCAGACCTTGCGCCTACAGACTACTACTTTTTCCAGAATTTGGATAACTTCTTGGCGGGAAAAAAATTCAATACGGGTATTGAATTTTTTTCCCGCCAAGAGGCAGTACAAAATGCCTTTAAAGAATTTGTTACCTGCCGTCCAGCTGATTTCTTGAAGAAGGGCATCAATAAACTGCCACTGCGTTGGCAAAGATGCATTGATATCATGGGTGATTACTTCGATTAATACAAATAAAAAATACATTTAAAAAAATCCTTTAAATTTTTTCATACAAAACGGCAATTTTATAGGTAAAGACCTAATATAATGTTTACTACAAAGAAGAGTTGTACGGTGGCAAATGTCTATGAGAACTTCAGAAGCCAGCAGCGATCACTCTTTCAATTTTACCAGACACATTAATGTTACTGCGATTGAGTATTTGCAATTAAGTCATGGATCCATTTACTTTAACTACCTATAATATAATATATAATTCATCAGTACGCGTGATACAACAAACGCGACCTACAATCCGTTAATTTCTCTTTCATTTCAGTCGTATGTATTTAAATCGTAAGGTGACAAAGACGCTGAGACTGCTCCTCTAATTATTTTCTCTATAGTATAACCGAGGTACGGGTGTAAACTTTAAACTCTTCACCCACCCACAGAGCTGCAAGAGTGACACGGCCGTTTGGCGAGCTCATCGGGGAATACCTCGCCGCGCTCACCCATCACGGCCTGACTGCCAACCGCCTAGAAATACTAGGAGCAAGTTTAGGCGCGCACATTTCCTCATACGCTGCTGAAAAGTTCTGGGAGTTGACGGGAACAAGGCTAGCTAGATTATCTGGTATGATATGAGTGCAGATGTGGTTTGTTGTAAATATTTTCCTAGAGGTCGGAATCCCTGGTCGGAAATAAGGTGTGTGATAAATTACTTAGCAAAATGTTCATAATTGTGCATACGAGTAGGTACCTTAAAACGATGAGAGTATAACAGAGACTTTGCCGAAGTTATGTTTTTCCAGTGTTATTCTTGAAAGTTCAGTTTTACTGGAGTAACGATTTAAACTTTACTGCAAAACAAATGCAATGCAAATTAAATGCAATAAACAAACATAGCAACGGTATCTATGCATATATAATTCTAACTCTTAACGTGTAATGCCAACGTGAGTTCTAATTAAAGAACATTACACTCATTTAGCCAAGGTTTGGTAAAGTTCCCGAAATAGTACTTACATTAACATTAGTTATTTAAATGCAATTCTCGGCTATTCCAATCATAGATTTTGTATGGCAATAGTGAACTATGACGTCACCGTTAGCGTCGTCAGACAAATTGTATAAATAAATAGTTTCAAGGAATTTAAGTTCTTAAATTTTGACGACCTCCGTGGCGGAGTGGCGTACACACCGGTTTTCAAGGTGTCGCCTGCTCCGAGGTCCCGGGTTCGATTCCCGGACGGGTCAATGTAGGAAAAATGCGTTTTTCTACATTTTCTCGGGTCTGGGTGTTTGTGGTACCTTCGTTGTTTCTGGTTTCCAAAATACGAATGCTTTAAATAGTTATTCAAATTGGGATCAGAACAATGTATGTGATGTTGTCCACATTTATTTTATTTTATTTTTATTTATAAATGAGTTATAATTCTGAAGTGTCAAAAATCTAATTTAGTTGAAGTCAATTAATGCAGTTCGTGCATAGTTCTTGCAACTTAACGTCATACCCAGAGAGCCGATTACACCAAATTGTACTGACTAAGATCTAAGACTAGAAGAATAGGACTAACAATTACTATAGTCCTTAAAATATAGCTTGATTAGAATGACAGTTCTCACTGAACGAGACGACGTAACTTTGTACCAGCGTCCACAAGTGAAACACATTTGCAAACGAAAAAATATTGGTAACTGGCATGTTAAGAATATTTTTTTATACCTTGCTGTAGGTACATATTAATCAATTTAATTATATAAAATTGATATTTAAAGTTAAAAACATTAAAATAATCCAGTCACAAAAATTACACTTAACTTACAAGACGTCTTTACAAGGTTACGTCATTTTTCATATTCGCTAGTGATGGCGTAAAATCGACAAATCGAAATCGACAGATTAACAATAGTTCAAAATTGAAGTAATGTAATATAAATGTTACAAATTATTTAATGAGAATTGGTTGATGCTCAGAACATCAAATTGCAATTATTAATAGTTTACTAAAAATTTTCAAATATATTAGATTCTACATGCGATAAAAGGAGATGTCCCAAATTGTATGGAGGCCAGGCCCAGAACCTGTACACCCCACCAAAAGATAGACCAATACTCCTACAATATTTTGTTATCATCCAATTATTTTAAATTGGCTTCGTTAAGTGGTTCAAATAAAGAGTTAAGTAAGAAAATAGCAATACAAAACAACAAAACCATCATGGCGGAAGATGACATTTTGATGACGTCTGTCAGTTTTGGTTTCATAATCGCGCATTTAGGAGTCGAGTCCCATCGCTTGCTGTAGTAACAACAAACATTATGAAAGTAATGTGTCGGTCAATACCAAATCCAGAAATCGAAAATGAGGTCGTTATAATGAACTACATTTAAAAAGCGACAAGCAGAACAAAAACTTGAAGTGAATGATTATGCCAAAGTGACAAGGGGTATCTGACAGCTACTGACATTTAAAGTTTTTTAGATTGACGCCATCTTGGAATGCCTATGGAGTTTGATAAATTATTCGATCTTGTTTATTTTTGAACCACTAAATTAGACGTTATATAAATTTATATGTATTTTTCCCAGAAACAGTAAATTTTTCTTGATTTTTGTAAATGGTGTACTATGTCTGGGCCTATTATGGGACATCTCCTTTGCTAATTGATTTACATGATTGTTCCAATGATTCTGATAATGATCACGATACTGACTTACTGTTAAATCTTAATATATCTGATTTTCGTTTTATTTTATTCGCCATAGCTGTTTTTTTTCGTTTGATCAGTCGAGTCAGTCCCATCACTAGTCACCTCAGTTTGACAGGTGTCACTCTAATATAGCTATATTTTATGTGCTATAAACCGAATTTATTTGACAACTTACAGCACTAGACCCGGCCGGGCCATGTTTCCGCAACCTTCCCTACTCGCATCGGCTCAACCACCACGTCGCCAGGAGGGTGGATGTGCTGCACACCAACATCGACGGTTTCGGCATAGCAGACCCATTGGGTCATGTCGACTTTTACGCTAACGGAGGTAAAATAAAACTGTCGTTAATAATAGGTCTAATACTGGCACCAGTAGTGCCTTCTGAACCAACCAACTTACCATTGGGCTTTATGGAAGAGACCACTTAGTACTTCAATAAAAGCAAGCAAAAGTACTTTAAAAACTCTATGACCGGTGGTGATAGAAGTTAGTCTACGTGCAAGTGATAGTTACCTCCTGACCTATTGGTCGGACAAATAAAACTTCAATCTGCATTGCAGCTTGTCTGTCTCACGCTTTAACACCCAGTTTCTGCTTGCGCCTTAGCAAGAACTGGTACTTGAGCTTTGGAACAGCGATACGTAGTTTCATATCTCTCCCTATCCTCATTCCGTTAATGCAAATTGGCAACTCTATAGACAACTGAACCAAATAGCCTCTGACAGTAATATTTATAATTTCTTATCAGCTCATATAAACCGTGCGGTGAGAAAAGAGTCCCGTACCACCTACATCTCGTCCAATGGATGACGCAAAACGCTACTAGAGAAATGCCAAAAAAAGGCGGCTGGCAACGTCTCCTCTAAACTGCGATTGCCACCCTCCTGCCAAGCGTGGCGATTGTCAAAAGCCCATGTCCAGTGGACTGTTAATTAATATATTTCAAGAGAGTCAGTCTTTATGCTCATCCAGTTTATGACATATTATATTTTAGGTGAGTACCAGCACGCCATAAAGAAGGAGTTCCTTCTCCCCTGCCTCGTATACTGTAGCCACACGCGTTCAGCCTTTTACTGGATAAAGGCGTTCATGAACCCCAACGATTTCATCGCCGTTCGCTGCGATTCAGTGAGCAGTGCGCGTCGCGGCGCTTGCTACCGAACCAACGTTACGACCAACCTCCTTGGGCCCAAGACTGACTTCAAGAAACCAGGTATATACTACCTCCCTACCAACGGCGCCCCGCCCTACTACCGCGGCAGTAGCGCCTTGAAAAGCAGAACTTTCGGGTCCAACACCTACCTCCTCCGAGTGGCCCCCGACGAGGACATAATTATCTGACAAATAAAACTCAAAAACACATTTAGAGCGTTTTATTTCAAATTTCATTATAGTATGCAAAACAACAACTACTTATGTTTCGTTCCGCCAGAATTCAAATCCTACATTCGTATAAAACTATCTAAACTACAATTATATACAGTGGTTATCAATTCAGTCGAAAATCACTAAAAGCTCTTGAGTGTATCAGTTTGCTCTCGACTTCGGTTTGAGCAAATATTGGAAGCCATTTATAGATATTCGATGTTGTTAACATCGGATTGATATACAGACGATTAACATTAAATTATCGTGATTATTACAAGCAAACGACAATAATAATACTTCGTTTATTTCATGAAAGTCATAATACTATTTAAATGATTATCAAAAATAATATAAAATGATTTGCAATATGATTTCAACTAATATAAATATCTTTAAATACACAAAATCAAGTTTCATAAACTCATAATCATGATTTCCAATAAATAGTGAATCTAAAAATAATATAATTCCCAATAAACATACAGGCATCACATACACAAATATATGACATATTTGCGAATGTTAATGTATGTGAACACCACACAAACCTCATAGGACACGTGACAATTTATTCAGATCTCTAACGAGCGCTAAATCTAGCTCATAAGTATATATACTATCTACGCAAACGGCGACAATGACCAAAAGCACCAAGAAGCAATAACATGATAAAGTAATACAAAAATAGTTAATTTATACAGGAATGTTAATAACGATTAAGCCGACAAATATCAAAGAAGCGCACAATATTTTTGCAAAATAATATTTCTTTATTTTATTGAAAATGTATTCTTTAAATAATTTCATAAAACATTATACTGTCTCTAATTTATCGATTTCATTAATCCCTCAACCCCCAGGAGGCACTCGGGTGCCACGATAACAATTGATTTCAATTGTGTCTGGAATAACTCACGATCGAGGGATAATTGTTCAAGTTGATTTGTGGCAGGCAATACGCCATGCTTTATAGAATTAGTAGAAAATTGATATGTGTCTCAATCTTACTAAAGTATTCCAATATTTATACTGCCATAGAGCAGCTGATGATTGACACTTGTAAGGCCACTATAAAAATTTCAATAGTAACAAATGATTTGGCACAGCTCTCTTTAAAAAAATATATGAAACGCACTATGCAACTATTTCTTTAACCACGGCCTAACATTCGTATCACGCAGGTACGTAGGGTTTTGAGCTATTCAAAAGTAACAGACCGTTAATAGTTTATTTGTGTGATGAATTGTACGTTAAGAAAAACTCGAAGCGGATCCCGCAAGGGCGTAACTAAAATAAACGACTATTTAAATACAATTTACAAGAGTACATTGAAAATAATTGTCTTTTTTTTGCGTGGGGTCATAGTTTCCTAAATCCCCTTAATAAGGAACCTTACACAAAGATAACCGAGATGGCGCCAGGTTGATTGAAAGTTGTAATAGCAGAAACCATAGATTGTAAACTTTAATTTTTTTTTATAATCAGCAAAGCAACCTTTTTAGTATTGGTCAACAAATTATATGTTTACGTTCTCATTCTATCGTATTTGTCTTTGATTTCAACCATAGCGCAACAAGTGGGATAGGTCAGTAAGGATCCTTGTTAGTTACGCCTTTGCCCGCTCACGTAGGTAAGTCCGTCCTCCATATGGCGGAGCGGGCAAGTACTAGCTACCGGGGTATATATTCTAAAGGATACCAGGCGACTGTTTCTTCTCTGAGCGGAAGCGAGTTGAGAGGTATAACCACACCGCCTAGGAACTGATTCTCTTGCAGGGAATCGTAATGCCATACCGTGGCCTGCAAGCTCCTATTCTTTATCACTTCTATGGGTAGGCGGTACTCGATCATATCCATGAAAGACGGATGCGAGTTACGTTTCAGCACGCGCGTCTTACGTTTTGTTTCTTTGGTTGGGTCCGGTACTAAATATACCTGTAAATAAATTACATATTATGAGTATACGTAGTGATGCTTTGTTCAAAGGCGTAACGATACAATGATATCTTGGATTCATAACAATTAGAATTCTCACATCTTACACACAGCGTAGATAATTTATTTTTAAGTATCTGCAGGCATCGACCGATATCGAAGAATATTATCTGCCTGTAAAAATTTGAACATACAGGGTGAAATTTTAACCACCTTCCAAATTTTAATATATCAATCTACGAGACAAAAAACAAATGACGTATTTTTCTTTTTCTATAGTCCAGTACAAAAATGACATTCTAATCTAATCTAATCTAATCTAAGAAAATGTCCGCAAAAAATCTAAAATTTTTGATACGGCTGCCTAGCAACACTTTTTTTTACGCGAATCGCATCTTATTCAAATATTCATTCATTACGATACTATTCATAAGTTTTTGATTTTCCCTTTATACCTTATCATGCCTAGGACCGTAAAACTTGAAAACTATATTGCGAAAAATATTTTCGGGTGAAAGCTTAATTAACATTTTTTGCTTCATTAATGGGCTCTAAATACGATACTGAACGCCTATAAAAATTTAGGAAAGTGGTTAAATTTTCATCCTGTATGTTCAAATTTTCAAATTTATCTAATAAGTAAATATAGCCAATTGGGATTCCGTACTGAATAAATGAATAAATGAATAATTCTTTATTTGACATTGAATAAGGTACACTGAAGATCACAGGTTTGTTAATTTGTCTCACTTATCCAGCTAAACACAATAGCATGCAAATATACATTAACCTATAATAAATTTATCATGTTAAATCACAGATTTCTATATAAATTAATTATAATTATAATTTAGGAACTCCTGGACAGAGTAGAATAAACGTTCTAAAAGCCATTTATGCAGTGCAATTCCGAATCTTTTGAAAGACATGTCCTTTATCGCCTGAGGTATATTATTAAATATTTTGATGCACATATAATAACAGTTTTTTTTTTAAACGTGCACTTTTAGGTACCGTATCGATGACCAACCTATCAGAGTTCCTTGTGTTCCTTGAAAATATGTCTTTGGCTCGTTTAAAATATTGAGTATTCAGTTTCACAAACTTAGCTAGTTCCAGAATATACAGACAAGGTAACGGTAGAATGTTAAGCGGTTTATAAAGTGATTTACACGACACATCTGGCGGCACGCCACAAATAGCTCTTATGCATTTTTTTTGCTATTAAAACCCTTTGATTATCGGTACTGTTTCCCCAAATAATAAGTCCATACCGCAAAACTGATTCTACATATGCAAAGTAAGCTGCTAACGCAGTACTTCTTGTCGCGGTTTGTTTTAATTTAAAAAGTGCAAAGGCAAATTTATTTATTTTGTTACACACCTTGTCTACATGTAGTTTCCAGTCAATTCTTTGATCAAGGGTTATTCCCAAAAAACTGATATTCTTTACTTTTTGAAGAGCATGATTTTTGTAGTGTATGTTTAAAGATTGATTATTAGTATAGTTCATAAAATTGGTTTTATCCATATTGATTTTTAAATTATTGTCATTTAGCCAGTTAATTATTGATTTAATTGTTTCATTCACATCATTTTCATGGTCATACAAATTAAGGTTATTTTTAGTGGTCACTATAACTGATATGTCATCTGCGAACATAATGCATTTATGTGTCGTTACATTAGGTAGGTCATTTACGTATGTCAAAAACAGAAGTGCGCCAAGAATGCTTCCTTGGGGCACACCGTATCTGTTTTCTTTAAACTTTGACCTATGTCGATGTATTTCCTGGCCATTATGAACTTGAGCAATTTCCACTGATTGCACTCTATCTTGTAGGTGTGACTTAATCCAATGGGGACTACCGTTTCTTTGCTCACCAGTTGGCGCCACTGTAGACTGAGGTCCGGAGGTATAGCTGTCAAAGGCGATCGGCGCCGAAACAAAGTGTTTTATCTTGAATCTAATTAAGGTTATATTGTTTATAAATAACTATCTTGAAATCAACAAACTAACTTCTGAAATAGTTGCTATTGAGGCCGCCTATTTTTGCGCTTTTTCTTAATTCCGCTTTTAAAGCGTTAACATTAATCGCCAAATAATCCATATTTGGGATATTTTACGAAGGAGATCACTTTCCAGCAGGTAAATTAAAGAAATTATAATTTATGCAACAAATTCCGCTAAAACCAGTACAAAGTGAATGATATCGGACCTCACGCGACACTAGCGCCTCTTGTGGCAAATTCACTAGCGATAGCCCCCATTCAACGCAATTCCCCTAATTCCACTGAGTTCTAGCTTCACTAAGAGTTGACTGTGTGATACAAAGTCAAATGCTTTTGACATGTCAAAAAAAAAACAAAAAAAAACGGACAAGACGTCTAGTTAGTATTCAGGATTCCAAATGAACGTATCATTTTGTATAATAATATCGAATCTGCGTAGTGTGATACCACCAAGTAAGAATTTATCCAGAGAAAATTTAATCATATCTATTAAATTTTATTAATCATATCATCTATATAATTTGTGACTCGCTTTTGTCGTCGTCGAGCCTTCCGTTTTATGGGATTGTGCACCATATTACCTTGACATAAGGATTGGGCGGCAGGCCCTGCGGTGTGACCGCGAGAGACTGCGCGTGCAGTATAAGCACTGAGAGCACTCCGCTCGCGTACTGCACCGACAGCTTCAACGAACCCGATCCACTGCTTTCGGCTTCTGTAGTTTCCCCTATAACAATACAAAAAGTCATTAGATCAAATCATTAAAAGGCCTCACTGGAAGAAGCCCAGAAATAAATCCTACGTCAATTTTATTGTTATATTTTTTTCATGATAATGATATGACTTATTAACTTATTAACTAGCGGCCCATTCCGGCTTTGCACGGGTGGACATAAGATTTTTTTATAAGGATCCCTAATCTTTTCTAACAATAAATATAGCCTATGACACTCAGGGTGAATGTAGCTTTTCAATGGTGAAAGAATTTTTGAAATTGGCACAGTGGTTTTTAAATGTATTCATTACATACATACACACACACAAAAACACAAATCTTTTTTCTTTATAATATTAGTGTAGATGAGCTGATTTCATACCTTTTCGTCTCAAAGACACGCTTCATAATCAGCAAAAGGAGTATTAACATCGTTGGAAGCTATGACACAGCAGTATCTTAAAAAAATATATGTTCATACAAAGATATTTATGCAAGTGCTACCTAGAAGAATTTACTGCCAAACATTTCTATCATTTATTTAATATTCAATACTTTTGTAGCCATTTTCATAGAATAAAATCACATACGATTTATGTTCACATACAGGGAGTACAGCAATAAACTATGGTCGTTTGTTGAACATGCGTATGCATATTCCCATGAACGAATGTCTCACGTTTCGCAGTCTGAAACCTGGAACGGCAGGTTCATCTTTATGTCTGGTATAGAAATTGTGTATGTCCCTTTTCATAAGAAATAAATTAGGGTTGTTAGTTACGGACATAAATTTATGGAGAAGCAACTATACATTTATACAGGGTGTTGGGTAAATGGTATAACAAGCCGAATCCAGTAAACATATGTATTGAATCATATGTTGAAGCCAGAAATTTTATATAATAAATACAGTTTTCAAGGTGTCGCCTGCTCCGAGGTCCCGGGTTCGATTCCCGGACGAATAATACAAATGTAGAAAAAATGAGTTTTTCTACATTTTCTTGGGTCTGGGGTGTTTGTGGTACCTTCGTTGTTTCTGGTTTCCAAAACACGAATACTTTAAATAGTTATTCAAATTAGGATCAGAACAATGTATGTGATGTTGTCCAAATTTTTTTTTTATACAAACTAAAATTTTGAGATTTCGATTTGTTTGAAAATATTTTTTTCAAAAACGATGATATCAAATTTCGACTTCACCATAGTATTTATATTCATATATTAAAACACAGGCTGGTTTCGGCTTTACCTAACACGCTGTGTGACGTAAAACTTTTATGTCTTCAGAATGATGGTTGACTTACCTCTATTCTTCATTCTCTGCGGCTCGACATCCTGCTGATCTCTCAACAGAGGGTGGAAGAACGTATAAACGAGGTCGGAGTGGGCTATCTCATCAGCCAGATTGAACAAAGAGGTGAGGAATGCTTGCACGTCGCTGAAGCGTCGCTCGGCCACTTGCCGCGTATTAGAGCGACCCACGTGCAAGCCCGATGGGAGACTGAAGGAACATGAAACACAATAAATATTTATTTTTTTGACATTACACAATGGTAATATAAGATTTTATCGTATTATACTAGCGGATTTCGTATCGCCTCAGACTTTGAGGTCTTAAATGTCATTGCTATCAAATATGGTGGGGTTGGAAAAAAAAATATGTTTGAATGAATGAATGAAATAAGTTTATTGCTTTCAAATACAATTACATACACAAGTTACGAACATTATTTTAGCCTAACTACCAGGAAAGCAATTGGAGATAACTCAGCTTGTGCTGTTATGGATAAGCAATCCCACTCAGCGCTGATTTTCAGCCACCTCCACTTCTCTAAAGGTGTGACGCGAGAATCTATGTAATGAGGGCTTAAAAATTATGCTAAACAACCATTACCCGAAAGCTAACAAAAGATAAATTCATTGAAAATAACAATAAACTAAAAGCACTTGTGTGCGTGTGTGTGTAGGTATATGTGTGTTTGTATGGAACTATAGAAAAGTGTTGTTGTTTTACTTTATCAGGCAATTTTTAAAATTTTTCTCTGCCTAAGAACCATCCTCGTACTTCAATGAATATTCTAAAAAAAGAATTAGCGAAATCGGGTCAGTTGTTCACAAGATTTGCGCTTAGCAACACATTCAGAGATTCATTTTTATATTATAGATATAAAATACAATACAATACTACACTTTATTGCACATAAAACACATGACAAATGTTTCTTACATTTAGAATTACAAAAAAAAATATCGTTTAAATAGGCGGTCTTATCGCTAAGAAGCGATCTCTACCAGACATTAACTATAATATTTAATAACTTGGTAGTATTGTTTCCCTTGAAGTGTCATTATTATGAAATACATTAATAAAAAAAATAAAATAAAAAATAAAATTGTTTATTTTTCAATCACACAAACTTGTTCATAACATAAAAGTTATACAAAAAAAAGAGAAAAGCACAGAATAATTACAAGTTATGTGAGAGACTGGAGTCTAAAACTAAGCCTAATTATATTAGGCTTGAAAATTTTCAGGTCACCAGGCCTCCCCATAGTTACATCACTTGTAGTCTTACTTACAGAGGGAGTTTAAATTAATTACATCTAGTTACTTAAAATCTATTAAAACATCAATTTAACAGCCTGCATAGGATATGATTTTACGCATCTAATACGTTTGTAGAAGCTTAGTTGTATATTATAAGATAGTGATTTTCTGGAGATTATTATTATGGATTTTATTTTAATCTATAGTAATATTATTATAAAGCTGAAGAGTCCGTTTGCCTATCCGTTAGAACGCGTCAAATCCCCGGAACCACCGGTTCAAATTGAAAATGTATTCCTGTGTGACAGGTAATATTCATACCACTTGATTTACAAACAATTATTATACTAACAATATCCCGGTAACTTGGCATGGGTGCTACGTATCCGATAAGTAATTATGATAGTATTTATAGATGAATCATTATTTTATTCGTAGACTTAAATTTTCGTAGTCATTGACCTTAAACACGAAAACATCATAATACATGATTTAAATAAATAATATTTGTGTATTAATTGAGGCCACGAGTGCAAATGTCGCCTAACACACACACTTTTCATGTTTGTAAGTTAACTGTTGCGAACTAATCATAAAGTGATACATTTTTAGCTAAAATGACTGTTGTTTTTTCAACCTCAGTTTTTTAGTGTCTTTATATTACGTTAATTTTAATTTGGAAATATCCTAAACCTTTTGAATCGTGAGTGTGTTAAATCTATAATGTTATCTATCAGATTTTAAGATATCAATTAATTGGCTATCTTAAAATCATATAGATAAAATCCTTGTCAATCATTCTAGTTGTAGTTTTTTTTATACAATTAAAACCACTGAAAACCAATTGTAAATTATTTGTCTCAGAGCCTCGTGATTAATTCGAATAATTTCGTTGGTAAAAGATAAGATTGTACTCATTAAACATGAAATAACTTCGTTGGCCACTTATCATTATCTAATCTTTCAGACCAGGTATTGATTCAAACAGTATAATGGACGAAACTACTATTGTCAACACGAATATTAATATTTATTTACATGTGGGTAAAGTTAAGTGAAATAAAACAATGGCAGTGATAAAAACTTCCGCAGAGAGTAAGTATACTTTTAGTATCGTTATAGTCACAAGTCGACTCGATTCATATGTAAGAAAAAATATGAATTCTAGATTTGCATCAAACGTTTACTTTGCTTGTAGATGAAGATCCGATTAGCTACGTCGCGACATTAGCGTTCTTTTGCTGCGTGTCATGTGTGGTTCTAATGCTTAAATTTAGAGGATTCAGAGCGTCTATGAACCTGAGTTCTTGGACAAAAAGGGATAATGAAACAGAACCTTCCGTGTCTATGACAGGCGCTTATAGAATAAACAGAGATGAATTCTATGGTATGTACAATATATTATAACAAAATACTATTTTATAATATTTTATAAGACGTACAAATGTAGGCCGTGATAAAAGGATTAAGTAAGATTTAAACAAAATATACGATAATATTTTAATAGTACTATTCCTTATAGTCAACATTTAAAAAATATTAACGTTGGTTTTTCAATGTAATCTCTGAAGTTATAGATAAAAATGTAAGTGACCTTACTAACATTTTCCACGAAATGTTATCGCATTAAATCATGTAAACTTTTCAGGTAGCGGCAGTATCATTGACCCACCCAAAAAGCTGACCCCATCCATGGTAAAACTTCCACAGAGTTCACAATCCGAGCCTAGTTTAAGGCCTACAAAAAGTACCAGCGATCTTGCGAGGCCTAATAATTTACCAGAAAATCTAAACAGAAGCAGTCATGACGTATCGCTGGACCCTCGCGGCAGACCTGCAACCAACACTGAAGAGAATTCTGCACCAACCAGGCCGATGAGAAAAGAAAAGGATAAAAGTCAAGATAAGGAACAGAAGAAATTGGAGAAAAAACGATTGGCCGAGCAGAAGTCAAGAGAAAAGGCAGAAGCGCAAGAGCAAGCCAGAAAGGATAAAATAAGGAAGGAAGCAGAGAAAAAGGCGGCTCAAGAGCAGGCAAAAGCTACAAAGGCGTACAGAAAGAAAGCGCCGCCCATTCCTCAGGTGCCTTCGGCACCAGTACCACCGACTACCCCTCATGTCTTAATGGCTAATCCATTAGCGATGAATCCAGCGCCATCGTACTCCACAAACACATTGGAAAGTTCTATCAGTAGAACGAGCGGCCCTCCGCCCTATGCTGAGATCGTTGAATCGGAAGACTCAAATACGGCAGCGGGAAATAGTAATCCCTCGAATGTAAGCTTCAGCAAGCCCATAGACAATCCCAGCTGGGACCTGATATCGCAACACCGACAGCAAATGAGTAGGCCAGCTACGTCCGCTGTCCAAAGAAACGCACGCAAAAACCTAGTATTGGATTTACAGTACAAGTTCGGAAGTGACGATAAAGACAACACAGACGCGTAGATTCGAATATTTGTTGTTTGTTTCATGTAAGTAGTGTTGAATTTGCTAATATTACCCAGTGATTTTTATGCCAGTCTTTTCTTAATTTATATTAGGTACGTTATTTTTTATACAAGTATGTGGCCAAATCAAATAGAATATATGTGTGCGTGATACTTTAATTAAATTATATGAAAAAAATTTGAATTATTTTTTTTACAAGTCACATTACATGCCGGCTGCCTTAATAAGTATCCTTCCTTTGTGTCACCGCATTGCTTCATATCTAAGGGAGATTCGCTTAAGCATGCTTTAGAAGCGGCAAACCTAATTATTAAATTTTTTCAGTGATTGCTATCAAAACTTCTATTAATAAACATTTTAGCAATGGTCACACAGCCAAAGTTATTCGATTTTGTAGATTTTCTCCCGATGTGGATTATGGTGGCATAAATCCGTAAATCCCATCAAAAACATTCTGTAAAAAACTAGGCAAGTCTCGATGGAGCAGCTTGTTTATCTCTAAAAGTAATGAAATCTTGACAAAGTCGTGCCAAGTCTAAAGGTTCCTTACTGCGTTTTCTTTATTATTATAGTTAATGTTGTGTGACTTGGCCGTTAAAGGGTACACAAGGGTACAACAAAAGCAGGTGCTTTATGACACCATTGCACCAATCTGTCGCCAGAACCGCTACCCATTGACGATGGAAAACGTTGATTCAATAATCAGTCAATTGTAGGCTTGATAAAGCTGCGTATTTCTATAATACTTATGTATAGGCGAGCCAGAAACAAACATTATAAGAAAAAACCAGTACTGACGGACTTTTAATCATTGATAGAAGTCCGTCTGTACGTCTATTTTATGTTAGATCGGTGGTCGATTTAGGGCCTGAAAATGAGGCGAAATGGTTCCAGTAAAGGATGGTACGGCAGTGTTTGCTTAACGCTCAACTTGGCGGGGGCACTGCCGTGCCCCCCGATAGGTGTGAAGATTCCCGTGTTACAAAAATCTTACTACATACATTCGACCGCAAGCAGCAATATATTTCTATAATAATGCACAAATAAAGTCTTGCATATTGTTCGCACGTAGGTACTATGCACGCAAGTGGATTCAATTTTAAAAGTAACGGCCTATATTTAATCATCCCACTGCAGGGCAAAGGCCTCTATCATTAGGTTTAAGTTACCACTTGCCAAATGCGGGTTGGTTTACAAGCCCGAGAAATGTTTAAAAATTTTAAACTCTTTGCCCGACCCGGGGATCTTACCCAGGACCCTGAGATCTTGAGAGTATTAGCACAGTACTTAAACAACAAGACCAACGGGGCGATTATTAATTGTACTTATAGTTCATAATGTATCAAAAAATAACTTCTTACCTGTGAACCTTCGCCAACGGGAAGTGCAAGCATATCTTCTGGTACAACTCCGTGAAGTGTTTGTAAGAGCGGTACAGCACGAAGGGAGTAGTCTGTCCCTGTCTGAAGATTCGTAGCGCGTACACGTAGTGCTTTTCCGGGTCGTAGCGTTTCTCGTAGCCGAGACATTCCACTCGATCCAGGCGGCCTTCTTGGGCCATTCTGTGAGTAAAGAACTTAGAATAGTAAAATCAATGTCTATGTTTAAGGTGACAAGTCTAACGAAATTCTCTAAGCAGCAAAGTAATTGAATTGAGAAAAAATGGTTATCAAGCCTAAATACGGCATTAATACGGTCACACGATTGATTCATTGTGTGATTCAAAGAATTTAATGTATATTTTTTTTAATTTCAATAGTTAATTTGGGTACTTATTTTATTACAGAAATCTCACTATGTCTTACTTGAACCCTGCTTGACTCTAAATGGTCAAAAAAATACAAGGCAATAAAACTTTGAAGGTCTAACGGTTATTGTAACACAGCCAAGTATTAAGTTCTACTTACGTGAATGTCCGCGGCATAAATGATAGCAACTCTGAAGTGTTGCTGCTCTGGTCGCCGCTAGCTCTCAGTTGAGCCAAGTTGTGTAGGAAGAAGTTGATTGGTGTAAATCTGTGGAGTTTTACGACATTTAATAAATTCTGTTTATTTATGTAATTAAAATTCTGTTTATGTTAAAAGTGACACGTGTCTTAATCTCAGCCCCATTGTTTCCGGACAATAATTGCACTATTATTGCAAAAAAAGCATTAAAAAAATTATATTTTGTACATATAATTTTTTTCTAATTAGTTTCCAAATATATATTTAATTTAAATGTACATTTTCATTCATTTAGAAGTGTAGCGTTTACTTAATGTTCCACAAGTGACATAATTATTGTCAATATAGCAAGTCTCTTTTTAACAAATGAAATGTAGTTATGTAGGTAGGATTGTTAAAATGAGTCTCATTCATCACATAATTTCTGCATCTGTCTCTTTTACTCGTTCAGTTAATAACGCTGTTATAAGGCAATGACCAGGGGCCGTATTCACGTAACCGAATCGCAGTTCGATCGTGATTGAATTGGACGATTTTGACATTTAGCCCAATTACCATTGTGATACGATTCAGTTACGCAAATCAGGGGCCTGACTATAAAACTACTTTATAATAAGAGATATACAGGATTCAATTTCCAAATTTTAATTTAACAATCTACGAGACAAGAAACAAATGACAAATTTTCTTTTTGTATAGCCCAGTACAAAAATGTCAAGATGAAACACTTAGAAAATGACTGCTAAAAATCAAAAATTTTTGACTCCTAGCAACATTTTCTTACGCGATACGAATTCATTCAATACGAAACTATTCATAAGTTTTTGATTTTCCCTTCATACCTTAATAGGCTTAGGATCGTAAAAATTGAAAACTATGCTGTGAAAAATATTTTCGGTTAAAAACTTTATTTACATTTTATACAGGCTCTAAATACGATACTGAACGCCTATAAAAATTTTTGAAGATTATAATAAAGTCACCCTGTATAGATATAGTTCACTTCGATAAGACTTACTTGCTCTTGAGAGAGGAATGTATGAGCCTCGCGAACGCGGCGGCCGCCTCAGCGTTGGTAGCAGCCGGCAACAACGCCGCCCGCACGTAGCCCACCGCTGCGGACGTGACGCCCGCCACCCCGGACATCGCCATCTGAACGAGTACACACACAATGCTAGCGATTAACTACACGTAACTATGAAAACAGACGTCTTTTTTGCAGGCTTAGAAGACACCTACGCCTTTAGACAAGTGGCTTTCTAATATCGTTAACGCCAGACGAATAGAAACAAATGTATGAAAATGACATTAACAAACGATGGAACGATCGTAGGCATATGTCATTTTTATACATTTGACATCTATTCGTCGTATTCGATATTAGAAAGCCACTTGTCTAAGGCCGCTGGTCGATGCTTACATACGAAACTATTAGGGAAGCGAAGAAGGCCAGCACTGATACCGTTTGGACTTAATTCAAGACATTTAAGTTTCGCCATAAAAAGCATAGGAACCGAAGAAATTTTTCGGCGATACAATTAATTTCTATCTTGGGAAATCGTAACATATTGATGCACCAGTTTTATGAAGTAAAAAAAAGTTACTTATATTTACAGTAGCTTGCAGATCAGCTTTAATAGTGTCCAGTTTTGTAAAATAAAGGCGTTTTTTCAGAAAAAAACTTATATTTCCTCACAATATATGGGTAAACTAGCAATCAGTCCTAATACAAGTATGTACTTACCAAAGCGAAAAGATCAAGGATGTGGTCGTGATGTGCCCTGACGATGTTGAAGGCCATACAGCACAGTTCAACGAAATGCTGAAACCTTTGGGTGGGCCGCTCGCCGCCATTTATCACGTACACCATGTCATGTGTCAAGACGAATGGGGCGCGGTCTCTGTAGAAACAAACATTGAACTATAGCTACTGCTGAAGAGTATAATTATAAAAAAATACATATCATGCAATTAGGATCAATTTTTTGCCTAATCAAGAGATTTGATTGTGTAAGCATGCACCATTAAGGAGTTAATTTATTTACAGATTAAAGACGCTTTAATTTTGACGGGTTTAAAAAAACAAACGCCGCAATGTGAAAGCATAATATTGATTTAAGACTGATAAATCGATAATATTTAAAAAAAAAGTCAGTTTTACATTGTTTTCCGTTAAATTCAAGGTTAAATTGTTGTTTTATGTAATTTCCATTATTAAATTTTTGATTGCTTTACTTTGAGATTCTTTTCGATCTCTGTCCTTAACAACATCATGAAATTTTATTCATAAAATGTTTTTTTAAGGCAGTAACGAAACTATTTTTATTATAACTCTGATATCTTACCTCTTAAAGTTTCCAAACATCTGCGCATCTCCAAGGAACTTTCCAAAGTCGATATGGAACAAATGTCCCGAGGTTTTCAACATGATATTGTCGTTATGTCTATCACAGATTCCCAGTAGATATGTAGCGACGCTGTAGCCAGCACACGAGGCTGTAAAATAGATTTATGCTACACAAAGATGCACTGGCTGAGGTAGCGGATAATGTTGATGATAATTTCGTAAGAGCCAGTTCGAATCATCGCGTCAGACAAGAAATTTAAAAAAGTATCTAATAACGATTATATCTTTTTTTTTTCAAATCACCTGGTAACTGAACTAATACGGTCGTACCGTATTAGTTCTCAGCTTTAAAATGTATGATTGTTTATGTGTCACTTTACTGAAAACAAATTTAAAAAAAAAATTGATGCAAGCAAGCTCGCCTTCATTCTTTATTTTTACCAAAGATAATTTGACTTTAAACAAAACAAAGCGGCGTACAGCTATAGTCGGGATAAATATTTTATACATATTTCCTGTAATTTATTTGCATACAGAGATTTTGCATTTTATTTTATAAAAAAATATGTATACAACGTGATAATGTAAAAAAATATGTAAATGGATCATCACTTTTACCTAAGATACTTACAGTTATAAAATTTATGAAATCACAAGTTTGAACATCAATTCTTGAGCAACTTACCCGTAAAATTATCCCTAGCTCGCTGATACTCCAGCTCCGATGGATTGTGTTTCGCAAGCCATTCTGCAATAGGTTTGTCTTTGAACGACCCAGTGAGACCCCACTCGGTCTGAATGGCCCTAAGCGTTTCCGCTTCTGACACTATTTCAATCATTCCTGTGAAATAAATTCAAGGTAATATTTATTACTGTTCGGTCTTTTTGATTTCTATAAATTGAGTATAAAGGTTAGAGACGCCATCAGGATCGACAAAAGATTTCTTGAATTATTATTTTTTCGACTGCCTAAGATAGGAATGAGCCCACGACCTTCTGCTTACCGGGCGACTGTTCTACTTTATTTAAGGGTTTCAAGGAATTGTATTCTCAATTTACACCAGCAATTCTAATGCTTAAAAACAGTTTCAAGAAAAAAAAATCAACTGTTTATTTATCCAAGTGATATTTTATTTTTAAATTTTACTATTTAAATTGACAGACGCTAATGTGCATGTGATACAAGGTACGTTCAATAATGCAAGAAAATAAAAGAAGCCTCTTACTTTGTGCGATTAGTTGGTTAATATTATGGTTTTTCAAAAAGAACAGTGATATAAAATTAAATTAAAATAAAACCGGCCAAGTGCGAGTCGGACTCGCGCACGAAGGGTTCCGTACCAAAACGGCAAAAAAAAAACGGGATTTTTGTATAGGAGCCCCCCTTAAATATTTATTTTATTTTGATTTTAGTATTTGTTGTTATTGCGGTAACAAAATTACATAATTTGTGAAAATTTCAACTGTCTAGCTATCGCGGCTCTTGAGATACAGCCTGGCGACGGACAGACGGACAGACGCACAGACGGACAGACAGCGAAGTCTTAGTAATAGGGTCCCGTTTTTACCCTTTGGGTACGGAACCCTAAAAAAGTAACTGTTTAATGGTCGCAAAAAAAACTAACCTCTTTTACAACTAGTTGGCAAAGCTTGGAACGTAACCATTCGCAGATCTAAGCCCGCTTTTAGCCACAAGTTGTCCATAATCTTGATCACTTGAAGTACTAAAGAATCTTGACGTAAATCGTCGCCAACCTAAAAAAATAAGGGTCATGTATTCTTATTTCTAATGTTTACAAAACGGAATTGGTAATCATAAAGGTCAAAAACATACCTTGAACATAGCTGGTATTGTTGCGTTATCTTCTCCGATGAAATTTATTTTGAGCGGTAGAGTATTCGATGAGAAATAGGAACATGACCTGTAAATAATAAACAACATTAAAATACTTTTATGTTTTACAATAACCGTATCGACTCGGTTGTTACCAGCAGAACATTTTTGGTAATTTTAAACGAGTATTCGGTAGGAAATAACAGTTTTGCCACTAGCAGAGTAAAAATCGCGTTTTGCTAACCACCCGTTTTCTCAGTGTCGTTATTTCCAGGTCGCAAAAACACTTGTGTCTCCTTAGATTAAAAGAAAAATAAAAAGAAAACATTCGTACTTGATGTCTACATCGTACACGTAGGTCTGTAGCGCCAGCGGTAACGCTGCGGGCTGGCTGCGTAATAACGCAGACACGCGGCCGCCCCCCGCGGTGAGGGCGCGTTGCCGTAGGCCTTCTTTAGCGCACTTCACCGACTCCGCTACTTCTGATAGCGTCTGTTAAGAAAATAAATGTAGACAAAAACAACTTAATGAAACAAAAAGAGAAGAAATTCATACTGACGGACAGATCGGAAAATATCGAAGTTCAATATTTTGAAGTCCTAATATAGTTGTTTCTTGCTTGACATGTTGTTATATGTTTTGTGTCCAATTTGTAGTAGCTGACATACCTTGACTAGCAGCTGCTGTCGCACCAGTGTAGGGTGTACGTTCTCCCCGCAAATACCATACCCAAATACCACCGCAGAGGGATCTGTTAGCCGTCATCATTGGTTAGAAAACCAAAGATGCCGTTGCCCATAGTGGACCACTAGGCGGTACGGGCCGCCGATGCTTCTAGGCTGATGCTGAGAAACTCTTTCCTCGTGCTGTAGTAGCTGACATACCTTGACCAGCAGTTGCTACTAGAGATGAGTTTTATTAGGTAAAAGTCGATATCTGTTACTACTGTTCTTGTTATGTAAAAATAACAGTTCCAAATATCTGTTATTAAATAACAGCCTGTTATTTCTTATTTTGATACTTCCTGTAGCCGCTAAAATCTCAAACAATCTTTTTAATACCCATCCAATACAATCAAAAACTTTCCTTCATGCTTAGAACAGGCTTAGGACTGTCAATTTGCTAATATGACGATATTTTGGAGGTAAAGTTTTTTTGTAAAAATATTTAGGTGCCTAAACATTTTGTGTTTTTATTTTGTGAATGTATCCGAATATTACGTCAAAATATCAATCAAACACAAGACCAAATGTAGGAGACTGTTTCTGATACCTAAATTCATTTTCTTTGCCTAAAACTGAGTAATCTAGTAACCACTTCATTTTTTCATGTAATAAATACTAGGAGCTTCTCTTTCGAACGCGATCGAAAAAAAGAGATACGAGCTATTAAACTGCTCATAAAACCAAATTAAGTAGACACATTTTGCCTATGATATTTGCAAATGTGAGGTTGATTTAAATTTGTTGTTTAGTCAATACTAGGTGCCTCTCTTTTGTGTATAATGAATAAGAGGGGATGATACAATAACAGTTATCGCGCAGATAACAGAAACAGCCAAGCAATATTTTATGCATCTGTTCTTCTACTGTTATTACGGCAACTGTTAAGATTTAGCTGTTATTTCCTATAACAGATATTTATCTTAGGAAGAACAGTTGTTATATTCGGTATTTAAATATCTGTTAAATTTATCTGTTGCGATAAATACGCCTCACCGCTAGTTGCTACCACTCCAGAGTAGCGTGTAAGTTCTCCCCGCAAAGTGTATCTATGAGTGCGATTAATTGTTTCGTTCGTGCTGTAGTAGCTGACATGACATGCCTTGACCAGCAGATGTTGCCGCACTAGCATAGCGTGTAGGTTCTCCCCGTAGAGTGTATCTATGCGTGCGATTAATTGTTTCGTTCGTGCTGTAAATGGCTGCCGTACCTTGACAGGCAGCTACTGTCGCACCATTGTAGGGTGTAAGTTCTCCCCGCAAATAGTAGTAACGCGCGTAGCAAAAAGCGGTAGCGGGTCGCTGCCGCCGTCTCTTATAGGTTTATGCTGAGAAACTCCTTGCTCATACTTTGTTCAACATAATTTGTTTTCCTTAGGTTATTTTTTTCTTTATTTTGCTGTAGATTTGATTTTTATGCACTAGGTCGTGTTTATATTTTTTGATTTATGATTTAAAAGATAGGATGCACGGATAAAATTAATAATCAAGCAAACGTTTAGTCATTTAAGAAAACATTTATTTTTAAAATATCTTTTCTTTTCATAGACACCCTTCAAGAATTTCAGTATCTAGTGCCTGGCTACGTCAAGATTGTGGTTCGTTTCTAGACCATGGTATGTAGACTTGAATCAGTAGAGTGGTGACAGAGAGCCATAATCATCGATGGTTTACTTCCGACTGTTTTTCTCCAGTCGCTACGAACCTGCCAATGGAGTTCACTCGTAGAGCAGGGCTCATCAACCGTTTCCTGCAGGCTGATGCTGAGGAACTCCTTGCTCGTGCTGTAGTAGCTGACATACCTTGACCAACAGCTGTTATCGCTCCAGCGTAGCGTGTAGGTTCTCCCCGCAGAGCACTAGTAGCTCGCGTAGCACGAGGCGGTACGGGCCGCCGCTTCTAGGCTGATGCTGAGGAAATCCTTGCTCGTGCTGTAGTAGCTGACATACCTTGACTAGCAGCTGCAGTCGCACTAGGGTAGCGTGCAGATTCTCCCCGCAGAGCGCTAGTAGCGCGCGTAGCACGAGGCGGTACGGGCCGCCGTTTCTAGGCTGATGCTAAGGAAATCCTTGCTCGTGCTGTAGTAGCTGACATACCTTGACTAGCAGCTGCTGTCGCACTAGCGTAGCGTGCAGGTTCTCCCCGCAGAGCGCTAGTAGCGCGCGTAGCACAAGGCGGTAACGCGCCGCCGACGCCGCCGCCGCATCCGCTGTTTGCGAATCGCCCGCCGTCTCTTCTAGGGTTATGCCGAGAAACTCTTCATTCGGGGCCTGGTGAAAATATTACTTTTATTTTTACCCGACTACGACAAAGCCACCAGGAAAGGTTATGATTTTAGCTGTCTATGTGGGTAATGATGTCGATTTCACATTTGCTTGTAAACTACTGAGCTGATTTTGGTGAATGAGGTATCAATCGATTTCTTATTACAGTCCGGGTAACATAAGCTACCTTTACTTTTTTCATAGTGTTTGTATGGAGGACAAAGTTATATTTGCTGTTGTTGAAAATGTGCTAGATTTTCAAAACTACCAGTTCGATCTTCGTTCGTTCGAACCAATTTTCGTTGAAAGTATTTGTTAAGATCTACATTGTGTATTTTTTTCAAAATTTTCACTTGCTTATTTTAAAAGTTAGAGGGGGGGACACTTATTGTACCACTTTGGAAGCGTCTATCTTCCAAATGTTAGACTTTGGAAAAAATGGTTTTAGGAACCTCTATGTCATTTTAGAAGACCTATCCATAGATACCCCTTATGTATAGAATTGAGTAAAAAAAAAAGTGTTTTAGTTCTATGTATGGAGCCCCCCTTAAATATCATTTTTTGTATGAGAATCGTTAAGCGGTTAACAGGATACACCTACCTACCAAGTTTTAACTGTGTCATGCTAATACTTTCAGAATAAAGTGGCTGTGACATACGGACGGACAGACAGACAGACAGACAGACTTGACGAATCTATAAGGGTTGCGTTTTTTTGCCATTTGGCAACGGAACCCTAAAAAGACAAAATTCTGAGTGAAAAATGTTTAAATAATACAGCAAATATACAGGGTATACAGGGATACTTTGAAATCATTGCATTTTCGTAGTTGGGTTACAGTCTTTTAAACTATTTATTGTACCTTTAACCAGCTAAGGTATGATACCATGCTTCCAAAGTCATTATTATTTTCTGACGACCAGTTCAATCAACAGCCATTGTCCGTCCACTGCTAGACATAGGCCTCCTTCAAGTCACGCCACAATTGTCTATAATGGGTGTTCCTCATCCAGCCGCTGCCAACAGTTCTCCTAGGTCATCGGTCCATCGAGTCGCAGGGCGTCCTACACTACGCGCCTAAACGTGGTCTCCACTCCAGAATTCGTCTGCTCCACCGATTGTCGGTTCTACGGCAGACGTGACCAGCCTACTGCCACTTCAGCGTGCTTATCTTTCGGGCTATGTCGATAACTTTCGTCCTCTGACGAATATGCTCGTTTCGTATCCTGTCTCTTAACGAGATACCGAGCATAGCCCTCTTCATAGCTCGCTGAGCGACTTTGAACTTGTGTACTAGTCCTCTAGTTAGTGTCCACGTTTCCGCAGCGTAGGTCATAACTGGTAGGATGCACTGATTGAAGACCTTAGTTTTCAAACATTGTGCAGGGATGACGTTAAGACGTGATGAAGCTTCCCAAACGCTGCCCAGTCCAATTGAATCCTCCTATCGGCTTCTTTCTCGAAGTTGTTTCTACAAATCTGGATTACTTGTCCAAGGTAGACATACTCCTAAACAACTTCGAGGGCCGAATCTCCGACAAACAGGGGCTCTGAAACGGCGTGGGTATTGAACATGACTTTCGTCTTGTCCAAGTTCATTCCGAGCCCCACTTGTCAAGAGGCATTGTTAAGGCTGTACAGCATTTCCGCCAGATCCTGCAACGACTCTGCCATCAAGACTATACCATCTGCAAAACGCAGGTGTGAGATGTGTTCGCCGTTTCCAGTCCAGGGTCTTGAAAACATCCTCTAGTGCGTTAGTAAACAGCTTAGGGGATATGACATCCCTCTGTCACTGCCTCACTCCGCGACGCAACTTGATGGGTTTGGTTTTTTGGTCCTGTACTTGGGATGGTCATAGTCGCGGCGTCATACAGTCATTTCATCACCACAACGTAGAGCCAGTCGACTTGGCATCGCTGCATGGATTGCAGAACCACCCAGGTCTCGATTGAGTCTAAGGCTTTCTCGTAGTCCACGAATGCCAAACCCAGGGGCTGATTGTACTCCTGGATCTTCTGTACGATCTGCCGAACTGTGTGAAGGTGGTCTACGGTGCTATAGCTTGTTCGAAACCCGGCTTGTTCAGGTGGCTGGAAGTCGTCGAAACTTTTTGCGAGACGATTTGTTAGGGGGGTTATTACGAATCGTCTCCACGACCAGTTGGATCGGTGGTAAACGCTACTTCTGAGCTGGATCGCGGGTTCGATCCCCGCACGGTACAAATATTTGTTTGCATGAACATGTCTGTTTGTACTGGTCCGAGTGTTTATCTATGTATAAAAACTATAACTTTACTTGTATTTAGCTGTAGCTTAATTTGGGACTAGATGGCTCTGTATGGCCCAGTGTGGAGTGTCTTAAAAATTTCTTAAAATATAATTAAATTCGTTTTTCACTCATCTTTACTAATATTATGATTGCGTAATTAACTGTCTGGATGTCTGTTATGTCGTAAAAACGCTGACTGCTGAAACGATATTTAAGTCAATTTATGGCTAAATCTTGACAAATCTTACGAAACCCGTTACATACCTGAGGAACATTTGGTAAGGAGTGAACCAAAAGCCAGAATAACTTATGGGCCACAGCAGGGGCAGACAGTGCGCGAGATAATAAGAGTTCTGAAACAAAAACATAATATACCTTTTTTAAGGTTAAATTTTTCGTCTTTATATTGGTGTAAATTTGATCTTTAAGCACTAGACTGTCTTTATTTTTTATGATTTATGGTTTGAAAAGAGACCACAAAAAATTTGATACACGACAAAAACGTTTAGTAATTTTAGAAAACGTTTATTTTTATATGTCTCTTGTTTTGATAGACACTCTTCACGAAAATCGCTATCTTGTCGCCTTGCAACGCCAAGATTTTGGTTCGTTTTTAGACCACTACAAATCATGGTCTAAAAAAGAACCAAAAGTGTCAGTCAGTATAGTGGCGATAGAGAGCAATGGTCATTGATGGTTTACTTCATACTATTTTCTCAGTCAGTACGAACCTGCCAATGGACTGCACTCGTAGGTTTCATGTCGCAACGCTTGTGTTAGTTGCGGCAACACTCGGCAGAGGTCATCGTCCGACATCTCGTTCAAAAGATTTGCCGCTGTCTGACGAACTGCAACATCTGGGAAACTTGGGAGAAAAAGGCATATTTAAGTAAACTTCCATCCAAGGTGATTTAAATAGACGCAATTATTATCAAAAAGGAGAATTTGTAAAGTTTATTCATAGCGTGGTGATTATGCCAGTACACCCATCATTGCTGTGGTAACTTGAATTCAATGATGGAGGCCTTTTCCCTGCAGTGGGATGATTATAGGCTGTTACTATTCATATCAAGAACATAATATGTTCTTATTACTCGTATGTCGGAGTGAAGTTAGAACCCTTAGCTTTATGTCCGTGAATCAGTAGCACGAGCTGTCAGGGGTAATGCCAGTGTCACCTGTCAATGTCAATGTGAACTGTCAGTCTGGTGGTAATCTATGGTTACGGCAGCTCGTCGGCGTTTGAGCAAACGCATTGAATCACTCGAACATAGTAATTGTTAATTACTCAAGACTACATGAATACTTAAGCAATCTTCTTAAGAATTCTCCTACAGATATATCTAGAAAAATATTAGAATAACATTCAACTAATCAATAAAAAATATGTAGAAATCGAAAAACACAATTATATATATTCTGGTCTTCTTACCAGGGCAACAGCAAATGCATGGAGTTAAGCGGAGATGGCTTCTGCCACAGTTCCAGTAAAGATACGAGATGCGCTCGGTGCTCGCCGTACCAGTTCGTGGCAGCTAAAAGCACCAGGGGTAAAGCGCCCGGCAGATCTACGAGATATTGCCGTTTCTCCCACATTATCTGAGACAAAAAGAGATGGATGTAAATTATTTATTGCAAACTACTCAAAATAATGTAGGGTAGGAAATACATTTAGAGCTGAAAAATTTAAATATCACAACCGCGAAAAGGTTTTTTATCCACTCGCATTGCTATCGAAAGTTCTACTCAAAAATATTTCTTTCATGTTAGCAAGAACAGAGAGCATTAACAACTTATCGTAAAAACGGTATCTGTGGTCATTATCAGCATTCAATCAGCAGAATAAACCATCAATAGGAGTTAGGTGTTCTGAACACTTCGTATTTTTGTGAAATTTTATAACTACTTTTTAGTGTTATATATTGATTATTGGTGTACGTTTCTATTCCTGTTATATCTGTTGTGATTACGAATATAAAAAAAACCCTTAGATAAAAATTGTTTAGTAATAATCTTTTACTTAGAAAAGCCAGATAGGCTACACTACATCCTAGAAGAAAATCCCATGGGATAGTATCAAATTAAAAATTTGTGTCTGTACGAAATTTATAGTAACAACTAGTATCTCACGGTCGATACATCTTTGCCGTCGAATTTATGAAACTTCAGCAATTGTTAAGAGAGTCAAAAATATTGTCATTAACTAACTGTATTTGGTTCTGGCTAAAGATTGTAAAGCGTTTTAAGCTAACTCACCTCTCTACCTTCGGTGGGCATTCTCTGGTAGGCACCTTGTTCAATAAGATGCAGTAGTTGCGACTGTGTGTGTCCGTCCAGCGAATCGAACGCGGGCAAGTCGGATCGAGTCAGCGTCTTGCTCTCTTCGGCCGACCATTTGATGGCATACGATGGCTCCAAGCGGGGTATTTCTGTAATTCAATTGGATGTTCAATGCTCGCAAATTTACAGTAAAAACACTACAACTTTCAAGGATAATGGTGTTTTGAATTCACGCAGACACTATGCATGGGAATGAAAACCATTATAATATTTGCGGACAAGCAATATGAAATTTAGATAAACGCGAGGTACATCCGTATATAATATTTCATTAAAATAACATTGCTATGTTTTAATGGAAGCTTTGACTATATAGAATTAGGTAATTAGAAGAACTAATGACGTCACACCTCAGTATATAATTTTACTCAATTAACAATATTTTTTACTACTAATATAATTTAAAATAATTTAAGTGTTATAAATGAAGCATGTACTTTTGAGAGTGTGTCTTGAAATTGTTCGTGAAAACTTAGACGTTGTTTGTTTCCATCTTTAAAAAAAATAAGCCTAATACACAGCACGTGCCTAGAAAAATGTTTAATTATTTATGTCGATGAAAGTATGTATTCTAGTAGTTTTCTCTGCAATTCAAAGTAATTTTATCAGTGTTTTCGGTCATATTTCCAATATCCGAAACTAATTTTATTACAACTTAATTTTTAGCATTTAAGAAATCTTTTTTAAATATATATAATTGATATACCTATTAGTAATGTTTGTGAGACTCACCAATATTGACGACGGGGTAGGGGGCGGGCGGGGTGTTCATCAGGTGTGGGGCGGGCCCGATTCTTCGGTCGCAGCACACCGGCCACAACGGCAATACGTAGTTGCCTGAAGCTAGAATTCTAGAAGAAAAACATACATAAAATTTAGTTTGTTGGGTTCGCCCAAATTATTTAGGTAAGTGTCGGTCAGTAGGTCAGTGATTCAATAAATACTAGAGGTAATTTGCTAAAACGATACTGTTCTAGTTTTTTGAGAATTGATTTTGTTTAGAAGTAATAAAATTAAATCAATTGGGGGCAGCACTTAGCTCTAGCAGTCTCCTTAAGGCCGAATTCAAGCTCTCCACTAAACCCATACATACCCGTCGTAGTCAAAGAGCTGTATGGCCGCCCAGCCCAGTTCCTCCTGGTCGTACAGCACGTGCTCCTCGGAGTCGAGCCCGTTCTGCTGGGCGCC
The DNA here is from genome assembly GCA_949315895.1 of Anania crocealis. Classification (NCBI taxonomy): domain Eukaryota; kingdom Metazoa; phylum Arthropoda; class Insecta; order Lepidoptera; family Crambidae; genus Anania; species Anania crocealis. Next base: position 17,771,565 of record OX438884.1, on the reverse strand, counting down.
GTCGCCGCTGGGCTGCTGGTCGACGGGCCTCTTAGTGCGCCCGATGAGGGTCAGCACTAGCCTCGCTTCGCGGGGAAGGTTGTTCAGGGGCATGTCGGCTAAACTCAACCTAAAATTGACCAGTGCAATATTGATTTAAAGGTTACTAGCTTATTAACGCTATCCTACGGGATAAACATACTTTTTTTGGAAAAAGAAAGTAGCCTATGTGCAAGCTTATAATATTTCTCTGTTAAATATTTCAACCAGATCCGTTAAGGCGATCCGGCGTGATTGAGTAACAAACATGGTCAAAACTTTCGCATTAATAATACTAGTAAGAAGTAAGACAATTCTTAAACTATCAATTATTTATCATCGATTTTGTAGGGCAACAGTTTACAGTTATACTAACTCTAATTAATTGATTTCAAAGCAATTAAATATCTTATTTTGTTCTGTCAGTGATGGAAGTGACTGTATTAATAAGACGTTATTGTAATGAAATTCTAGCTTGGAACTGATTCCAGATAAAACATATCCCTATTAAAGCTTTTATTCATGTAAAAGGTGACCAAGATAGTATTGGATCATATGTGAGACCAAGTAGTCAACAGGAGTGCCTTAGACCTAAGGCAAAATACGAAAGGTTAACCGTTCGTACCATTCGAAATGTTAAACTTGGCCCATTCTCTTAGTTACCTCTTGTTAGCCAAGATGACTTCCTGATCAATAAATTTAATATTTATTACGCTAAGACACAAAGACATTTCGGTACACTTAAAGACGTCGTGTATATCCTAAGTCGTCGTTCTTTCATAAACAAACAATCGGTTAGTACTTACCAATTATCAAATATGATCCTCGGGTAGAACCCACCACACTCGATCTTCGACGATTGCGTCAGATGAATAGCCTTCAGCGGTCTGGTACCGTGGTATACTTGAGCATGAAACATGTATTCGTCGTGTGCCCAACATAAGGGCAGACAGTGCACTGCCTCGATGCAGAAGACAGTGTTTGCTGTTATATTGTGGGCTGGGACCGCCTCTGTAATATAGTTGACATTTTTTTAAGCCCATGAAACATAATTAAAGTAAAAATTATTTTGTATACAATTTACGCCTCTATAGGATACTGTTGCGAACTAAAAGTATTTGACCAGACCCTTCGAGTTTAGGCAATTCCAGTCACGATAGGAATAAACGGTTGCTGCACGGGCTTTGACATGTTAATAAATAAACCACGATGACTAAAGAGTGAAGATATCCGTTGTAAAGTTATGGTATATCGCTTTTATCACTTGCGCTTGATTACTTGGCTTTGCAATTGGATGCATAAATGATTTGATACAGTCTGCATGCATTCATTCTAATTCAACATGCTGTATATGGATCTATAAATGTTCCGATGAAAATCGATTTTCCATGCAAGTTCAAAAGGAACCCGGGTTTATGAATCCTAAAAGATCCAATAGTGATATTTTATCATCATACAATTGTAATTGGGTATGATTTATAGTAGGGTTCAATCGCTCAAAAATCGATAACGAACCGAGCATTAATTCGATTATTAGCAATGATCGGAGTAGGCAGATCTGTGTATTTTTACATGTTACATATTTAATAGCATGGACATGCTAAGAATAATAGCATTTTAAACGTATGCTGTTAAGGTTCGAAATTTTAATACATGCGAGTTGGTAAAACTCAGTGTGCGTCAAATCGACTGGCAAAGAAAAAACATATTTCCGGCGCATTGCTTTTTCTTTCTTTGTGTCTACATGCTGCGATAGTGAATCGTAGCGCTGACTTTAAGTAACAAATTTCAAATATTGAGGACAAGCCTGTTTAATAAAGATCTCGGTCCAAATTTGCAAACACGCAAGGTCACTGGCCAAAAATATCACTATTTACTCCAGTCGATAGATAGTTGGCATGCGAATTTTCGAATATGCAATCATGACACATGCATACCTGAGCACTCACTGGTCGAGTTCTGCAGCAGATACTGGGCGTCTGTCATCTGGAAGTCCAGCAGTCTCGCTCTCGTGTACAAGGCTATTAGAGCCCGGACAGCATCCCTGAGCCGAGCGCTTTGTAAGGCGACGTTCTCTCTGGCGGTCGATCCGCGAAGTGATACAGCGCAGTAGGGCCCGTTGTCCCCTTGGATCTCGGGGGTCACGGAGTTGTTGTTTCCCTGAAATTATTTGATGTTTTAAAAACGCATCCTAGTCCATATTTAGGACAAAAACAAAAAAAAATGTGAAATCGGTCCAGCCATTCACGCGTAATGCCGTGACCAAGGAAAATGGGGACTCATGTTATAATTATATATAGACTAGCGGACCCGACAGACGTTGTCCTGTCTATAAATAAAATTTAAAAAAAAATGATTCACAACATTCTTTGTTTTTTTTCTGGTGGGTATACAAAAAGCTTTGTTGGTATTCCGACACGGTAACAGGCAACATTACTGGCCATGTGCTAAATTCAATTTTTTTAACCCCCTATTTGACCATATTTGCAGCACGCATTTTGTCAATGTTGTGTCAAACGCCATACATTAAAAAAGTTAAAATTGTCAAAAGCGAAAAGGTCACATTACAAACAATTTAGTATGGTGATTAAGTCTTAAATTTTCCAATTTTCCGCCCAACTTACTTAATTTTTTCTTTCATAAGAACATTCTCCTGACAATAACAAACAGAACAAAAAAAGAATTAGCGAAATCGGTCCAGCCGTTCACGCGTGATGCGATAACCAAGGGAAATAGGGATTCATTTTAATATATATAGATTTGTTGGCATTGTTTATAATATGTTGATATCTACAAAGAGTCGGGTTAAGCTACTTTTATTGTGACGTTGTGAGACAAAGAGACCTGCATCCTCCCATGGTTTTCCTTATATTCTTAAAAAAAAATACTAGATACACAATCAGTGATTGAGAGTAAGTCTGAGAGGCTCGCCCCCCCCCCCCCTCCCCCAGCCCTCCAAAATATTTGAGTCCTCTAATGAAAAATCTAAATCCGATAACTTCTACATTAGTTGAACTATTTAACTACTTCTTCTAACTAAAACTTCCCCTGCACCAGGTGAAGCCCCACCTAAATCCTCTCCCAAAGATCCTAAGTCCGCCAGTGAATGAATGAATGAATTGAATGCAAACTCACCTGCGCAGTGCAAGCCTGCGCGAACGCGTTCAGTGTGTTGGTTACATGTAGGGTTTCCACGCCGCCCGCGAGCGCGCAGATCGCTTTGACGGCCTGGAACACCGCTTTAGGCGAACACACCCCTTCCGCCCCAGTAACCCCCACTGCACGCGACAACTCGCCTTCTAACGTTTCTGCAAATATGTAAATCAGTTTTATTTCTGCAAATATGCCCCAGGAGACGTTTTAAGACCCAGTACTTAAACCTAACACTGCCTAGGGTTAAGTCTAGGCTAGTGACGAGAAGAAGCAGCGCATAAACTCGGTCAAGATATTTGGGGTCCTGGGTTTGATCCCAGGGTTGAGCACCAAGAGTTTAGAATTTTTTAACATTGCTCAGATTTGCGATCACCAACCCGCAATTTAAAAAGCATGGTGATTACCATACCTGAGCCCATCATTGCTGTGGTAGCTTGATTTCAATGATAGAGGCTTTTCCTCTGCAGTGGGATGATTACAGGTCGTTTATTTGCTTTTTTTATCAGCATATCGTTTAAGCCCACCTAACACAATAAACCTTAATTTTTAAAGACTACTTACCTAATAAAATGGAAAGGTTGTCGAATGACAACATAGGTGTCGCCCCTTGCGCAGGCAACAAATCGTCTAAAGTCAAATGCGCATCTCTAGCGTCATCTCTTTCACTTCTAGCCAACGCGTCATCTCTGCCTTCGTGCAAACACAGTCTCACATCTTTCTCCAGCCTAACACATTCCCGTACGTAATCATATTCGCTAAGAGAACTGCCTGGCGTGAAGTATTCTTTAGCTCCCCATACCTAGAAATGATTTAATACATTACATATTTTCTTTTTAATTTATATACGAAATGGAAAACGATATTAAATTATCATACCCGTAACATATAACCAGACATATCCTCTCTAATGTTCTCCTCGAGGGAGCAAACTACAGTTAATATCACATGTTCTACCGTTGACTCCACTGAAACAAATTAAAAACGTTCACTTAAACCATTGGAAAGAGACCAATGATTCACTTTATCCAAATTTAAACCGTGTTGTTTTAGTTGTTCAAATTAAATATTTCGTTAATTAACCAATAACTAAACAGTTTTCAAACGAACTACTCTTTTGATTAAATCCAAAGAATTTTTAATGTTTGTATTAAAATAAAGCCGTTATGACAACCTTACTTCACCCTATTAATAAGTAAGATCAAAGTATAAAATCTACTTGAATCTTGGATAAAAACTTTTATACTGAGCATATAATTATGATAAAAAAAATATATTATAATAATGATAATTGAGAAGAGTAAATGGGAATAACCTCTGTTGTATCTCATAAAAGATATTTAAAGAAGTAAACTTACCATCAGACGTAAACGTAATCGGCTCATCAGAATGAGCGTGGTGGACTAGAATCTTTAAACTCGTGTTCGGTGAGTACCTCCCGCCGGAACGCGCAGCGATCACATGACCCGGATTCGTTTTATGGTCAGAACTCACAAATTTTTCTATAAAATTATATTACACATTATATAATTTGTCTTTTGACAGAATAATGACGAAATGGCAAACAATGCAAGCAGTACTGGTGCATTGTTTATATTTTGATAATTGTTAAATAAAATAAATATAATAAAACTCACTCCGAACATCGAGAACCATCTTTAAAAATCCTCTGTGCTCGTTGTCGTAATTTCTCGTTCTCACTTTGACTATACAATCGTAAAGTTTATTCTGAAATTGATGTTCATTTTAATTACATTATTCAATCATAGAATTTGTTATTTTTGTAAGAAATAGTACAGTGGAAAAATCATCAGAAATGACAAATGCAATAAGGTCCTTTAGGCGGGTTTTAGTGTCACGCGGACCGTCAGTACGGATCGCTCCGTACCAACTAATATGTATTAACTTCAAGGAGCGCTTTAGAGTGAAGCTGACGGGTCCGTGCGGACGACCGCCCGCGCGGATATAAGGTTCATACCACTAAAACCCACCTTATAGGTACTAGGTTATGGCATCCGCATCACCTGATACTTACAGTAGTAGATCTCATATTAACCGCAGGAACGGCAGGGATGGACTTAGGGGGCGGCGATGGCAATATCGTGCTTTCTCGCTTGTTTATGGTCGCGTACACGGGCGCATCTCGCATCTCTGTCTCGCCGTATAGAAAATTTAGCGGGTCGTACTCTTCATATACGCTGCTGCCACATTCACTAGCTCCTGCGTACTCTGTTGAATTTAGATTTATAATTGACGCAAAAATAATTGTACCTTTACACTCAATATAATACAAATAACTTTGAAAAAGGTATGCTTTACTTCAAATACACATTTTTAGAAACTCTTTATTCAGAAGGACATTCAAAAGTACATTTTATGAACAGCATCATACATTTTTTGGCATATTATATCATCATAAGACTCAAATTGTTGTGTTTTTATTTTTAGCGAATGCATAGCTGGGGTCATCCCCGGGATAGATTTAGGGCTAAATTATTTGTTTATTATAATTGACTAAAAAATTTACACAGTTAAAATTAATAACAAACCAATTATTTATAAAAAAACACACTTATTTAAAAACCAGCACAAAGACAAACACAATTATATTGTATGGTGATTAAAGGTTGTATGAAATAAAATGAAATAACACAAACCAATGTGACAAATTAAAAGATTTTGCTAAAAAACAAGACAGTGCTATTTCTCTTAGCCACAGCGAAACAACATTAGCTTTAAATGGTAATTTTAATTGATCCCAGGAGAAGTGCAACATGGTGAAACCAACCAATGAACCTGAACAACCTGAGTAAGTCACAGAAGCTAATAATGCTAAAGAACTTAGTGATTTTTGAAATTACAAAAACTCTATGATTTGTGTAAATGAAATTCTAAATATGTAATAACTATTCACTGCGCTAAATGTAATCCTGTTAAGAAATATGGGTCTCTATTTTATTCATTGCATCTAAAATAAAACAGAACGCAAAAGTTTTAATATTTCGATATTGGATACCTCAATTATACATCTATAAATATAGACTCTTCATCATAAGTTTGAAAACCGAATATATATTTGTAAAAGTTGCCTTGACCGCGAAAAATCATTTGATTTACTTAAATAGACGCGCAGGAGACTGTTTCCGAGGTCCACCACCCATTTAAGTATATTTGAATGGCACATAGAGATTTTGACGTTCTCGTCGATAAACAACATTATTTGATTACTTTCCACATATGCTATGGACTGTTTTATGTTTAAAGAACCCCAGGGTTTTATTATTATCACCGACCAATGCGACAGACCCATGCGGAAAGTAACGAAACATTATATCTATGAAACTTCTACTGAATAATTTCTACTGGTAAAAGTTATCCTTGGTCAAAAAGGTCATCTCATTATCTAAGATCCAAAGATATAAGTTTGGTCGTATTCTTAGTGCTATCAAAAAATAAACTAATTTAGGTACTTCGAGAAAAACTATAGCGACGACTAAGAAGAATGTATTTAATGTGGTATGCCGGTACTTCTAGTTTAACAAAATATATCATGTTTTGTACCAGAACAACCTTTGTAACTACTAATGTGTTGTAATACCATACTTTTATAAGAAATTTGCTAACCAAGATTAAGTGAGTATGTTTTGGTTAAACATATAAAATCGTTTTGTGCACACAATCACTGAGTCTTGGACTTGTTATAGTATAACATGTGAAAGGCAAATATTTTGGTTACATTTACTCATTTAAACTTTCTTTAGTTCTTGTTTCAGGATTGCGAAACGAGTGCTGAAATATTGAAAACTCATAAAAAGGTATATGGTACAAACAAACAAACTATAAACTTAAAGTCAAGTTGCCTATTCATAAGTTACATGGTCTTATAACTTATATCCCCATGAAACTATCGCACGGTCGAAAGTATAAATACGGGTCGCAGATAGATAATGAAATGAAACACAAACCACTCACCAGCGTTACTTTGCTCAATTAGTAGAGGGTCAAACGCTTCAAGCACACTGACTCTTACGCTACCTGGACCGCTGGTCTTGTGGGCGCCGAAGTCTATCAGGTTCATCGACTTAGGCAGGCTGCCCACAGTGTCGTTTGATTCATTTGACTGTGAGTGAAATCAGAAAAACAGACCTTTTTTAAAGCGCTACTCCTTATACAATAAAATGTGCTAACAACGCACTATTCTAATAGTTTGTAAACACGATGAAGGAGTTTGACTTCTAGGTTTTTTTGTTCTTCATGACCATTTTTCTTGCAATTACAATATACATAGGAATACTAATAATAAACATACTTAAAGTAACGGCCCATAATCATCCTACTGATTGATTGACTGCAGGGCAAAAGCCTCCATCATTAAATTCAATTTAACACTAGAATGCTAGGATAGACACACTGGGAAAAAGTGTATTACTAAATGTATACATTTTTTTTAAGTATAATACGTACAGTGTGCATTGGAAAATATTTTAATAACATAAAAATGTATACTCACGGCTATACTAACTTCTGACAACTTTCTTGATTTGTTACTTTCAACGACTTCTCGATTTGGTTCGCTCTTCACAACCGGTGGGTTGTTATTGTTGTTATAGCTCGTATTAACCGCTGGGGGTGGGTACGAGTGGGCTTGGGTGAGTTGGGGGTAGATGCTCGCCGGCCTCGGCGGCCGGGATATCATATTAGTTGTGTTGTAGTTATAGGTAGGGGTTTGCGTAGGAGGGTACCCAGCGTATGGCGCGGGAGTGGCCATACGCGTCTGACTGTAGGGCATCGTTGGGCCATAGATTGGTGTGTGGACTGGGGCATAGACAGGCGGTACGTCCGGCTGGGGCGTGACCGTCTGGTGGTAGTAATAATTGGGCATTGGTGCCGGCATTGGGGCCGGTAGCGGGGTGCCCATCGGCGTGGGCATACCGTAAGGAGTGGACGGCGGGTAGGGAGGCACCTGCCCATATGGTTGGTAGTACGCATACTGCGCAGAGTAAGGGTACCCCGGTATCTGATTGTAAGGGTGGTTGTTCATGGTGGGTGTCGCTTCTGGTGTGTTCACTTTCAGGTCCTCTGTTTGTCTGCAAAATTAGAAAAGGGCAAACGATGAAATAGCTGTGTCTTTTAAGAGTACAGGACGTAATCTTCACCTTGTTTCACATTCCATTATAGTATTTAGAAATAATATACTTTTATTATTAGTTGAAATAAAAACGAACATTTAATGTGGACGTGTTTTGCGGGTTTTCCCTTTACAATAAAATACTTGGATATAATAAAGACCAAGTATTCTCAATCAACTTAGGACTTTAAGTATTAGCAAGTTAAGACTGTGATTTGCCTGTGTACATAGAAAAAAAATTTTTTCGAGTAATGGGTTTTGCTATTCCTATTTCCAAAATTTCTAGATTCCTTAACCCGGGATAAGTTGAAAACTACTTACATAATAAGTTTATTTGTTTAATATTTACATCATACTAGATAATAGGTTGCAACAAAAAGCGTTATAGCAGCATAAAGACCTCTTGCGCACAACGAAATTGAAAATAAATATTAAATCATTCTGTCTCTATCTACGTCATACAAAACGAAAGCAAAAGTGATTTTTAACAACACCAACAGTCCTAACACCTTAGGATTAATTTCGGTAATACAGACAGGGAAATGTGCCTAGGACGTCAGTCAAGTTCTATTTGTGATTTTTTATAATTTTCAAACAATTGAAATCCTTCACGAATTCAATTTTATCTGTCATTAAAAGAATTACAAGGGAGAGTGCATTATTAACAAAAATGAGCGTGTTTTTATCAGCATGCCTTATCATTATGATATCTTTTATCAGCCACGGACATAGTATACATTTCGAGAAATAATATATGTTAAGACAATTCTTACATTTATAAGCATTATCTGGATCCTACTTAATCAGTATAGGTACTGTGAAGGAAAGAAGAATACAACTTTAGCATGTCCTATGATTTCATGAGAGGGGAACTAAAGGAACAGTAAAAGACGGGTAACAGCGACTTCTCTCCATCATTGGTCAAATAGCGATCTGCGAGCCTACCTGCTTAGTATGATCATTTCGGAAAAAATCTTCTTTAGGAGATACCTATGACCAGAAGTGAGCTAAGAGCTTACTACAAAAGTATAGATCATTTGACAAGAACAGTAGTAGTGATGCTAAGTTACATGTGAAACCTCATCACAAAATATCAAAAACCGCTTGTCATACAACGTCCGCTAGGGACGGATTTTGCGAAAAGGCTGGATTAAAGAGGTCTAAAACATTCTTGCTACAGTATTTGTTATAGAACTCCTCCGAAACGGCTTGATTAATTTTTATTATTTTCGGTTTATGGAAACGGCTTTCGCTAGATTACTTGAAATTCAGCAGGCAGTTAAAAGTATTGAACTCGTAGTAGCCAACGTTCGCTATAAACGGATATTGCGTCAGGACTGGAGGAGATCTAAGGGCTGTCGCAAGTTTTTATGTAAGTGCTTCCTTGAAATTTGGCAGGGACTTAGTTAATAGTTAGTAAATGTTTGCTTAGAACGGGTCTGACACAGAATGTGCACTTCGCAAAATGTACACTCGACAAAAAATGAGCATTTCGCATTTGGTGCAATTCTCAAAATGAGCATTTCGCATTTGGTGCAATTCTCAAAATGAGCACTTCGCAGAATGAGCACTTTGCAGAATGAGCACTTTTAGTGGAAGTTGTTAATTAGTAAAAAAAAACAGAACAAAGAAAATAAACACTTTTACACAGTAATCATTTATTTAAAAAGTAATAAAGTCCACTAGGTTTTAATTGTCAATTAAATATTTCTACGTATAAAATAACAGATACAAAAAACTAAATGATTATATTTCTGTACAAACAAAATATGACACATTTTCTAAATGCTTGACCCTCACAAAAATAACTGTTAATCAGAAACATTTGGATTATTTTAATGTTTACTCTATTTTTACAAATTATATATTATATCTTAAATACCCAGTACCCATACCTTTTTTATTAATTAACAACTTCCACAAAAATTCATGCTCATTCTGCAAAGTGCTCATTTTGCGAAATGCTCATTCTGCGAAGTGCTCATTCTGCGAAGTGCTCATTTTGAGAAGTGCACCAAATGGGAAATGCGCATTTTTTGTCGAGTGTACATTTTGCGAAGTGCACATTCCGCGTCAAACCCCTTAGAACGGATATTGCGACACAGCCGGATTAAAGAGGACGCATCCTCACAATCACGTCACAGTGTTTGTTATCGACCTCTTCCGAAACGGCTTGGTCTTGGTTGGTCTGAGGTCGTAGGCTATATTGAATTCTGAAAAAATATACGCATCCCGTGGGATGGTTCTAAATACAAAATACTACGCGTACGAATTCGCGGACAACAGCTAGTTAGTAAAATGACTTCGACGACGAATTAATTACCGCCTATAATTTTGTTTTAGTTTACTTTATGAATTAAATTTCCTTTTATAAGCCAGTGTTGTTACCTAATGTAAATTTAACAATAAGCTTGACATGTTTGTAACCAAACACATACAATGTTAGGTGTATCGTCCATTCAGCTCTACAGCTGTTGTTATTTAAATTGCTGATTTTTCATTACTACTACTATGTAACCGCATTGTCTTTTTCTTTAACAAATATAATATTGTTAGTTACGTCTAATGATGATTAATCTAACTATGATTAAGTATCAAAAAAAAGTGACGGTCGCAGGAAGCCTCTGGATGCAGGTGGCTCAAAACCAATCGTTAAGGAGATCCTATGGAAGGCCTATGTCCACAAGATGTAAGTGTAGATCTAGATAAAAATTACGACAATTGAAAAACTTACTTGTTTATTTGACCGATGTATTCCTTGAACGAAGCATGAGGGTCCTTAGGCGCAGACTTGCTGGTAGGACTCGCGAATGATATGAGGTCGCTGCTATCATCCCTCGTGGGGCTTGCTCCAGTCGATCTACTGAAAGTATTATCGTGAGATCATGTATAGCTTAAGATGATATTTTTTCTGATGGAACACATTTTTGTATAGGTACCTTTACATTGTAGGTGCATTTTTGGGTGTGATTCAATACGAAATTACAATCGACAACTATCCATAACTAAATAGTTATGGATAGTTGTCGATTGTAAGCAGTAACTTAACAGTTCTTTTACAAAATTCAAATCACTGTAGCATCTACGATACGACCCTTGGGAAAATTATGATGACCGTGTGAAACAATCGGAATTTGATGATTAGAATTTTGACTGACATATAGTGCAATACTTGCGCTGCTTCTTTAAGTCTTTAACTGTCTCAAAGCATTGAAATAAAAATTAGAACGGGTAAAAGCACCACATTGAATTGAAAAAAATATTAATTTCATGCCAGAAGTCGTGAACCCAATTGCCGATTAGATAGGTAGTCAGTTCATAACTCAATATAACTTTGTGATCTGTCATAATAACCCCAATTCCGCCATAGAATTGCTAAGGCAAAAGTAAAGTATAGATAAAAATAAGAACTAACTACTAGCTAACCCGCGAACTTTGTATCGAATAATATAATTTGACGTCTAAAATCTCATTATCATCAAATATAGCGTTTCCCTTACCAAATTACATAAACAATTTGCAATAAAATATTATTGCGACTATAAATTGAGATGTAAGCTATCCTATCTTTCAAGTTGGATCAAACTGCACACGGTGTGCAAATTTGATTAAAATCGGTTAAATAGTTTAGGAGTCCATAGCGGACAAATTACAAAAACTACTCTACAAAATGTTCCGAATTGAATCAATGTAGCTGTCGTCATGTCTGCCATAGTGGAAATTCAACCTTAAGTAGGTACATAATAAACACTAGGTTTAATGCTACAAAGTTAAAAGCGCACCGATATGTTCTAGTAGGCCTAGTAGTGCTCATTTGGTGAGGATCATCTAGTCTTTAATCTTATATCTATAGACAAAAGTACTCTGTTACTCGTACTTTACTCAAATGACAACAAATATTTGTCATTAATCCGGATTAAGATACAATCTGTAAGGTATGTTGTATACAAGTTATTTATGATCTACTACTGAGTGTCTCTTTGATTTGGTAAGGATGGTAGTATCTACCTGAGAGGATCAGCTGCCGCGGGTCGACCTCGCGGTGGTTTCCGCGGTGGAGGGGGCAGCGCGGGCGGGGGAACGTCGCTCTCTTCGCGTCGCCGCAGACTAACTCCGACGTTACCAACATTGTTATCTAAAATGTTATCAAATTGATAAATCAATCGACCAATCAATTTACACTTCTATGTTTGGTTGAATGAAGCTTTTATTATAGTATTTGTAAACAATTGACGTAGGTAATTGATTTTTTTATAATGGAATATTTAGTAAAGATATTCTGTACCTCTAGCACAAAAAACTATCGACTTCGAATCGTTTGCGTTTCGTGCTTTGTTTTGTAGTTCTCGTTTTGACCGCGCGAGCGCTGTTTAAGTTTTTATATTGAATATTTCGATGGCGATACGAATACGCAAACGATTCGAATTCGATAGTTTTTTGTGCTAGACCCACTGATAAATATTAACACATCATTGGTACTAACGCGCAACTAAAACTTAGCCAAATCTGGCTTACTTCGTTCCGCGAGCTGTCAGTGCTCAACGTCACGCTAAGTCAAACACAGCTCGCGAAAAATAATTTAAAATCACTAAGCAAGTACATAATCACTACGTTTTATTTAAAATGACTGTTTGCCACTATGAAGAAGTGTTCTAGCATATCAGAGAAACAAAAAGAAAGTGATAAAGTTTCATTTCACAGGTAAGTACTTACATTTTATACATTTTCTGTACGTAAATCGAATTAAAAACGAATAATTTGAAACACAAAACCTATCAACATCAGTGTTGCTAGTTGTGGGAAAAAAATTGCACACAGTTTATTTAGTTGGTTTTTAATATTGAGTAAAATATTGAATTTGCCATAACTGCTATTTAATACTGTTTAGACTAAATGCTGGTGTTATTAATTCTATGAAAATAATTTCTTAATGTGAATTTATACAATCATACAGGCATTTAAATTTAAACACATTGAACGGTGGCATTCATCATTAGATTAATAAATATGTAATATACTTATGAATGCTATGGTAAGCTCGCTCCATCTTAGGCGTCTTCTTAACCATATAGTTAAGTATGTAGTCAAGAGCAAGCCCATTATTTATTTAAAAAAAAAGTTTTATAGCACATGCAACCAAAATAGACTAAGATTAAAATTTTATGGTTTTCTTCCTACAAATTTTATTAATCAAAATATTAGTGTTATTTGATATCACAGTTTGGGATACCATATTTTCCAAATTCAAAGAGACAAGAATTCAGTAAATTAAACATTTTGGTCCTTATAATTTTTTCTTAGCTATAAAGTTCAAGCTGTTGTGTGGAATTATGAATTTAAAATTATTCCACAGCAACTGTACTTTTTCCCAGGATAAATAGTAACCCATATGTTATTCCAGCCATTAAACTAACACTGTGACATATTCCATTCAGATTCGTTGAGTCGTTTTACTGTAAAAGAGTAACAAACATCCATACATCCTCACAAATTTTCGCGTTTATAATAACAACCACAAACTTTGTAGGATAATTATTTATTTGTAGATAGCTATTAGGAATAGGAATGTAAAAATCAGTTTTGTTAAGTATTATAGGTTTAGTATACCTACATACTTAATAACAATAATTTACTAGAGTTATTTAATTCGGGGTTTATACCATGTACCTTATTTATTATGAGTTTCCGATATCTCCCGTGATCATGGCGCTTGCAACAGTGCCGAAATATCGGAAACTCATAATAAATAAGGTACATGGTATAAACCCCGAATTAAATAACTCTAGTGATAGTGACCATGAAAGTTTAAATCAGAACAATAATTTAGTTAAAAATCAGTTAAAATCTGTTAAAATCAGTTTTATTTCTGCAAATAGGCCCCAGGAGGCGCTTTTACACATCCCAATTTAAACCTACCATTGTCAGCCTCTTTTTTAATAAATTTTTACAAGGAAAGGTGATTTTTACAAGGTTTAAGCAAGTACGAGCTGGGACAATTTAATGCCATACATTTCTATCATTTAAATAATCATTGACAGTGTAATAGCCCTTTTTTATTAAAGTTACTTTGACATACGATTAAAGTTTATGTACAGGGAGTTCAGCAATACCCTGTGGTAATTTGTTTAAAATACGAATACAATTTCCCATAAACGATTTTCCTACACGGCAAGTTTATCTTTATTTCAGGTATTGAAATTGTGTAGGTACGTTTCTTTTCTTAAGAAATGTATGTTCTCAAGAATGTATTGAGAAGACACTGTAAGTATATTAATCTCTTTTAAGAGCTCTTTCAGCCAGTCACGGGGTCGAAGGCCGTAAATAGCCCGTACAGCACGTTTTTGTAATATAAAAAAATTACTCAATATCTGCCGCTAAGCCCCACAACAGAATTCCGTATGACATTATGCTATGAAAGTAGCTAAAATATACTAATCTTGCCGTTTCAACATCAGTCAATTGCCTTATCTTTCTCACAGCATAAGCAGCAGAACTAAGTCTTCCAGACAGCACCCTAATATGAGCACCCATTGCAAATGAGAGTCTGCAGTTATACCTACCTAAAAAGGTAGTTGAATCTACAGAGTTTAGTGGTTCATCTTTAACAATTATATGGGTAGCAGCAAACCTTACATTGGGCATGGTAAATTTTACACATTTTGTTTTATTTGCATTAAGTAAAAGATTATTTGTTGTAAACCAATGTAATAATTTAGAGAGGGTATTGTTAACATCATCAAATGAACATTTGTAGAAAGTAGAAACATCCCTGCACAACTCACACATAATATTTATCTTTCTCAATCATTTAGTGTTACTCAATGCTCTATTTAGCTCTAGGTTAATGACCTCTCCTTCCTCTCACATTGATATCAAATAAATGGGTATACTTGATCAAAATGATATTAATAAAAGATGTGGATACAGCATCAATTGATTTTATTGTCTCAATAAAGTTGACCTGATAAAAATAATGAGTCACCAAATCATGCATGTCAAAAATACGCTTGTAGGGAATATAATATCTGGGAGATTTGGTTATAATGGACTGCAGGGTTATAATTTCCTAAGGTATAAACAGTAAGAGACTTATTAAATTAAAAATCAAAAACATACATATTTGTTACATTTAATTTTAATTTTTATTTAATTAATATCATTTGGTTAAGCATACTAATATAGTAACAGTAGAACACAGATTTAAGTATGCATAAGAAGTAGCCATATTGAGCCATAATCACAGTAAAAATTGATCAGTCTTTAGCAAACAAGAAACCTTAAAAGACACCTCTTTTTAGGGTGAGATTTAAGGAGATTGGACTAATATTGAAATGTAAAAAAATTTGGTGTCAGATGCATCACATTTCAAAAAAGTTAATCGGGCAGTGAATGAGACTTCTAACCCAGATGTAGGTTTAGGACCTACTTCTGATGTGCTTCAAGGCCCACTTTTACTGCCTGAGTAACCATACCTGCATAACCATATATTGTGTGATTCTACAAATGCCTAGCATAAGAAAATTTTAAATTTTATATCAAAAGATATTTTATTTGATTTGATTTAAATGGATAACTTAAAAACTATTTAAAATCAACTCAAAAAAGTTTGTGTAGTCTTTCTAGTTTGTGTGCTATCCAATTTTATGTCAAAGTCAAATTCCTAATTATACATGTCTTCTCATATTGGTGGTTTAACATAAC
The DNA here is from genome assembly GCA_949315895.1 of Anania crocealis. Classification (NCBI taxonomy): domain Eukaryota; kingdom Metazoa; phylum Arthropoda; class Insecta; order Lepidoptera; family Crambidae; genus Anania; species Anania crocealis. The sequence continues at coordinate 17,755,568 of OX438884.1, read as the reverse complement.
AGCAATACGAAATAACCTAAGGCTTTTTTATAAAAAGTAGTAGCAGGATCGTACACATAAGTCACTAAATATGATTGCAGTTGTCTATTTCTTTCCCATAATAAAAATAAATCAGTTGAGATTCATAGCTAATTAAATCCAAAAAATCAAAACTAAGGTATAATTTTAAGTTATTACCTACTTCTTATATAAACCCTCATTTTGTCAAAAAGTTATAATAATTGTAAATTACCACATTTACAAGGGTAAGTACATTTAGGGAACATAGGATTCCCTCACTTCCTAGTTTATATATTTTTGAGATTTGTAAGTTCGTCAAAACCTATCCTAAACTATTCGCGAAATATGAAGATGTTTACAAGTATAGTGCCAGACATAAAAACAGGCTAGCACAACCCGTATCAAGATCGGCTTTGTACGGTCGTAATTGCTACGCCATGGCTGTTACTATTTACAATAAATTACCGGATCGAATAAAAGAACTTAAGGGAAGCTTATTTAATCGTCAATTATTTAATTTATTGGTTAGCGGCTGTTTTTATTCAATAAAAGATTATCTGACATATAAATTTTGATTCCTGTATAACTGACATTTAATTCCTATCTAAAATATTACTGTGACTTTAAATTTGAATTTTATTATTATTATTGGTTTGACATACTTTATACATCTGTGCTTTTAATCTAATTTAATATTTAATTTGTTTTATTAATGACATTTAAATTGATTAAAATTTTAATTATGTATTTGCATGCTGCTTCATATGGCTGGATGAGTGATTCTATTGTAATATGTTATCTGTCATCCTGGTGTACCTCATTCAAGAGCAAATAAATTATTCTTATTCTTATTCTTATTCTTAAAGTACTGATTGGACAATATAACCCACTAACTAATGCAATCATAATTAATCCAGTATTATCTTGTTCAAATCAATTAGCATTATTGACCACATTTCTAATTTATTAACAACTTTATCAATAAACAACTAATTTTAAGGAACTGTACATACATACATACTTTTAACAATGCTTTGTCCTGTTATGATATTGGTGTTTCCGAATGTAAGATAACTTTCATCACCAAATAAGTAATGCATGCTATGAACCATTCTAGCTGTATGTGTGTGTTTAGGATGTAAAAATGCCGTGGATCTTCAACAAATCTCTTAGTAAACAAAGTTACGTCAGTTACCTGCGCTAGATATCTGCTTCTGTCTGCGAAACTGCTCAAGGGCCAGGCTTTCTAAACTCAAAGCCTGAGCCTTCTCCAAATCCGCTTGAAATTGAAGATCGTATTCAGACATTATCGGAAGTCCCTCTACATGCGCCTACAACAGCAACAAAACGAGCGTGGGAATTAAAACATTAAAAGCACTGTTTTAGGATGCACATAGCACAATACAAAAACTTTGATATCACATCACAGCGCCGAGAACAAAAACTCAATTGGTACTGTGATCAGTAATTTTCTAATATTAAGAGTACGGTTCATAATAACACTCCAGTTTAATATTTTGAATACACTTATCGATATTTAGCTAGAAGTTGAAAATTACCGATTTTATTTTACAAATACTGGGTCAGTCCGTGCTAAGCATCGTTCGGGACAATTATCAGACTAAATTAAAGAGCTTTTACCAACACTTGAAATCTTGAATTTTGACATTTAATAAATAGGTTTAGAGCGAGAAAAACGATACTCAACGCTCGACGTCAAAAGATCTAGACCACTTTAATTTGCCAGATTAAAATAGTGATGTCCGTTTAAAAAAACGACTATCGGTAGATTCCATCTATCAAACGGTCAAACCCATTGGTATGGCTTGACTGGAGGCGGCTAGAAGCCTAGATTAGCAATCATAATTTAAATACATTTTTTTTTAAATATATGTTAAATAAAGAGATTTTGATTTAAATAAATTTATTTTTATTTTTCACTGTGTTTGATTGTAAGTACTTTTAAAATTTTTAGAATATAATATTTTGTAATTAAATATTATGAAAACAAAGGTGCGCAAGCATGACACCATATCAATGATCACACCACATCAAAATCATGCCACAAAACTTTAATGTATAAGGTCACATCGTTTTAAAAGAAAATGAAACACGTTGTTAAGGGCTTAGGAACATTTGTCAAAGAAAGTCAGACATCTGTGATTTCGAAAGGACATATCTTTTGTACTATGGAGCTTGGTACTAAAACTAAACTGGGCGCTGATTTAACTGGGTGAAAGAATAAATTTTTACGAACCCATTGATGCCTGATTTATTAATTTAAAGACCTCCGTTTTTTATTAATTCACTCAAAATAAAATATGTTTTAGGCTCATTTATAGCAACATTATTAGAGATAGCAGCAATTTAAAAAAAAAACCTGACAGTTGCCTGTCGTCAAGTACTCTGTGGTCAAATCTATCAGTCATACGATTCGTACGTACTTATTTTGTTATTATTATTTTATTGTATTTATTGTGTACCAAACCTATATTTTTGTTGTTGTTTGCATATCGATCGAGGCAGAAAACAATCAATAAACGCAACGGCACGCGTGTCTTTTGAGTAGATGTTTGCCAAATCTTCACTACGCTGTATCTGGACCCGACAGACCGTTACAACGTTAGGTGATTTATCAAAAATGTATTTTAAACCTTTAAAAACTGCAAGAAATATATTCAAGACCGGAAAATGTGTGCGGTAACCGTACCTATAACTGTTTCTAAACTAACAAAAAGCTGTAGAAAACCGTGGTTAATAATTAATAAAAACTATGTTTAACTACAGCTTTGTCTTATTTTGCATTTACATGCCAAAACATGTGAAATGATTGTCGTGTAGTTGTCTGGCAGTAGACTAATATTGTAAAAAGAAACACATATCTTAAAACAATGTATTATCAACATAGTTTTATAATTTTGTTGAACATAAAATATCTCATTCAATGCACTAAGTCTTTTGGGACACGAATCTGACACTATCTACTACAACTTGATTTTTACTATTTGTACTCTCGTCCATACACACAAGCGATGATATTAGACGCAGTATTTTGGAGCAAATTATTGCAATAAATCAAAGCTCAACACTAATAATGTTTGCATTATCAATTAATTTATTGTTTTGTTGCTTTAAAAAAAATATTTGTTTTACTTTCTGTTTATTTCGGAACAGGCTAAGGTCTGAGTTAGTCTGAGTAGTCATTCTATAATGTCATGAAACTCAAAAAAGGCCATTTTTTTTCTTTTCCCGCACACAAAACCTTAGAAAAGCTGAAAGCCGTCAAATAATTGTCATTAGGCCAAGTAAAACTCGTAACTTTGGTTCGGAAACGCATATAGCTTAGGTTAATATATTATTATTTTTTACTAAAACGGAGGTCTTCAAAAATCTTAAAGTTATGCAGAATGATAGCTTTTAGTCTCTAGATTATAGTTGTATATAAACTGTGTCAGTTCATTTTAAGTACCAAAAAAAATTATGTCCTTCAAAAGAGGCATAAAGTTTATCGACAGAAATACGTCACTAGGGAATTCTGTCTGTCAAACTAAAATGTCATTCATAGCCAAACAATGGTCCGAATTGCGCCAGAATCGATTTTATTGTATCCATGAATGGTTATATTATTATGTTTAATGTCATTCGTTTTTTATTAATAATAATATTATTTATAACGACGTTCTCGGTAGGCATCACAGTCGCATCCATGTCGCACCCATGTTGATGTGATTACTTACTTGTTCAATGGTTGCGCCGTTTGGCCGTTTAGCTTTGCAGGGTGACTCCAAATCCTCCTGCTTAAAGCCCCCTGACAGAGCTTTAGTGTGAAAGGTTCTAAGTTACGTTCATATGACGACCATTTAGATCAGCGGTAGTAAACGCTGCTTCTGAGCCATGGGTCGCGGGTTCGATCCCCGCACAGTACAAATATTTGTGTGCATGAACATGTCTGTTTGCCTACTGGTGTGGGTGTTTTCTATATGTATATTATAATTAAGTATGTATTTACAAAAAAAAAGTATAACTAAGTTTATCGGTTGTCTAGTACCCCATACGACAGGGTAGTTAATAGTAGCTTAATTTGAGACTAGATGGCTCTGTGTAGCCCAGTGAGGCATGTCCTAAATATTTATTTATTTATTTTATTTATTTTATTTATTTTATTTATTTTATTTATTTTATTTATTTTATTTATTTTATTTATTTTATTTATTTTATTTATTTTATTTATTTTATTTATTTTATTTATTTTATTTGTTTTATATTATAGGTTCAAGTATATACCGCATTAACTTTTTTAATTATTGCACAAAACACAGTAAGTACATAACGTCAGATATATTGGAGCAGACAAAGTGACCAAATACTTCTGAACAGTTGAAAATGTCAATAAGTTCCATACACTACAAGTTACCATTAATAATTGAACATTCATTACTTCATTAATGTCTGAGCAGATGCTAGTCAATAACTTCTGTACACACAACTAACCAATAATATCTGAACACTCATAACGTCAAGTGTATCTACGCAGATGGTCGTAAGAGGAAACACTACGGTCGAGAGAATTGAAAAGTAGGTAGATAGGTATTTGTAAAATATATTGCTGTCGCGCAGTCCCGAACGCCTCCACCGCAGAGCGCGATAGAGACAAATGCATTTTGGATCGAAAATACCTACTAAAAGCACACAAAATCAACGTTTCGTAGTCCCCCGATTTAAATACTTTTTTTCATTAAAAATTAAAGAAAGGCTTTGGCCGTGTTCGTATATTTTTCTTTTTTTCTAAAATTTAGCCAATTTTGTTTTCTGGATGTTTGAGCTTAGCGGAAAATCTGGCGATTTTTTAGATTTTTGAGGGCTCATATCTTTTTTATTAATTTTGTATGAAAAAACAGAAAACATAGAAACATGCTAATAGTGGCCATAGAATTTTGTAATAAAAATTATTGCTCTACTGGCTATATCCAGGGAGGAAACAGGGGACTACGTTTGTATGGAAAAACGGCCCTTGTATTTTCTCTTAATTACTGACCCGCGAGAATAACAATTGTCGCTCAAGAGCGAGATTAAATGATCCCAAAACACTCTTTTCTTTATAAGTAGTGTAGTTAGAGTTTTTTCTCTTTTCAAGAAGAGCACTGCTACGCTGTAGCGTACTTAACTAGGTAGGTACTGGTACTATACAGGTAAAAGCGTAGAAGTATGCTTCGGGCATAGCAGTACTTACCTACCTACTCAGTAAAATGCTAGATGGGCCGATCATATGATGGGCGAAATTATACTTTTTCTAGCTGTGGACTAACATGCTCTGATGATGATGATTCAGAAATAACAAATTCAACTTCTTTTATAAATTGACTTAAGCATGACATATTATGAAGTGGGGCTGGATTTCCACTAAAGATATGCTACTACGATGGATGTTGTATGGTATGAATAAAAATCCTCCAGGTCCAGGGATTAAGCTATTTCGGACTCTCAGTATCTACATAACTCCTTTTTTGAAGTCATTATTCAGTCTTTCTCTTTAAGATGTTGGGCTGTAAGCAAACAACAAATAAAAAATCTTGGAGGTTGTTCCAAAGTTCATTCATTTATTATGAAGCTAAGTAGGTATACATATTTAAAATGCAAATAGGAGTCTATCGAGAAAGGACAAGCCATCATTAGTAGGTAAAGTACTTAAACACAGTACTTATTCTCTTATCTGTGGTAAAGAAGAATTAAACCAAACTTAATATTATCTCAGGTTTTATGTCTTATTTTACTTCTCTTTTCTGGATGAGTTTACAGCTCAAAACCACAAAATCAATAAAGGGACCGACATTAAATTTAAATAAATAATATTATTATTCATTAAATAATTGACTAATTACATAATTATATCTATGGTAAGTTAATTGCCACCATCCCATCATGTTTTTGAGGCTTAAACAGCTGAATAAAATCATAAAACTGTAAAAGAGGGCTTTTTTAAACAGCTGTTTGTTGAAGAAGCCTAGGTAAGTACCTACTTATTGCCTGACTCATAAACCGATTAGTAGGATAATGCGACCGAGTTTTAATTTATAGTTATTTTATGCACTTGAAGTAGTTTTTTGGGTGAACTTATAACACGTTTTACAACAGGTTTGATATAGAAAAAGTATCTCATAGGACCTGAAAATGTACAAAACTCGTCAAAATATATTGAGGGGTTTTTCATTCACTATTATATTATGGCCAGCCTGTTATACCTGAGGGTTGGGAAAACTGGCCCTTGGACTTTTTCTTGATTTTCGTACTTTTATTTGTGCGATTCGAAGTCAGGTCTCTCGGTGAAATAGTCGCCGATGTTCTCTTCTTGAAGGTTTTGTTGGTAGGTGCGGCTTTCACAGTGGTGATTCGTCTTATTTTGATAGGTGAAGTGTTTCTTGATGTTTTGTTTACGATTTCTGCGTTAAAGTCGTCCTTTCTATCGGACGTCGTAGCCCTGGCGCGGGCCGGGCTCCTAATAGGCGAGTAAAGACTTTTGGACTTTTTCATTTTCTTTTTGCTGCGAATGTTCTTAACTTTCTTTGCTTTCAAATCAGTATTCGTCTGGGTAGGTACCTGACCGTCCGCGTTCATCTGTAATAATAAATCAGTTATTATCCTTACAAACTCAGCTACTTCCCTCATTGTCTATTAAACATTAGAACAAAAGTTTGAACCTGTTCGTAAAACATATCGTCCGCTTCCTGCCGATCGCAGAAGTCTAAAATTTTAGTGCAGACAGCTCTTAAATTTTTAATTTTCAAATTCTTTTTTTTACTTGCTCCGTAACGATCAACTTCATCTAGTCTTAATGTTCTAAAAAGTAAAATTGAAAACCATATTACAGGACATAGGAAAAAGTCAATGTCGCCTCGATAGAAAACCGCCAGGATAGGTTCCTACTATTCAAAAGACCGAATATTCTGAGCTTTGGTTTGAATGAGTGAGTTTCAAATAGAAAATAATGTTTTAAATATAGAAAACTATTAATTTCTGTAGCCATATCCATGAGACATTTGTCATGAACATACGGCAATCCTGAGGTTCTACAGCTGTGCAGGAATATTTGCCACTATCTGTCTCTCAAAATAAAAAATGAATGTAGAATTACAAATCTTTCATTTATAAAACCTTTTTGACTATTTGCCTTTCTACCTTTTTTATCTCACTCGCACTTATAGGTAGGTAGTTGTAAAAGGTCTTTCTTTTTAAATCTAATTGGGCCCAAGATTAAATTGAGCCCTACAGAAAAAAACGCAGCGAATCAATAATTTCATCTTATTTTAGTTGGTTGAGAAATGGTCCAAAAGATAAAATAGGAAAAACAGTTCTAGCTGTAGCATATTATGTGCCTAATGAAGGACGGCTGGACGGCAGACACCACAGAAAATAGAAAGGACACATACGAAAAAATTTTAAGTAATTCTTAAACAAATGAATATCTAACTTCTACGCCAGTTGTGCTAATTACGCTATGTAACCATACATACCTATGCTATTTTGTCTACGAACCACAGACGAATAAAAAAGTACGTAGCCTAGCCCCTACTTCCACTCAAACATAGTTTTCCCTTACACAAAGGTTTTCTGGTAGAGATCGCTTCTTAGCGATAAGATCGCCTAATTGTTCGAATTATTGAGATGCTAAATGTTTTTTGTGGAATAAAGTGTATATTGAATTTTATTGTGTCTGAAGTAAAGTATGCTATTTTTTTTAATCATTATTATATTTAGGGAGGGTTTATCCACTCTGTGAACAAGTCACCCTCATCGGAAATCACAAATTTAACAATAGTTACTGTTAGTTTCTGCGTCTTATAGCTATACTAGCTGTTGCCCGCGACTTCGTCCGCGTCAATTTCTGTTTTTTCACTGATGCTTCGCTCCTATTGGTCGCAGCGTGATGTTATATAGCCTAAAGCCTTCCTCGATAAATGGACTATCCAACACAAAAATAATTTTTCAATTCGGACCAGTCCGATTCCTGAGATTAGCGCGTTCAAACAAACAAACAAACAAACAAACAAACAAACAAACTCTTTAGCTTTATAATATTAGTATAGATGAACTAATTTAAGTATGCTATTTGTGATACGTACTTGATGACTTTAGGCTTGTTCATGATATCGTTGTCTTTCTCTTCGATATCCATTGCTGTCTCCCAAATATGTTTGAATAGCTGTCTCCGTTCTGCGTAACTATCTTCCGTGTTAATCAAATGGTCCATACTTTCACCTACCAACAATTGAACGCAGATATAAACATTTTATGAAAAGGCTTTATACATTTTCTGAAGGGGAATCAATTATTTGTTTTGGTAATTTGGCTACATTTTTTAATTTTTTTGGGGCATAGTTACATGACAAGACTATTATTTTAGACAGTAAAATATTATGTCACAGTGATGTAAGGTGTCAATTTATTTACCGCTAAGTTTTGTTAAAAGGTTTTATTTGGAAATCTAATTAAAAGAATCAATCGAGCTTATCTTCACCCAATAATAAGGAAGAACTCTACCTCTATAGTTTCTTATTTGATTAACTTCAGGCCCTCTAAAATAATAATGTGGTGAAAATTTTATGTCAGAACTTTCCAAGCCGTATATTTAGTAATCTATGATATTACAGGCCTCTAACGTTTTGTTCAATTATTTCTAGTAGATAGATATTAGATATACCTAGTAAATACTCGTAGATACATTTAGTACCTACGTTTTCACTCTGTAGTTAATGTTTTTTACGATTTCGATCTTGCGGCATGTATCTATAATAATAAAAAAAAAGACGTGTGGCACTCGGAGACTGCCGCGGTAAAGCTATTGCATAGCATTTTTTATCCATTTATGCAATTATAAAACTAAAAAGCTTAGAATAAGCGTTATTATTCTAAGCTAAAAAGTATCACCGCTGTGCCGGTCGGAGTGGGGGGTGTTAGGTTATTTTCTTTACGGAATTTCTGGATTCGGTCTCCACGCTCAAGGCCCGCGATAGAAGCTATGCAATAGCTTAATTTTTTAATGTTATGTATGTTTTTAATTTTGACTTTAGTAATTAATTTTTTCTGTTATTTTGGCAGATATGGTTACCATAGACAACCATACTGTCAAAATCCTTATTTTCTTCTAAATTCTTTTAAATTTCGGAAATTCAAAATTGTTCGATCGTGTCTCGCCCCGAGTTAGGTTATTTTCGTTACGGAATTTCTGGATTCGGTCTCCACGCTCAAGGCCCGCGATAGAAGCTATGCAATAGCTTAATAATTACGATATTGTTTATTTCAGTTAACTACAATCCTTAAATAGATTAATAAGAAAATTTTACTTGGCTTAAGGTAGTTTTATCAACAATTTTGCCAAATAAAATAATTGGAATGATAATTCCAAATGTTCAGACACTACTTATCACGGGGGCGGATACAGCCCCGGGATTGGTATCTGCACAAAACATTACCGCAGCAGTGATCCATCAGGTCCACACAAAGCTGGTGCAACTGCTTCGAACCCTGATAAGCTGGATGGAAGAGGCGACCAACATAGCCCACTCGCCCGTTTCACACTCAAGCCAATTTAGAAATATTATTTCCTGAACTGTCCTGACCGGGCATCGAACTGACCCGATTAGCACCACTACATCAATCTTATGCAATCGGGTCATTACCTATCATACAGTTAAAAAAACAAAATGGAAATATTATTCCCGAATACCTTAAGTAAGAACACACACAAAAACTGCGAGCAACAAGTTACTAACGACTTGTCGACGACGGCCGCTTCAGTAAGCGAGCGACCCTCAGCGGAAAGGCTTTGCCAAACGAGCTCACGCCATTCGGTAACTTCAGGGAAAACTTTTTTTTTTCAATTATTTTATTTTCAAATTGAAATGGTGGTACGATGTCGGAAAAATATGACTCGAACGCGCTGTGGGTGGCTCTTAGCGAGTATAGCGATGGGAACTTATTTGAGGTGTACCCAAAACTCTTGGCCCAGTTGCTGGTTGAGGAAGACGCAGCAAGGCAAGTTGGGGACAACAGCGAGGCGGAGAAGCTGGTGCTGCCCAGCGATAAGGAATGGCGACTGCAACAGTACTTCATGCTCGTTGGAATGCAGAAGCAATTGGAGATTGACTTGTAAGAATTTATACAACATAGTTATAGGAGAACATAATATACATACATTATAGGAGAACAAAACACGATATAAATAATGAATATACATACATTAGCTTTCGCAAATTAAATTCTATGATATTCTTTTTTTTTTAGGTCAATTCGTATAATTTTTATGTTACTCATACATTTAGGTCTTTAACATCAACCTTGTGTTAATAAATCTGTAAGTTTGGTAGGTATATTATTTTTTTCCTAATATTCATAATGCTACAATGCAAGAATTTTTATTTACCACGTTATTGAAAGCTTACAAATAAATTGATCTTTTATGCTGCCCAACACTATTTAAAATACCTACAAAATTTATATTAGCAAATAAACATTTTTAACACTGCCTCTGTAATTTTTTATACTCATTCACAAACAAACATGTTGTATCTCATTAAGAGGAAATACAAGGGCCGTTTTTCCATACAAACGTAGTCCTTTGTTTCCTCCCTGGATAAAGCCTAGTTAGAGCAATAATTTTTATTACAAAAATCTATGGCCACTATTAGCATGTTTCTATGTTTTCTGTTTTTTCATAAATTAATTAATAAAAAAGATATAAGCCCTCAAAAATCGAAAAAATTCGCCAGATTTTCCGCTGTGTTCAAACATCCAGAAAACAAATTTGGCTAAATTTTAGAAAAGAAGGAAAATAGTTTTACAAACACGGCCAAAGCCTTTCTTTAATTTTTAATCAAAAAAGTATTTAAATCGGTCTAGTTTTGGAAAAGTAATCGGGGGACTACTTACGAAACGTTGATTTGGTGTGATTTTAGTAGGTATTTTCCTTTGATTATACAGAATGAAATTTTAACCTCTTTCCAAAATTTTTATAGGCGTTCAGTATCGTGTTAAGAGCCTATTTATGAAGTTAAAAATGTTAATCAAGTTGTTACCCGAAAATATTTTTCGCGATATAGTTTTCAATTTTTCAAGGTCCTAGACCTGTTAAAGTATAAAGGGAAAATCAAAAACATATTAATAGTATCGTAATGGATAAATGAGATGCACGACGCGTAAAAAAAGTGTAGCTAGGAGGCCGTATAAAAAATTTTTGATTCGTGGCGGACATTTTCTAAGTGCCTTATCTTGACATTTTTGTACTGGGCTATACCAAAAGAAAAAATACGTCATTTGTGGTGGTTAAGGTGGTTAAAATTTCAGCCTGTATAGTACTCAAAGGTATTTTCGATCCAAGAAGCAGTTGTCTCTATCACACTCTGGGGTGAAGGCGTTTGGCACTGCGCGACAGCAATAGATTTTACAAATACCTACCTATTTTTCAATTCTATCGCCCGTAGTGTTTCCTTTTAAATCCTCAGTTTTGGTAAAAACAATCTATGGTAAAAACCGTAGCGTATAGTTTACTTTGAAAATAAAATTACTAAGTAAATCAACTAAGAATTAAAATAATTACAAAAACTTTTTAGTTTCTGTAGTCTATTTTTTTAACTAGTTTACATTCTGTGAAAGGCTTATTGTAGAACTGCAGTGTTTTATTTAACTAGTTTGTTGTGATATTTATTATAATATGCATTTTCTGGTACTTTTTTTTCATTACAACATAATTAAATAAATAAACATAAGTAAATCCAAACGATACATTTGTTTTTTAAGTAGGAATACCCAGTATTTTTGTAATTTTTATGAACACATAGCAGGACGTAAAATGGTCTATCAGTTAGGACATTGTAATCTTCTTATACCTATTTTCACTAGTTTCACTGTGCTTTAAAAAGTTTTGTTCATTAGGAGAACATTTAAACATTGTAGTGCCATCATGGTTTCTCAAAAGAATAGTACCTGTGATAAAATTGGCGGAGTAAAAAAAAAAAAAAAAAAAAAAAGTTTATTTCGTTAACCATAGTTTACACTTTTCTTTTGTGGCCAGAACTACCCAGGAAACATGTTGTAATGCTTGTATTGGGTGAAAATAAAACTGAATACGGTGGTAGTGGGTTCTTTTATAAGCGTATGGGGGCGGCGACCATGACCCACCCTCTATTTATGCTCGTGTCATGCATGTACACATGTGAAGACCTGGCACCCACCCTATCTGCATGATAAAATGAGGTGATTATTATCGAAGGTATTTCGAATAGGTGGTATATTATGTAGTCAATGGTACCTACAAAGTGTTCTTTCTTAAAAGATTGTCAGATAAGACTTTGTACTTTGAAAAAATTGGAAACTAAATGTCCAAGAACGTACGACGCACAGTGTGTAGGTTGTCTGAACTCGTTTTTTTCCATAATTTTACATGGTTGATAAATTTATTAAACTAAATTTCTTAAAGCACTGTAAAACTAGTGAAAATAGGTATAAGATGATTATATACATGTCCTAACTGATAGACAACTTTACGTCCTGCTATGTGTTAATTAAAATACCTACTATTTCTAATTACAAAACTATTAAGTAAGTACTCTATAATTTTCGTTATTTACAAATTTATGTTATGAATAAACTGTGGAATAGGTGTACGAAAGTTTTTTTCCGCATTTGTTTTTTTTACCTAAGTTGGTGGACAATTTTAAGTTTTTAACCTTATCAATCAACCCGGGAGGGACATGGAAATACGATGTAAGTAGGTTTTTTGCTGACTTCCAAACCCCAAAAAGTCATTGTTACCTGGAAGAACATAGTTTACTAAAGTCATCAATCAATTCATGCCTGAATGATGGAGTTGTCGGAAAGTGGATGGTGAATTTCTGAATTTGGTATACTTAATAGAGCTATAGTGCAAAAAATTAAACTGATTTCTAAAGTGCGCAAGTCAACAGGAGCACGACAGTAACCTTCCACGCTGACGAAATCGGGGGAGGAGCGCTAGTAATTACCTACATATTTCGTTTATTCCGATAAAAGAAAGATGCTATATGCATACAAACATTCATTTGCTGTTTGCATGTAACATCTCAATATAACCGACTTGCCTTGGTACCTTTGTATCTGATTGTATCAATCTGGCAGCCAGTGTTCCACGAGTAACAATCTATACGGTCACGGATACTAAAGTACACCTAGCACCAATGATATTATCTTTGTAATATCATTGCCTAGCACCCACGATTATTTCACTACGCAAATATCGTAGGGCTCAAATTATAACTCCATATAACTCATAGCCTAACATTCGAACTAGATTCATAAGCCCATAAAAAAAGACACTTCATAATGTACGTAAGTATATGTATAAATTAATAATTAAAATAATGTGACCAGAATAACATACGTTGTTCTGATTCCAAAGTAAGTAAAAACAACGAAGGTTAAATACCCAAACTCATTTTTCCAACACTGACCCGTCTAGGAATCGAACCAAGGAACTCGGAGCAGGCAAAACCTTGAAAACCGGTATGTACGCCACTCCACCACGGAGGTTGTCAAATATGACATTAGGTTAAATGCTTCTACATCAAAAGAGCCATCTTAGTGAAAATGGCTTTCTGAAAATGTTTCAGAAAATAAGTGCCACCAGTGCATCTAGTTTTTAGGGTTCCGTACCCAAAGGGTAAAAACGGGACCTCGCTGTCTGTCCGTCTGTCCGTATGTCCGCCTGTTCCTCTGTCCGCCGCTCTGTCACCAGGCTGTATCTCAACAGCCGCGATAGCTAGACAGTTGAAATTTTTTACAAATTATGTATTTCTGTTACCGCAATAACAACAAATACTAAAAACTAAATTAAATAAATATTTAAGGGGGACTCCCATACAACAAAACCCGTTTTTTTGGTCGTTTTGGTACGGAAGCCTTTGTGCGCGAGTCCGACTCGCACTTGGCCGGTTTTATTCAATTTGTACTCTATGCACATATACCTAATAACAATCTTTGTAATATCATCGCCTAATAATTATTATCCCATAAACACCAATTACATAATTCCTGCGAATTTTAATTAAAATCATAAACTTTTGAAACACTGGCACCCGCTTCAGAAACCAGTAGAAAGAAAGATATTTTATTTGATGACATTAAACCGATCCAAACAGTTGCAAAATGTCAACTTTCATATAAAAAGAAAATTGTGATGTTAGAAAAAAAATCAAGATTTCTTAGTAATTTTTCAATTGGCAGAGAAATAATCTAATAGGACTTATAAAAAACAGATTTAAGTAATTTAAGTTAAGCATGGAGACTTTTTTTAGATGTAAAATTTGTGTTGTGTGTCGTTAACAAAATGGCTAATTATTCTTGTTTTTGAATGGAAGATAGTATGACAACAAATGAAATAAATAACTTATCAACGTGAGTATAACAGGGCTACGTAGTTCTCAATGTCGCTGTCTTTTGTCACGTCACGCCTGTTGCGATTTTTTTCCACTGCCTCATAGATTCGATCAATGCTCAAAGAAATCTAATTATGTAGTCGTGAACGACGCTGTTTCGAAAACCATTTATACTGCCTCATAAACTCGAATGATTGTAACTTCTTGTAACTTGGATTTATTGTGAAAGAAAATATTTTAGTAGTAAATTAAAAACAATAACATATCAGTTACATTTTACCGATAAAAATATAATTACCTGGGTCTATAGCCAGGCGAATAGTAAGCAGCAGCGAATAAAACTACACATGAACTAAGTCAACAACTGCGCATTGCCTCTACTCAAATCTTCACTTGCTAAGTTTATAATCTTACTTCTTACTTACTGACTTCTTACCTTACTAATATTACTTATAAATGCGTAAGTTTGGCTGGATTTTTGTTACTCAATCACGCCAGAATACGTAAGCGGATCTTGATGAAATTTATAAAGATTTAAGCTATAATAGCACATAGAAAAAATTTATTTAGATGATTTAGGGTAAAATAGCACCAAAGAAAATGAGGATCTCGTGAGATAGTTTTCCATTTCAAAATTCAAGCTACCACAGCAATGATATGTACAGGTGGGTACAGCCATAATCACCACGCTTAAACTATTGCGGACCAGCATTACTCATAAGCAGACAAGCAGTCACAAAACACAAAAAAAGCCTTTTTCTTTGCTAACGTACGACAATTTGCTATAGGGAAGAAGACGGCGACACGGCACAAAAGCCCATGGAGGATCCGCCCGAGGAGTGGGCGCCGTGGAGCTTGGTGGTGGCAACCAAGAACCCCAACGCCCCGCCGCCTGTCGCCGTCAAAGCCGCTCCCGGACCTGCATGGGACATCGGACAGGTCATCATGAATATTTGCTTACTGATTTACTTTAGCCTACATTCAAAAAGTTGCGAACTCTAGACGGCTTATTTTTGTTAAATATGAACCAAACCATTCACTTGCTTTGATTCTAACTTATGCAGCTATTATTGCACTTAGCGATTGGTTTATGGAAACAGAAACAACGATGATACCATGAACGAACATCCAGATCTAAGACAATTAATACATCTGTAGTTTGTACGACTCGAACTCCGGCTGGGAATCGAACTCGGAACCTCAGAGCTTAGGAGCGGTGTGGAAGCCTCGGTCCTGGAACATTGGATCTTAGGTCAATTTTAACTTTCCTTAAAATAGTCCATGGAAAAGGAAGATTGAGCGCCATAATGACTTTTTCGAAGTATTAACTTAGTAAAGCACAACAAGTGCTTTGCTTACCAGCAGAGCTTACCATGCTCTTTGTTCTCTGCTCACCATGTAAACTATGCAACGCTTATCAATCTATATTTAGGAATACACAGACGTACAACTTAGTTACATTATTATTTATAGTTTTTTTTAACGTGTTGTAGAGCTAAAGAAATACTACATTGTATAAGAACAGCCAAAGAGTACAATAATACCGAACACACATTCATCTTCGGAAAGAAGGTAGAAAGGTAAAAAATAGAGGCTGCACTTCGAAAGTTGCGATGAAACAGCAACACTGAAAATAAAATAAGGTCTCAAATGATTTGGATAACGTATACCTACCATTGTAGAGAATAAAAACTCTCTTCATTATTCTTATCAATGGTATTTTGTAACTGTAAAATAATAATAAAAGTGGCATAAAATATTTTTTTAAAAAACCTTGACAGGTCCTAAAAGCAGCTCGACTTTTGTGCAAACCACCGCTCAAGGTCGAGTTTGAAGATGAGCAGGAGATGCGGTGTGTCTACTCGCTCATCTATGACGTTTTTCGGTGTAAGTAAAAATAATTAAATACCTATCAAGGGAAACAGATTTAAGGCAGCGGTTTCTTTTCGTCCTGTCTGACTTTTCACCACGACAGACTAAAGTCGTTAAAACTTTTCGAGATTTATGATGATGCTTATTTTTATTTTACTGCCACCCCCTGTTGTAAATCAGCGAACAGCGAGGTGATTCGTGAAATAATAAAGTTAGTGTCACCACAGTCACCAATTTATGAAAGGTTGTTACGAGCGTCATTACTACTCTAATAGTAATTTGAAGACAAAAGAGTCCCTCTTGTAAGAACCTACCTAGAAGTGGCGCTGTGTACCGTTTCTTAACCGGGGTTCATTTAATGCTAAATTAAGCAAGTCATGAGATCTCTGAAAAACCCCTAAACAGTGTAATGATGAAAAAAATTTTATACCTAGCTGATGTAATTTTTAAGGATAGAAACTTTGCATACCTACTTATTTTCTACCCTGGCTTTACACCTACGTGGTCTTATAGTTATACTTACTTATATGTATATTGCAACACCCATAGCCGTAAATTACATCACGCTACGTTCCAAACTAGTTTACTGCTGTTCTAAAGCGCTATTTAACTTTTATCACGATGCCTACACGATTATTGTCGCGATAATACTTTGAAACTACTTTCCTTATACTTGTAGTCATGATGATAGGTACCAAAGTTTTCACGCGATTTTCGCAGAAGGACTCTCAATCAAGTCGTAACGTCAAAATTTCAAATAATCTCAGATGATGACTTTTTTATTCTTTGATTGGCTCCATTTTATCATTTTGTTTATTTTTCTACTCTGAGTTGAGTATTTAGCAATAGAAGCTAACTAGATTAGCCGTGCGGGTGCCGGGTCTATCGCGTAGCCGAAAAAGCTTAGATTAGACTCGGAGCCGTGGCAGGGACTAGGTACCAACCCAGATTTAGGATTTGGAGGGTATTCCTTCTAACACGCATCTGCCCTCACCTTTACTAACCGAGTAGCCTTCTCTGCATTAACATATTTCATAAGATTCTACATAAGCCGCTTTCGACATTGGTAAGGATTGTTTACTGTCCTTGGTAGACCAAGATCTTTAAACATCATTATTTATCAGATTATTTAGGTATATCGACATCCTTTCAAAAACAATTCTGAAAGGCAACAAGAATTAAGCGTCAGCCTGTAACTTGACGTCAAAAAGTTACAAAACCTAAAGTTACAGTTTTTATTCGTGATCGCTTTCACGGTGACATGTGGCTGTCTCGCAAAGCACCTGCTAGAATAGGAAAGCTATAAAGGCTATAAATATTTTTGTATAACCTTTTATTATTCGACAGTCGGACACACAACCTACTTTGTGACCTATTCATACGAAGTCACGCGACATAAGTATGGCGGATTGCAACATACGATATTCCCAGTTTAGTAGGTACCTACTTACATGAATTTCATTTTGCAGATAAATCCATTTTGGACCAAGCAATTGATGATATAGAATTCTTCGAGGATTATCCGCAGGTGAGTGGAAGGCAATACATTTAAAAGGTTTAATTGATATAAAAATTGAGTTTTGAAGACCTTTAAGAATATGGTGTACCTACCTACATATGAATGTGGTGTTTAGTTTCAACATCTTTTGAGGTATTAATTACTTTAGAAATTTAATAAAATGTAAAGTTTCTGCTATCAAACTCAAGAATGTTAAAAATATGTTTTATATTAAGCTCGAATGCATTGTGCTTTTCCATTTAACTCAGTAAGTTATTTTTCAACTCTTCAATATCAAGGTCTCGAACTTGTTCGATGATTAATGAAGGTCTTTACTCTTTATTTTATTTTCAAGGCTGAATATTTAAATGTCATTACCATTCGTAACGTTCAGTTAGGGTAGGTTTGACAAGATGTTGCTATAAAAAGTATGCTCCATCTAAATCGCATTATTGTCATTACACCACTCTCGTGACCGAAGCCATTTCTTTGGCGAATGTAGAGAGCGCGCACGAAAATGAGCTTAATATTTATTGCCCGTGTTTTTGTAAACGAAAAGAATCCCAATCGAAAAATGTAAGGTTTGCTAAAGTGGATCTATTAATACCAGCGCGGGCTAATGCGCCTAAGGTTTCGGAAAGGCGCCTAGCTTGCTTATTTAGATGAAAGATAAGCGTGCATGTCGCCGCTTAGTTTCTGCAAGCAACTCATTTAGATGACTAGCTAGGCAACTTGGTATAGAATTGGTTCAGTTTATATAACTCTCCAGATTTCTGAAGATTACTTAGTTATATAATCTAAGTAGGTTAGCTAGAACATTTTTGAAAAGTCTTTAGATTTTGGTAGTTTGTGGTCTTGTCGATTTTAAGGTAATCGCAAGGCGATTGCAACCAAAACATTTGGTGAATCATATAAAATAACTAACTTTTTTAGTAACCATTATCTATCCTAGTGACCGAGTTTCTTGCCCTGCTTCTTCTCGGCACTAGCCCAGACTTGTCCCGAAGCAGTGGTAGGTTTAAATTGGGACGTGTAAAAGCGCCTCCTGGGGCCTATTTGCAGAAATAAAACTGATTTTAACTGATTTTATCTTATAATACTTAATTGTGCTGCAGTCTTCATTATTAAACATTCTTCAAAATTATATTACCCATTAGGTGTAGTCGTAAGCTGAAATCCGTCACTGTTTTTACCGGACTGCGTCAGAAGGAGGGTTATGTTTTTCGAGATTATGTTGTATGTATGTATACCTAATTATGTATACCTAATGTTAGAATCCACTATGCCCAAACGGGCATAGTGGATTCTAACATTAGGTTTCGTTAGATTTGTTTTACTGTGAGTGAGGAGTAACATAGGCTATAATTATATATTCTAGGATTCAGACTGCGAAAAGTGGGTAATTCGTTCATGGGAAATTTTATTCGTATTTTCAACAAATTACCACTGTCAATTGCTGAACTCCCTGTACATAAACTCAAATCATAATATCAAAGTTGTTTTAATGAAAAAGGGCTATTATGATTATACATATAAATGATAGGAACGTTTGGCTTTAAATTGTCCCAGCTCGCACTGGCATATATCTTATGTAAACATGTTTATTTAAAAAGAGGCTGACAATAGTGACCGAGTTTCTTGCGCTGCTTCTTCTCGGCACTAGCCCACATTTGTCCCGAAGCAGTGGTAGGTTTAAATATTGGGACGTGTAAAAGCGCCTTCAGGGGCCTATTTGCAGAAATAAAACTGATTTTAACTGATTTTATAAAAAAAATCTGGATTGCGCGGGGCGGTTCTCCGAGTCTATGGAGTATGCTGGAATAATGGAACTTACGGAAGTAAAAAGTTTAAAATAAACCAAAATATTAAAATAAAACATTAAAAAATAACTGAAAAGAAAAAACACAAGCTCTACGATCTTAGAATTTAATTCGCAGGCGGGGACAACCATCAACCAGGCAACCGTATCGTGGCTAGCTCAATAAATCTGTTTCGTTGGTGATTGTCCCCAACTGCGAATTGAATTTTGGGATCGTAGAATTTGTTTTTTTCTTTCCAGTTTTTAATAGTAGGTAGGTACTTTTAAAAGTCGGTTTTTAATTTTATTTTTATTTATAATGGTAGGTAGGTAGGTAGTTACTATATGATGATCCATCCATTAATCCAGTGTAGGTATGTTACCTTCTTTTGTATATAGTACTCGCAAGACCGTCACGCAGTGTGGCTATTCTTGATGGAGCTAGCCAGGCGACGCTGGGGAGCGCGAGCTCGAAGCGAGATCGAGAGGGCCACTCGTCTGCTCAACGAAGCCGGTCAACCATTCAAGGATATCGAAAATACCATCTGGAGTCAGCGAGTTCACTTCGCTGCAGCCATCGCTAGAATACGCATCAAGAATAAGGCTTTTTCGTAAGCTTCCTCACATTTAACAAAAATAATAAAAATACATATAATTACTTCAACACCTAATGAAGATTTTCTTTTACGGCAGGTTATCAGATCTTCTACCGGCTCATTTGCGCGATGAACGCATGTCAGCTTGCGTCCATAAAGAAAGTGTCACTGGATGGGTTAACACCTTCAAGGCTAAGTAAGATCCTATAAAAGGATATATTTGATTGGCATATTATTCTGATTATATATATTTTTCCTCAAATGTTTCAGGAAAGTAGCACAGTTAGTCAAAAGGTTGC
Source organism: Anania crocealis (assembly GCA_949315895.1). Classification (NCBI taxonomy): domain Eukaryota; kingdom Metazoa; phylum Arthropoda; class Insecta; order Lepidoptera; family Crambidae; genus Anania; species Anania crocealis. Next base: position 17,735,103 of record OX438884.1, on the reverse strand, counting down.
ACGAATTGGGATACTCATACAGTAACTCCCGTCAACTTTGCGCTGGCGAATACAGATTCGATCGCGTGTGTCCAAGGTAACTTTTATGATCACTAATTTATTAGTATTGTTTCGAATTGTTTAGCATTATTGAATTGTTTTTTTTTTTTAAATACATATTTGATTTATTTATTCATGATAGGTTTATCACTCTACGCCCACCTGAGAATGTTAGCGTCGGCCAATTAGATTTGGTAAAAAATGGCGTAATAGTCCTTCAGGTTAGTGCTTTTCCGAAAATATGTCTTTTCGTTTACCATATTATTATGCAGATTTATTGATGAAAGAATTAAAACTTATTAAAGTAAATTACTTACTGAACTTTGTTTCTTTCTGAAGGAGCGTGAATTCTGCGAAGGAGCATCAACGCTATGCAGAGCTCTCCGAGCGAACTCTCTCCGAGGCGTGGTGGCTCAGACCCACGCCTCTTCCCCCCGGTGTTCAGCATACCTCGCCGCTCAACTTCGGGAACTGGCAGCCGTACTGAAAGCCAAGGCGCCGGCCGCACCAGCTACGCCAGAGCTTGGGAAGCTGGTAGTCTTCGGTGCGGGGGATAAGTGCGACATTGTTTTAAAACTTATATGCATTCTCCTTGAAATATTAGCTTTAGCTTGCACAATAAGAAGATATGTCAGCCATGCTAAGTCAATAAATACAAAGGCACAGATAGCAAAGTTTGAGCTCAAACTCAACTAGTTGACTCTTGTTATTTTACTTCCTTTTTCTCCTTCTTTCCTTTCGCTTTTTTGTAGTATAGTTTTTTTGAACTATAAAAGTACACTACAAGTAGTTCAGAAAACTTTGTGTATCTCTTAGAGTGGAGAGCTACGTTTGCGCACTCCGTGATCTTGGCATCGAGGCTTCAGAGCTGCCTCACTCGGGTGCTCCTGTGTGCGTGTTAAGCGATCCTGTACACTGTGAAACTCCTGTAGTCACTAACGCCTTGGACGGAGTAGTGGCAGTTTTGGCTACACCGCCCAACTCGTATTCAGCAGTCACAGATCCTATTGATTTAGTCTGCGGCCGGGGAGGAGATTTGGCGATGCTAGAGGTAAGTTATTTTAATACTTTATTGAACATTTATAGTTTTCGATCGGATAAAATACTAATGAAATAAGTGATTTGCTCTAGATTCTTACTGAATCTGAGATAGATACCAATGGAAAAGCTCGTGTTCAGTCTATACTGGAGGAGCAGAAAAAAACTTTAAAGACTCTCCTGTCTAAGCCACAGGTAATAAGACTTCTAAATATTCTCATGATGTAAATTTTTTAATTGCTTTTTAAACCAAGCGTATATTTTTTAGATCCAGCTGATTCTGTACGAAACCCATTCTGCACTGGAAGCCGAGAATCAAGCTCAAGTGGCGCGGGCGGTCGCGGAAGCTAACCGGCTAGCGAGAGAGCGTCATTCGCTGCTCAAGAAAAAGCACAGAGATCACCACCATGTTTGTAAACTTTTGATCTACAATATCTCTGACCCGTGTTCTAAATGTTGAGCCTAAAACCAATATAAAACATTTCCAACGATTTCTTTTACATAGCATTCTGAGAAGTGAATAAAGCGCATAATGCCTCTACCTTTTCAGAGTCCCAAAAAGGATGTAGCAGAAACTATCGTCACAGACTCGTCGAATTCCTTAGACAATACAACGGAAAACAATGGTACACGATCCGACATTGGAAAAGATGATGATGACGATTTTTCCGTCAGCGACACGTCACCGAAGGGGCCTAATTCTTACTCACCTCCCGCAACTAGGGGAAGGCCACCCAGTGGAGAAACAGTATTAAAAAAACAACCAGAGAACGAGATCGGATTACGACCAGGTACGACTAAAGCCAGGCCGATCCCTGAGCTTCCTGGCGCCGACGAGTCTTGCCCACGGGACCCGGATAAAGATAGCCCAGATATTTTTGTAAGTCTCTCTTGGATGCAGTATGTAGACCTCCACATAATCTTGTACGGTTCCAGGCTTAATGAAATAAACCATCTTTTTTAGATATTTTCGTACTATTGTAATTGAGTTTTGGTTTTGGTTTTTCTCAGGTACCAGAGTGTGACTTGTTTGAAATGACGACTTTGCCAAATCTAGGAAATGGATTAGATATTAACTACATTTTAGATAGAGACGGTTGCTACCTCGGACTTATTCAGAGGAAGGTTGGTGGTTTAACTTTTGCATTTCTATTTTTTATCAATACTAATAATACTGTCTACAATAGTTTCAAGGTTACGATACGGTTTTAATCAAAGACTAATTTGTTTAGTATTATTTTTCGCATGCTTCTATGAATCGTGTTAGTGTAAATACATAAGATAAATACAGAAGGTTAGGCTGACCGCAGGAGATCACCCGGCTAGATGCGAAGTATATGATCCGAGTGGCGGAGGAGCGCGGGCTGTTCGGGCACAACGCGGCCCCTCCTCCGGCGACGAAGCGGAAGCGGCCCGATGCGTCCAACACACCGAGGCGACGGAAAGGAGGGAAAAAACAGTCCTTCGAGGTAAGGCAACAGTGTAATGTACCCGCATAATTTAGTTCAGAAAACGTACAGTGTATATTCGTGAGTCGTGACTGTACAATTGTGCTAACAGGCGGACCTGCTAAAATTGCCAAAGCTAAGTGGACCCTACCAGATCTCAATATAGCGGAAAATAAGACAATTTTTGAACTATCACATTTAAATAATAATTTAACGTGACCAGCATGATGATAATGACATCGAAAGAGAGCGGAGAGCACTGTCGGTGAGGACAAACATAGTAACTTGCAGGTTTGCACGTTGCTCTAGGCAGGTGAAACTTACCCTATTTAGAGCATATTGCACTTCTTTCTATACGTGTAGCTTGTGGAGTGACTATACCCAACGATGCTACAGCGCTCTTCGAGTGCAATACAATAATGCTTTCAGGATACTTTTGGGGCTGCCTCGATTCTGTAGTGCTTCAGGGATCTTTGCAGATGCGCGCATAGACTGTTTTTACGCCACTTTGCGCAAAAGATGCGCATCCCTGGTGAGCAGAGTGCGGACCAGCCCCAACAGCGTCCTGAGCAAGGTGGACTGTGCGTACTCGAGTCATTGCAGTGCAATTTCGCATGGGCTTACACTGCAATCACTTGTATATATACATATATAGTTAAGTTTTATATTATTTATTATTTTTATTTTATAACTTTTATTATGTTTTGTTTATCATTCTTTACTCTAGGCAAACTCATCATTGTTCATAGTATAGATTAGTATGCTCGGCTTGTGATCACCAGCCCGCATTTGGCAAACGTGGTGTATATTGGCCACCATTATTTTGGTTACTTGAATTCAATGATGGAGGCCTTTGCCCTGCAATGGGATGATTATAGGCCTATTTAAACTATTAGGCTGTCAACAGGTGGAACGCGTGGCAGCACCGACATACGCGTCGCTCTCGCGGTCCATGCGCCGGAGCAGCGCGCCCGCGTGGCTCGAGACCGAGTTGCCTGTGTCGCCGCGTCGAGTGTGTAGTCGCCACGCTCGTCGCCAAGCCGCGGCTGCAGCTGTCTCCGCTGCCGCCTGTACTTGCGACGCGAGACATAGGTTAGTCGTTTATCTTTTGAGAACTTTACCAATCTCATCAGGAGCTAACATTGCATGGGGTAAGTTGCAAGCCCTCCCAATGTCATTTTATCTTGAGTAGCAGCAGATAGAGATAACTTAACGAAAGCCAGGTCGGTGTTTATTCAGCAACTTTGTATATCCGTCGTTATATTTCTTTCCTCTCAACTATGTTGAAAAAGGTCTTATCATATATAGAATGCTGTTATGCAGTGCAAAAGATAGCGAGCAAGATTCACTCCACAGGAACATGCACATGGACCACGCTTACTAAATGCTGGTTGATGATGATCACAAACCCGAGCTATGTTCGAAAATTCGAAACTCTTGTTGCCCGGCCCGGGGATAAACCCGGTACTTAAACCACTAGACCACTAGGCGTACTTAAGTACATTTTAATACTAACAATTGTTACAGTATCCAATTACACATAATTATTTGTGTCACATGTACTCCAGTGGTTTCCTTTTGACATGAGGCGATGTTCGACGCACCTACAATATCAAGTCGTGACACATGGCAGATCAACTTTTATAGCGTCGCTTCTTTGTGCTGCAGTACATTATTATCCCTTGCACATGTAAGATAAACTCCATGGCACGTTAGGAAAGCACGCTTTATAGCACGTACCTATGAATGCAGTGCACCTGGACCGATGATGAAGCAGCAGATCTCGCCTCGAAAGTTATGCAGCCGTTTCACGCGCCGCCAGACGGCTACCGTTGCGGTCTCCAGTGCGACCTGTAATAGCGAATCTAGACACAGGTTTGAGTATGTTGTTTTAAAGAGTTAATTAATGCCACAATTAATTGTGTTAGAACTGTAGCACTGTACTGACGAAGAGATATTAAGTTTCAGTATCAGACTACTAGCAGCTTTGCCTATTTTTGAATAGGTAATTTTAAGAAATTGTGCTGATAAACAACGTAAAGACGTTTTGTAACCGCTCTAGAAATTCACCTCTTACTCTGAGATCTCTTTGCTGTAGGTAACTATAGTTACCTACTTAATTTGTTCCTATACTTGTAACTTGTCTTAAAACAAAGGTATTCGCAGAGATTTAAATCGTTAGATGTGCCCAGCGCTTACAAAAACTGACCACCTTTATTAACACTGTGTGCGTGGCTTGAGACCGTTCACGCACACAAAGCAACGCGCAGCGGCACCGTTCGTGTCACGCACATAAAGCAGCGTACGCTCGGTTTGTTTACGCGTCCACAATTACTTGGCCCCTAGAATCGCCAACGGCTAGTTGTGGAAGGGCTCAATCTTATTCGGTTACCTAGACAAGAAACAATCCAGAGTATATCTCGCTCTCGCGTACTGATTTGTAGTAGTTCTCTCTGTGTCTGTCGGACGTTATTACAACACTTTCTAAAGACACAGGAAGGCATATTGAGTAGATTTAGTGACTTAATTACCGAAAACAACGAAATGTCAAAAACGTGCACCGTTCACTTCTTCCTGCAAGCGACTAGCACGGAAAGAGTGAGCTCACTCTTTCCAACGATGACACATTTTTGCGCGCCTTAGGAATGGTAAGGGCTTATCTAACGATTTAAATCTTCAATCCCGCGCGCCAACGAGTAGCCAGTTTGTTTTCTATACAAACTAAGGTGCTTGCATTATAATGCTTAAACCTGTCATCCCGTGTACTGCGGCACGTCACGCCATATTGTCTCATATATAAGTCTTAAGGACTTTAAGCTTTACCCGATTCATTCCTCTGAAATTCTATGGAATAGCTATTCAGAGAGTTCTAATTAACAGAATTGGCATTATTTGTCACGTAGATTATGCCTGTATTAATCGTTTTATGATTTATTGCCAGTTTAAAAACTTTAGATATTGGAAATCTTTTGTTATCAAATTTAATTATACGCAATGAATCGGTTAAGGACAAACTATTTCTTTTACTGGTCTCATATCTTCCAGGCATCACCAACAGCGTCGAGCCTCAGCAGACGTGGCGGTGATACCTCGCCCTCCATCGCCGCCCTGCCGACGCCCCTTCCCACTTGTAGTCCACGACCTACGCCTGAAGACTATTGTACCGCCGCACCAGAAGATCATAGCGTAGTCACGATCTGTTGCATTGGCTGTTGTTGATATGAAACATTTGAAGATAGAAATTCTTTCTGACCAAAACCGGTATGCCCTGTTCGGTCATGCAGGCAGGGGTCCGGGTATCGCAAAGGGGGTGCACTAACCTAAACCTAACCTACTTCCAGCGCAATCGTTTTGTCACTAAATGTATCATAGTCAGCTGATTGGCATTTAAACGAATAGTAACTCTAATTTTTTTATACACTAGTGTTTCTGTTTACGCGCGAAGGCAAGCGAGGCGTGCCAATTTTTAGGTTAGAAATCATTAATCGGTTTTTTTTTGTATTTTTGAGGCGCTCGGCGGCCGCTACCGCGGCACGTTCGCTACGCTCGCTCCGCTCTCTCGCCTTCAAGCCTTTGTATGGTCACTGTTCTAACCTAACCTAACCTACACTTTTCCTAACCTACTGGACTTTGTAAACAATTTAAATAACATTAAATGTTTCTTTTTCGATAATAGTGTAACAAAAATGTATGGTGCTTAACCATACATAAAACGCGTTTCATTTGACATATATGTGAAATAAAAATTGCAAATCTTTTGTTAAAAAGCTGACTATGATACATTTAGTGGCTGAAACGATTGCGCTGAAAATAGGTTAGGTTAGGTTTAGGTTAGTGCACCTCCTTTGCGACACCCTAACCCAGGCAGGTCTTCCATCATTCATTTTTGCAGTAATAATATTCGCCGCGTATGATCTGAACGACATCTTGTTACGTTGAATGGTTTTAAACATGTAGATAGTTATGCATAGAATTGCGACCATAACTATTATTCGATATGTTTCATATTAGCAACTGTTTCTATAGGAACAAATCAGTAAGGACATCTACAAAACGAGTTAACGATTCAATTCAAATGGCAATTGATTAGTAACACGAATAAGTGTAGTTTCCCTAAACGTTGTTTACTGGCTGATATAAATATTTAGATCAGTAGTTAGCGGTAAAGAGTTCCTAATTAAATATTTTGTTGCTTTTGTAGACTTATAACTTTTAATATTTATAGTTTTAATTCATTTTAATTCAATTTTCATGCAGACTTACAAATAAATTTAATAATAACCTCCAATTGTTTCAATTTTCAATATTGCATTTAATGTTTGATATAATTTATCCAAATAAAATTAGGCACTTACATAACCGTAAATAGTATAAATTTAAAGGCTAATATTGTATAAATAAAACAAACTTTATTTAGTAATGTTTACAAGGACACCATCAGTATGGCTTTACAACAATCTCGATCAATTCGTACGCGCGGACTCAGAGCATGCCGAACCCTTTCGAGTAGCTGATCGCCTTCATGAGGCGGTCTTGGAGTTTTTCCTTTGAATCGTAATCTGGCAGGAGAAGCACGTTGAAGCACGTGTGGGCTGTAGGCAGCCGATCGCAGTCGGGCCCGTTACGGGCTATGACAAGCTTGAGATAGCTGAGCCCCCCCACGGGAACTCTGTCCGACCCCGTAGTAAATTCCAGCAGCTTCCGCTTGTCGTCTAATGATAAGCTGTGCACGATGGCCCAGAAGTCTTTGATTGTTTTCGACTCGGCCGTGTAACCGCCGTCGTATTCGGTTGACTTTTCTAATTCGTTGAAGTCGAAATTCTGAAAAAGATTTGCAGTGTTTAGTGTCCAGCTAGTTGGTGAAAAATCACATTGAGATTTATTTAGCGTCAGGGTAACATCAAGGACGTTATTGCTATTTTATTATATAAAATAAATATAAATCGGATTCAGATAAATGTGCAAAAACTTTTATTTAAAGTATCAAAAGGATTGTGAGTCGTGGTAATGATATAAATAGGGACTTTAACCCTGCCGAAGTGAATTCCAGCACTTAATATATTTAATATCTGAAATATACTTTACCTTGCTTCCACAAACTAGAGTTTCGACTTCCTCAGGCCTGAACAGCGCTGACAGCGGACTTTCGTCCGTCACCATCACGAAGCCACGTCTGAATGCTTTGAACTGTGTCTCTACTGATTTATTTAATAAAAAATCTGCATATAAATCTACGAATTCCTGAAAGAAAATAATTTAATTATGCAAAAAGTTTACAATAATGTATTTGAAGCGTAACTTACTACAAAACTGAACTCTTACCCTCTTATTCTCTTGCGTTATAAATATATTGTCGCCATCTGCTTTCAAGTCATGGAATATATTGTTACCAAACACATCATTATAACATATCCTAAACGTCTGGTAGTATACTTCTTCTAAATCATCACCATTGTATTCAAGCATATCTTTTAGACCTCTGTACAAAATCTGAAAATAAGAAAATTAAAATTGTATTTATAAATCAATCAAAATAGCAAATTGTGCAGATGTTCGTTCACTGCAGTTTTTCTATATTGTTAATTACGTGGCAGTAATTACTTAACGAAAAAAAGGAGAGGGTCAATATATTAAAAAAAAAATGTATATTACTAATATAAGTGTGTTAAATTGATGATATGTTTACAGTACTTACAACATGCACTTTACAGGGTTGACCAATTTTGATGTTTTTTTGTTCAATAGATTTATAGCTCAAAGTTGGTCTCAATAGATCTAAAAATAAAATAAAATTCTACCCCAAACAGTAAAAAGTTGACATCCTACAAAATCATTAATTTGTATCAGTGCTAAATAATAAATCACCGACGAGATATTTATGGTCTGGTTTTCGCGGTTGTGTTAATTATAATCTAACCTGCTGACCATTGATAATTTTATTTATTAATATTACAATAAAGTTATACATTTGTATTTTACAAAGAATTATATATTGAGAACTGTGATAAAAACAATGCTAGCAACTAAATTACTAAACACTATAATACTCACAGGATTCCAATCCGCTAAGTCTTCGAAAGAGCCTTTCTTGCCCATGAGTTTCCTATATACAACCATGGGGAAGTCGACGGCCAATATGACATTGTTGTATATCGCGAGACCAAGTACTATGCCAATCAGCGTGAACTGAGCGTCTGTCTCGAACGATGTGGGGTTGAACCTGAAGTTAATGAAATACAATTTAGTAACCAAAGGGTATCGAACTTTGTGATCATCATGCAGCACATCGAAGAGCATAAATGCCTATAAGAGCAGGCTAGACCTAGTTTAAGTACTCGAGCACCACACATGTATGTAATAGTAGTGTAAAAGTAACAGCTTATCCCACTGCAGGGAAAAGGCCTCCATCATTGAATTCAAGGTACAACAGCAATGTTGGGTACTGGCATAATCACCACGCTTGCCAAATGCGGGTTGGTGATCACAAACCCGAGCAATGTTTGAAAATTAGAAACTTTTTGTTACCCGACCCGGGGATCGAACCTGGGACCCCGAGATCTGGGCCCGGTATTTAAACCACTAGACCAACGGGACGATAAGTTTTATGAATCAATAAATAATAATATTTATTATCATCATGATCATCAGTTCACCTGGGCACAAGCCTCTTCAAATGAGGATTTTGACAATACGCTTGGCAAGAGGGTTGGCCACTGAGACGGAGTTTTTGCCTGTCATCTTGTCGATCAAGTCTAATACACTTATATTATAAAGAGGAAAGATTTGATTGTTTATTTATATTGAACTAGCTTTTGCCGGCGACTTCGTCCGCGTAAAGTAGTTATTTTTGGCATTTTTTTAGTGGATCCGGTTAAAAAGTCGCCTTCCCCAAGGTATATTCGACCGTCGTACAAAATTTCATCAAAATCGGTTCAGTGGTTTTTGAATTTATTTGTTACAAATATACACACACAAAAATACAAATCTTTCCTCTTTATAATATTAGTGTAGATAGGCTTCGAAAATTTTGTCCCCACAAGTACCCTGAAAAAAATTAACGGTGCACTGGCCCCAATGTTCTGTATTATCCATCCCTGTAACCTCGACTTACCATACTGTATGCGAGTCCGGCTGCTGCGTGAACATTCCGTAGTCAGGGTTGAAGATCTCCTCCACAATGAGCTGGAAGAACTCTTTGCTGACGCCGCCCTCATCCACGCCCTGCTCTCCTTCGAATTCTACCACCAGCTGCTTTTTTAGGTCCAGAACTCTCTCCATTGCTACCATTTCCAGCTGTGGAGATAAATGCTTGTCAATGTTTTCGTGTACTACCACCATAGACAGGTACTTAGTTATAGGCGAGCATCCATTCTGTTTCTCTGTCAGGATTTAGAAGTGGTGCGTGGTGATAGACACACAATTAAAATTGAAATAGATCGAAATATCGAGAACGTAAAATAGTTACTTTCAAATAATCAATTTGGCTCTAGATTTATGTAGTCATGTGACACACAATTAAGGATATTTAAATTTTAAAGTTATTGGGGGCGTCAATGTCACGACCCCACCGCGGGTTCTATTTCGTGGAACTGTTTTTTTGCTGAGTTACGCTTCTAGATAATTATTAGCTTATATCCTACACTTATGTTACTAAATAATTCGACTTACTTCGACTAGAGCATCGTCGATTATGTGTGATCTTCGCACTTTGAGCCTTAGGAAGGGCATGGGGGGTGCGGCGCCCACTACCGCGTGTAGCATAGACACTCGCCGCTCGCTCAACATTCTGATGCGATTCTCATAGTAAAGGCCTAGGGACTTGCTAGCCGCAGTCAGAATGAACGGGTACTTTAGAAACGTGAACTTCTTGCCTGGAATAGTTAGTATTATATACTTCCTTTACTGAGAAAATAGATTTTAATTAAAATTCTTATCAATATTGACTTATTGTTGAATTCAAATGTGTGACAGAAATTATTGAAACCGTTTCTAATGTAATTACATAAGAAATGGTTTCAGTAGTTTTTGAGATTGAATGATTATTCATTTAATATAGGATTCTGAACACTACTAATACTGACGCTGCTAAGTCAACTTGGGTTTAGGCGATAAGCAAAATGAATCTGCATTTCTTAGTTATTATACTCCCTTTAGGAATCATAATATAAAATCTTACCACTATTTAATTCCGTTTTATAATTTGCAAAATCTACTTCCATTTCTATAGTATCACTTAGAGGTTCGTTGTAAAATTCCTCAAATGGCAAAAAAGGTTTTCTAGCATCTAAAACATTTAATTCTAATTCAACAGCTGAAAAGATGAAAAGAAACACGATTTATTAATGTTTTTGAACATGTAGCTAAAGTATCACAGATAAATCGAAAAAAAAAGTGTTTAATGTTCGAAAACATTGAATTGTTTTGATCTTGGTTTGTCGCCCAACAACAACCAATTATAATTATTTTGAAAACAACCAAACACAATAGATTCTTAGGCAATAGGCCCTAAGTTACAAAACTGTACATACTCGTATTTATATGACTAATGTCTATAGACAATAAAAGAACGGCTCTCTCACCTAAAGGATCATCAGGTTGCGAGTGTTTAGAGTTTTTGAGTGATGAAAATTGGTAAATATGATCTAAAACATCTCCTAAAGGATCTAATTGACTTGCTATTACTATAGCCTCTTCGCGCAACGTGTTAGGCTCCATCACTCCCGCTAGCATGTTCGCGTAATATAATATCTGTAACAAAAATATATCAGGTTTTATAGGATTGCCTCTTTCTCCCACAACCGAACTTACTGGAAAGAATTTAAATAACTTTACAACTACAAGTTTTAGTCTGTAACCTGGAACGGCAATTTTTCGTAAATGATTTCAACAAACCGGCAATAAATTTCCTGCACTACCTATACTGCAGATATCGTTTTTTTTTATCAAATTCATTTTGAATGGATGTTGAGAAAGTATTCAATGGATTACCGATAGGTTTGCCCTTAAAAAATTTGCCGCAATTATCTGTAATTAATGTTGGTATTATTAATTTGCTTCTATAAATTGCAGTAATGTTTCTTAAATAAATTTTACGTCATATAAAAGGAAACGATGTAAATATTAGAAAAAAAATGTTGCCAGCTCTCGGTTAGCCGTAAAGTTAGAGTTGCCAGGTGTGAAATCATTGTTAATTAGTTACAGTAATCTGTTATTTTTTAAATAGATAACTTTAAATAAAACGGAAATTTTGTAATACATGAACATTTAATAAACTAAGTACTTAAAATAATTTTACCTTCATAAGCTTGGTCGCCATGGTGACGGACTCGTCGTCCTGCACCTGGAAGTTCCTGGTGTAGTTGGTGGAGATGATGCGTAGCGTGATGAGCTGCTGCAGAGTCTCCAGGATGTGGCGCAGGCTCGCCGTGCACTGCGCCGCCCACGTACGAGCGAGCCGGGCTTGCGCTGGGGAACGCATTGGGTATAATAGTAGCTTTTTTTACTGTACCTTTAACGCCTTAGACGAAATTCACACAGCCAAGACTTCAGTAGTTTATCTTGATTGGAGTACATATTAAATATCTTAAGTTAACCTAACCTCACACTGAACTAAGCTAAATCAACGGCAATACCTAGGTATATAGTCACAGCTAATCATTTAAAAGGTTATTTCTTCCCTTATTTTAGGTCAAATATAACCTAGTTATTTGCAAATAGAATATGGTTCCTTCAAAAAAATGTCGACTGTTACAAATGGGATAAAGCCCACAAACTCATTTATGACACTTACTCTAGGGATAGTTACTGATGCACATTTTTAAATAATATTAGTAAGAAAATTTATCTTACATATCACGAATATTATAACCTTTCGGGATAATGTATTCATTATAATAGCTAACCTTTAACGGGTAGATGTTCAGCGGCATGGCACAAAGCCGGCAGGGCTATCTCGAGGTAGTCGCTGCAGCCGAGATCGGGCACTTCGAACGCGATGACGAAGCAGTTGACCGCATCCTCCATGCTCATCTTCTTCGTTATCCGCAGATCGATCTCGAGACTCTCCGCTAGCGTGGTTAGAGCTGTCACCAAAGCTGAACTGTAGTATTCTGATGGCACCTACGAATAGAACACAAATTTGTTTTACTCCAGACTGACGACCAAAAGCGCCACGTTTGTGAGGTAGAGATGTAAAAATACGGTATAATACGAAATGGTCGATATTTTTCAGGTATTTTACTATGGAATACGGTATTATTGGTATTTTTCCTAATTTATAATTTGATTAACAAATTCATTTTACTTGACTTTTTTACGTAACCTAGGTGAATTAACTGAATATATAAATTCAATTCAACTTTGTCATTTCTTTTCCTTATTTATTTAAATTAATCGCACTCACGCTAACGATTATCAAATCTTTTAAGTAAATGGAATGCACAATACGTGACAAAGACGCGGGCTAACGCGGGACTTGTGCTTGCGTGACGTTGCCACTTTTTGCTGATGCCCTCGGTGATCCTTGCAAGTAAAATTCTTCTTTCTCTCTCACTCAACCAACTTTGACGCCGCGCGCGCGCGTGTTGCGTTTTGTAGTTTCGTGTGAAATGTTGATGCGCCGCTAGACGTTCTTAGTAAAAGTACAATGCCTCGACGAACTTCAGACGCGTGGCAATACTATCAAATATTGAGTGAAGAAAATAATAAAAAACGTCATTTGCAGTTACTGCAATATTGATAACAAAAATGCAATAGCTACAAGACTAAGGCTTTACTTAATAAACTGTTAATTGCCTTTAATCAATCCCTCCCTACTAATAATAGGGGTTAAAGTATGAAATTGCCGATTATTTTCCCACTTTTTATTTTGTTTGTAGCTCTTAACTATAGTCGTATTATTGCGTAATTCTTTTTGTATTGTATCAAAAACTAAATAAAGTAATTTTTGACTAAAAAAAAAAATGCAATACTAGTGCCTATTACTTCAAAGGAAGTCGTTGAAAAGACCCCTTACAATGTGTCAGCTGACCTTCTTGCTTCAATTAAGTATATTTGTATTATATACTTTGATTTTCAGAAATTTAAATACTATAATGCGTAGCTTTATAACCATCTAACTTTCACCTTTAATTGCATCGAAAACGGTTCAGGCGTTTTTAAAAAAACTAAAAAATTGTTAGTATGGAAAAATGACTTTTCTCGATTTCGTCCATACAAAACGGCAATTTCATACTTTAACCCTTAATATAATGAATGTGACAGTGTGTTCATAGTAAAATGTTCCATTTTCATGCTAAAACTACTGAAACGATTTTGAGAAATTTCAACATCGAGATGTAGGTATTCAACTACGGAGACTAACATAGGTTGTTTGTTGCGAATATAAAAACTGAAGAAGACAGGAAGTGGTTGTAATAGCAACTGAGTTATAAATAAATTAATAAATAATAAATGTGGACAACATCACATACATTGATCTAATACCAATTTGAATACTATTTAAAGCACTCGTATTTTGGAGACCAGAAACAACGAAGGTACCACAAACACCCAGACCCGAGAAAATGTAGAAAAACACATTTTTTCTACATTGACCCGTCCGGGAATCGAACCCAGGACCTCGGAGCAGGCGACACCTTGAAAACCGGTGTGTACGCCACTTCGCCACGGAGGTCGTCGAGGTCGAGTTACTATGGGAAAACGATTATTTTTTTAGATAGAGATACTTGCACATCCGTATCCGAAGACCAACTCTAGCTGGTCTTACTAACAAATAATTTCTCTATCGTACACGAGACTTCTATTTATTCTTTCTTATTTACACGTTCCTAAAGATAATATACCAAAAATACCGCACTAAATGACGTGATGCCGGTTAAACGATATTTTTTCATTACTTTTAATAGCTAGTTATCTAATAATTTCCCCAATGTAAAGCACTTCTAATTATTTTACAGAAATACGCAGCTTTATCAAGCCTACAATTGACTGGTTATTGAATCAACGTTTTCCAAGTGGCAATTTTCCATCGTCAATGGGTAGCGGTTCTGGCGACAGATTGGTGCAATGGTGTCACGGAGCACCTGGTTTTGTACCCTTGTGTACCCTTCAACGGCCAAGTCACACAACATTAACTATAATAATAAAGAAATCGCAGTAAGGAACCTCAGACTTGGCACGACTTTGTCTAGATTTCATTACTTTTTAGAGATAAACAAGCATCAGCAAGATAAACAAGCTCCATCGAGACTTGGCTAGTTTTTTACAGAATGTTTTTGGTGGGATCAAGTTTGTTAAAAAAAATCACCTGCCTTGGATCTATTACTTATTCAGTTCGATTTTACATGTTCTAATCCTATTTCTTTTAAAGATAATATGGTACATAAACTCACTTTAGCGAGGTATTGGAAAGCTCTGCGACAGGATGCTACATCGAGTCCGGGCCCCGTAACACTGTCTACATCCTTGTCGGGATCACTTGTAGAACACATCGCCTTTGACTCTTTATCTGAAAATAACATAAAATTATATACTGATATAAAATTATTTATTTTATTTGAAAAACAAACAATCATAATATGGTAACAGGTAACCTATATTTTTTATTAAAATAAAAAACACTATTTTATTTGTTGTCACTTAACAAAACAAATATTAGGTCTTTAAATAAAACTTAATGAACACTGCATAGACCACATTATCATTCATCATTACAGATGCAACATATGAATGCAGACAGAGAATGGGCCTCCACTACACAGCTAACTTCCAAAAAGTAACACATTTAAGATATTATAAATATATTGAAAGCTTCCCATATCGTTTGTTTATAGTATATGTAGTATGTATTTTATTTTATTTTATTAGATTAGATTAGATCACCAACAAGGTTTACATCAGTAGTAGATACAGTAATACTTGAAAGTAAAAAAACTGTTCTAAACGAAATCTTACTTAACTTAATCTTATAACGGCATCCAATAATTGACAACTGTACCTTACAATAGTATTAAAGAAAATAAGTAATCAGTAACCTTAATCTATTACATTATAAAAGAACGTATGTACTTTGAATATGGATAAAAAATCCTCTCTATTAGTAAAATAGTAAAGATAATGTAGTAAAGTGAAACATTTTGTAGCACAAGCTAATATTTTTGATAATTATTTGAATCGTCCAAATACAAACCTGGAATTATATAAATTAGGATATGTAATGAATTCTAAACAGAATGTTAAGTAGTTCGCAGTGATTTCAGTAATTACAGAAGAATTTTTTCAACTTTTTGGAAGACTATATCTCATCATTTAAATAGCATAAGAAAGTCAGCTCAGAGTTAAAAATTACAACTTCAATTGTAATGTAATGTAAATTACCTGTTTTTGAAGCTTCATTACTGCTATCGGGTGTCACTTTACTTTGAAAACACCTTGCTAATATAGCTGGCTGTGTAAATGCTTCTCCTAATGCCCTAACTAGCGGTTGCGGCAATTTTGTTAATAGGCACTCATCACACAATTGGTAAATCCTTTCTTCAGTAAGTGGAACTCCATCTAGCAATGAAAGAATCAATGAAACCTCACTTCTCTTACTGAACTTGACATAGTGACCAAATGTAAATAAAATCTTATTTTAAAATGAGTTGAAGTTTTACACTTAGCTAATCACATGACCAATTATCGGATCAGTAGTGCAATTTTGCGGTATTGCATGACGAAATTTAACATGGACATGCTTATCGGGCCGGGCGGGATTAAAGTTTTGACAAAAGCTGGTCACACTAAAGATTAATATCGTTAAAAATGTTATTGCACATTGTTATCCTATTTTTACGCCGCCCGGCCGAATTGGCCGCCATATTTATATTAGTTACTATTACTCACATTAATTTCTTAGAAAATGTATCATTTTTGCATAATGAAAGCAACTACTAAAACACAAATGTTTTGTTATCAAAGAAATACTTAAGAGTAAATTTATTTTATATAGGATATTTCCGAAATCCCACAATCGCGCGGGCGTATCCATCACAGTCTATTAAACCATACAGTCGTCCGACGAAGACGTTTAGACAGGGCAATTGTGCGGGGTGTGAGGGGCGAGGGGCGGGAAAGCCGGGCCCGAACTGCGAACAAAACGATGTTAGTAGTTCGGGACACAGCATTCAAGGCTAACAGTGTTTGTGTTTTTAATTATTTTATATTATAGGAAGGGCATGAGTGTTTGGTTTTTTTTTTTCAAAATGATAACAACGATTTCAAGCTTTTTTGAAATGCTGATAATGAAAATAACATCTACATTATAATTGATTTAAGATGGCGGATTTTTTTATTATTCACTAAGGGTGAGTTTCGAGATGGTAACGTATTTTGAGGTTAATTGGGGTGCTGATTACGAAAATGCTATCCTTTTTTAAATCCAAAATGGCGGACGTAATTTTTTATAATTTGTCATAGGTGTCAATTTTGAGGTTCATTGGGGTGCTGATTATCAAAATGCCATCCTTTTTAAAATCCAAGATGGCGGACGTATTTTTTTTATAATTTGGTATGGGTGTTAATTTTGATAGTTGTCTATTTTGAGGTTAATTGGGGTGCTGATTACGAAAATGCTATCCTTTTTTAAATCCAAAATGGCGGACGTAATTTTTTATAATTTGTCATAGGTGTCAATTTTGAGGTTCATTGGGGTGCTGATTATCAAAATGCCATCCTTTTTAAAATCCAAGATGGCGGACGTATTTTTTTTATAATCCGAATAGAGTCCGACGACTTTATGATTTTATAGACTGTGCTAATATAATGTATGAGGTCGTTCATCCTAAATTGCACTACCTAATCCGATCACTACACATGACTTACAAATTCTAAAATAAAAATGTGTAATACAATTTACTAATGTTTTAGAAAAATAATAATTATAAACATTAAATCTTAGAATAATAACGCTTAGAACGATAGTTTCAATGTTTTTTTTTGACGGACCTATCACTGAAACCTAATATGGAAGGCTTTAATCAGTTAAACCGTGCAGATTGTGGCGAGCGCTGAAGGCGCTCACCCTAGGTCCGCCACGCTAGCGGTACCCGGTGCGGCCGGCCCTAGCGGGCGTGATCGGGCCAGTGTGGGGTGCTAAAGGCACCCTACCAAATGGCGAACCCACCTGTGGTGGCGCCGCCGGAACCGGAGATGCCGTGGCATGCCGGATCACGGTCGGGGGGATCGGACAGCGACCTCAAGGGCGCCTCTGTAGCACATGAGTAAATATTCCTGCAGAGTACAAGCTTCTTAACTTTTAAACTATTCTGATAAGGTTGACACCTGTTGCAAGTCAAAAAAAAAAATAGAAAGTAAAAATAAAATACGGTAAGTACCTACCTACATAATAAAAAGTGTATTTCAAAAGGTATAAAATGTAAGGTTTAGTGTAATTTGACAATATTAAAGTTGAATTAGTTTATAAATGGCTAACCCTAAATAATTTATTTTTCTTTAAATATTTCTTATTTCTTTTTAACGTGTGATACAGTCTGAATATAATATACAAATTCCTTAAATAACTGATCGGAAAACATTCGCATGGCATGCCAAAAGATAATTAATTTATAATTTTATTTTTATATTTAATTTCCAATATTTTGAATTCTCGGATCATTATTAAAATAATCTTGGTACCTATGTTTTTTTTCCATTTCACCAATAAAATTAACATAATTATCTGGACCTGGCGGTATTTTAAGGAACCCGGCCTGTAGATACGTTACCTACATTAAAGTCTTACGATGAATAAATAGGGAATCATTGCTTATATTTATGGCATTTTCCGATAGGATTCCGATTTCTTGCATTGTGTCGATCCAGACATTTCCTATACAATTATCCGGAAACAAACCATAGCAGTGCGTAACTGACCCTTTGTTTTATATATTTAGATTTAACACCAATTTTCCATAATCAATATTATATAAATAATTGAATCATAGAAATGGTAAAATCACAATTCGTCAGCCAAATCACTCAAATAAATGTCGTCTAATGCGCGCGACGTGCAGGCGGCAGCCCTGTAATTTATACCGCAACTGAATCGGCGAAAACCAGTTCTTACCCCGGCGACGCGTCGGTGAGCGCTTCGGTGAGATGTCACGCGTACATCGCCGCGCTATGTGTGAGTGGAACAACAACGGGCCGTATATAGGCAGCTTGTATTCTGGTGGGAATATTTATTCATGTATCTGTAGGCTCTGACCTCGGCTTGGGTCGCCGTCCGAGGGTGGGGGCAGGTGAGAAGCGGCCAGGCACATGATTGTGTCGGCCGAAATGAAAGGCGGGACCACGCACCCGCCTCCGACGGGTGCGGTGTGGAGAACTACTGTGTTGTGCAGTATTTGAAGTGCTTAAGGCGGTGTTGGCTGTTGTGACATACGCGGTGATCGGATCGTCGGGGTCGTTCAGCACGTGCCTGGGCCGACGGCGTCGGAAGGCGACATCCCTCTGAGGGGTGTACGTGGCGGCTTCCGCTATGAGCGGATTGGGGTGATTCACTGCCTTATCGAAAAAGCGTTGAGAGGCTTCTTTCATATAGAGGGCAATGGATTGGATCTACGATAGTTTCACTCATCATTTCGTTAAACATTGAAGTCACTCACTTATCTTTGTGTGCGTAAAAATCACGTAATTACGTCTGCTGGCACACACACAAGCGTTTATATAATGTAGCAAGTAAAATGACATTTCCCTTAAAAGTGGGGAAATTGTTGCAGTGTTCCAATTTTGTCCCACTGGCCTAAAATGAGTCGCTTAATTCACTCTGCATTCCATTTCATACAAAAGTCATGTTTGAGCTACACGGCGACGCAAAATGAGTTATCTGCGGGTCAGAATATCTATTGACCAAAAATCAGAACTCAAAATATGACAGTCGTTTGGCCTCAGCTTAATGCAAATTATTTTTCAAAATGTGTCGGTAAATAACTTGTTAGAAAATATCATTGTACATTAAATTTCAATATTTATTTTAGTTAATAAAAAATGTACGAGTGACTAAAATCTAATATAGAGGTTAAAATATGAAATTGCCGTTTTATTGTAATAGGTTCTTTGAATTGACATAGAATCTTCATGGTTTGAGGTTTTCGAATGAAACTTTCTTCACATGGTTTCTATGATGTTATTCTTTTAAAAAATGTGAAACTTTTGAATATCGACTTTCAATTGTTTTTGTTATTTAACTTAGACAAGAAAGATGGATACTGCGAAAATTCGAGTGATTTTTGAATACGAGTTCCGACGCGGAAGTAGCGCGGCAGAAACAGCGCGCAATATCAATGTTGCGTTTGGAGAGGGGTCTGCTGATGAACGCACCGTGCGATTTTGGTTTAAACGCTTTCGTGATGGAAACTTCGACTTGAAGAACGAGCCACGAGGAAGACCGCCCACACAGGTGATTAACGATGTATTAAGAGAGATGGTGGAAGCCGATCCTAGTCAAACTACCCAGGAATTAGCGGCATGGTTTAACGTAACCTTACCCACAGTATTGACTCATTTGCATCAAATCAATAAAATAAAAAATACGAAAAATGGGTGCCTCATGATTTGACTAATGTGCAGAAAGAAACGCGTGTTGAAACTTGTGTTGCCTTGTTGAATCGGTACATAAATGAAGGAATATTAAATCGAATTGTGACATGTGATGAAAAGTGGATTCTTTATGATAACCGTAAAAGAAAAATGCAATGGCTGACCCCAGGTCAAACGCCACAACAGTGTCCTAAAGCAAAACTTACCAATAAAAAGGTAATGGTAACTGTTTGGTGGTCTCAGCATGGTGTTATTCACTATGGTTTTCTCCGATCTGGTCAATCAATAACGATAGATGTCTATTGTGCCGAACTCCGAACAATGTTGGCAAAACTAGCAGTAAAACCCTCGACTCATGAATCGATCTTCACCATTATTGCTCCATGACAACGCGAGACCTCATACAGCACGAGAAACCGTTTTGACCCTTCAGGAACTGCAATTAGAAACCATTCGACATCCTCCGTATTCGCCAGACCTTGCTCCAACGGACTACCATTTTTTTCGTGATTTGGACAATTATCTACATGACAAGAAGTTTTCTTCCCAGGAGGTAGTACAAAATGCTTTCACACAGTTTGTGCAGTCTAGATCCTCAGAGTTCTATCACAAAGGCATAAATGACCTTCCTATTAGATGGCAGCAATGTATAGATAACAATGGTAACTATTTTGATTAATAAATTTGTTAAAAATTAAAAAATTAACAATTTTGATTTTTAGTACAAATCGGCAATTTCATACTCTAACCCCTATTATAATAATATAAATTCTCGTGTCGCGGTGTTTGTTACCACACTACTTCGAAACGGCTGGACTGGTTTTTATGAAATTTTGTGTGCATATTGTGTAGGTCTGAGAATCATTCATGATTTATCTTCTATTCCTGTTTTTTTTAACCCACGTTAAAGACGAAAAAGTGCAGTGGGCGAAGCATCCTTTTCTTATAATATTTTACTACAGCATATTATATGCCTGCCAATAGGTAGAGGTTTTCATGGAATAAGAATGGTATGAAATATGTAAGTAGAAACCGGTATGAATTAAATTAGAAATATTTAATAACAGAACTGAAACTATTAGTACTTAATATTACTTACTCATTAAATCGTACATAAGTAATGCCACACAAAAATGTAAAGAAAACAAAAATAAAAAATCTGGGAATTTTTTCCTATACCTGGCAACATTTTCATTGTAATGGCGGCTGTTTTATTTACATTTTGCTTTCTAGTTTTGACGAATGTTTAACTCAGAATTATAAGTTGCAAAACAGTAGTTAAGGGTGAAATGTGATCTTCGTATCCTTTAGTTATTGTGAGATGCGTTGTGACAACCTTTCACTGTGCAGTATGTACTTTTTTAAATAAATTACGAGAGCTGTTGATAGTGAGACTATATAATGACGACTGACGCGATGTCAAACGTACTAAGCCTTAAAAGACCAACCAACTTGAAAATTCATCAATACACTAGGGTCTACTAGGGTTCTAGGCGTTATTATTCTAAGCATTAAATTATAAAATATTACTCACTATTATGACAACTAACACTTCTACTTTCCTCTTGGTGCGATACATTATGACTAGTTTCAGGTTGTTCTAACTTGGAGGTGCTCTCATGTTGTGATGCTGAACTAGATGTGGGTGAATCTGTAGTCTTATCTTTATTATCTGCCTTTGCTTTTGATTCTGTCATGGAACATGTTGTGCTGGAATAAAATACTTATTTGAATGACTATTATGTGTGTAATGTGATAAAAGCAATTAATATTACATTGCAATTTGATAGTATATCTGTCTACCTTAACACATAATCATTAGTTCTGATAAAATAGTAAAGATTGGGTCCATATTAATTTTAAAATAACAAAAATTGTGAATGCTTTGAAATATCCAAATAGGTACAGACAACGGCAGGTCAACCTACCCAAAAAGTTAAAGGTCATTGATTGATTTATTTGATTTTTAACTTTAAGTCTAAGTAGAGATCAATATCAATTGAGAAAATTTGACGTTTTGTGGTAGGTTGACGTGCTGTTTCCTGTACATAAACAATATATTTCAGAATTCACTATAAGAAAATGTGTGTTCGACATAGGTTTTTGAGACACAAAATGATTACTATCCATCTTACCTAGCACTAGATTCACATGTGCTGGATTCTGTCCGTGGTACTTTATTCGGAAGACTGTCACATAAACGGGCCTCTTTATAAAATAGTTTTATGGCTTCAGCTGCAGCTTCGTTTGGTGTTAAATTTCTTGCCTATAATAAACATTTAATATATCAACTTCTATACAAAAAGAGTAATTTGCTATGTAATATTTTGTTTTTTACCTCTCCACTCGAGGCGCAGTACTGATTGTCACAGTTTGGGTTTCCACAGCCGTCCAGTAACTGGTAAAAGTACCTCTCAATTAACTGCTTAGCAGCGGCACGCTTCATAATGTCCTGAGTATTGTCTAAGCTTGATGATGTGCATAAGCTTGAAGTAGGCTGACCTTCAGAAAAGTTTGGGGCTATATTGCTGTTTGACGATGACGCTTCGTTCCCCCTGAAATTATATAAATAACATAGTCATAATGCAATAAGATTACTGAGACTTCACCGAAACTTCACATCAAAACAAAGAACAAAAATAGCAAGTAATGCATAACCTAACCTTAGTCTGCCAATTACGCAGAAAGTAATTATAGCACCCTTGAAATATATTGTTTTGTTAATTTGCTTTCATCGCGAAAACACCACGATGTTGGTTTTAATATCCAGCGAGAAGAAAATCTCGGAAAAGTTACCTTGAAGCTTCGTCAGTTTCACTTTTTGAGTTCATAGAAATTAATCACCTCCAGTTACTAAACAGTTCCTAAGAGACAAATAAAATAAATGCAATAAATTAAATCTGGGACATTCACTATAGCAAGTTCCAGAACTGTTTTCACAAAATAAACTTGTATTTTTGGGTACACAAAAAATTGTTCTGTTCTACAATCTGTCAACCATTTTGATGATAAAAGTTTCGTTACACGAACTTTACATTTTTATTAAATTAAAAAAAAATTGTATTCATTGCAAAGTAACCCACAAAAAGTTTACGTTTTTTTAGTTAAACTAATAAACTTTAATTGTCAGTCCTATAATATTACACTACAAAAATATTTAAAAAAAAAAAAAGATAATTTTAACGCGGTGTAACCTTTGATTATTTAGAGGGTGTAACGGAGTGCGCATTTGACTTTGAGTATCAAACCAACCGGAGTAGACATGAGTACTAATATCCATACAAATAATTCTGCCACTTTCGGCGCGGGGGGCGAGAAACGCACACTAATTATTTAGTGGCAACACTTATTGTATTACTTGTTAATATTAAGTCAAAATAATACTTAGAAATGGAAAGTAAAGTTTTCCTATTATAAACTAGAGGATTTCAACCTCTTTTTACACGCAAAATCGCTGCAATTCGGCATTTTAAGCTCAGGTGTAGAGATGGGTAACGCTGCGCTGCGCCGCGCAATTGCGCCAACTCATTTCTCTGCGCCGGATGTGTCAAAGCAGTTTCAAAATGAGTAGGCGCACAGTGCAGTACCGGAAAATTCAAAATGTGCTAGCACAGCACGCACGGTGGTGGCTCATTTGACAATAATTGTGACGGAGTGTAACTACTTGATACTAAAATATAATATTTTATGCTCCATACCTAGTTAACATAAAACAGAATTCGAATTATTATGAAGCTTTATATGAATGAACTCAATCAAGTGTCAAGTGTCATAAAAACATACATAGAACATCATTCCGATTTCATTATTTCTTAAACTCACTCGTTGCGTTGAGTGAATATTTGAGCATTTTAGCCAAAAACGTAAAAATGTCAAAAGCTTCAGAGTAACGGCGTACAATTGGCGCCCGCTTTACTGTTTATATTCAATTGCGCCATGGCGCAATTTTGAGTTAACGCAATGAGTCGGCGCAATAGACTGCGCTTGAGTTATTGCGTTGACGCACGAAAATTTGCTGCGTTACCCATCTCTACTCAGGTCCGTTGTGCGCTACTGACATTTGCTGAATGACGTGGAACGTGCGGCAACTAGTTTTATTTAACCGGTATGACCGGCGGTCTCGTATCTTTGGCAGCGGGGTACGCCTGTTAATGGCCACTCCCGTTGGTTTAATACTCAAAGACATTTGACGTTGATGGTGAAAATGCGTTGATCCAATACTAATTTAAAAAAATCTTTGCGTTTGAATTATGAACCTACACTTAAGCTGGACTGCGCAGTATCTAAAAAAATCTCAATAAGAGAGGTTCGAAAGTAGAAGTGCCTCCTTTTCTAATACGGTGTCCATAAAATATTATCTTTTCGGATAGCCTTACTGGATTGATAAATACTTATTGTATTAAAAACTATATAAAACGAACGAAACTAATAGTCACCTGCTAGCCCATGCTATTTATCTTTATTTAATTAGGTATGTTCTTTACTATTGTGGAATAGGAGAGTTACAGTGGATCGTTAAGTTGAAGTGGTAGTAGACTCCTTTAGGACCAAATCGGAGCAAAGGAAATAAAACAAGAACTTAATCCCTCAACCCCCAGGAGGCACTCGGGTGCCACGATAACAATTGATTTCAATTGTGTCTGGAATAACTCACGATCGAGGGACAAAAAGATTATTAGAAATTTAAACATTATTGAATAAAATTATTATATGCAGCCGTTGTCACATCGTCAGTTTTTTTCCCGTCATTTTAAGAGTATCTTCGTTAGCGTACGTTTTTAATCTTAAGCTTAATTATCTGTTTGCGATACTTTTAATTAGTTTGTGACTGAGAGATTGTACTGGATGAAGAGAAATATCATTTAAGCGAGGATGAATTAGGCTATTTGACAATGCGAAAAACAAAGTGCCAATTACTATTACCAGTATAGGTATATTATGACTCTGAAAATGGTTATTTACTAACGGAAGTTAAAAATAATAAACGATTTATTTATAAATCATGAAATAAAAACGCATTTTTTTAAAAGTTTGCCACGTGATACGAAACGCTCCGGATTGGTCGGGTTTATGATGACGTCACCGGTTTTTTAACTTCGTTTGCCTACTTGTGTTATATTAGCTTTCCAAAATGTTTTGATAATATTTTCCTATAAAAATGTTATCCATTATTTTTTTATGATTTATTTTACAAACTCTGTCAATTACTTTTACCATGGACAACGATTTTGTAAAGTAGAAAGCAGTAACCTGCCCATTCATTTAAAATCTGTAACAAACAAACTAGTTAGTCGGGATCTTTGAATGTGTAATGTTTATTGAAGTCATAAAACTGTAGCCACAATTTTAAGCTACTATTTTAAAAAACAGCGGATATATTCGAAGTGAGTTGCAAGAGGTATTCTGTTAAAAACATTAGAGGCATTATAACCTCAAACCAATAACAAAATATTTACATCCCCCAAGAAATGAATTATTAAAATTTATAAATATTATGTTTACTTACATCAAAATGGTCTCCAAGAAAATATTTGTACTATTCGCTATATTATTATGATCTCCTGAAAAAGTTGCAACCACTTTCGGCGCACTTAGACTTTCTTTGGAACACTTATAACAACTATACATATACAGGGTGTAAAAAAAGGCTTAACGAAGCCGAATACCACATATTCTACTCATTTGTACGATAATTTTTTTCAGGAAACCATACCTGGGAAATGAATAGTTCCTGAGATAATTAGGGTCAAAGTGAAAGTTTTTTTTTCAAGATTTTTGCATGAAAATCTTCTGTTTGTTGTAACAAAACTTTTTTCTTTAGAAACATGTTAAAAATGTTTGCAACTTTTTCATAAAAATCGCTTTAAAGAGAGCAACCCGCAATAAACCGCGCGCACGCACACAACCACGAATGTCCTTCATTGTGTGCGCGCACTCGCTGTGTAACGCTTGCGTTGAGGTCGATGAACGTTCGTTCAATGCCCGCACCCCGCACGATCAGCTGGTAGCTGTGCTGTTGTGTCGTTCTTCGAAAAGTTAAATGAACGGCTTGCTGACTTTACCACTTGATCCTGATTTTAATGAACTAACAAAATAACTAATCACCAGTTATTGATAGATTAAGTAGGTAGGTATTTTTCTGACTTTGTTTGCGTTGCCAGCCTAGGTTTCGAACGTCGAACCTTAGGATCAAAAGCCTACACTTTAACCATTAGAAGATTAAGACATGCCTCGTACCACCTACACCCACTACAGTTTCACAAATTACACTTTACTGGCTTTATTTTCGGATAATTTGGTCGATTAAACTAACATCAAAATGAGGCGTAGCGTAGTACCACATCATGACTTAAGATTTTTTTTCGTTTCATACGAGTAATGAGTACTTTACAGTTCTATCGGTTAATAAGTTACTGAAAAATGGATAATACGTAAGATTCAAGTCCTGTTGATGAAAACGCCTGCATTAAAGGATTTGGCAACATTCCATCTAAATGATTGGTTTAGTTAATT
Source organism: Anania crocealis (assembly GCA_949315895.1). Classification (NCBI taxonomy): domain Eukaryota; kingdom Metazoa; phylum Arthropoda; class Insecta; order Lepidoptera; family Crambidae; genus Anania; species Anania crocealis. The sequence goes on along the minus strand of OX438884.1, from coordinate 17,708,485 downwards.
TATAGCTAGGCATATTTCAATTGCTATGCTATCTAATGCAAAATTGTTGATAAAAGTAGGTAACTTTTATCAACAATTTTGCATTCTATCTTCATTTAAACCGTACAATTGCAATAAGGTTTCTTCTTTCGTAAAATTAAACTCAACTAAAAACAACATTAATGTTCTTTGAATTTCTTTTTACCATTCTAATTACTATTTACTACAGTAAGCAACCAAATGACTTCTTTGAGATACAAAAAATCACGAATTGCAAATTTTAGCGAATACTTTGTTCGATTTAAATGTACCAAAACAAAAATAAAGCTGTAAGGCTGTATTAGTACCGCCATTTGACTGAATTCCTTCTTTTTTCGGTTTAAAATAATACTTACAAATGATAAAATGTACTGAGCATGGTATGACTGCCTACTAAAAAAAAACAATTCATTCATGTCCCTTTGATCAAAATCCTTAGCAAAGAAAATAGCAATCATTATAAGTCGGTTAAAAATCTTAGAGCAGCTAGCGCGGATTCGCGGGGAGCGGGGGCTTTCCCCACGCCGCAAGCGATGTGGCGCGCGCGCGAGCCAATAGGAAACCGAGAGCGCCGGTCACAAGGCCGGCGTTTGTCGGCGTCAGCGAAATCAAAAGCAAAAATCATACTTGAAATTTATTTAGTTCGGTTTCTTACGTCATCGAATGCGCTAGCCTAGCGGCTAGATTTGCTAGCGCAAATCGCAATTTTCTGTTTTCGCGTGCTTTTTGTTGTTGTTCAGTTATCTTTTCAGTGAATCCCGTGACAGTGAAGTGTTTTAGAAATGCCTTGGCATCAGTTTAGTGCTCGTGAGTTTGTGAACATGGTGTTCTGCAATGGGATGGCTCATGGCAATGCATCCGAAGCATTGCGTCTTTATGGAACGACGGAGGCTCTGGATGACATGCCACTAGCCCAGCTGCGAGAGACGTGGTTCCAGCACGATGGTGCACCACCTCACATCGTTAGGCCAGTACGTGAACGCCTGACGGAGTGGTTTGGTGACCACTGGATCAGGAGGTATGGGCCTCAGGCATGGCCAGCCAGGTCACCAGATTTAACACCGCTCGACTTTTTTTTGTGGGGCTACGTGAAAGACAGAGTTTTTGACCGGCCATGCACATCGAGTGACGAAATGCGTCAAAAAATCATTGACGTGTTTGAAGACTTTAAACAGCGGTCGGTGCGAGGAGGCATTCTCGAGAGAGTGCATCAGAACACGCGGTATCGGGCGCGTGTTTGTTTGGAGATGGGAGGTCAACAGTTTGAGCCACAGCTGGTTCATTTGGAGAGGCCTGATCTGGACGACACGGATGAAGAGTAGGTAAGTAGGTACTTTTGTTTAGCAATTTGTGTTCTGTGCAATTTTAGTAGGTTGTGCCTGCCTACAAGTTACAACCGAAGACGATGTACACGCGATAGGGGCAAAGCGAGGCGGTCCGCGTTTGCCCCTGCCCCGCCCCGCGTAGCCCATACGTACACAACACCTCGTCTAGCATTTCGTGCGCGCTATACATTGCGGGCAATAAATACTTGATTTTTTTTAATGCCTCAAAAAAAAAGTCGTTTCCCAGCGATTATTTTTGTTACATGCGTTTTGGTTTGATAAACCTAATGCGAGGCTTAAGGCTTCGTTAAGCCTTTTTTTACACCCTGTATGTACCAGAATTTAAAAAAAATACTTTTACTGTGGTCTTAACCTCTACTTAATATTTTCAAAAACCAGTTAAATAGCCTATTGATATTTTTTCGAAAAATTTTGTTGTCATTGGTGGGTAACAAATATTTTTTTCCAGGTTCCTTTCCACTTTCCAGCAACAGATTCATCCTTAGGCATCCTGTACAGCAATATAATACACATAGAGTAAAATCTAACTAAATATTTTTAATTTATAATTTATGAGCCGTGGTAGCCCAATAGAAAAAATGCTTGACTCACACTATGAGGTTGCAGGTTCAAGTCCCAGCAGTGGCTGAAACTAATGATTTTTGATAAGTATTTAAATTCATGTTTAGATCATAACTTATTAATTATCATACTACACAATAATATCACACATTTTGAAGATTACTTAATAAGCTATCATTATTAAAATATGCAATTTTAGACAGTGATAAAAAACACAGTCGTTTCTAAATTAAAAAACTTATTATCATAAATTACTTATAGCGTGGACACCCTTCTCCATAACATACTTGCTAGACAAGGACACTACTATTTTAGTTATATCCTTGGCTAGCTTGGAAGTTAGACTCTGGCATGCGCGGTCCATACCGTGTTTTCAAGGCGCTGCCGCATGGGACATACGAGTTGCAGCTGGTCGCAGGCTCCTATGGAAAGTTGACTCAAGCTGCGGCCGAATACATGGTCCCATGGAAGGGCGAGTGGACTCCTGATGCGTGTGCTGCCTATTTTGAAAGTGAGTTTTTCTTAATGGTTACGTAGCGAGCAGACCTCGCTTGTGAGCAGACCTCACACCCCTTTACGAGCAGACCTCGCTTGTGAGCAGACCTCACACCTCCTTGTGAGCAGACCTCACACCCCTTTGCGAGCAGACCTCGCTTGTGAGCAGACCTCACACCTCCTTGTGAGCAAACCTCACACCCCTTTGCGAGCAGACTTCGCTTGTGAGCAGACCTAACACCCCTTTGCGAGCAGACCTCGCTTGTGAGCAGACCTCACACCTCCTTGTGAGCAGACCTCACACCCCTTTGCGAGTAGACTTCGCTTGTGAGCAGACCTCACGCCTCCTTTTATACACATTGTATTTGTGAGCAGACCTCGCTTGTGACAAGATCACGCACATCTTTGCGAGCAGTCCTATTTTTTGAGCAGACCTCATTTAATTTTCATATAACAGGTGCAGACCAGAGTGAGTCCGAGTCCACTGCAGAAAGCAAAGACATCGCTGTGAATCAAAACAGTTCCGGAACAGCGGGTCACAATTCATCTGTGTCAATTCCAATGGTCGAACATGCAAGTGAAAATGGTACCATGGGGTCGGAAACACACCGGCCTACTACAGAAGATGAGGAGACAGTTGTAGTGGTGGTCATCGCTGAAGATGATCCAGATTCGCATTTGAGCCCGAAGAATCCTGTACAAGAAAACGCTTCAGACCCAATGGAGAACGAGAACGTTCTCCTGTCAGGAAAGGCCGTGTTAGGATAAAGAAAATAACACAGATGTTGTTGTGAATTACGGTTGTTTTGCCAACATCGAACGTCAGGACCGTCGGCAAAGTAGCGAAGATCGCGGAGGCCCCAGTTTTTGGCTCAACGAGCGGTGCGGACGGTTGTCATAGGGAATATAGCTAGCTCCATACTTTCTCTCGTGCAATTAAATTTTGTAACTAAGTACCTACTTATGTAGTTGTTGTTCGATTAAAATATTTGTTAGTACATATCTTTCTCATTTTAATAAATTCATTACCTTTTGCTAATTTTTTTTTTATTTGCCATCCTTTTTATAAGATTCTGCAATAAATCATTTGAACAAGACTCCATTACGGCAGTAATATTATTTTGAAGCGATGGAAGACTCTCTAGTTTTTTATCACTCCGACAACTTAACAACTTTTTCACAGACCCGTCGTGTCTTATGTGCCCAAATATTTTAAAGTTATTAATTAATTTATTTAGTTAGTTTAATATTTATTGGGCGTCTATTCTCTTCTATTAAGCATTTTCAGCCATTTCTATCGTATATCAACATTTTAGGCTGTATGCGGTATACAATGTGAAATGTGTCAGCTAATGAAATGTCGATAAGATGTCATCGATAATCACTAAAAATATAAAAGTGACGTTAGTAATTGCTGAAATTCACGTATTTGATTTTATTTTAATTGAATTCTTATGAATTCAAATCCTTGTTGTGATGAAATACCCTATCAATTTGTAAACAAAACTTTAGTCAAAGCTCTGAAACATTGCATTCTGTTGCTGATAGTCGCGATTGTTCTTACGTGTGAAATGTACAAATTATGTTGGTTCCTTATTCTCTTTTTTAGATGAGTTACATCCAGGTACTGAACATGTAACCATAATGAAAATACATCAACTCAACACTCTATAACAATGATAAACCTGAAATAATAAGACTAAAGGGAATATTGTGTTGCGCGTGACCGACGTCAGAACTCAGAAAAGCACTACGGGTCCATAGCGTGTACGTGAACGGTCTATGTTTCTTTTACTCATTGGAACGGTCTTATGTATCTATCTCGTTCTATCATATAGCCCATTATATTTTGTCTCCTTTCATTGCCAATCTAACAGCAGTACATTAAATCTATGGCGACTATAGTTCCACAACTGCATTGATGTACATACATGTTATTTATATTATCTGTAGACTTTCTTATGTACATACCTCACATAACCTAACTTTCGTCTACAAAACATTCAATATTTCTATTAACCTATTGAATAACTGTGAAATTTAAATACATATGAAATTAAGATCTCGAAAAGTAGAAAACTGTTAAATATTATCCATGTAACAGTCAGGCCCAAGGTCCTATAAAAGACTACCTATCTCTTATGTCACTTTGTGAATTTAAGGACCTATTTTAAGGAATTACTTTATGTCGCTCGAATATTGAAACATTTTGTAACTTAAAAAACCGCTTCTTTTAAAAACGGCATCTATTGATATACGAATGAAAATATATAATTTTCGAAACTGAGCCCGTTAAACATAACCAACGAATAAAGTGTGTAAATTAAAAGTGCGATTTACAAATAAAAAAATCTTTTAGACTATAAAGTTCAAACTGTTTGCGGTAATGGATACGTTGTAATCCGTGGCCAATTCGATCCGATTCCGGTATCGATGAAGAATAATCCACCTTGCTGTTGCCCGCTGATATCTTGTCACTGAACATTAGCTCAGAGGCTACTAATTTATATTTTATAAGTCAATAAATATTGTATTTAAGATTAACTTGTAGCTGGAATGTTTTTATACTTTATTTGATATTTTAGCAACTTAATTGCACTTATAATATCAGTATATAAACTTGAAAAATTTTGTCTCAGGCGGGACTCGAACCCGCATCTCCTCGCATGCCGGGCGGGCGCCATACCATTAGGCCACCGAGACACTGCGACACGGCGCGAATTTTTAAAGCATATTCTTACGCTGTGAGCCAGCGTTGTTTCATCAAATGTTAGGAGTTTGCACCCTTAACACCCGAAAGAAACATCTTTGCAGATGTTTGACAGTCAGTTAAGATGAAACAGCTATTTATATACTTTATTTGATATTTTAGCAACTTAATTGCACTTATAATATATTATAGGTATATTAGGTGTCTCGGTGGCCTAATGGTATGGCGCCCGCCCAGCATGCGAGGAGATGCGGGTTCGAGTCCCGCCTGAGACAAAATTTTTCAAGTTTATATACTGGAATGTTTTTTTTAATTTATTTTAACATTTTTACTTTGCAACGCAAATATGTAAAAAGAAATTCCAAGTTCCATTGGCAATCAAGCTAGAAAACAGTGAACTAAAACCCTTTTTATCATTCTATAGTTTCGGCATGAAACAAAATCTCCTTATCCTTAATATTTATGTCGTCCCAATAAGTTGTGTAATGGGTTGTTACCCTATTGACAAAGACAGATGGCACTCAATCACTATCTCTTTCAGACCTTGTTTTGGCTACACTAATGCACATTCCAGTTGTAGTGTAAACTCTTTGACTCCACGACGTTTCCTTGACATCAGCACAGTCTATAAAACCATACAGTCGTCCGACGCCATTGACACATTGAAAATGCAGACAACGTCTAGACAGCATTGCGACGGCTAGGATTGTCACAAGTAAACAATATATAAAAATATTTATTTATTGCAGATAAACACTCGTAATTAGCACCCCAATGAACCTCAAAATTTACACCCATATCAAATTATAAAAAAATTCGCCCGCAATCTTGGATTTAAAAAAAAATGGCATTTTGGTAATCAGCACCCCAATGAACCTCAAAATTGACACCCATGACAAAATATTAAAAATTACGTCCGCCATCCTGGATCTAAAATAGGATAGCATTTTCGTAATCAGCACCCCAATAAACTTCAAAATTGACACCCATATCAAATTATAAAAAATACGTTAGCCATTTTGGATTTTAAAAAAGATGCATTATGGTAATTAGCACCTCATTGAACCTCAAAATTTACACTTGTATCAGTTATAAAAAATGAAGTCCGCCATCTTGGATTTAAAAAAGGATAGCATTTTCGTAATTAGCACCCCAATTAACCTCAAAATTGACAAATATTTATCTTATTAAAAAAAATTACGTCCGCCATCTCGAAATTCACCCTTAGTGAATAATAAAAAAATCCGCCATCTTTAATCAATAATTATTATGTAGATATTATTTTCATTATCTTGAATAAAAAAAAAACCAAACACTCATGCCCTACCTATACCTGTGTACCTATCAGATAATATTTTTACCGTCTGCACAATGCACCATTTAAATTAACAAATATAAAAAAAAGACGTGTGGCACTCGGAGACTGCCGCGGTATAGCTATTGCATAGCATTTTTTATCAACTTATGCAATAGGCTATTTGACAATGCGAAAAATAAAGTGCCAATTAATATTATCAGTATACAGGGTGTTTCAAAAAATGGGTAATTACTGAAGGGTGTTGCATAATCTCCTTTGATGAGTCCTTAGTAAATTTCTTATAATGATAGCACTAAATTTTAATATCGAGTAAAAATAATGTTTAATAATAATATCGATAACGTGCAGCACACCACTAATTCAGGTTCATTACCCTACTAGGAGTAATAATAACCAACCACCTTCTCCTTCCTGGTTATCTTTTTGGGATACGCAAACATGGAATAGCCGACAATAAGTCATGTTCGCCTAGTACATTTGACGACCATTTGGATCAGCGGTAGTTAACGCTGCTTCTGTGCCATGGGTCGCGGGTTCGATCCCCGCACAGTACAAATATTTGTGTGCATGAACATGTCTGTTTGTACTGGTCTGGGTGTTTTCTATGTATTATAAGTATGTATTTACAAAAAAAAAAGTATATATTAAGTAAGTTTATCGGTTGTCTAGTACCCCATACGACAGGGTATTTAATAGTACCTTACTTTGGGACTAGATGGCTCAGTGTGGCCCATTGAGGCATTTGTCTTAAATATTTATTATTATTATTATTATTTGTTTATTCTTTTTTATAACTCAGTTTTTACTGGTATTTCAAGACAACACGGGCCTAAGCCAAGTGTTGTCTTCACATAAGTGTCAATTAAATATCTGTGTGATGTTGTGTAGGTACTGTATGTAAAGTGTGATTATGGGGATGTATGTTGCTGTAAAGATGGAGTTGCCTGGTGACGAGATGATTGTGACTGGTATTCTTGTTGTAAGAATTTTCTAACAATTCGACAAGTATTCAAAATAACCGCTTTCTGAAGCTGTATATAAGTATATTTAGGTAGCTGAAGTGTCATAAGGGATTGGTGTAATTGTTTTGGGATGATTCCTGTCGTAGATAAGACAATAGGAACAATGCTAACTTCCGAAAGTCGCCACATACGTTTTATTTCGTCTTTTAGGTCAATGTATTTTGTTATTTTTTCTGAAATTGTAGTCTGTAGGTTGTGAGAGTTAGGAATAGCTATGTCGATAATATATGCTATGTTATTCTTCTTGTCCTGGAGAGTGATATCCGGTCTATTGTAGTGTGTGGTTTTATCTGTTAGAATGGCACGGTCAAAATAAATTCTATAATTGCTATTTTCTAATACCGGTTCAGGGGTGTATTTATAATAAGGTGTCAATTTTGGCGGTATGAGATGATATTTCTGGGCAAGTTTTTGGTGTATTATGTTAGCCACTTGGTCGTGACGGTGCTTGTAGTCAGTCTGCACTATTGCCTTGCAAGCACCTGTTATATGCTGTATGGTTTCAGAACCACTATTACACTTCCTGCATTGATCTGAGGGTATTCGTAGTTTTATAATATGTTTTTGATAATTACGTGTCTCTATAGTTTGATTATTATTATTATTATTATTATTATTATCCCTATACACAGTACACACACGCACATACTCAAAGTTCTCTTTTTTACGTACGAGACAAAGTCAAACAAATCAAACAAATAAACGAAAATAAGTAGCACAAAACACAACCATTTTATCATGACGGTTCCGTCAATTCAATTAAAAAAGTTTATTTCGAAATTATTATGAAAGTTTAGGTACTTTACTTACAATAGTGGCTCAAAATGCTGTCCGCCTTCTTAGATGCAAAATCTTGCCCGCCTTGATATGGCCTGTGTTGCATTTCGCACCATTGTAGGCGTTATGATAGCGAACACAGACCGCACACGGTTTTCCATTTCAGACAATGTATGGCAGTCCGTAAAATAAACTTTGTCTTCACATAAACGCACAAAAAAAAAGTCCAGTGGCATAAGGCCGGACCTGGTGAACGTAGCCTCATCCAATTACTAGATCTTGGCAATGCTAATACTAGTTATAAATCATTACCAAATATTACGATAAATTCAACACAGTGTACTTACCAACAGAGAGTTGAAAATCCACATTTGTCTTGCCTAAATTTAAATTCAAATTTAAATAATGTAATTCAGGCAACATCTAAAGAGGAGTTGAATGATGTCATTTTATATTCGGATAGGCTAGGAATTGGTTACGGCTCTATATTAAACAATAAATTAAATTGTAATGTAATAAATAATTGCATGCCGAATGCATCTTTTGATGAAATAATTAAAAAAATAGAAAATACTCAAGTATTTTCAGCCTCAAGTACCATTATTTTAATGTTAGGTGATAGTCAAAAAATTACCAAAAATAGTATTATAAAATCATTTTCTATTTTGGATAAATTATGTGTTAAAAAAATATTCCTCTGTGCCTATCCATTCTGTAAAAATAATTTGAATAATATTAATATGAGTATTCACTGTCACAGTCAAAGACATAGTGACAAGTTTGTGTTTTTTGACACAAACAAATTTATTAAAAATAGTTTTATTTTGACAGGTGGCTCTGTACACCTGCCTCATAAAATAAAAAAACAAATCGCTACTTTGTTAGCATATAATACAAATATTAACTTTTTTGCTAAAAAAAGCAAAAATATATTTTATGAACATGTTAGTACTTGTACTAATTTAAATATTTTGCCATTGACGACCTCTGAGGCTTTAAACTAAGAGGGAAGACAAAAGCTAGGCCTGATAAGTATTTTAATATTGTTCATCAAAACATACAAGGCCTGGCCGGCAAAGAGTTAGGTTTAGGATTATTTCTACAAGATTATAATGTTCATGTGATATGTCTTACAGAACATTGGTTTAAAAAACATCAACTAATATTAAACATTGAAAATTATAAAGTCGCTAGTTCGCTCATAAGGGAGTCTGCACCAAGAGGGGGGTCACTTATTCTTGTAAAAAATGAATTAAAATGTAAAGAACGCAAAGACATTGTGTCGCTCTCGGTTGAACGAACTATTGAACTAGCGTGTGCTGAGCTGGAACAATATATCATAACTAGCTGATACCCGCGGCTTCGCGCGCGTGGAATTTGATCTGTTACAAAGTTTTCGTCATGACTAAACCCCATTTCCTCCACTTTCTTTGCCTACAGTGCCGGGGGTGCCCATCACGGGCGAGGTGGTGTTGGGTACTTAGTGGGAGCCGGTACGTCGTTGTTGGCATACCGGGGTCCGTTACGCTGATACAATAGTTGGATGAATGGGGCTGAATTATGCTATTGTTTGAAGGGATCCGGTGTTGGTTCTTTCAGCGTACCGCGGCGTGGTCCAAGCAAGCTCGCACCACATCTGTTTGCATTTACATGAAATTTGAAGTCTAATATAATTTGAAGATTTAAACTGTCAATGCTGTAGTACAACAAAACTAAAAACTTCGTTTAAAAGGTAAACCGTAAACTTTAGTTTTGTTGTACTACAGCATGGCTTGCCAGCGCAAGGCTTTATTCGAATATGATCAACACTGCCTAGAGCCCTGGAAGAAGTGGTTCTGTGTAAAAAACCACATTCTTAATTTCCAACCAAGTATTTCTCGATCCATAAGCGTTGTAAATGCGATTTCACAAAGACAATTTTCTTGCATACTACGTTTGGATAAAAGACCTAGATTGGACGGTGGACGACGGACCTAGACGGTGTAGTACCAGCATCGGTGTAGAGCTAGAGAGAGAGAAAAGACAGTCCTATGTCACATTATCCCTTTATGATCGATAGACAAAGTTTCGTTTTATTGTCATGTTTTAAAAGTGTCTTTCTTAAAATATGGAGAAAATTTAATAAAAAGATAATTTGGATGCGTTAGATAGGCAGTTTCACTAAGCAAACTTTGCCAGGCCCTCAAAAGTCCTAGAAAAAAAAATCGTTACTAAATGGTAGTTTATCAAATTACCTACTAAATGGAAGCTTGTCAAATGGTTTACCAGTCTATATTGATTTAATCCACCAGTCAGCTGCTTCGTGTTGTTGCGACACACCTGTTACCTTATTCTGCCTGAGATACGGGTCTATGCCCAGTTTAGGAAGTATTTTTGTACTGCTTAATATAGTTAATAATGTCACAGTGTAGTTTATAAGATTCGATATTTCATTTACCTACTTATTCCATTTTAACCTATCTTAAGTTTTGCATGCATATTGCATGTAATGGAATTAGGCGTATATGTAGTCTTGGTTGTACAAATAAATAAATTCACTCACCAATTTTATTCGATTTCCCAACATTTTTCTCTACCGTATACAAAAATCGGCCAAGTGCTAGTCGGACTCGCGCACGAAGGTTTCCGTACCATTGATTACGTAAACAACAGTAGGTACCTACATTAATTTAGTTAATATAGTGCTTACCTGTTACCATTTATTAATATCGAGCAAAAATAGGCAAAATAATGGCATTTTTTGTATGGGATTAAATATTCATTTTATTTTCATTCTGTTATTTGTTGTTAAAGTTAGAAATATAACTGAGTGTTTTGTGAATATTTCAAGTGCCTACCTGTTGGCATTATTAATATCGAGCAAAAAAGGACAAAAATCGCGTTTGAAGTATGGGAGCCCCCTTTATTATTCATTTTTTTTAGTATTTTTTGTTATTGCGGTAACAAAAATACATAATTTGTGAAAATTTCAGTTGTCTAGCTATCGCGGTTCTTGAGATGGCCTAGTGACAGGCAGACGGACAGACGGACACAGCAAAGTCTTAGTAATAGGGTTCCGTTTTTACCGTTTGGGTACGGAACCCTAGAAATGAGTTAGTTCTAAATAACACCATTCTATTTGTAAGTACTGATATTTATTTTCTGAATATGGACCTAAATATAAATAAGACAGCCAATAGGAATTTTCAAGTTTTATCAAAAGTTTTCGTTACATAGCCTCCTTTCATGGCGTATGGAATACGTCGCGGCTAGATGTCACATTTTCTTGAAGCTCTTATTGAGCTTTATAGTTTGATATGCAAACAAGAGTTTCGTCAAACACTATTGATAAATCTTCTAGTAATCTGTCCAATTTTGAGTTGTTGATAATTTACTAACTGAATTTTAACTAACTCCTCAAATTCTGACTCACAAGGATCCCGTGGAGTACATAAATATAATATAATACGTTTTCTGATGTAATTCTGGGCTCAAAGATGATAGAAACGTGTATTTCCTTGTATAGATATTTCAGTTTTAAGTAAGTATCCAACCATTTAATGATGTTTTTGAATGTTTCTTCCTCGTCTAATAGTACTGAGTTCAATTTAGATGTGCTAAGGTTTGTTTGTGTTGTGACCGACCTTTGCTCCTCGGTCCCTTCTGCATACATGGAATTGTTTCGTGCTATTGAATTCAAATTCTGCAGTTTTAGATTAAGCCGTGTTGTAGTTCCTTGAAGATTATTTTTTTCTTCAATCTCATTTTCCAAGTGTGGGTCATCTCATTAGTAATACCATTATTTGTAGTCGCATCTCTTCCCAATTATTCTTGGTAATTTTGTACATTTGTGACTGGTCACCAGCTGGTCACTTACTAATTTTAATTCATAATCAGAAATTTCTCGTACGGTTTGTATCTGGCTGCCGAATTGTTTAATGCAGCCTTTAATTGAAGTTCGTGTACGTTTTAACTTAGTTAATTCATCCATTTCGGCACCAATTCTTATTAAATTCTAAAATAATACCCTTCTATTTGCAAGCAATGATATTTATTTTCTGATTGACACATTGAATGTCATAACAAACTAAGTGACATCAGAGAGTACAAATATGTAAAGAGTATGGATTTGAAACGGATCCGAACAAACTTTGCCTCCACTTTTTATCTCTTTAAAGACTAAATTCTCAAAAATCCTGAAAGACGTCATTCATAATTTCTAATCAGGTAGCTGGATACCAATTTTCATCGACTTAGCTTCAAAACTGACGGAGTTTCATACAAACTTGTGGGGCCCTTTTTACCCCCTTAGAGGCGGAATTTCCAAAATCCCTTTCTTAGTGCTCACCTACACTATAAAAGGAAGCATGGTGAAAATTTTCAGATTTTAAATCCCAGTAGTTTGGGCTGTACGTTGATATGTCTGTCAGTCAGTCAGTCAGTCAGTCATTAAATCAGTTTTCACTTTTATATATTTAGATTAGCGTGTATAGCCCCCCCAAAGCTAACTACCACGTTTTTGAATCTGTTATGGATGAGGCTCTGAAAAAGCTCTCACAATCGAATAAGAAAGTAGTCGTATGTGGGGATTTCAACGTTAATATATTAGAAGAAACGCAGTCTTCCACCCGGTTTCTTAATCTCTTTAAGTCGTATAATCTAATTAATCTTTTAAATGAACCCACCAGAGTAACGCCCACATCAGCTACTTGCTTAGATAATATTTTTTGTGATGGTGGAGTGTTAAAAAAATCCATTTTAAATTGTCTTATTTCGGACCACAGTGGACAAGAAGCATCGTTCGAGCACCATTATGTCTCTAATAAAGTAGATTCTGTGTATAGGCAATTTACTATTAATAAAATAGAAAAATTTAAAGAAAAAATTAAAGAGGGTGTAAATTTGCTAAAGCATGATGATCAGAATGTTGATGAATTATATGAGAATCTTTTTGGTTTAGTTAAAAATGAATTTGATGAACATTTTAAACAGAAAAAAGTAAAAATAAATAAACAGAAGTGTAAGTTTAATGAATGGGCTACACCTGGTATTTATAAAAGCAGAAAAACATTATATGATTTATATAGTTTAAAGGCAGATTCTCAAAACCCACATATTATAGAACATGTTAAAAAATACTCTAAGTTATTTAAATTAGTATGTGCAAAAGCGAAGTCAATCTATCTTTATAATTTAATTTCGGCTTCCAACAATAAGGCAAAAACTACTTGGAATATTATTAATAAAGAGACATGTAGAGTAAAACCAAATAATCCTACTTACTCTCTCAAGTTAGGGGATAAGCTAATAAACACGAGCACAGAGGTTGCAAATACATTTGAGAATTTTTTTTCAAATATAGCACCCTCTACTACTAAAGGGCTTGCTTCTTCTGCTGATCTAGCTGAATCCCTTCTCAAGTCTGCTGTCGATGAGTGCAATTCTTTATTTAATTTTAGGCATATAAACCCTGACATAATTACAAAAACTTTTAGAGAATTCAATATGAAAAAAACGGAGGATCTTTGGGGAATTTCTGTCAGCATTATCAATACAATTATAAGTTCATTAGCCCCTCAACTCGCTATTATTTTTAACAAATGTATTGATGATAGACAGTTTTCAACTTTAATGAAGTTTAGCAAAATCATTCCTTTATTTAAGTCTGGCGAAAAATGTGACCCCTCCAATTTTCGACCTATATCTATCTTGCCAGTGCTAAGTAAAATCTTCGAGAAAATAATGTCTAATCAGCTTTTATCACACTTTAGTGTAAATAAATTATTAAATAGCAACCAATATGGTTTCAGAAAAGGTAGAAATACTACCGATGCTGGAGTTGCTCTTCTACAACATGTGTTTAATGCTTGGGAGAGTAAGCTAGATGCCATAGGTGTATTTTGTGACCTTTCAAAGGCTTTCGATTGTGTAGACCATGTAACATTACTTAAAAAACTTAAACATTATGGTGCATCGAATGATTCCTTGGATCTAATAAGTTCTTACCTTAAGGACAGAACACAAAAGATTTGCATAAATGGAGCTGAGTCTTCAGGGTCTGCCCTTATTATGGGTGTCCCTCAGGGATCAGTATTAGGACCCCTGCTATTTTTAATTTATATAAATGACCTTCCGTGTTATTTACATAATCTTTGTGAGATGGTATTGTTTGCAGATGACACATCACACATAAGAGGGGCAAATGTTCATTTGATGATGTTAACAATACCCTCTCTAAATTATTACATTGGTTTACAACAAATAATCTTTTACTAAATGCAAATAAAACAAAATGTGTAAAATTTACCATTCCCAATGTAAGATTTGCTGCTACTCATATAATTGTTAAAGATGAACCACTAAACTCTGTAGATATAACTACCTTTTTAGGTATAACTGTAGACTCTCATTTGCAATGGGGTGCTCATATTAGGGTGCTGTCTGGAAGACTTAGTTCTGCTGCTTATGCTGTGAGAAAGATAAGGCAATTGACTGATGTTGAAACGGCAAGATTAGTATATTTTAGCTACTTTCATAGCATAATGTCATACGGAATTCTGTTGTGGGGCTCAGCGGCGGATATTGAGTCAATTTTTATATTGCAAAAACGTGCTGTACGGGCTATTTACGGCCTTCGACCCCGTGACTCGCTGAAAGAGCTCTTCAAAGAGATTAATATACTTACAGTGTCTTCTCAATACATTCTCGAGAATATTGTTTACGTTCGTAAGAACATACATTTATTTCTTAAGAAAAGTAAGATACACAATTTCAATACTAGAAATAAAGATAAACTTGCCGTTCCAGGCTTCAGACTGCGAAAAGTAGGAAAATCGTTTATGGGAAATTGTATCCGTATTTTCAACAAATTACCAAAGGATATTGCTGAACTCCCTGTACATAAACTTAAATCGTATGTCAAAGTTATTTTAATGAAAAAGGGCTATTACACTGTTAATGATTATTTAAATGATAGAAATGTATGGCATTAAGTTGTCCCAGCTCGTACTTGCTTAAACCTTGTAAAAATTACCTTACCTTGTAAAAATTTATTTAAAAAGAGGCTGACAATAGTGACCGAGTTTCTTGCGCTGCTTCTTCTCGGCACTAGCCCAGACTTGTCCCGAAGCAGTGGTAGGTTTAAATTGGGACGTGTAAAAGCGCCTCCTGGGGCCTATTTGCAGAAATAAAACTGATTTTAACTGATTTTAACATCGGTCCAAATTACCTGGTTTACGTAGTTGGAGTCGGCCCTGCAGCTGCGCGAAATACCACTCGCAAAACGTGATCCGAGGTGCGAAGTCATTCGGAATTAGTTCCTGGGTACGACGGTAGTGGTACAAGTGTTGACCATCATCTTTGAGTATTCGCCACACTGAAATATGGCTCATGTTGAGTCTCATCCCGACACGCCTTGTACTGGTTGTCGGTTCACTTTCAAAAAGCTGCAGAACCTCTTCTACACGTTCTTCATTAGTATTCGGACGCCCACTGCCACCCGAATGATGAAAGGAACCCGTAGAGTGGAGACGAGTCACCATGTTGTGAAAGCACCGATACGACGGCAGACGTCGCCTTTCAGCTGCCGGCCTACCATTGATGAATCTTTCCCGACAAAGATCCCATGCTCGAGCTAAATTTCCATCAGCTCGACCTACATACACACAACATCATTTCATAGTACTCTGCATTAGAAAACACAGACCTTTTCATAAGACACACGTAAACATAGATTTCGCAACGAAAACGCCAGTAAATCACACCGAACACGCACAAAGCAAATGAACGAACGACTGCAGAAGTACCTACTTTGTTGCCAACGGCTACTTAAAAATTTGCCTAAAATAAAAAGACAATTCAAAGTTTTACCTAAAAAGTAGTTTGAAGTATGTACCTAAGCAAATAGTTCTTAGTTAGATTGGGATAATTTTAATCATCCCGTCTTATTGATTACAATAAAACATTCGATTCCATCGTTTTATTTGTACAAACAGATACTTAATAATTTATCTAATCTACCTACTACGAAAACCAAATGCATACATGCGTAAAAAAGTGTTAGAAAAAGTAGCTAAAAGTTTTTGAAAATTGTAGCTAACTAACACCATAATAGCTACATCTAGCCACAAAGTAGCAAAATTGGCAACACCGCAAAGAAGACCGCTTCGCGTCGCCGCAAAGCGGGTGGCTTGCCGGCAAACTATCATTGCGGAGATTTGTCGGCGCTTGTGTCGGCGCGGGCGCAATCCATTGTTCTCGTTGTCTTGACAACGAGTGCGCCCTGGTACTCGGCATGAAAACTAGTAGAAAAGAGAATCATCTTTTATCAAAAAGTGTCCGAAAAAAGTCCAGGACCAAATTACAAGATGGCGCTAAAGTAGAAATGTAAATATTTTAAAAATTGTGCCACAAATTTTTTAGAGTAACATTTTGATGCATGGTTTTCATAGTTGTAATCTAAAAAACTTATTAAAAGGTGTATTACAGGCAAACATGATAATTTACTATCAACAGTACAATATTAAATTAGAAACAAATAGAAAAAACATATTTTCAACATAAAATAAAACGTAGATTTTAACTTTAGTATCAAGGTAATAGGTGAAAATTTATTATTGTAATACTGTGGTGGGTCGAAAACAATAATCGCAATCAGTTAAAATAAGTTAAAATCAGTTTTATTTCTGCAAATAGGCCCCTGGAGGCGCTTTTACACGTCCCAATATTTAACCTACCACTGCTTCGGGACAAATGTGGGCTAGTGCCGAGAAGAAGCAGCGCAAGAAACTCGGTCACTATTGTCAGCCTCTTTTTAAATAAACATGTTTACATAAGATATATGCCAGTGCGAGCTGATACAATTTAAAGCCAAACGTTCCTATCATTTATATAATCATCAATAGTGTAATAGCCCTTTTTCATTAAAACAACTTTGATATATGATTTGAATTTATGTACAGGGAGGTCAGCAATTGACAGTGGTAATTTGTTGAAAATACGGATACAATTTCCCATGAACGAATTACCTACTTTTCGCAGTCTGAATCCTGGAACGGCAAGTTTATCTTTATTTCGGTTATTGAAATTGTGTACGTCACTATTTTTGACAAATAATTCGAAGTTTTTACGGACATACATAATGTTTTCGAAAATGTATTGAGATGCAACTGTTAGTATGTTGATCTCTTTGAATAGCTCTCTTAGAGAGTCCCGGGATCTAAGGCCGTAAATAGCCCGCACAGCACGTTTTTGCAATATAAAAATAGACTCAATATCTGCCGCTGAGCCCCATAACAAATTTCCGTATGACATTATACTGTGAAAGTAGCTAAAATATACTAATCTTGCCGTTCCAACATCAGTCAATTGTCTTATCTTTCGCACAGCATAAGCAGCAGAACTAAGTCTTCCAGACAGAGACCTGATATGAGCACCCCATTGCAGTCGAGAGTCTACAGTTATACCTAAAAAGGTAGAGGAGTCTACTGTGTTTAATGGCTCATCTTTTACAATAACATTTGTGGCGGAAAACCTTACATTAGGCAAAGTAAATTTAACACATTTTGTTTTTCTTGCATTAAGCAAAAGATTATTCGTAGCAAACCAATGCAATAATTTAGAGAGGGTATTGTTAACATCGTCAAATGATAATTCGCCCCTCTTAATTTTAAAAATTATTGAAGTGTCATCTGCAAACAATACCATCTTACAAAGATTATACATATAATATGGAAGGTCGTTAATGTATATTAAAAATAGCAAGGGTCCTAATACTGATCCCTGAGGGACACCCATGATAAGGGCCGACCCTGAAGACTTAGTTCCATCAATGCAAACTTTTTGTGCTCTACCTGTGAGATATGAGTTAATTAAATCTAACGAATCATTCGAAACACCATAATGTCTGAGTTTTTTAATTAACGTTTTATGGTCCACACAATCAAATGCCTTTGACAGGTCACAAAAAACACCTATAGCATCTAACCTACTCTCCCAAGCATCGAATACGTGTTTTAGAAGTGCTACTCCCGCATCAGTGGTATTTCTACCTTTCCTGAATCCATATTGATTGTGATGTAATAATTTATTCAAACTAAAGTGCGATAAAAGTTGACTAAACATAATTTTTTTAAATATTTTACTTAGTACTGGCAAGATAGATATTGGTCGAAAATTAGCGGGATCACATTTCTCGCCGGATTTAAATAATGGAATAATTTTGCTAAACTTTATTAAAGTTGGAAACTGTCTATCATCAATACATTTGTTGAAAATTATTGCGAGATGAGGGGCTATTGAATTTATAATTGTGTTAAAGATTAAAGATTAAAGATTAAAGATTATTTATTCACTGAGACAAGGTAAATACAGTTTAGTGGTGTTAAAATAAATTGAGTGCAGCTCATCTCACCGGCGTAGCCAGTGTGTGATATTATAAATATTTTTGACAATTACTTAATACAATTACATCAATATTATAAATTTAATACATGCATGAACACAGTTAATTTTCATACAATAAGATATTTAAGACTTCAATTACAATGTCAATACATTCAAAATTAAATTATTGTAATCTGATAAAATGTCAGTTTACATAAAATATTCTTATCGGTCATTATTGTCTATTTTTATCGCCATGAATAAAAAATGTATAATAAATTCCAAATAGTATGTCAATCAAAGTATTTAAATTATAGTAATACAAAATTATAATATACATGTATCTATCAAAATTTACAATTTAAATAATCCCTTACAGAATAAAAACATTTGTCAACCAATAATGTAAACAGTTTCCTATTAAACAGATTACCATTTAACTCCCTCAGTTCCGCTGGTAATTTATTAAAGATGACAGTGGCCATGACATAGCAGTTACGGCTACATAAAGCTGATCTTGCTCTGGGGTGCGCTAATTTGTTCTTATGTCTGCCACTAAACTTATATACATCTTCAAACTTAACAAATTGATCAGGATATGTTTTTATAAATTTACACAATTCAAAAATGTATAGGCAGGGCAGAGTGAGGAGCTTATATTCCCTAAATATTGGAGCACAAGGCGTCCATGGGGGAACATTGAATATAGCACGCAAACACTTTTTTTGTGCAATAAATAGAGAGCCAGACTTTACACCATTACCCCATAGTATGAGTCCATATCGAAGCAGAGATGCAACATACCCATGATAGGCCAGGAGAGCAGTCCTACTGTCTGTTATATTTGCGAGTTTCCAAAGAGCGTAGACAAATCTATTTATTTTGGTGTTTAGTATTTCTATGTGCGGCGTCCATGAACAGGTGTGATCGACTACTATTCCGAGAAAAGTTATACTGTCACTTTCTAAGATAACCTCATCTTTATATTGCACATTAAAAGTAGTACTTTTTGGTTTCCTATTATAAAATTTAATATATTTCGTTTTGGATACATTAACCCGAAGATTATTTGCTGTTAACCAGTCTATGCATTTATTTATGGTACTGTTAACTTCATATATGTGTTCTTCAATTTTGTCGTTACTTATGACTATAGAGACATCATCAGCAAATAGAGTGCATTGATAATGTATTATATCAGGCAGATCGTTGATATATATAAGGAATAGGAGCGGTCCCAATACGCTGCCTTGGGGAACTCCAAATTTATTGTCTCTATAAGTTGATGTGTGTTTTGTCAACTCATTTTTCGCATTTAGGGCTACAATTTCTACACATTGTGTTCTGTTATGTAGATAACTTTTTATCCACTCATATGCAGGACCACGGATACCACTCAGCTCACATTTAGCCATTAACCTATCATGTCGAACATAATCAAAAGCTTGGCTCATGTCAAAGAAGACTGAAGAGACAAATCTATTTTTGTCAACATTGTTTAAAATACTTTTAAACAGTTTAAATGCGGCTAAAGTAGTAGATTTTCCTTTTTGGAATCCATGTTGGTCACTCTTAATAATATTAAATTTATTAAAATAGTTAACAATCCTTGTATGCATGGCTTTTTCAAATATTTTAGAAAGTATTGGGATCAACGTAATCGGTCGATAATTATTAATATCCGTTGAATCATTTTTCTTGAAAATAGGTTTCATTACTGATTTTTTAAGTTTATTTGGAAACACCCCACATTGAAATGAAAAATTCAATAGGTATCCTAGAACTTCAGCAATAAGATATACACTATGTTTAATTATATGTGTAGATAACTCGTCATAACCCACTGAAAGGGTCTGGTTCAAAGATTTAATTATTTTTATAACCTCTTCAGGGTCACAAGGATGTAAGTAAATGGTCTGTAGCTGTTGAGGCATATCTATGCGATCGTAGAAATTTGAAGTGTCAGTAAATTGTTTTGAGTTAGTATAATGATTATTAAAAATGTCAGTAATTAAGTCCGGATCCGTAATAACTTTATTATTATAAATTATTTCAATTTTGTTATTTGGTTGTGTTATAGTTTTGTTATCTTTAATAATATTCCACGTCGCTTTACATTTATTTTGGGCACTAGATACATAATACCTGTTCGTTTTTTTTTGTGCTATATTTATGGCCTTTTTTAATAGTTTATTATAATTCAGGTATTTTTGTTTTGATTGTCTGGTTTTCATTCTATAATAGTTAAATCTTAAATTTCTTTTTGTGTTGCATGATATTTTAATACCTTTGGTGACCCAGAAAGTTTTTTTAGGTTTATTATTTACCTTAATTCTTAATAAAGGGAAACATAATCTGTAGAGCAGTACGTACATATCATGAAAATAGTCAAATGCAAGGTCAATATCTCTTATTTCATATAACTCTGACCAGGTGAGTTGTCCTAAATGCTTTTTAAATGTGTCAATATTATCTTGGCTATAATCCCTTTTCCAGACAAACCAATGTTGTATCGGAATATTTTTATTTTTCAGTGGTAATTGTAGCGTTTGGCCAGTTTCATGGTCGGATAAACCCAATTTATGAACCTTACCTTCGGCAGATTTAATGTTACTTACGAAAAGGTCTAGGCACGCATTTCGCCTCGTTGGTTCATTTATGTGGATGTGAATATTATAGTTTTGAAGTAGAAGTTTCAGTCGTTCAGAGTGTTGATTTTGTTTAAGTATATCTATATTGAAGTCACCTGTAATTATTAGCTTTTTTTTATTTTCGTTGCGTAATTTGTATAAAATTGTTTCAATTCTTTCAAAAAATATATTGATATTCGACGTTGGTGTACGATATATGCATATTATTGTTAGCCTATATTCTGGTATATAAATCCCAGTGCATTCAAAATCGATTTCTAGTGCCATGTCGTTAAGAAATAGTATTTCTTTAATTCCAAATAATTTCTACATAAAATACAAACTCCTCCCCGTCTCTGTGATCGTCTAGAGTACGAAGAGGCAACCTGAAAGTTTTTCAGTTTAATATTTTTTTCCTCTCCTAATTTTACAAACGTCTCACACAAACATACAACATCTACATAGGTTCCATTTATTTTTAAATTGATAATGGTATTATTGATAATATGAACGGAAATTCCCCAAAGATCTTCAGTTTTTTTCATATTCAATTCTCTAAAAGTTTTTATAATTAAATTAGACATATAAACCCTTTATATGTCTAAAATTAAATGAAAATTTGCACTCATCGACAGCCGACTTGAGAAGGGATTCAGCTAGATCAGCGGAAGAAGCAAGCCCTTCAGTAGTAGAGGAAGCTATGTTTGAAAAAAAATTCTCAAATGTATTCGCAACCTCTGTTCTCGTGTTTATTAACTTATCCCCTAATTTGAGAAAGTAAGCAGGATTGCTAGGTTTTAGTCTACATGTTTCTTTATTTATAATATTCCAAGAAGTTTTCGCTTTATTTTTGGAAGCCGAAATTAAATTATGAAGATAAATTGACTTTGCTTTGGCGCAATATTTATATCGTTTCCAATTCCAATCTAAACTAGCGCCACCTGTAATTTGCTATTTACAACAGGTGGACACTTTTTCTCATACAAGATGGTTCTCTTTTCTACTAGTCTTCATGTACTTAGCTATAAGTGGTCGTCATTAGTTGGTAACGTGTATTTTTGTTTTTTAAAGGTTCAATTTAGAATTTCTGTTAAAACTTATTTACATTTATTTATAAACTTAATTGCACAAATAAGGTGTACAAAACATAGAAGTACGCAAAAATATTTTTCTTCTAGTTAAACCTAGTTGAGTTTAGTTTACGTAAGGTTCTGCTTCTCGTGCTGGTGGAATATCACGTTAACAGATTTACCTTTTTAAGTTAGTTAAGTGGATAACCTACAAAACGTAAAAGCTGATGCTATTTTCTGTAAGTTTCGATAGCCAGTACCTATTTTTTTTAAGTAAAGTAATTTTTGATTTTCATACAACAATTGATTCGATTCGATTTAGATTAACTTACTTGAAGTATTCAAGTAGGTTAATCTAACCAAATAGTTTTATGATAAAAGAGACAATTTGTTGTCTTATGATGACCTGCTTTTATCCTAGGAGTAGTTAATCAAATTGTCATCTGCAAAGTTAAATTTAATTTAAAAACAACAAAATTTCAAAATGTTGTTTATCTCTTTCGTCTGTTTGGTTCCGCACGAAATTGTAAAAACCAAAATTCGTGGACAGGAACAGTGATGTTGTCCTAGTACTCCAGTCCCGTAAACACCTTAATCTAGTGATTCGAGTATGGAACTCGGTGACCGAAGGTTCTAAGTTTGATTTGTAGGTCGAAAATAAAACATTGACACCTGGGTGTATCATTGCATACAAGCCAAGAAAAATGGAGTTCTCTTACTTCATTATGCCGGTTTTTTTAACGATATTAAGTGTATGGTGTATGCTCAAGGTCAATGTACAATGTATTTTACCCGATTTCCAAAAGTGACGAAGAAGTTTTTATCTTAGCTTCTATCTTGTTTTTTCAACAAACAAATTAACTAATTAAATAATTATTGAGGATTGGCAGCCTACGGTCGGAAATAAAAAAGTTTTTATTTTATACGGAACACACTAAAGAATCGCTACCAGGAGTAGCAGACAGGAGTGAATTTATCTATGATTTATGAGGTTATTGACTCGCGCAGCTGATGGAACATTGTGGAAATTTCGATAAATTCATAACGATATTTAAAAAAAACTTCGATATAAGTTTTTTCCGAAACCATGACAGCTAGAACAAAAGGGACAGCGCAAGTTATTTCAGTTTCATTCACTTTCTATGGCGTTTCAGGCATTACTCGTTTTTTTTAAACACCTTGTATGTTATGAGTTGAAAAATGTTTATTTATCAACGGAAGTTGAAAATAATAAACGATTGATTTATAAATCCAGAAATAAAAATGCATTTATTTAAACGTTTGCCACGTGACACGAAACGCTTCTGATTGGTCGGGTTTATGATGACGTCACCTGCTTTTTAACTTCGTTTGCCTACTTGTGTTATGTTAGCTTTCGAAAATGTTTTGATGATATGTTCCTATAAAAATATTATCCATTGTTTTTGTGTGACTTATTTCCAATATTTTACAAATTCTGTCAATTATTTTTACCATGGACGGCGATTTTGTAAAGCAGAAAGCAGTAACCTGCTTAATCATTTAAATCAAAATCTGTAACAAACAAACTAGTTAGTCGGGAACTTTGAGTGTAATGTTTATTGAAATAATAAGACTGTAGCTACAATTTTTAGCTAAAATTATGGAAAACAGCGGGAATATTCCAAGTGAGTTGCAAGAGACATTCTGTTAAAAACATTAGAGTTATTATAACCTCAAACCACTAACAACAACAATAACAACTATTTTCGGTTCACTTAGACTTTCTCTGGAACACTTACAACAAGTAGTTTACCGAAGTATATAAACTTACATTTTGAAACTGCATACCATTTGAAACTAATTTTATTACATAAGTCACTGTTAAAATATAGATCCAATAGCACTTTCGTTATTAGTTTACAACAAATGTATGTAGATTATTGTAGATGATACAGATCACAATACAGGCAGGTGATGTCACCGACCCCATTGCAGCGCCATATTGTCAAAATAGCGTTTTGGCGCGCTATTTCAATTTAAAACTTTTAATTTGATATTTTGCAGCAAATATGTACCAGATTTAAAAAAAACTAATTTTACTGGGTTCTTTAACCCCCACTTAATAATATAAAATGGATTTCAAAAACCAGTCAAATAGCCTATTATAAAACTAAAAAGTATCACCGCTGTGCCGGTCGGAGTGGGGGGTGTTATGTTATTTTCGTTACGGAATTTCTGGATTCGGTCTCCACGCTCAAGGCCCGCGATAGAAGCTATGCAATAGCTTAATAATTAAAAACAAACACTTGTTAGCCCTGAATGCTGTGTCCCGAACTAATAACATCGTTTTGTTCGCAGTTCGGGCTCGGCCTTCCCGCGTCTCGCCTCTCACACCCCGCATAATTGCCTTATCTAGACGTCTTCGTTGGACGACTGTATGGTTTCATAGACTGTGACAACAGTTTGACAACTCAGTGAAAAATGACAGGTATAGATAATACATATGACAGGTGTCACAAACAAACATCATCGTGATTGAGAGTGAATGTCTTACTTTTGTCGTGGCGAATTTTGTGCTTTGTTGTAGCTTTTGTTGAATTGTATTTTAACTATATTCTTAGGATAAATTAATAGTTTTAGTAGTATCACAATTCATTCTCTAAGTTCAGAAGACTATCTGTAAATATGATGGAAGTTATGGCTACCGAAGAAGGCAAACAGAAACGTGTGGAAGATATCCTCAATGGTTTTCAAGTGTATCCTTTGAATAATTTTTAAACTTAATGAGCTACGTTTTTTACACCTCATCTGCACTTTAAAAAGTCACCAAAATTACTTAGCAAATAAACAACAATGTTGAATGTTACTGGATGTTGTAACATGTAAATGTCGCATCATGCGTGCTGGCATTTATGATTACTCGAGGTTTACCATTCTTTGAGTCTCAAGAGTTGTGCCATTACTAGTGTGATTTTTAATGAGCTTTGTTTTGCAATTTGTTATGAAGTCTTGGCAAATTACAATGGATAGTTTTATACCAGAAAAGAGGGGTGGGAGTTTGTGTCGATATAATTGGGATCAGCAAGTTGTAAGTAGGTGTGAGATTCCCACAAGAATACGAGTTACAGATGAAGCGCAAGTTTATATTCAATATGCCTAGTTCCTAGTCAATCAATGTAAAAATGTCTTTATCTGAATGTTAATCAATGTAAACAAAGAAATAATTTGTTTCCTTAACTCTATCTTAAACAGAAACTGGATGAATTTGCGGGATGGAGATACAGGTAAGAGACAAAATAACATTTACAATAATTTCCTACCTATAAAAATAATGCCCTTTCTGAAATTCCACTGAACAATTTTAAGGATTTATTTACATAAAGATTCCTAAAATATATCAGTAGGTAAAAAAAAGTATGTTTGCAGTACTATTCTTAAACAGCTTTCTCCTCTTGAACACAAATTATCTGTTACCTTTTATTTTTTTAAGTGAAATGTATTGTTCATATTTAGCTATTGTTCTCAGGTTCCTAGACCTAATTGTTGCTGTTTAGTTAGTCAGCAGACAGATTTGGTTTTAATGCTCTATTGCTCTTTGCACCCTCAGAGACAGTGAGTGCACTCTCGCTTAACATTCCAATACTATCTTTAGTTCTATTGTAAGTCTATTACTTTATTCATTTGTTTCTTCATTACTTTGTTCATTTGTCTGTCACTTTGAAAGACAAATGAACAAAGTAATGAGCTGAAAAGCAGGGAATTTTTTAAACTAGTGATTTACAAGATTTTTGTAATTCTAGGTAAAATCTTGTGGCAGTACAATGAGGACTTATCGAGCCCAGAAGTTGAGCATGAGGCTAGGGTTCCCAAGCGCATCTTGAAGTGCCGGGTAGTGTCTCGAGAGATGAACTTCAGTTCTGTTGAATCTATGGAGAAGTTTCGTTTGGAGCAGGTATGTTAAGTTAACAGTATATTTTAATTTAGTTGTTCACCTAAACACATGCTAACTGAAATCAAGCATCATACAATTATGTTATTATTAGCTAAACAGATTATAAAATTTACATGGTTATTCAACATAAACCACCAGAGAACCAAAAAGATTAGATATCTGTATGCTAAATTTTTAAATGGTAGTTATTTATTTAAAGTAGAAGGTCTATTCTGAACACTTTTCTTCATTATTCACTTCTTATGAATAGAAATTGAAAAGAAAAACAATGTCACTCCTTTCGAGTCTGATTTAATAAAGTACTGCTAGAAACTCAGTCAATCTCGTTATCAATAGACACTTTACCATAACTCTTCATAGCTGTATTAAATTGTTTACCTACTTACAAATTTTATTAATTTGTATGCTTTTCAGAAAATACTATTTAAGGGACGCTGCCTTGAAGAATGGTTCTTTGAGTTTGGATATGTCATCGCCAACTCCTGTAACACCTGGCAGTCGGTGATTGAATCTGCACCTGAGTCTCAAATGATGCCTGCAAATATACTCAAGTAAGTATTTCAATGTTCGTGAATTTGACTTGCTTTTTCAAAATCTCATGGAATTAGTTAAAACTTTACTAGGACTTACATACTTTTTACATAAAAAGTAAAGTAACATTATCTCTCATGCTATTCTGGCCCGTTCCGTGGCAATCCTTGCATAACAAGGCAAATTTCAGCATAATATGAATAGGGCTTTGAGCTGTGGGTTGATCGATTTGGCACTTAGGTTTCATAACACTCAACCAAATTGTAACGATCACATTAGTAAACTTTTTTCTTTCCAGTGGCAACGTAATCATAGAAACAAAGTTCTTTGATGGAGACCTGCTGATCACTACATCACGCGTGAGACTGTTCTACATATAAGCGCTACTGTTTCCACGACACTATGCATTTACTAGTCATTTATTTTTAGTAGATAACCCTAGATATAAAATATAAAACTAGATACACAATCAATGCCCGAAAAACATCCTCTATAAATGAGCGCCCAATAGAATGTTTGGGCGTTCTTTCAACTTCGTAGCGTTCAAACTCATATGACATTAGTTTGAACGCTACGAAGTTGAAAGAACATAACATTGTATTCTAGCACAAACATTTTAAAGTATAATTTTTGTATATGACTGTGTATCTTGGTTCTTATTTTGTATGCTAGTAGATTACAATAAATTTGGACGAGTCAGTGTATACGTTGTAATTACGTTTTGTGATATATATTTTATGTATTGATGCAAAATGCTACGACGCGTAATAGAACTAAATGGGAGTCATCGGGACTTGGGGCAACGTCGCCCTCCAGCGAAACGCGTCGCGGTAAATGGTTGCCTAGCGAAAGTATCTCATGACTTGTAACTCACAAATTTCATTTTTTTACTTTAATTTTGGCACTTGTCGTTGTTATTGTCAAAGCATACGCGAACGTGATTACTTGTTTAGTGGCACACGCATTTTTACCTTATCAATGAACCAAAAATCTATATTTGCGTTGATACAAAGTCAAGACATATATTTGTATTGTATGTATGACCAGCATACATAGTTTTGTTATAATAACTAATTTCGTTTTTTTTTTATATTTTGTAAGCTTCTTAAACTTGTCCCAATTTTAATTTACAAAGTAAATATTAATTGCAGTGCTGGATTTACACATTTGCCGCCCCTACTGACCTCTAAAATTAGAAAAACACTGTTCGCAATAACGTTAATTTTTAAACCTATTTTTTTTACAACTTTTTCAGTACTTTCTACGAAAAAAAAAGCTTTGTTTTTACTGCACTTATTATAATTTTTTGGGCCCATTTTGCCGCCCCCCTAATTGTGCCGCCTAAGCTTCAGCTTTTTCAGCTTCTATTGTAAATCCGGCATTGATTAATTGTAAAACCAACGGAAAGCATGAGCTATGTTAAGAAATTACCGGCATTGAGCCAAGCTATTTGGTTACGAATAAGTAAAATTAGTTTAAATTGTTTTTTGTAGAACTTGGCAAATTACAGGACATAGCTTATTATTGCACAAAGTGTGTTTTAAAGAAAATTTAAAGTTTTTATTAATATAGTATCAATAGTACTAACTTATGAACCTGCCATTTACATAAACAGCAATTGTTAAATTTCCATAATGTTGTCTGGCTTGACAGAACATTTAAAAATTAACACACTGCAACTAAATTTATTATTTAAAGGTAAATAGTAATTTGCCTTAATATAAAAGTTTGAAGTGTTTACAGTGTAGGTCACTCACTATTATATCAATTTGAATAACCTGTTTACCAAACCTATTTAAAAAGCTTGGTCAGAAAGTTATTACACAAAAATTATGTAATTTTCTTTCAAGGATATAATATAATATTTTATAAACTATACTCGGAATAAGTATCAAAATTTTTAAACCCTTTTTAAAATAATAGCAAGCATTGTAGATATATCTCTTAAGACAGTTTTTGATATGTCTTGTGCTTATTACCATGGATTTAATTTAGCCCTTTTCGCGAATCTAAAAAACTTACCCTGAATAATTTCTTTTAAGAAGCATCTTTAACGAAATAATTAAAATTTTAGTAAAATATTATCGAAAATTTAAAATTCTAGAGTTATCAGCATTAGTAAAACTAATACTACTTAAAAATAAAAATATTTCATACAGTCAATAGTTTATAGACCTGCCATAAAATGTCTAATTATGACATTCTCTTTCCGATCTAAAGTTCAATATCATTAGAAACTTTTTACGTTCTGTGGTAAGTTGCTAAGAGCTGTTGGCTGTACAGAAATGTACACTCGTAAATTTGTATAAAACGCAAGTGCCCTTCTATTGGATAGTTTAAATTTAAATGGGTAATTAAATCAGTATCACATATCCGTGACTAAAACTAACAAAGTAATTTGAACGGCATTTAAAATAACTTTTACACTCCGAATATTATTTAAAATAGTTCCTCGGATCATAATCTAAACTTAAGAAATGATAATATAATGAAGTGAATCTGTCATCTGTAATGAAATCTGAACTAAAGGCATATTTATATTAAATATACGAGTTTTAAGAAACGCATCTGTCCATTTATTTGATAAGTACCTACCTACTATTTTATATGTCAATCCTGTAAGTATTATTAAGTTAATATTATAATTTAAATAAATTTATGTATTAAAAATCAGAGCATCTTATTTATGTGATACACCTACCCACCCTAACACTAAAACTGGAAGTAATGTACAGACAACGGCAGGTCAACCTACACAAAAATTTAAAGGTCATTGATTTGATTTTCAACTTTAAGTGCAACAAGTAGAGATCCATATCATTTGATATTTTTGAAAGACCTACCTAACGATTTATCAACCTTTGGCATAGAAAAATTATCAAACTTAATTCCTTCTATAAATGGAGAGAGGTGCCCTAAAATATATTTTTCACAAAGTTTTATGACTTTTTCGGCATGATTAAATAATACCCATGCCAAATTCCAGCTATCTAGTACTAACAGTCTCTATGATTAACCGCGGACGAACAGACAGACATAACGAAACTATGTGGTTCATATATTATTTTATCTGGACCTGTCCTAGCTACTGCACATGCACTGTACTTTTAGTTCAACTTTTTTCCGCTAGTCAATTTTGTAGCGCTTATAATCATGTAAATACATTTTATGATGGTAAAAAAACTTTGCGTTGTTATATATAAACATAAACTGACTTTACTTTAGTCTTAAGTGTTAATGTTTAGCTAAGACTTATTAAAGATTTTATTAGTATTGCACGTTATTAGATAACGTAAAAATTAATTCCAAGTGTATCTTCGCCTTAGAGGCAGCTTGTTTGGTTTGTTTACAGTTTCTGTCATCTATGGTTGCGAACCAAGAGTTTTATAGGCTACCTCACAGATGGCGTTAGATGTCGGTTACAAAATTGTAACTCTGCTGAACAGCAGCTATCGTAGTACCAACCACATAATACAGTACAGACCAGTTCTAAACTAACATATCACTATGTAAATAATTCAGACTTTTTTTCTCTACCAGATTATATGCATTGTAACTAATAAATCTATTTAAAACTTTTTATAAATTCGATTGCCTTTTAGTTGGGTGGCATTCGAACTAACGTATCTTCACCATCAGAACGAAGTAGAAAATTATTATTTATCATTCATAACTTTATTTCAATCGGACGTTGTGTAAATACATATTTCAGATTAATTACAATAGGTACTTAACTATTAAATATAAGTATTATGTTTGTAGCATAAAGCATTGATGAGACAAACCTGGCTTAAAAAAGTAACGGCCTATAACCATCCCACTGCAGCGCAAAGGCCTCCATCATTAAATTCAAGTTACCATAGCAATGATGGGTATAGGCATAATCACCACGCTTGCCAAATGCGGGTTGGTGATCATAAACCCGAGCAATGTTCGAAAGTTCGAATCTTTTTGTTGCCCGACCCGGGGATCGAACCCGGGACCCCTAGATTTTAGCCCGGTTTTTAAACCACTAGACCAACGCGCAACGGGGCTAAACAACATACAAATGAATTCGATGAGTTACCTAGTCAATATTTCGTAGCTTAGCAATCGATCGTATTGCAAAATATGTAGGTTCGATTCCCATCTGAGGCTTTCAAGTGGCTATGTCGTATTTTAGTTTGTTCTAAAAACTACTTGATACGTAGCATATTTAGGGATAATCATGTTTTTGAACGCAGATAATACTTACCTACCTTTTGTAATGATGACAATAGATATGTATAATCACAGCATAACCATGAGTGATACTTACATTAAATGCCGAAGAATTTTCTCAGACCATAAGGTTATGTTTTTTAACACAAACGACGTAACTATACGTTTTGTAGAACGCAAGAAGTACCTATATTTTATATAAAAACATATCTTTTGACTACGTAAAAATAGAAGAAATTTTTAAATGCATTTAATTTCAGTAACATAATTATGGTCAGGTCGTAGATAGTTTCATATCTTTGACACACTGCAAGCAGGCGACAAGCTACCCTTACGTTCACTTGATCGTCACTTAGTTGCGTAAAAGTATTTATTTAGGAACACATATTTTATGTTTGTATTTCAACTTTATTTCGCTAGGTTCGGATGTGGAGAGACTGGTAATCTGTCATTCAGGTCTCCTAGTACAGAAACCAGTCTCTTGCATAGACTAATTATTGTCACTAGTTAAGGAAATACTTTGTTAACTGTCTATGTAAGAGAACAATAAAAATATTTATTATTATTATTATTATTATTATGTTTTTCTTTATTTTTCTCGGCTGTTGTAACCGGTTATTCAAGACAGCACGGGCCTAAGCCAAGTGCTGTCCTGATAGTTGATGTGTAGAAGTTGTGTCGTTTTCAACCTGTAGAAACTTCCTGACGAGTCTACAAGTATTTAGTATGGCAGCTTTTTGGAGGTTTGTATAAATGTATTTTGGCATCTTAAGTGTCAGTATAGATTGATGTAATTGTACTGGTATCACACCAGTTGTGGAAAGGACTATCGGGACTATAATTGCTTTTTGAAGTTTCCATAACCGTGTTATTTCATCTTTAAGATCAATATACTTTGTGAGTTTTTCAGCTATTGTTGGTTGTAGATTGTGGGTGTTAGGGATTGCTACGTCTAAAAGGTAAGCTACTCTATTTTGTTTTTCAATCAAAATTATGTCTGGTCTATTAAAGTGTGTAGTTCTGTCTGTAAGTATGGCTCTATCAAAATAGAGCTTGTGTGTTTGATTTTCAAGGATGGATTCTGGTTTATATTTGTAGTATGCTGTAGGTGGCTGAGGTAACAGTTTATACATTTCGGCTAGTTTTTGGTGAATGATGTTTGCGACTTGATCGTGTCTATGTTTGTAGTCTGTTTGGGCTATTGATTTACACGCTCCAGTAATGTGCTGGATAGTTTCTGTGGCACTGCTACATTTTCTGCATAGATCGGATGGCAAGTTATGAGACCTAATGATGTATTTTGTGTAATTTCGTGTTTCTATTATCTGGTCTTGAATAGCTAACATAAACCCTTCAGTCTCTGGGAACAATTCTCCCCGGACTAACCACTCGTTCGACGCATCTTTGTCGACGTTTGGGTGAGTTAAGTCGTGGCGATGTCTACCATGCAGAGACTTCCGGGACCATTCATCTAATTTAGTTTGTTTGTCTGTTTGTTTTTCGTTTTTCTGGGGTGTTCTGTCATGTAAATTTAGAGGTGTTAAGTGAAAGTCATTCGCAGTTATCCCGTAATGTAATGGAGAAGTCGTACTTTTGCAGTGAAAATATGAACGAAGGCTAGTTATTTGTTTATTGTGGAGATTAGTGACATCTATGAGCCCCCTTCCCCCCCTCATTGCGAGGCAGCGTTAATCTTTGCACACATGATCTTGGGTGATGTTTTCTATTTCTTGTCATATTATTACTTTGACTTTGAGATTCAGAAATAAACCGAATAGAGTAAATTAATTTGAAACTATTTTTTATTCAAAATTGGTTTGTATAAAAATACGGTCTCGCTATTTTGAGATTTATTATTATATAATGCATTGCTGTTCGTAAGTCCCACTTAAACTCGAGAACAGCTGGACCTATTTGGCTAATTTTGGTCTTGAAATATTTGTGGTAATTCAGGGAAGGTTTAAACGGTAAGAGATTATGGAGGATTTGCGAGGAAGATGATAAAAAAAGAACATTTTCCCATACAAACTGTTATACGAAGGACTAGTTTTAATGTCGTTAGGATATGATACGAGTACCTACACTGGGTCGTCTAGTAAGTGATAAATTTCGAACTTTTCACAGACACTGTATTATAATAGGTGTCACTTAATTTTATATAAGATAATCCGAAAGTGGACCCAACTATGACAATGGCCATCTAAATGTAAGTAGGTACCTACCTAGACAATGTAGGAGAGCGCTTATTAATACAGTATGACTTCTGAAACAATTTCTATTGCACAAGTTGAGCGTATTGGTCATACTCGTAACTCGAGTTGTTAATCGTGACTTGATACCGTATATCATTAGTACGCTGACACGTTTAACAATATTACCATAGAGGAAACGTGGACCGGCGTCACCTGCAGGAAAATCATGACAGGAACTTTTTGAAAATAAAGTCTCAGGTTATGAATAAACGAGACTTGGCGCGGACTTATACACTCGCTATAATGCTGGTAGGTACACAATAAGTTAAAAAATAAGTATGAAAACTGGGGTTTTAAACATTTTTCAAACTATCTTAATAACGCCATAGTCTGTCCGTGACCACAAAAACGCTGCAAAGTGGTCGAAAGCGTCAGTAAACCAAAATATTATGTAAAACCCCAATAAACGCGAGTTACATCCGTGAATATACTTTTATTTTCAATATAGGTATAGTGTTCGCGTAAATTCAAGGAACCGATACTGATGGGGTTTCTTTATGTTCGCCTTTTCTTTAAGTTTATTAGACCAGAGGTTTACATTTGTACGTACGACAAACCAAACAATTTTTGAGCTTTCGGCATTGAATTTTTGCAGCAAAATCAGTCTATTTTTTCAGAATTATTTTTATTATTGAATTTTAGTTAGTCTCTTTACAAAGAAACAGACTATCTAACGGTCGATAATAAGGGGCTTGTGTGGGCAAATGGCTTCGGTGTCCAGTTCGAGGATAGGTCTACAGAGATGGTCTAATATCTATCCTGGTTAGAAACCGGTAGAAACTGTTGGTACTTTAAAAAGTTAACAAAAATACCTATCTAGGCAACTAATCTCTGATTAGCCTATCTCGATAGAGGATGGGTTTCGAATATCGGCTTTAACAACAATATACCAAGTGTAAATATTACCAATACGAAAATATTCATAAGTGAAAGATTGTCTGAGATAGATTAATCTTTATTCTATTAATAGAGTGATATCGATGGGTAGAATAGGCGTTGTCGAAGATGACGTAAGACTTGTAGACGATTTAGATTAAGGTAAGGAACATAATATTATTTATTTATTTATTTAATAAGGCACACCAACAGCACATGTATAGATACAAAAACAATAACACATTACATTCAGTCAACATTCTTATACGCATGCCAATAACAGCGTACACAACATTGACACATAAAGCAAAAGTAACAAAAATACGAACAACGTATTAAAATAATCTAAAATGAAAACAATATAAAACAAAATAAGCAATCAACAGAAACACAGTTTATGGTTCGCGGACAGAATCATCCACCCAGCGCTTGAACATGAAAAATAGTCAAATGAGTCATGAAAAATATCCAAGCCTGGGCTGCGAATCCTGTTATATTGCATTGCATAGTAAAGGCTTCTTGATTGAATGACGGGGCAAGCCACTCGACACCGTCAGATTGACTTGCTCCAAGAGATCGCTACATTTTAATCCGCCATTGTTAAGCCTGTGCAAAAACACCAGATCGGGGCGCTGTCGTCGATGACATATGGTACTAATTTTAAAATCTTTGATCCTATGGAGATCGGTACGATATACCTGGCGCCAGGAATGCAATATTAACGCATAAATGGTCGTTGGATAGGTACACTCGAAATGTTAAGAGTGGACTGCGTAGACCAGACTCCAAGCTAAGCTCGCGTACTCCAGATGACTCCGGACTAGAGTGTTCTACAAAAGTTTACGCCTAGAATTTAGAGTTTTTCTGAGAAAACCCAGCATTTGGTTTGCTTTTTTTCAATGGTATAATGTGACGTAAATTTAAGTTGCATATCTACCGTAAGTACACCTAAATCTTGAACCTCATCTACTTCAGCCAAGGTGACATTATCAATGTGATGACTAGACAGAATAAGATTTTTCTTTTTAAATTGATAAATTTTATATAGCAGCATTTATTGACGTTCAATACCATGTCATTTAATATGCACCATGTGTATATGTTCAAGCCATCCTGAATCATATTTTCATCCCGAACAGACTACTATTCTGTAAATCATCAAATCATCGGCAAAGAGGCTGAATTTACAATTTCTTAGCCTGTCCCTAAACATCGCCTAAACCATCGACGCATGCGCACATCCTCAGTAGCTAGAACCCGACGGATTTCTTCGTACGCGCCGCGGCGAAGGAAGCAGCGTTCCTTTCCATGCGAAGCACATGCCACCTCGCATATAAATAATAGAAATTATCTAATTATGTTCCGGCGAGTACTAGACGCTGACTTGTCGGGAATTGTAATATGTACATGCCACGGTGCCGAACAATAAATAATAATTATTACGATGACATTTTGATAAATATTGAACATATTTTTCGAGATACGCGGGTCGATGTTATCGGTTACCAGCTATTACTTAATGTAATAGCGCGATAAGCTGTCTAATTGTATACTGGACATGTAAGATTTAAGGTGGCGAGAAATTACGATAATTTGGTTTGGTACATTGGGAATTAGGTATATCGATCGGCTTTTGGAGACAGTACTTAATTTAATTAATTTATCACAGTTCTGTTCTAGTAATTGACTAGGGTTACAGATATGGTAGGAAACGTACACTAACCACTAACTTGTTTGTATTTATTTATCTAATTTGTGTCTAAACCATGTCCAAACCTATCTGAAAAGGTATTGAGCATACGCAGTACTTTCTGTTGAATAAGTACTGGGTAGGTAGGTACCTACTGTCTGACTTCATTTCAATTATCTGTAGTTGTGTGCATACACTACTGTTTTCCTTCGTTTCAGTAGATGGATATTATGTCCAGCATTACTTAATCAAAATCGATTAGTTAATCAGACTTTAGGATTTGCATAGTGTTTGCCCGAAAAATGGCCAATGCAAAGTATAATTGAAATGACGCAAAATCTCGGGCCACTGCGAGACATTGCGTTATTTTCAATTTTCTATTCATTATTGCTATTATACGTATTTTTTTCATTATTAATTTTAAAAATATTAATTTCATATCGCATGCTTAGTGGCTTTAAAAAAGTAACCGTTTCGTTGCAGATACTTCAGATACATGAGTCTTACATAAATGTGCATTATTTGAAACCTAACCTTAGAAAATCTTTAAGTAGGTATTATAAAAATGAACCAGCGCAATACATGCGCGGCGTGGTTCAACTCTGCATGACGCCAGCCGGCGCGCCGGACGAACACGGACGAACACCAAATGTGTGATATTTTTAGGAATGTTGATTGCCTTCTTCCTGTTTCCGGCAAACGCTCTGATCTGCCGCTCCACGATACAAAGCTGCTAATTAGTTATGAATAATTAATATCGGTAACTTGTTGACACGTAAATCACTTGATTGGGCCCTGATTTGGGGTGCGTGACTAAAAAAAAATTGGTGAAGTAGGTACCTACTGACTAAAACAAACTGAACATTCTTATGTGAACAAATCAACTTTAACATAGGTAAATTAGAGATACGGCGATTAAGTTTAAAACTTTACTTTTTTTTATACGAGTTCATATACAAATCTTTTCAAAATAGTAAACCAAGCAACTCGACTGTAAAAAATAATAAAATATATTTTGTGCAACTTTATATTTTTTTATATCTATGCAATATGGCAGATTTTTCTAAACATGACACGACTGTAGTGCTGAAATAGAAATCAAAGAGAACACTCGTTGATAACGTATCTAAAGCACGTACGTGCAAATGAATTTAAAACAAGTCTTCAAGCTTACTGTCTTGTTAGCACCAAAATCGAAATCTGACAAATTTACTCGATATCATTTGCTATGAAGTAAACGGGACAACACACTAAAAGCTACGCTGTATTGTATGCTACAGGCAGCATTGCTTGCTTTTCATTCTTCAAAGTTTGACTGGTTGTATCCTTAAAAATAGATAAACCAGTAGGCCTACATTAAATTATTTTCAATTTATGTAGATAAGGTTTTTGTCCACGATTTTCTTATATAATTAAATTGATGCAAAATAAACGATGTCTAAACATTCAGTATGCTTAAAAATGTAGAGTTAATATGAAATGCGTATTTTTTTAAACTTCTGGAAATGTAGACTTATTTATTCGTTTCGTTATGTCCATTATAACAGAGAACATGCTTTGAGTATAATATTCGTCAGTTTTTAAAACTTTATACTTAGCCTTATTATGAGAATATCCGATTTTATAAAATTACGTTTTGCTCTAATATATTATGTATGCTAAATACACATTATTTTTTAAAACAAATTTTATGTAATAAAAATACTGCTAAATGAGGCGTAGTTGTCAGGACAGTACAAATTGAAGTCACATGTTACTCCAAAAGTCCCGGACTTTTGGAGTAACATGTGACTTCAATTTGTTAGAAGACAGACATCCATTTAAAAATTCAATTTTGAAATTTTTATTTTTATCTACTACCTAGGTAATACTGAAAATGTTTAGAAAATGAAAAACGGCTTAATGTAGAAAGTTGCCAAATTATTTTTTTTGTTTTTCGAAGTAATCTCCGTTCCTCTCTACACATCGTCACATTCGATGGAACCACTGAGAAAAGCAGTGGGCCCTTTCTTACATACCAGTACATACCATACCATACCAGTCTGCAGTAACTGTCCTTCCATCTTCTAGCACAACTGTCGCAAAATGACCTTTCCGACCAAAGAATGAGGCAATCATCTTTTTTCCTTGACTTCTTCCTCTCTTTACATTAGTTGGCCGATCCTCGAAAGGAAACACCCACTGAGCTGACAGTCTTTTGGTTTCGGGTTCGTAGCAATATATCCAGCTTTGACGACCTGTGACGATGTCAAATACAGCATTTGAGTCACCGCCGTTGAACTTATCTAACATTTGGCAACACCAGTCCATGCGAAGGTGTTTCTGGTCGTTGGTTAAAGTATGGGGAATCCACCTGATACAAAGCTTCCTGACGCCTAAATGTTCGTGTAATATTTTTTGAACTTGACTCATACCAATACCTAGGCTTGCCCGTATCTGCTGATAGGTCACTCTCTTATCTCCCTATATCATGCATCGCACAGCACTGATATTATCTTCAGTAGTCGCTGTTAAAGGACGTCCCTCACGCGGATCATCATTGCTACGTCCACGCTTAAACTCGTTAAACCAGTTGTAAATTAATAGTGGCACGAGATGGGGCTTTATTAAGAAATGCTAATCGAAGCCTATCATAGCTTTGTTGTTGAGTAAGCCCACAACGAAAGTCATGATAAATCATAGACCGAAAATTTTCACGCGTTAGGTTCATTTTCATGTGTAACAAGAGTTTTAGATTTGCCGCCAATTCACAAAAACAAATAACAAATGAATGCAATATACTACATTAGGTTACCAAAGAGTTCTAAATACTCGTATGAACTTCAAAAAAAGTTTTCATCAGCAATGTTTCTAACTGGCCAGCTCTAAACATTTTCAGTGTTACCCACGTATTTATTTTAAACTTAATTTAAAATGTACATACACTATTGAATTTTTATATTGACAAAATCAATATAAAAATTTAATAGTGTTCGTCATCAATATACCTTTAGCTTTAAATTGATTGCTTGTGATGTAAGAACAGCCTTATTCCGCGGTTTCTCCACCAATTTGAACGCCAGGCTGCATCAAGGTAATTGCAAATCGATAACCGTAGGCGTGGCTTTTATCTCTGGGACGTACAGAGCATTTTGAAACGTGTTCAATGCAGTAAACAAACGCGATAATTATCAAATAAAAGTTGCCAAACAGCGACACGGCGGGTTGTGGAATAAATAACTCATGTGTAAAGGTAGACTTCGGAGCAATGCGGCTTGTGGCTTGCGTCGTGCGTCATGCGTCACTTGCGGCCCACGCGGCCATGCGGCTTTACTTTGAATTAAAGGAGTGTATGAAACCCTTTCCGAGCGAAGCGTCGCGGCCGCATGCGTCGGTCGGAAAGGGTTTCATACACTCATGGCCGCGTGGGCCGCAAGTGACGCATGACGCACGACGCAAGCCGCAAGCCGCATTGCTCCGAAGTCTACCTTCAGGCAATGTTTTAAATAAATATATTGTATCAGGTGACGGTACTGTTAAAAAAACAAGTTCTTCCTAAATAAAATTTATTTTTTAATTTAATAGATTAATATAGACATTATTACATGCATCGTTTTGATCCCAAATCAAATACGAGAAGATGTAACATTCGTTTTTTTGAATCAGAAACAACGAAGGTGCCACAAACACCGAGATACTGAGTGAATTAAAAAAAATATATAGAAAAGTGGTTTTCTACATTGACCCATCCGGGAATAAACCCGTCCCCTCGAAGCGGGCATCACCTCGAAAACTGGTGGAACGATACTCGACCATGTAGATCGTCAAGATAAAGTTGCTGTGAAATAGCGTCAAATGTATGACGAATGCGAAGATATAACCTACTAAGACGAAGAAAACATTATTCGAAACCAGTTTATGTTAACATACGCATTTAAAATTTAATCAAATAAATATTCTTATATAAAATGTTTCCTGAGTGTTTGAGAGAAAAGAAAAATAAATAAAAACCTGAAAATATTTTTTTTAGTTCCCTATTGTATTTTTGTGTATATTTTCATAAATATGTAAGCATGATTTTAAATTATATCGTATACCAATACCATTTACCTAACAAACTGTATAGAGCTGCCATATTTTGCTAGAGTAGGTTACTATCATCGGACGCTCGGAAAATCACGTGATTTATACCAATAAGTATTTATATGCTCATTTAAGTACAATTACACATTTGGTAGTAGTCACACTCACTATTTAATAGTAAGATTTGTGCAGATATACACCTACTGCTGTACAGTTTTCATATGCATATAAACTATAGGAGCAATGGCCAAGATCGAGATAATTAAACAATTTTTTCATACATTTCGGTCGAATTGATACCATGGAACACAATGATATTTAAAAAGTAATAGATATGTTACATGCGCTCTCAATATGCATTCCTAAAACGTCACAATTGTGACGTCTTTTCAAATCCATGAAAGAGAAAGTAATTGTTCTTTTCACGAGTATGACAAGGACAAAATAAGAATTACGCATGTGTGCAGTTGTTCGCAAGCGGCACAGATATTTCGATAGTTTTGTAAGGGCATAACCTATCTATACTTTTTAAATATCATTGATGGAACACCTGTTTTATTATTTTTCGTTTTCACCAATGGTGCGATTATTACTACGATTGCAGTGTTCACCCAAATGTAGTAACAGTAACAGCCTATAATCATCCCACTGCAGGGAAAAGGCCACGATCATTAAATTCAAGGGACTACAGCAATGATGGGTACAGGCATAATCAACACGCTTGCCAAATGCGGGTTGGTCATCATAACACGGGCAGCGTTTGAAAATTTGAAAGTTTTTGTAGCCCGACCCGGGTTCGAACCTGGGACCCCGAGATCTTGGCCTGGTATTTAAACCACTCTAGACCAAACGGGGCGTTATATATTAAAGTATTATTCTTCTTACCAACCCATAATGTATTAAAGTATTATTCTTCTTTGTGTCACTACATAGATCTATAGTAGTTTAATCGGTTAGTTCACCACTAAAACACAATTGTTCCAATGAATAGTGCGCGAATGGTTATTGGTTAGTGTATAAGCCCCCAGGACCGGCAGGAGCGCGGGTCACGGACCTCTGCCCGCGCCCCGCGCCGACGTCACGACTGCTACGTCACCCTGGCGTACAATCACGTTAAAATTACTGCAGACAATATGAGACTATACTGCGTAGACTTAAGGTCCACTAAAACGACGCCTGTATTCAGTTACTTCAGTGCTACCTACGTCATAGTTGACTATCGATTTTGCAGAGCTTATAGGAAGTTCTATGAAGTAACAACGCCCTGTAGAAGGTTTTGGTACAACATGAAGAGAAAATCTTATTCAGATTTCGGCCCCGAAATTTTGGTCTGATGACCTAGATTGTAGTACAGTTTTTTCAGCAACCAAATATCATGAACTTAATGTTCTACCGGTTTTAAAATAAAAATTTCGACTGTCTTCAGTGGCCTCCGAACCCACAACCTTCAACTTTCCAGGAAACTTATCTGATCATTGACTTCTATCCGCTTATTACCAAGCAAGCCTCTCTCTTAAGAAAAGTAAGTAAGTCAATATTATTATTGTCCAGTAAGTCATAAACTTGTACTGATATTCATCATAGTCTCTTTCTAACGACAACCATTGCTGGGTATAGGTCGAAATATTATAAAGAAAAATAGGAGCTTTCGTGTATGTTAAAGCTCACGTCTATACTTACCTGTTTAGAGAGTTAATTTTTCAGCTATTAATATCTTAAAAAATATGACGAGCACTGCGAAATTTAATCGCACTATTGTAAGATAATTGATATGGATGTTAATAAAAAAAACAATAAATTAGTACGAATTTTGTAATATAAAGATACAAGTTATAATTTTTTGATCTTTTGATTTAATTGTCCTTCAGATATATTATAGGTCTCCCACACATTCACAGACTTCGAAGAAAATCTACAAATTCAGCTCTTCGATAAATCTTTAAAAAAATATTTTATCGTTACATTTACAGACATTCAAATGACGGTACATCAAAGTAGGTAATGCATGATACTTAAGATTTATTGTTTTATTAGAAAACACAAAACACATTTACCGATATTTTCAT
The DNA here is from genome assembly GCA_949315895.1 of Anania crocealis. NCBI lineage: Eukaryota > Metazoa > Arthropoda > Insecta > Lepidoptera > Crambidae > Anania > Anania crocealis. The sequence continues at coordinate 17,666,586 of OX438884.1, read as the reverse complement.
ATTTGCAACTTTGATTCTCCTCCATTAAATGGTTAAGTATAAGCTGTATACCCTGAGGTGGTATTTATCGTCGACAAGGTACCTACTAACAGGACATACTATCATTAAATGAAAAGTAACTACTGATGGTATTAACTTTCCTTCTACTTTGATCGAATTTAATAACGATATTATTAGGTATATAACTGGAAATGTTCCATAGTTTAGTTTAGTCTATCTATGAAAGTATATGAATAAAAATATTAGAGTTTTTGTTGCGTTAAAAAATGTAGACCGACACAATAAAAAATACGTGACATCAAAACGATTTTTGATTAAGTATTTTGTTTTGAAAATTATATACACTCGATTAAATAAATTATTCCTCGTAGTACAATTATAACTCTTTTTGGATGAAACGAACGGGGGAGTGGTTACTTTACAGAAATTACAGCAGTTGTTTTGTTTTGCGGAGGTATACTTTATGTTCATAAAGTCATAAATGTGACTTATCAACTGTTCATGAGAAAAGAAAGAGAAGAGTTTTATCTATAATAACCTAAGTACATATACCTACCTGACTGCTCCATTACAGTAGGACAACACATATTATATGTTTAATTTGTTTATAATTGTTAACATTTCAAAAGTTCTTGCTATCGTTAAAGTTGCGGTGGTCGTGACATCTCGGCGCGGGCGCACTGGACCGTTGCTGTCTAGTAAAAACTAAAAAGTTTTTAGTAAAAAGCGTGCGCGCTCAGCTATGACTACTGCGTCCAATTGGGCGACACTATCATCCAACTTCGTGGCGGACTTCTTGTAAAAACTTTCCGTGACTCTCCCGTAATCTATGGTGTTTTTTCGTTTAAATTCTTGTTGTCATCGGACATTGTGTTACATTCAGTGGTGTCTTATTTAAACTTTCTTCTTTTATGAATTTAAGCTTAAGTTTGGAGCTTAATACGTCACGGGGCATAATTATGCCTTATATTAAGCACTATACGTAAGGATGTTGTTTATGTCCCATAAGCGCAGGCTTAGTGCGCATTGGTGGATAAATATGTAAAAATTACCTTAATTACTATCAGATGTTTTAATAGTCTTATTCTTTCGTTCTTAGTCTACTCTCTCGTGCATAGAAGGCTAAACAAATAAAATTAAACAGTAAAATATTAGAGTTCCGGTCACGATTGCTACGAGATTTCGTAGCTGGTAACTAAGTGACTGCGTTAAAGTCAAAAAATTAAAAGTGCTTCCACTTTCGATTATTTTACTAAAACTGAGGACCGCAGACATAGATATATAATATACTCTTAGTGTCAGATAGCAAACAACATAAAAAATATGTCGAGAATAAGATTTGCCTTCTCTTACGCATTTGAATAGGTGTTTTGATAGAGGTTGAATAGGTACCGAAACGAAACAATCAAACAATACAATCGTACTCGTACATACAGACATAAACAAAGGTTCCTCAAACGACCTACCATAAAACGATGGACCTAAACGTGTTTAATTATTCAAGCTATCAATTTCGTCCGATCCTTTTGGGCATCTCAGGGACTGGATACTGCGCATGATGGCTCCAGGTATGGCCCACATTACATCACATCCCGATTAAGGTGTGATGGATACGAAATATGAAATCGGTTATCGCCGTTAATTATCGATTCATCGTAAGTGCGCCGCCATCTTGGATGCGAGCTCGGCCATGTTTCCCGCTCGGCTTCCGGCGCGAGCGTGCGCGCGCATGCTAATGCTACGCGTGCGTCGTTCGTGTGTCCTGTTCCACGCATATTATGAGCGTTCCACTTCTGCGGTCGAAGTGGTGCGCAGACGCTTCTAGCTGTGTTGTTGAAGTAACAGAAAGTTTTAAAAGGTCAACCTAATGTTGCTAGTATGATTGGTTGGGACATGTTATTTTTAGCACATAAAGTATTTCTTATAGTACAACGGCTTTTTTAACCATTTCACAAAAAACAATTGCTACGAAGAGTCAACCAATCACAAAAAAACAGATTGACTACATAATTAGTTTTTTCCTCGTGAAGGTGTTGTACCTATGTATGGGAATGAAGCTGTTTATTCTTATAATAATGAATAAATCGTATTGTTAAACAACTGGCTACTACCTACATAGTTTTAATAAAATAAATCTTAAACTAAAATTTCTGAACACTTACTTTTATCTATCAAAGCTAAGCCCTACCTCTATGTAGGTAATGAGAAAAACCGTGACCTATGAATTATTTACTTAATGAAACAGACTTGTGGATGCAGTTAGTATGTTAGTAAGTACGTCTACTAGGTGGGTCACTATCAGTTTCGTAAGATTTGGTGGCGAATTATCATTTTGAGTTTTTTAAATTTGTCTTTTTATTATACGAATTATAAGGTTCCTAAGATAATGACACTCAAAATTCTGACTTGCCACCGAAACTGAATTCGAGGCACCAAATCTGAAGATTTTAAAAATTAAGCCACCAAAACTAAATCTAGCCCACCTAAGCTGACTGTTTCTTAATAAAGGTATTATAAAATAAAACAAACATTATAGAAACATATTTATTTTATATTTTAACTACCTAGTTGGCGCAGTGGCGCGATGATTCACTTTCACGTGACGTCCCCTTGTCTCACTCCTCGATGCAACGGTATAGGTTTTGTTTGCTGATTCTGTACTTGGACGGACATGGTGGCGGCTTTATAGAGACATCTCATCACTTGGACGTACCGCCAATTTACTTGGAAACGCTGCAGGGACTTCAAAACGGGCTCGATCTCGATCGAGTCGAAGGCTTTCTCATAGTCCACGAATGCTAGACACAAGGGCTGATAATACTCTTCGGTCTTCTGTATAATCTGCCGCAATGTGTGAATGTGGTCTATGGTGTTGGTGCCGTACCGTATCCGCTCCGAAATCCGGCCTGTTCTGGCGGTTGGAATTCACCGAGTCTTCGCACAAGGCGGTTCGTGATGACTCTTGAAAAAAGCTTATAGATCTGGCTTAGAAGAGAAATGGGTCGATAGTTTTTCAGCAGGGTCTTATCTCCCTTTTTAAAGAACAGGACGACCATACTCCTACTCCACACCGGAGTCCGGAGTTCTCCCTTCAAACAGGATAGCGTTAAAAAACTTTTAAAACTCCCTCAGTACGGGTTTCCCTCCAGCCTTCAGCAGTTCTATTGTAACGCCATCCTCTCCAGCGGCTTTTCCATTTTTCAGCTGTTTAAGAGCCATCTCGATTTCGTCAATGCTGACTTCTGGCAGGTCTTGAGTGTAGTGGCGTGTTAACGGGGCTCTAGGGTCCTCATTTTTGGGATCAGATAGAGATGCATGCGGTAGCGTAAAACCGGCCATAGTAGCGTTCTACTTCGGAAAGGACTGCTGGCTTCGAAGCAACGACTTCTCCACTTGCTGTCGTCAGTTTCGTCATGTGGCTTCTTCCAAGAGATTGTACGAACACTTTCGACCCCCGATTTTGCTTGATAGCTCTTTCAATCGAAAGAGTATTGGAGCATTGGAGGTCGTGTCGTACGAGCTTACTGATCTCTCGGTTTAGAGCACGTTTTCCTGACGAAGTGACGGGTGGGTTTTCTCGTCGTTCCATCATCAGCCCTAAAGTCCCTTCCGAAAGCTTTGACTTCCTGCCCTTACGCTGCATTTTACAAAATCTTCTTCCCTGACGATTTGAACTACATTTTCGAGGTTTTGGTTTACGTCTGTTGTGGTTTCCACGGCTGCGAGTCGGTTCTCCAGGTTTGATTGGAACGATTCAGACTCTAACATGGTTTGGAGCAAAGTAGGTCGGAGCCTTGACTTCATCAGATGGACACGTTCAGCCTTAAAATCGATACTCAGAGAGCCTCGAACGAGTCAGTGATCGCTGATTGGTGATTCTCCCCACCTGTGAATTTGAATTCTGGGATCGTAGAGCTTGTTTTTTGCTTTTTAGTTTTTATATAGGTAGTTGTTTTAAGATTTCTTTTAATAATTAGTTTTATTTCAAACATTTATTTGATCACAGTGGATACAGCGGTGCCGGCGCCACACCCGTACGTGTTGATCACGGAGACGTCTCTGAATATATACTTTTTGTTGGTCATGATGAAGTCAATCTCATTTTACGTCATAGTGTCGGGGCTTTGCCACGTCCACTTCCTTTGTGGCTGTTTCTTGAAGAAGGAATTCATCAAGAAGAGTTCCCGTTCGAGAAAGTTGACAAGCATTTGCCCCCTATGGTTTCTGCATCCAAAATTCATGGGATCCTACTATCGATTCGTTCCAATTCTGTACTCCCACTTTACGGTTAAAGTTCCACATAACAACGCTGTAGTGAGTCTTAGCGATGAAGTGGAGGGCCTTTGATATGTCATCAAACATATCCTCCACCTCTTCGTTCGAGTGTTTCGAGGTCGGTGCGTATGCTTGCACCACCTTGAGGCAAAAATTTGAAGGTAAAATAAACTTTTATGATGAATGAAAAGTAAAATGTGTAGAAATTCTGATTTCTGACGATGGGTTCTATTAGGATACATGTTTTGTATCACATTATAATATAAATTAGTGAGATATTTACTAATAGATATCAAAAAAAAGTATATATTATGACTAATTTAAGAATTCGGTGGCCCCCTTAAACTTTGGTTGCGTCATTTTGGCCACCTGAACCACCAAAACTGAGCCACCAAAGCTAAAAAATCTTGAATTTTGTTTATTGAAGTCAAACGAGCTACTACACTGTTTAAATACTATCACCTAAAAGACTATAACAAATTAGTATTAAACGGTTGACTGTTTAAGTTACTAAAAAATATGGCGGACACAATAATTAATCCACCGTATCTTAAGAATTCTTGTGCAAAACGCCACCAAAGAGATTAATTACTTCCTGGCGGGAAAACGCTCCGCACTGACACACCTCCAACCTTCGCAAGCCCTTTCGCGTCAGTGAGGGATGCGGGGTTTGGCAAAGCGACACTTCTTGCAGGGTTCAACGACGAGCCACGCACGATGTGTTCAATCTTAGCGACCAAATCTTACAAGTTTGCTCGGACAAACTTTAATTTAGAGTCATCAAGATTCTAATAGTCATAATAACAAGTAATGCCATCGTCAAGAGGCTTTGATTGCTTGAATATTTAACGCGTACAAGTTTTATTCTATAAATTAACTTTTAAAAGTAATGGTGCTACTTTTCATTCAAGTAGTAGAATCAGGACACGCCACAAGCGCTTAAAATGGTCTTCTGTTTTTATTTCATTGTCTAAAAATCTTTACAGTAATTCATCTCCTTCATTTAACATGTAACTAGCTGTAGTTTACACAATAAAAATATCATAGGGAATTCTGAATATTACGAGTACACAGCAATTCTCACCCAGGACAATCAAAAAACACGGTTGTGATAATCACCTAGGTATATGTCAACATCTAATTGTATGGATTCGAACACTAACAGAGTAGCCAGCCTGGCTGGTGACTTATCAGTTAGCGGCACATAAATCAGCAAGCAATGAGCACGTTTTTTCGGTTTCCATCAAGTACTTAGCATGATAGGCAGTTTATTCTCGTCACGAGTGATGGCCGCCTGAGAGACAGGCCGGCTGCGCGCGCAACTCGCGATAAAACCGCTCATTCAGCGCGAGAGCATTGTTTGCGAACTATTTTATGTATGTCTGACATATTCACTTACATTGTCCGTATCGCAATGTATTCGACAACAATGTAGTTGGCAGTTGATGCGTATTGATAGAACGCTGCTATTCGTATTCTATAGGTAGCCGGTTATTTACTGCTGGACGTTTAGCAATTGTTATCTTCACAATGACGTTCCCCAGATAGATAATTACAATTTAAGATTAAGCCGGCGCGGCGCTCGCTAACTCATTGAATTAAACTGTTCGTCGAATTCATGGAAGTTCTCGTTTTTAAAATCAGTAGGTAAGCATTTATCAAAAAGTGTATTTATTCATGACTGCTTGCGTAATGTGTTGTTTTGTAACATTGTAGTAACTTAACGTATTTTTGTTTAATTGGGGTAATATGTACAAGGTACATTTATTCATCGAGCAAATTGTTATTAGTCTGGAGTACCTCGGTACCTCGTTTTTTATTTTTCGGAAGTAATTTTATGAGATGCTGCCAATGATATTATACATATAAAATGAAGGAAGCTGCTTACTGTTGCTCTAATCATTTCTGTGAGATCAGGGTAAGAAATAGCTGATCAATGGAAATGTAGTGTCAATTTTGAAAAAAAAAACTGTTAATAAAACTGTTTTCTAGGTGATATTTGCTATGCTTGGAATAGAAACCTGGACCTCAAAGGTCCAGGTTTCTATTCCCGAACTGATTAAAGTAGAAAAACCCTTTTATATATTGCTTCTCGTCTATATTCGTGGTGCCTTAGTTGTTTCTATTTCCAAGAAACAAGTTGTAGGTACTTAATTAACATTTATTTATTTAATGTTTTTTTATACAGACAATATCACATATCGTTGTTGTTTTCCGTATTTTTGTAGTCGGCGGAAATAAAAACTGTATTTTCGGACTCGCTCGCATTTGGTAGTTGCGACTTGCCCGCGAATCGAACCGCGATAGTTGTTGTTGAGAATGTGTCAAAAACTGTGATCGTCTTGGTCGACTAATTTTTAACTACCGACTAATCGGCTAAAGTTAAAGTAGGCACAAAATAGTACATAATTGTATAATTTTAATACTATCCTTTTAGTAAGAAGAAGCTATCATGACAAACTTTCTGGAATTCAGAAACAATTAAGGTACAAACGGCACATCATGCTATAAACAGGGGCATCTTAACGTCTTTGAAATAGGTGCGAGTTTGCAGAAAAAATGTACAGTTGAACAAACTGCGACAAAAACCAAGACCTGAATAAATATAGAAAAGAGGTTTTCTACATTGATCCATCCGGGAATCAAAGCCATTCAGATCTTAGAGCATTCAATAGCAGGTGACTCTTTGAGACCTTTGTCTTTGCCACTAGACTACAGAGATCGTCAAAACAATAGTAGGTACCAAAACTCTTCGAATGTGGCTCCAGCAAGGATCTAAAAGCACGTATGTCTATACTTTTCTGACAAGAGGCCAAAGAAAGAACAAAAGATAAGATAATGGGATCACGTGTGCGCAGGCCTTTGCAAAATAACCCTTCGAGTGCTCACAATGAAGGTTTTTTTCATTGAGTCGCCCCTCCCCGCATGGGGCCATAAAGGAAATGACATGTGGTTCCCGAAACCTGACTGGGATAGCACACCATGGACATGAGATTTACGTTTTATACGACTTTGAATTTGATCATAAGATTTGACTCAATTAGATGTTTATAATTTTCTTTTAAAAATTAAAAAAAAATCTTTTGTATCAACTGAACAAATAATATGTTTAATAAAACTTTTTAGCCGTTAAAACGATGGAAACAACCAAATTTGAGTCGGCGCATGACAAGTTTTTGTTTAACACCGTCTTAATACGTCGTTGGTATTTTTTTGTTATAAATGTTTAAATAATTTAAACCTATTAATCCCTCAACCCCCAGAAGGCACTCGGGTGCCACGATAACAATAGATTTCAATTGTGTCTGGAATAAGTCACGATCGAGGGATTTAAGTGATATTTTTTACAATAGACTATATTACCGTTACGACCAAAAAAAACTTTAAAACCATAAAATTATCTGACATCGCTAAAAAAAATAGCATCTAATTCAAAACTACTTCTTTCTATGTCGATGGATAAAATCTTCATAATTTTGATAATTTTAGTTCGTTGATATGCAGCTGTGACTTTATTTGCAAAACGAATACGAGTAAAAGTAAGTACTTAAATGGTTTGTTGCTTACCAAGCCCGTGGAGCTGTTAAAGGTATTTAAAACGACGTACAAGGATATAAAAAAAAAATATGTAAATTGTCTCATATAGGTCTTATTCATTATTGTTAACTTTTTTATTTGCCGAGATGTTGTCTTGTCCATACTACGCGTTCGGGCGAGCTGCGCACACCTGCCGCGCATTCCAACCTCGACAGGGCTTCGGGTTGCAGGCTCCAACATCCAATATCAACCCCCTTATCTCCAATATAATAGAACTCAAAATAGCCGTAACATCCCATTCAACGTGTACCCCGACAATTACATACCCTCACAAATACTATAAAATTTAATTCACCCAATTCTGTGGCACCTGATTCAGTTTTGTTTTACAAAAAAAGTATAAATCATAGCTAGGATATTTAGAAATGTTATGTTAAATCTCGTCTCAATTGTTTTTTGTTTAGCTGTTAATCCAAGACATGCATGGGAAGACACGCATGTCTTGTTTTTTTTTATTTTAGGTAGATACCTACCTACCTTAACTCAACGCGTGTGTGGGTTTTCTTTACAGATAATTGTTTTTGAAAAAGACTACAAGTGCAATATTGAAAAAAAACTCATACTCATGAAAACTATTGGTAAGATTTAAATTGTGTGGTACGCTGTCTTTGGAAAAATATGTTATTTCGTAGTTTACTTGGAATGTACGACACATTATCTCGCTTAGGATATCTTGTATTACAAGCATAATATACATACCTACTACTTGTTATTTTCTTTAAATAATAAATTTGATCATCGGTAGGAAAATACAATCTGACTTAATTATCTTACTTTTACGTAGCAGGTGTGTATTCATTAACGCATCCGTATATTTATGAAAGACATTGACTAAACCACATCTTTAGTGTTTGTATGTCTCTTGTACATGAAAATATCTTTAATAAATACAATGATGATTTATAAAACATATTACTCTACATCCAAAAGCCCTCATGTTTATACGTGTTTTGTTCGTCCTTCAAGAGTTTCAGGTTTCTGTTGCATTAGCGCAGTGCTAAAACGTGCGCAGGAACAAAGTGTGTTTGCTTATGTGAGCGGACGGACGGGCAGCGCGGGCGCAGGCTTTGTTTGCAAGCACGCGCGCCCGGAACATGATGGCAACGGATGGTCAACCTTTAGGTTACTGACAAAATTGTTTAAGAGCTATAAATAAATGTGGACAACATCACATACATTGTTGTGATCCCAATTTGAATAACTATTTAAAGTACTCGTATTTTGAAATCAGAAACAACGAAGGTACCACAAACACCCAGACCCGAGAAAATGTAGAAGAACACATTTTTCTACATTGACCCGTCCGGGAATCGAACCCAAAACTTCGGAGCAGGCGACTCCTTGAAAACCGGTGTGTAGGTACGCCACTCTGCCACGGAGGTCGTCGAAAGCTACATACCTAGGTTACTAGTAGTATTATATTATCTGTGCCTAGGTAAATAATTTAACACTAATCTAAGCGAAACGCCTCGTTGGTCTAGTAACGCGGCGTTGGTCTAGTGGTTAAGTACCGGGCCATGATCTTAGGGACCTGGGTTCGATCCCCGGATCGGGCAAAAAGAGTTTCGAATTTTAGAAGATTGCTCGGGTTTGTGATAACCAACCCGCATTTGACGAGCGTGGTGATTATGCTTGTATCTATCATGGCTGTGTTAACTAGAATTAAATTATGGAGGCCTTTGCCCTGCAGTGGGATGAATATAGGCTGTTAATTTACTTAAGGTAAAAATTTTAAACTATCAGTGACATAATTGCTTGTGTTTGTGATGATTACCAACCCACAATTGGCAAGCGTGGTGATTATGCTTGTATACATAATGGTAACTTGAACTCAATGATGGAGGCCCTTGCCTGTTGTGAGATGTAAATAGGATGTTACTTACTTTGACTAATCGGAACGATTTTAGAACTCTTCACTCGAACTCTTTATCACTGACCAGCAGTTCCCTCCAACTTCAACCTAAAAATAAATACTTATACAAATAAGTATTTATTTTTATAGGCGCCATTAGTTTGTAGATTTTTTAAAGTTTCGTTACAATATTATTTTATTCTAAAGGAGCTTTGAGCTTTCGAACAATATATTTACAGTACCTAGGAGATTTGAGAATTAAAATATTTTTCTAGTCCTTAGGATATTTGATTGTTCACACAGTATTCTAATCTTATTTAAGAAAGCGTTCTTATTAATATTCTAATAAAAATACTGTACCTTGAATACAAAGGACACAATTCCGAACTTTTTAACTTAGGAATTGTATTTTCAAATTACACTGGCAATTTAGTTGCTGAGTTAAACAGTTTAATTAGTATTTTTATGATTTTTTTTAACAGACCATCAAATCTACAGTCCACAAAGATTTGCCATAACATCGTGAAAAACTGTTATTTAAACGTTTAAAATTCTGCAACGTTAAGAAATGCTGATAGAGGTGGAGCCTAACCATGACTCCTCATACGCGTCTAGTGATGCCGTGCCAAGATTTAGGGGTCCTGGGTTTGGTCCCCAGGACGGGCAATAAAAGTTTCGGATTTTCGAACATTGCTCAAGTTAGTGATCAACAACCTGCATTTGGTTTGATTATGCGTGTACCCATCATTGCCGTGGTAACTTGAATTCAATGATTGAGGCCTTTGCCCTGGAGTATAGTGCGGTTTATTCATAAAGGTTGACTTTAGGTAAAATTTGTAAACTATCAGCAACATAATAACTTCAAGATTCAGTTGAACATACCCCAGTTTTTCCAAAAAAAAGGTTAAGAAGTAGACGACCAAAACAAATAGGCTTTGAAAATAAAAACAAATTTTATGACATTCTGGCTACTTGCTTTTCACCTGTCACTTTGTTGGATCAATCAAATCGTAATGTCGCGACGCGTTATACTAAAAATATTAAATATATCTTGGGCTGCAAAGTTTCAGCACCGGTGGTTGTTCGTCAGTTTGCGTTTCACGTTATATAACGACGAGTGAGGTTCGACGTCCGCGGCGCGGCGGCGCAACCTTTAAGGTCGGCCCGGCGGCCTCCAGCCCTCATGTTTACACTTGCAGGACTTGCGTTTGTAGGAATGGGTGACTTGAGTATGGGATTAGTTCGCTAACATTACGATTTACTTAATTTGCCATATTAGTTTCAGGATTCAGACTGCGAAAAGTGGGTAATTCGTTCATGGGAAATTGTATTCGTATTTTCAACAAATTGCCACTGTCAATTGCTGAACTCCCTCTACATAAAGTCAAATCATATATCAAAGTAATTCTACTGAAAAAGTGCTATCATACTATTAATGATTATATAAATGATAGGAACGTGTGGTGTGGAACGTTATTTAAAAAGAGGCTGACAATAGTGAACGAGTTTCTTCCGCTGCTTCTTCTCGGCACTAGCCCACATTTGTCCCGAAGCAGTGGTAGGTTTAAATGTTGGGCCTCTAGGGACATATTTGCAGAAATAAAACTGATTTTACTGATTTTACAGTCATTTGCGTAAAGCTGGTTTCTTACTGTTAGATACGAATGCTACTACGTTTGTTACGTTTTCATGAAAAAACTGTAGAAATCGGAATAAATGTAACCTCGGAAAACGATTCTTTTTTATTTTATATCGATGTGATATTTAACATAATAAACGGCAAAACATGTAATTCGCGACTTCCGTGGCGTCCACACTGGTTTTAATGGTGTCGCTTGCTCTGAGGGGTTCGATTCCCGGACGGGTCAAAATAGAAAAAAGTGTTTTTCTAAATTTTTTCGGGTCTGTTTGTTTGTGGTACCTACTTCCTTACCTTACCTACCGTTGTTGTTTATGATTTCCAGAATAGTAGAATAGTGGTACATGACATGACGCAGTACCACTATTAATTATCAAAAAAAAAACAATGATAAATCTTATTTTTATTTATTGCACACATCAAACATGCTTACGAAATTGTTAATTTTGTGATGTGCACTAAACATACATATTATACTTTTAAAACGCAAATATAAAATATGAAAAACACATTTTTTCCGAAAACAATGTTACGTATTTAAATAATTCACTAGACTAGCAGAATCGACCTACTTATGCTTTTTAAAGCTTTGAAAAGCTATTGTAACAAGTATCTTTATAACAGGATAGAGGCAAGCTGTGAAAAACTGACTCTACCATATTTTGCTCTGGCGAAGCATAATTATATCGTGAGCGCTCGTTACGAAATGTCATATTTTCTCTATTCTTACGTATTTTGCAATTAGTATTTTACTACAAAATAAGGATGCATCTCAATAATCTCATCTAATCTTAAAGATCTTTACTAAATAAAAAAATCTCTTATAATTGAGGCTAGGGTATGTAAGTTAAAGTTCATAAAACCACGTATATATGTTATTATTGTATTTATTTTATGTAATAGGTACGTGCGTTATTTAGTGTTCACATCTAGCTAACAGGAACCGTAAATTTTCTACGACCTGTTCTCACCCATCAAATATACAGGTTGACTTTTTCATCACCGTCAAAACTTTTGATAGGCGTTATGTATCGTATTTAGAGCCAATTTATGAAGTAAATTGAATGATGATGATGAATAGATCAAGTTTTCATATGAAAATGTTTTTCGAAATGTACCTAGTTTTAAATTTTCACGGTCCTACCCAATGAAGATATGAAGGCAAAATAAACCACCTGTGAATAGTATCGTAATGAATGAATAAGATGCGCATCGCTGTCGTTGCTGTATCAAACAATTTAGATTTTTGGCGGACATTTTCTAAGTGCTTTATCTTGATATTTATGTACTGAGCTGTACCAAAAAAAAAAGGTTTTTGGCTCGTAGATTGTTGTATTAAAATTTTTAATGTGATTAAAATTTCATTATGTATACACAAAAAATCGGAAAGTGTTCGACAATAAACACGAGTGATTTTTATATATTAGATGAGTAAATGTATGTCATGTGTTCTTACTAAACATTTGAAGGAGGTCTTGTTTAACGGTGCCTACCTACGTAAGTAGGCAGATACTTATTATATTTAAAAAAAGCATTTCGTCAGTATAACGTATTACTTAACACCTACTGCCACAAAAAAGCTCATCCCATCCCACATCTTCCGGCCTTTTGAATTCAGCTGCAGTTGCCCTTACAGACAAATGATGCACGGTATTGTTTTACGTCGGGGTGGCCGGTCGGTACGCGACGCGTAAAACAATTAGCATTGTTTGCCTGTTACAACCAGGATCACCGTTTTTACATTTCCCACCACCTTTTGTCGATCAGGTAAGCTCGTAAAATTTCTTGTAATTCCAAAGGAAGTAACATTGTTGTTTAATAGTTTGAATATTGCAAACTAATTTCCTTCCGGAGTATTATGTTGACAACAAAAGTAGCCGACGGAAACGGCCGATGCCTGCGAACGGAAGGAAGTGCAATTGAGACGTAATGACAAAGCGTCGGACGGGTGTTGGTCTATGAATAGATTCGCCATACGTGTCCCGGGTTGAGATTTGCAGTTGAATGGGTTTGTTTTTGAGTTTAGTTTAAGGTTGGTTCGGTGCGTGAGCGTTGCGACGACGCGGGACTTAGCGGGCCGCGGGGGCCGAGGCGCGGGGGCGTCGGTTTCCGGCGGGTCGGGCGCAGCGTGGGAACGCGCACCCACCTACGAGGCTGCCAGCCTGCTCCTCAGATTAAATGACGGGCACTAATTAATTTAAGTTCGCGTCGAGTAAAAATAAAGGTACTCGACTTGAGTGGATTCGCTTCACGAGATCCAGTGGCCGTCGTTAATGCTTCAATGGAGTTGGTCTGATCTACATTTCTAACTTTTCCAGTTTTTTATAGACTGGATAAAACCCGTCGGCTTACGAATTGACTGCTTTTAATTAGCTTGTAGGTATAGTTGATATTTTTTAAATGCTGATTGGTGTAATTAAAAAGATAAGTTTACAGTTAATTTACGTTAGTATATAACCGTAGTTAATTTAACATTTAAGATTCTATCTCTAAAGTTATTCTTGAAATGTTTGTTAAATTTTAATTTGTATATGGGTGTTTTTTAATAATCATTATGTAGGTACCTATGCCTTGTAAAATAACACGTTACTCAAAACTAAGTCATGATTTTTTGGCAAAGGGAATGACTTCGTGGATTAGGGCTACAGGTACCGCCTGTTACCTATGTAGGTATAAGCAGATTTTCTGAAATAAAAAGATTACTTACTGACTCGACACAGTTTTATTATAAAAAAAAAATGAAATATCGTATCAGGTCAGACAAGTATTATTGTCTGACCTGATACAGTTTATATCAGCAGTCAAAAATGTGCAATTATTATTGCTATTTTATGCTACAAAAGGTCGTCAGAGCGAAAGTAAGTTCTCAAAATGGCCCTTTTGGTCAGTTTCACATAAAATCGACAAAACTCACTCTATAACATTAGTGGCCCTACGAAGGCCCTACTAATACTACTTTTGAGAACACAGTAGGACCTTCGTATGACTTCGTTCTGTATTGAGAGTTTTTAGCCCAGGGTACCTGGCAAGCTGAGAGGAACGAATAATCTGCCACCGGGCCCGCACGTTAGCAACATGGGCCCACACCTGGCTCGACACATGCCTCCATTCAAGCCGCCTGAATTTTATCAATTGCCAACGCTCCATTCATGCAACTTCATTTTACAACATATTATATGCTATCATTGTGTTCAATAAAAACGGGTGTTAGAAATGTTTAGAGTCTTTAGAGTAAAGGAAACGTAAAAATATTATTGTCTCAGACGTATCAAAGTATAAAACGTAGAGTTTTACGTCTAATTAAAGATATTTTTACTTGTGTATTATACAATAGCGATACACTTATTTAAAAAAAACATCATTCAATCACATTCAATCTAAAACTTCAGATTTGTATTAGCTTCATGGATCAGAGATATGTTATCAGATTATGTGACATTGACAGATATTACGTCTTTTTCTAGTACTAAGTTGATACCGTGAATTTGATAATAATTAACATTGTTAATTAGCACAGAAATAGATTAGAAATAAACATTACTGGTAGAATTTTGATAGTTTCATTCTGTAAGTTTGATCTTGACTCAAGACAATACGACAAAAAAACTCCCACCCACAAACAAGATAAACATATTTTATACGAAACATTTGAATGGTTTTGGCTGAGAATCAAATCTGTGATAACGTCTGTTATTTATTCTAATGACTATCAAAATTGAGTCACTAAAACAGCTATTTTTGATATTTGACTTGTAATTACGTGATTATGTGTGTATTCTACACTTAGATATCTTCATGCTTCATTCATAAGTTCATTGATAGATAACAACTGAGAATGGCAGTGTTCGAGATAGCTCGCCGCTCGCTGGCGGTTAATTGAGTCGTGATCGAAACTAAATGTGCATGTTTTGTTTGTAAATGTTTGACGACCTATTAAGAACGGTACATATTTGTAAGCTGGGTAGATAATGTAATGATAAGTGTTTTCAAAGTAAAAGCTTTATGTAACCAAAATGTTTGGTACACAATATAAAACTATTTTGATCAACTTGTGGTTTTGAATTTGAATATCATCATCATCATCATAACCCGCCTATATTAGTCCACTGCTGGTCACGGGCCTCAAAAGTAGGACTTTGTCATAATCACTACGGTTAGAAGGGTGGGTTGGCGATCGCAGTCAGGCGATATGGATGTAGCGATGCGATGGCAATAGTAGAGAAAAGATCACAGAACATGGAAAAGAAAAGATGCTGTTACCCGTCTTCTTCTGGCAGTACCTTCTTTAGTCGTCTCTTACGATACCGATAGGAAGCTGTGGGCTATTCTTTTTATACGGCATAAACTCGGTAAGTGTTCATTTTTTTCAGTTCAGTCAGTCGAGTCAGTCCCAGCTAGTCTCCACAATTTGTAAGGTGTTATTCTAATGCACCAATACCACACGACAATTTAAATGTAGGTAACAAACGAAATCTCGATACATATGTATTGGGTTAGTATTTGTCATTAGTAACTTAATCGGCGAGTGTATACGAATACGATTAAAATATCTACACGATGTGTTTATATTTATTTCAGTAATTATCTTTTATCTTATTTCCCTATTGGTTAGTCCTTTCAATGTTTATTCAACTGCTCTAAATGTTATCTGGAAGCGGTCGCTCCAGTGGTGTGACCATCTAATTTGTGCAGGTCTACTGGTAACTTTTGTATGTAGATACTTTAATTATTTTTGTATAACCAATTAATTGTTTCTTAATGTACTTCAATAGTTAATTTTGAAGTAAGGTTCTTTCTTAATGAAAGTGTTTTAAAGGAGTTGCCTCTAACGGGATATTACGTAATAATAGACAGAGTCTATTATGTATGTGTAAAATGCTTATAAATTCACTCTTGATAGGTATACCAATCAATACTTTAGTAGCCAGGTAATAAAGCAGGTTGTTCTTCATGGCTCCTTCCGGAGGATATATCGTTTTGGGAACGAGGTAACACAGCTTGACTCTGAATGAAGCAGCTGCTGATTGTAAGTCAGTTTGAATTTTAATTATATTGAGAATGATGTTATAATGATTACGCTGCTATCTAAGTTAAGTGCCACCGTATTTCAACTCGACTCAACTTATCATTTTATCTGTATTTGACATAGTACTTATTAGAAACAGACAAACAACGTTAAGTATAAAAGCTTTTTTGGGTTTTTTTTATTTAAATAATAAAATTGAGAATGTATTAAAGTTAAAATAAAAGGTAGTTTTGATGGTGATGTGAATGATACGAGAGCTACCCACTGGGAAATTAACTTACGCCTTTGATGCAACGTCAATCACTTTTACAATCACACAAATATTTTTAGTACTCACTTACTTATGATTAGTCATAACTGCAACTTATAGGGGCTTCGCCCAACTTTACCCGATCCCATCTCTACCCGATTTAAAATTACCTAACAAAAAATCCCAACTCTACCCGATATGATAAAAAGTACAGACAAAATGAAAAACCTTTATTTTCATCATCATCATTTTTATCATCAATTAGAACAATCGAAATTTAAAATGATACAATGAAAATAATATTTTTAAACAAAACACGTAACAATAACAACATCCCAATCATAATAATATCATGATTGAAACATTTTTGTATACCTAAAATTTGTATTTTTTTCGTTTTAACTGCACCTGAAATCGGGTAGAGTTGGGACTTTTTGTTAGGTCATTTTAAATCAGGTAGAGATGGGATCGGGTAGAGTTGGGACGAAGCCCTTATAGGTAGTTAAGAAATATTTCTAAAGGCACCATTTTTAGCATTTGGTCCCGTATTCAATTAAAAAATGGAAATAGTTGAATTAGGTGACGTCAGAGGCCTGCAATAGGTACCAAACTAAGAAGAAGAAGACATTACTCAAAAACGTAAAAATGGCATGATAATTTTGATTTGGACGGATAAGTAAGTATAAGTACGGATTTTATCTACAGCCTGAATTCGCACTTAAGACAATATTTGTTATCACGGGAAAACAGTACAGGCACACATACTAAATACTCGTAATACGATATTTCTATGGCTCTTATAAATAGAGCAGCATAACAATTACTTTTCCATCATAATTTCTGATGATGAACATGCGACCTACCGTAATTGCATTTAATTAACTAAACTTTCCTGACGGTTTTTATTCCCTGCTACTGATAATCCAGCAATAAAAATAGCATGAGAAAGTCACTCAGCGTCATGTAAAAATACCTTCCCCTCCATTCATGTCCTGCTACAGCTGAGGTTAACCGACCGAGAAGAAAATCATTACCGACATTATTTTTATTTAAATAGCCCTCGCCTGTTTATATTGCCAGTTTTTATTTGTAGCGGACACTTCGAACATTTAGGCTTTAAACCAAATAACTATCATTTATTGTATGTCATCATTAATCGTCCCAACAAAAATTGAATTCTTGCCATTTGCAGTAAGTCATTGGTTTATTGCAACCTTTTGGACCTTTGCCAAGACATTTTTACTGCTCTGAGATTATAAGAAAAACAGAAAAATCATAGACACATAATTTTTCAGTAAACTTTAACAATGAGTAGAATTTTAATGAAATATATTGACAGAACCTTACATACGTCTTTTAAAATTAAAAATAAAGTACAATCTTCTTATTCTCGTACATTGCATAGCTAGTGTATTAGTTAAAATACTAATTATTCAAAATGTCTGCAACACCATTCATGAATTAGAACGATTCGGGTAGTTCCGGCCGGGATTCTCCCACGCGTCGTGAATGAATTGCGCATACGCACCGTTCAAGGAGGGAAAGAAAGAAAGGGGCGCGTCACTTCCGGCGTCGTGCGAGGCGTATGGCGTTACTTCCAGCCGTCGCCGGAAACGCATGTTCCTTGAGCGTCAATTATTTTTTTCCTACTTAACGTTTCCTTTCTATAAAGTTATTGTTGGGGTATGTTTTTAGCGCTCTGTTGTAGCGAACAGTAGTTCATTGTAAGCCTTGATTTTGTTATTATTATAGGTTTTAGCTGTATTGCAAATGTATGACTATAAAACTATAATATGCAACCATTTTGCACGATCGAAGTCTGAAAACTCGAAATAGAACCTGTGTCAAACAAACAGACTTAACATTAATTTATTTATTCGTAATATACGAGTATAAAGTTAACTGAATAAATCTATGGTCGGTCGGTAATGGTGGTCATATGCCATACGATACCATTTTGTGTAATAGAAAGAAACTCTGCCTTTCTACGACGTTGTAAGACCGATAAACCTCTTTCTAAATCTATACTAATAATATAAAGTTGACGAGTTTATAATATTAGTATAGTTTTGTTTGTTTGTTTGTTTGAACGCGTTAATCTCCAGAAGTACTGGTTCGAATTATATTTTTTTTTTGTGTTGGATAGTCCATTTATTGAGAAAGGCTTTAGGCTATATAACATCACGCTGCGATCAATAGGAGCGAAGCATCAGTGAAAAATGATGCAAAAACGGGAAAAAATATTGATATTAATCGCGATCATAATAACAGAAATTGACGCTGACGAAGTCGCGGGCAACAGCTATTAGTTTATAATTTCCAAATAATTTAGCACTGTCTTATTCAAACTCATTAGTTTATCCAATTGTATTATATGCAAACTGCAAAAATTAGTTACAAATAGTGTATGTAACACTTTTCGCTTACAAACCGACTACGCAAGAATACTTTTTTCATAAAGTTTGAACCGCAAGCCATACAAATCCGTCCACTTGCGTCGCGATCAGTAAAAACAATAAAAACTTTTTGGAAGTTTGTTCGACAATCTCGCGACACCACTTTCACAATCAATTGTTTTGATTGCAGCGCGGGTCGCGAATATTGCTTCTTCTCTGTCTCTCTATTGCGGAGTAAAGGAGTGACAAGGACGTCTAGCGGAAGTGTTATAAGAATGGAGCCGGTGTTCATTCATTGATGTGTCCGCCGTGAACAGCCGCCATCGAGTCAACAATTTTCGTGACTCGGCTCGTTATAACGAAACTTCTGCTATTCTTGGATTTGACGTCATGACAACACGTAATACTAATAATAACATAACAGCTATAGCCACCAGATTTGTTCGACTTATTAACTTTTTTTTATTTAGGCTTAGGTAACAATACGTTAGTTGGATAACGCGATTTTGGGTGAGTAACCATTCCGACAATGTTTAGTTTCATTTACCACAGGAATTTTCATGTTTTATACAGCTCGTCTTATGTGGTTTATATGGTTTTAATACTATTCGTAAGGCTCGATCGGACAGAAGCTAAGCTAAGCTTTTGGAAGCTTTACTACGACTGATAGTAAGGTTTAGTCGGTTTAGTGTAGGAGTACATTTAGTGTAAAACAAAACCCTGTAGTAAAATACTTATAGAAAGTGATTATCGATCGTTAAATCTATTTTTTAAGGCTGATCATACAAAAAACGTTGCTGGTAGAAGCAGGTCATTAGATACCCATTAGACCTGGCCATTACCCAGTACCTATATTACCAGTATTTATAAGTAAAAGCAATTTATTAGATTCTCTACTTAGAAATTGTATTCGTAAACATCAAATGCTTCTTATATTACCTTTAATATCAGATTAATGGCGTTTTCTATAAATTGCCAGTCTGAGATTCTATTACATAAAAGGAAAGCGTCTAAAAATAAATAAGTCTGAGCTGAACAGTAAGTAGCTTGATCCTTCAAATAATATGTTGCTTTTGTCTAAGGTCGAACTACCTATCTCGGCTAATCTTCTTACCATTCTTAACGATATTTTGTGTTTTGAATTTAGTTCTTGTGCTGTATGTGATAAGGTCTGATTGTACTCCTCGATAGTAGTTTGCTAGTGTCGTCCGTTGGGTGTGACGTAATAGAAACCCGACTTTCATTGAGATTTCGTAGGCCAGTGTTTCCATATTTGTACGTTTTCCCTTAATTCGAGGAAAAACATTTTGGTAAATAATGTCTAATTTTATATGAGGCGGTGATTCTTCTACGCTAATAGGTAGTTAGATAGTTATAGTTATTTTGTCAAGTGCAAAATAGATGTAGTATCAAATGAAAATACGTTTCAAGATGAACGATCTTAACGCTAGACGTGATGCCTTCCAGGCAACATTAAAGCAGAGGTCGGCAAAATTACATAAATTAATAAAAAAACATATATCTTTCATAATGATAAATTTAAGTAGAACTAACCCTCCTCTTGTGAATATCGTAAGCCACTTGTACCTACTTTTAGAAAAAACGGACATCGAACAGACAAACGGAAAATTAAAGAAGCTCTATGTTCCAGCCACTCATAACTGTATGTTTTTATATGAGCTATGACAATAACGCCCCGTTGGTAATGGTTTAAATATCGGGCAAGATCTTAGGGTCCTGGTTCGATCCCCAGGTCGAGCAACAAAAAAATAGGTTTGAATTTTCGAAAATTCCTCGGCTTTGTGATCACCAAACCGCATTTGGCAAGTGTGGTGATTATGCCAGTACCCATAGTTGCTGTGGTAACTTGAACCCAATGTTAAAGGCCTTTCCTGCAGTGGAATAATTATAAGCTGTTACTCTTATGGCAACATCTCACACTAATATCTCGCCTTGTGCTGCAACATAACTGGAGTAAACTAAGCGTTTGTTGAATTAAATTAGTATTTGAATTTGGTTTTTTTAGGGTAACTTTATGCGATTGTGGATATCACTAACTCCCCCTTGGCCCTCCTCCTCTTTTAGTGGTTAATCGCTCCCCCGCCTACATCCCGCGTGACGTCACAGACAGTTTGTAACGAGTCATTTGATGGCTCTTCTGAAGTGGTTAACATTGTTTCCATTAAATACACGAGATTGCGAACGGTTTGCCTTTTATTGCAATTGCTTCATAACTTGGAGATTGAACTGCTTTTTTATATTATGTTTTTAAACTGTTTTTTATTGAAACTACAATGCTTAAATAAAAACTTCGATTGTATAGGTGGGACTCGAACAACCTTCCGTTAGGCAACTGCTCTAACCATGAAACTACCAAGACATTTGTTGTGTTGGCGAATTTAAACCTTGGAAACTCCAAAACCCGATTGGTATTTTTTAATATTATAATAACAATAAAAAAAATGTGGACAACATCACATACATTGTTCTGATCCCAATTTGAGTAACTATTTAAAGTACTAGTATTTTGGAAATCAGAAACAACGAAGGTACCACAAACACCAAGACCCGTGAATATGCAGAAAAACACTTTTTTCCGGGAATCGAACCCGAGACTTCGGAGCAGGCGACACCTTGAAAACCGGTGTGTACACCACTCCGCCACAGAGATCAAAATGTTACTGTACGAAAGTCTTTGAACGGTGTGTGTTGCCAGTGACGATTTATGGAACTGAAATGTGGTCACCAATATGGTTTTCACAAAACGCAGACGATCGAACAGCGGGCAATGGAGAGAGTCATAGCATGATGAGGAGGTCCGTAGGATACTAGGATAACTGACATGAGTGGGCGGGACACATGGTCAGCAGAACCGATGGCTGTTGAAACGAAATGTATCTGAAATGGCATCCGCACACCGAGAGACTACCGGCCTTTGGGAGGCCTACATTCATCAGTAGACATCGTTTGTGTTCAGGCCACTTCCAACCTCTTTTCACTTTTCACTTTTTAAATTGACGCGACCATTCGAATAAGAAAGCACGAACGCGCGCAATTCAAAATTCGAATCTGGTGAAAAAACAAATGAACGCAAGTTACGCACATTAATAATTGTCGCCCTGCTATCACTGTCCGCTGTTCCCGTTGTGTTTTTATACCTTTAATAAATTTGAAACATTATATAATAAGTCCAGGAATATTTAAGAGCTGCATTTCAAGATTATACCCGAAAAACAAGAACCCATAGACCAATACTAAATAAAGGAAAGGTCACCCGTCGTAGACGATTCAAAAATATCTAAAACATATACAGGGTGTAAAAAAACTAAACGCATATCCTGAAGCTACGCAATCTATAAAGCAAACCAAGTCATATTACAAAATATTATAGCTGGGAAATGATTTTTATTTTTGGAACTCAAAAAATATTAAAATACATAGCGCGCAATGTATATAGCAGCCGGAGCGTGGACTGCTTCGCTGGAGATGGCTGCTAAGTTCAAAATAAAATTCGTCCGCGCTGAGCCGTACATTGCGTATTGTAATTAAAAAGGCCTTATTATAAACGAAATAATAAACAAAAACACTATGTTTTTAAGAAGAAAAGTTTTTTAGTGACTTTTGGTACTTAACAGAATTTGTAATAAAATGGAAAACAAAATTGTGAATTTGACCCTCAATATCTTCGGAACCAGCTGTTTCCCAGGTATGGTCTTGAAGAAAAAAATGATCCTAGTGATAGGGACAATACGTGGTTTTCGGATCTGCGTTATGATTTTTTACACCCGTTATAATATTGATACCGAAGCCGCTGCAATTACTTAAGTGTTGTATCTGACTTAGTATGCTAGCGAATGTTTGAATTGTGTTGGACCTGCCCCCCCTCGGACGGCGACCCAAGCCGAGGTCCGAGCCTACAGAGGCGCCCTTGAGGTCGCTGTCCGATCCCCCCTCCCAGATCGGGCCCGCCAGAATGGAGCCCGACCGTGATCCGGCATGCCACGGCATCTCCGGTTCCGGCGGCGCCACCACTGGTGGGTTCGCCATTTGGTAGGGTGCCCTTAGCACCGCTAGCGTGGCGGACCTAGGCTGAGCGCCTTCAGCGCTCGCCACACTCTGCCCGGTTTAACTGATTAAAGCCTCCCATATGGGGTTTCAGTGATAGGTCCGTCCTAAGATAGGAAGTGGTATAATATACTTTCACCTTCCTTATATTTTTCCCCTGCTATATTTCGTTCTTTCTTTGACTATTACCTTTGTACACCTGCACCTTTGTACTGCTCAAAAACTGCCTATGTCCTGTGGGTAATATTGCATTTGGCCCCCACAGTTTGACTGAGATGATGATGATGATCACGAAACTTAAAGTCCTACATAACCAAATATCGTCTGCCTCAGGAAGGATATCTCACTCACAATCGAATACGCTAGCTTACAGAACAAAGAACGAATTGAAAAAAAAGATAAAAATAATTCCAAGTAGAGCTTAGTAATTGTGTAATACATATTTCCTGCGTAAAAAAAAAATACAAAACCTACATAGGAACCTAAAACAAAAAATACATTTATGTGTATAACATGTGTAAAGATAGTAGTGTGTAAAGGTAAACAGTCTTTAATCATCCCAACCCTCATTGAATTCAAGTTACCACAGGAATGATGGGTGTACTGACATAATCACTACGCTTGCCAAATGCGGGTTGGTGATCACAAACCCGAGCAACGTTCGAAAATTCGAAACGTTTTGTTTCTCGACCCGGGATTCCAACCTGGGACCCCGAGATCTTGGCCCTGTATTTAAACCACTAGACCAACGGGGCTAATTGGGTATGTTTCTCGCACCGTGCAAGGTTTTCATGCTTTTTAGTGACGGTCTAAATTATAAAAGCACCACATCTTCTCTTCCTATGGGTATCTTGGGAGGCGATAAAGTTTGCCCGAAAATTACTTCTGCTAAACTTGATACTTAATTGTAGAAAAATCCTCCTTTTGAAGATGAACCAGTCGTGAACTGATTCTGGGCTGTTGATGGTGATAAAGGAAATACATGTCTCAATCCAGTATTACCATAAACAGACTGTTAGGCAGTGATGCCACATAAGTAATTAAGCCGAAACACGTTAAGATATGCATATAAATGTCATGGCCGGAATTTGGATATCATGCGAATTTTCTTTCTTCTTTTTTAGGGTTCCGTACCCAAAGGGTAAAACGGGGCCCTATTACTAAGACTTCGCTGTCTGTCCGTCTGTCCGTCGCTCTGTCACCAGGCTGTATCTCAAGAGCCGCGATAGCTAGACAGTTGAAATTTTCACAAATTGTGTATTTCTGTTGCCGCAATAACAAAAAATACTAAAAACAAAATAAAATAAATATTTAAGGGGGGCTTCCATACAACAAGCCCGTTTGTTTGGCCTTTTTTGGTACGGAACTCTCTGTGCGCGAGTCCGACTCGCACTTGGCCGGTTTTATTATTAATTAAATTATTCTATTTAATTATTATTCTTAGCCGTTTATATTTTTTAATCCTACGCATACACGCGCTTTTGTAGTAATGTAATTTGTTACTGCAACTTGACATTAAAAGGTCATGCTAGTTATAGACTTCCAATTTTATTACCGACTCATCATGGCGTATCTTAGAGATAGGTAAGTATAATAATTACCTATCTAATTTTGCCGTTGATTTCAGTTTAACCATATTCTAAATTTATATAAACAGGAAACATTTTTAATGGCTCTACATCCGATGTAGACAAACTCCGGGATTATAAAGAAAAAATATTTTTGATTGTTTATTGACACTACAAAGAAATAGTTGCGTAAGTATAATTGATTCGTTTTGCATTATTTAATTGATTAAAACTTATCAGCCATGCATTATCATCACCATTTGATTGTAAAGTGTGTGTGTCAGCGGTTCGAGTGTTGGTAACCCGAGCTGCGCAGTTTGGGTATTACTGATGTTCGACTATTCAACACGATGGCCGAAAAGACGTATATAACTGTCTCTTTCACACACTAACTGACACTGGTATGAGACACAGATAGAGTCGAATGTACAGACGTGATGTTGCAGAGTAAGACCTCTGTTTCCGGTGATTCGGTCACAAAGTTCATTCTAGACTGCACGGAACTGAGAGGAATCCGTATTTTTAGATTATTTATATTAACATATCAGCCTGTAATTAAAATAATGCTACAAATTAATGAAACCTGCTGTTTGCAATGCCTGAATATACTATGCAATGTCTGAATGTTTCAGTGTTTTAACCTTTCTGAAAAATCTATCGAAAAGGTCTTAATATAGCCGTTATAATAATGTGCAGAACTTAAAACCGCATTGCCAATTTTGGTGTTCGTCAATACTTAATTTCAGTATCATGTAGAGTTCATAATGTATATGACTTTCTAATATTTAGTCTTCATCTGGTTATTCTTTGCTATAATTTAAAAAACTAAAAAACCACGCTTTTAAAACAGATTGAACTAAAAAATGAAAAATAAAACTGTAGTAATCAATTGAAAAATTCATATTATTGTACAAAAAGCGTGGGGTGCTTGTTATGATATCCACAGATATAGTAAATTATTGATAAAATATTTACAACAATCTAAATCAAGCCCCTCACGCTTTTTGTACAATAATATGAATTTTTCAATTGATTACTATAGTTTTATTTTTAATTTTTAGTTAAATCTGTTTTAAAAGCGTGGTTATTTAGTTTTTTTTAAACTATAATTTATTTTTTACGTTTTAGTTTAGTTTATAAGATTTAATTCCTTCTTTATCGACTGTAAGTCCAAAGCGATGCAGGAATCGTAATTGATACAGATCGCGCGCTAGCTCTATCTCTTTTACTCCCTCTTACAGAGGAAAACTGGGAAACTGTTATTAAATTATTGCATTGTCATCGGTCCTTGATACGAGTGCAAAGTTTCAAATTAATCAAACTTCTGGAAATTGGTGAAAATTATGCCCAAAGATTCCATTACATACATACATAGGTAGATACAACCCAAGCTAATAAAAGCGTGGTAAAAAAGTTGTCATTATTTTCATTATTGAATATATAAAAGACCTATTGTCTGACTGAACATGGCAAGTTTATGTAATGTTACAAAAATCACATTCTATAAAACGAGCATATTAATAATTTTCCTTAAAAGCCAGTTATCCGCCACATGTACATTCATTCAACATAAAAAAACCTACGTTTGATCACCACAGAGTTTCCTTATCCAACGAACTCAAAACAAGAGTTGTGAATGAAACAGTGCGCGTCCGGCGAGAGGCGAGCGCAGCGCGAATGGGAGCGGAAGCGCGCGGTTAGTCCACTTCCTGTTTCCCGCAGGGCCGAGCGGCGCGCGAGCGCAGGCGGCCGCGGCCGAGCGAGCCCGACGCCCCGCCCGACCGGCCCCGACGGAGCTCGAGCGATGCCGGTTTCACTAGCACGGAAAACGCTGATCTGTGATGATACAACTAGACTAGCCCTAGATCAGTGACGGCTAGTTCGAAGCCCAGTAGCTGGGTAAACCATTTATGTACGATCGAGCTTAAGCAGAGGACGAAGTTACATGGTTAAAGTTTTTAATATGCGTTATGTTACAACAGCACAGGGTTCTTAGCCATATTTCGGGCGACGGTTATATCACAGAATTAGAACAACTACTGAAGCTTAAAAAACAAACGTCAAAGAAGGAAAGACTAATAATTTACTACAGTGGTTGCAAAACGTGTAACATTTCTACGGCTAGGTTTTAACGGAATAATTAACTTCTTAAATATGGTTAAAACTTGGTGTAATACGCTGCATTTTGTAATAAAAGTAGGCACCTATTCTCCAGTTTTTGCTCGTGTGCTTTTAAAGTACCTACCGCGAAATTTGTTTGATAGGAGTCCGACCGTCGGACCCTGCATAGAACGCGATTCACCGCATCATTAATCCTACTTGGTGTAGGTACGGCTCGGGTCAAAGACTGTTGAAGGTGAATTCATTTTGTTAAAATGTCAGCGTTCGTTATGCGAAAACTGTCAGAAAGAGTGGTGACGTCATGGCCATCAGCACACGCACATTAATTGCCGAAATGCGAAAACGTTCGCTTATTTGTACGTATAGCCGCCGAATCGCCTACGCGGCCGCCCACGCATCTCCCACGCAACCCCCCTCCCACACCCCGCTCACGACGTAGTAGTAGCGTAGGCTCGTGGGTATAGATAAGTTACCTCATAGAACAGACGACACTCGTTATCTACTTATCATCTGGATTTAAATGACATATTATGCATAAGCGCCCATTGTTGTGTCATCTAATCGTCATGATGGATTCAATCTATCACAATTGATGATAATCATAATGTAGATAACTTGATGATAGAACAACTAAATGAGAATTTGTAAGCGCATTATTGCTTACTAATGAATATGTTTCTCACAAACAAGATTTCGGTACCTTTACTCCTACTTGCTATTTTGAAACGGAGATAACTAATACTAAGCATCGTAGCACTCGTAGCATTAATATTTAGACAATGCAGCCGTTTGAGGGTAACGGCCTAGAGTTACTCGTTGTGCTGTTCTATTGGGGAGGACTAAACTGAACAATAAAGTTCTAAGTAATGATAAATATTCTAGGCGCGGATTTACGCTTAAAATAAGCAAGATTTTATTTCCAGTGCTATACCCGTATAAGCTACGTCACGAAAACGTATAATTTGCTCGAAATTGTAACGGATTCGTCGTACGCAGGTTAGATAAGGTTGGATTTATGTGTCACTAGCTTTTCATGTTTTCTGTATCAAAGAAAACATGAAAATATTCCAAAGAATTTGATATAGGTATATTACCCGATGAAGCGTCTGTACACGGATTCTACCTACATATTCTTTGGCATTATCCTGCGAGCGAGCGACAGCAGCTTCAATTGCGCCAACGCGATTGTTGCTAGACTCAAATGCTGTACTAATGAAATTGTAGAAAGCTCTTATTATCGTCTTTAGCCCATCGTGATGAACGAGTCTTACTTGACACACTTGGCTTTATTGTCGTGACTGCTGAGCTAATGACTTACGACACGAATGCTTGTTACCGCGCTAAATGATTGGCTAATTATGAGATTTCCGCGATGTTTTAATTGTAATTTTGTAAAATTCAATTTCTTTAATAAAATTTGGTCGTCTGGCTGAGGTGGGACTCAAACCTACAACCTTACGCTTGCCGGGCGACTGCTCTGACCGTTGAGCTACCCGGACATGTGTGACAACTGATTTATTGAAGGCTTTACGCTGTAAGCCAGCGAAGTTTAATCAACAATAATAATAATAAATAAATGTGGACAACATCACATACCTACATTGTTGTTTTGATCACAATTTGAATAACTATTTAAAGCACTCGTATTTTGGAGACCAGAAACAACGAAGGTACCACAAACACCCAGACCCGAGAAAATGTAGAAAAACACATTTTTTCTACATTGACCCGTCCGGGAATCGAACCCGGGACCTCGGAGCAGGCGACACCTTAAAAACCGGTGTGTACGCCACTTCGCCACGGAGGTCGTCATCATCGTTTAATCAACACTAGTAATTTAATCGCTTAAATACAGTTTAATAACATTTAATTAGATGTTTGGCTAGAAAATGTTATGCAAGTCCAATACCTGATTATAAGTTATTTAAATCGCATCATAAACCTTGCACCTTTTTTTTTTATATCGGATTACGTTTGTGATTATATGCTCATGTATTTCTCCTTTCTGACGATCAAACATTTTCTGCGCAATAATTCTGATCTTGGAATTGAACAAATCTCCTAAAGACCGATTTACACCTAGGGTATTGTCCATGATTTCATTAAATACTGTTACTGCAACTTTGTTAAGACTTAAGTCTAAAAATATAGTTCTAAGTTCGACGTGAATCTTTTAAATCTAGTCTTCTTAAATTTAGGCTTTCTAGGATTTGGAATTCGGTATAATTACAATGTGAAATACATAAACTGAAAAAACTTTAGCGGGCGGAATACTCGTAAATCTAATTTGTCTATTCTGTGTGTAAAATTATTAATAACAACTTCTTCTATATTTCTGATAGTCTTACACATACCAAACAAAGTAACGCCACTTCTACGTGAACTTGCTACAATACTTACTGGTCGGCTAAGCTTAGTCTTTGGACGCACTTTAACTTTACATAAAAACAACATTTAACATTATATACTTACCTGCTTATATATTGCAAACTTATGATAATATCAGGGTAGTAGTCCATATTATGGATCTTGGCGATATGGTCTCAGTGGAACATAATTGAAATAATTAGGAAAAAAAGTAGCGAAAAAGCTATTTCTTTAGCGATAGGGTAGAAATTAGACTTAATGGTTTTTATTTATACAACGTGTTCCTTTTGATATCCCATAACTCTAAGGTTATGTTCTAAAGGTAAAAATAATATAAAACGCCCTAGAACATGTGGTTCAAAAATCAATAGTTTCGAACATCAATTTTAGTTAAATTTGTTAAAAAAATGTAACCAGTATGGCGAATCCTTAGTTTTGCGAGACGGTGGCAAACTTACACTAAAGTGTAGTAGTAAAGTAGCGGGAGAGCGTAACTTGTAAAAAACATTGACGTGTGTGGGTGTTTCATTGATAAGTAGATGTGAGTAAGTCGTTTTCATTCAAAAGTTCATTCATAACAAGGTAAGGGTGTTTTACATAAACAGTCGTGACTTTTTAGAATTATTTTGTATGAAAAAATTAAACAAAAAAAAATTATAATTAATAAATAATTCATATGCAATTTGATTTTTTACCATTTATTTATTTATTTATTTAATATTCGGAAGACCAACAGCTAATGCAACATAATCTGTATAATACCCTATAGTGATGGGATATCAAAAGGAACACGTTGTATACCTGTAACAACTAGTGTAACTGCATCAATGATATTGTACTGCATGTATACTTTAAATTATAACTTTATAAAGTTCTCTACTGTATTAATATATAAATTTAAAAGCTACATAAAATCGATAGTAAGGATTGCCCATCAGTTGAACAATATAATTAAATAGTTGACACCATTCAGAAATAATTCGAAAGAAGAATAATCTTCCTTTTAAAAAATATGTCAATTGGTCGAAGTGACAAACCATTGTTATCAATGTTGGACATCTCCAGTTCGTCAGGTGTAAATAGTCCATTATTTCCACGAAGCGCATCGGTGCAGTTCATCGGAGGTTGATGCTCGGTCTCCTGTATAACTTACTATGTTGTGCGCACATTATGTCATGTTTTATGTAACACTAATTTGCAGATAGCTGTCAAACACTTCCTGTGGCAAACAACGCGTTCGTAGGTACTCGTAACATTGAATAATAAGGTTCACATTTTGATTTACATCTCAGGTTTAAATTTCAGACAAAAGAACTTAAAATCGTATACCCTATTATACGATTTACGCAGAAGGTTTGTAACTTGATAATATGCAGACACTGCATGTTACTGTCGTAGATCTTAGTTAATACAGTAATTATTCAACTCAGAAATATTAATACTGCTACAATCAATTGAATTTCATTATTAATGGAACAAGCTGCAGCATCACGTTACGATTCAGTTACGAAACCGTGGCGATTCGAGTTTCCACGACCTATGTCTGGTGGGGGAGGGGGTGTAGTGGGGTGTTGACGTAGACAACCACCTCCCCATTCACGGGGCCGCAGCGGGAGCACGATTACATTATGAATCCAGTATTTGCATAATCAGATTCAAAAGCCACAGTCGGAGTTCAAATCCTACGGACAAATTATTCGGGACTGTTTGCGACGTTGTCATTGTTGGAAATAAAACCTCGTGTCTGAAAATAGTCCGATTCGGAGTTTGCCCATCAGTCCTTGAATTAGGTAGATGAGTCATCAATCAATTATTAACATCCTTTCAATTCATATTCAACAAATAGCTGAAAGGAATCCGAAATTTCCAGGACTTAAATATATTTAATGAAGTGTAACTTCGACGAAAGATGTTTATTACTTTAATTTTTA
Organism: Anania crocealis; assembly: GCA_949315895.1. Lineage (NCBI taxonomy): Eukaryota > Metazoa > Arthropoda > Insecta > Lepidoptera > Crambidae > Anania > Anania crocealis. The sequence goes on along the minus strand of OX438884.1, from coordinate 17,635,499 downwards.
ATGGCTGTCAACCTTATTTTTCCACTGTTGGAAAAGTATCAGTCTCAGAGCATCGGAATTCCATCAATCATAAACTGGCAGTATTTCTTTAATAATCTTCATAGAAGTTCATTTTTACCGTTGTAATGTACAGCCGTATCGGTATATGACTGACACCCACTATTCATTTAACAGTGTTAATTATATCATAACAAGCAATAACTTAAGAAACATGATAAACGCCAAATAATATTAATAGCAAAAAATCATAAATTTACAAGTACATCCTACTTCAGTAGGTCAGTTCAGTAATCATCAGCTGCAGGGAGAAGGCCTTCATCATTCAATTCATGGTTCCAAAGCAATGATGGGTATAGGCATAAACACCACGCTTGCCAATGCGGGTTAGTGATCACAAGCCCGAGTGATATTCAAAAATTCGAAACTCTAGTTGTCAGACCCGGGGTTCGAACCTACAAGACCAATGGGGCGTCAATTTCGACGAATATGTGTAAATTATTTTATTTAAATTTTGCGATAATGATCTTTTACTTAAGTTGTGATCATAGTTACTTTGAAAAAACAAATGAAGAGTCTGTAGGTGTAAGTATTTTCCCTATCTAACTTTTCTTACTTATAAAATAACTGTTGCTTTTTATAGCCGTTGAGAAATTCTAGAAACAGGAGTCTAAGAACCAGGTGGGATGGCGTGGGTGCATGAATGAACTGCCACGTCACCGCCGGCCGGCCCAGCGTGAGTTTCAACACGATTATTGATCAGTAGACGCAACAGTAGTAGAAAGTGCGTCGTAAAACCGAACGGAACATCCTTATGTTGTTTAGAGCATTTTAAGTTGCGCACACGCTATTTAGTGAGATACTAGTAACTAGTAACGGCCTATAATCAACCCAACTGCAGTGTAAAGGCCTCCATCATTGAATTCAACAGCAATTATGGGTACAAGCATAATCACCATGCTTTCCAAACCCGAGCAATATTCGAAGATCCGAAAGTCTGGTTGCCCGACCCGGGGGATCGAAACCAGGACCCCGAGATCTTGGCCCGGTACTTAAACCACAAGACCATCGGGGCTATTTTTATTTAGTTATCGATAGTTAATTGTCAAAATTATAAATAATAAATACGTAAAGTACGGATTAGCAGACAGATATAGTTCATGTGCTTTAAGCGACAACCTTTTTACGACAATTATTATTAAAGAAATTATTGTTAGTGATTTAATATTGCTAACTAAACATTTCTGCTACTGACTGACAGTCAAATTATTTAGTATAACAGACAGGGAATTATTTAGTATAACCCATGGTCTCAGTGAACTTCAACCTTGTTTTTTGTATAAAGTTGGCCGTAAAAACAAAACTGCTTGGCTGCCTATTGTTCCAGAGTTCGGACTTTATTCATTTTATTGAAATAAAATGAACTGGTTTTAGATTTTTGAGGTGTTTACAATAAATAGTACCTACGTACCTACATTAAGCTACTAGTTTTGATTTAAACTCATATAGATAAATGCGCCTTTATTTTCGTCAGTTGGGTAGGTATATTAACAAACTACGTTTCTAATTAATTATATTATTGTCGTGATGATGACTGACAAAATAATAGGCAAGGCCTCGCTCTTATAGAGTACGGAATACATCGTTTTATAGAACTCCACATCGGAAAACACCCACCACTATATTATGACGATATGACGTCAAGAAACCCACATCTAAAAACAACCTTTTCGTTTCTAGAACTATTATGAATTGTTTTTGAATTGAATATGTAATTATTTCTTAGAAGATAACCACAGTACGAGTATCATAAATACAGTACACATAATGACTTCCTCCTATCAATGAGTATCATTCTGATGTGTACCTAAGTACGAGTAATTCCGGTAACCGGTTTGTGTATTTGGGAAATAATTATTTACTTTTAGCTTTCTTGGCTTCACAATACAGTTTATAGGTAAGTAAAAGTTATGTTTGTATATCATACTTGTAATAAAAGTATAAACTGATATCCTATCAGACGTAGACACGTAGTAATACAGCACAGAATATTGGGTTACCTTCTTTTAGTTCAAAAGTAGAATCTTTGTAAAAAAAACCGGCAAAGTGTGTGTCCGGCGTTCCGGCCATAAACAATGCGTTGTTCAGTAGTAACACGTCGCAAATGCCGGCTGATTTGATTTTGTTGTGGTATCATTTTACATGATTCGTTAATTTATATTTATTACTTTGTAACGTAAACTAACTAATAACTCAATCTGACTGAATTGGATTCTGCTTTACCGAGTACATTATATATACTATATAATACATTATTTGAAATATTGTTAACCACTCTTTGGTCGACTTGCAAAAGTTTCAGATACTATATATGTATACGGACGGTAAATCTAAGGATCCACAGGGAAAAGAAGTAAGGTTCAGAGTTCCGTTGGAAATACCTACTTATTTTTGTTTTAAAAGAAGAAAGAAAGAAATGTACTATTGGTCATACTGCGATCGCCGACCTGCCTGCGAAACGTGGAGATTATGGCAAAATCCTTCTTTTTAAGGGGCTTGTGTTCAGCAGCAGACTGATAAAGGCTGGTGTGATAATCGTGAACGAAGACCTGGCCGAATGTAAAGAAAGAAAGAACGAGAAACTCAACTCAACATAGAGTTATGCATATGCAACATATAACACCTCAAAACTACAAAAGCAGGCAAGGGCCACAAACGCAATCTGCCGCACTTCCCGCCAGATCTCACAATCAGATCGGCACGTCCAATTTCCCCGTTCAAACTACACCCTCATTCCATGGACAAGATTCACATTGTTAGCGGCCCGGATGCGGGCCGGCGCGCGCATTATCTGCTTCTGTCCGGCCGGACGGCCGTCCGGTTCGTGTGGCCACATCCGATTACGACTTAGTTAGGGTTGTCAACCCTACATAGAATTTAGTATCCTGTTTTAGGTACCTAGGTCTATTATTTTTAAATACGACAATTTAGGAGTAAATGAAGGTAAAATAAAACTAATTTATTTTCTGCAAATTATATTTTAAATAGTAACGATATACCATCATTTGCTCCTAAAAATATAATGTATGTTACTCATAATGGCAGCAATGACAGTAACGTCCAGTAAGTCCGATAGTAACTCCAGTGAACCCCTTAAGAAGTAATGTCATTTCTTCTTAAGGGGACTACTAAAACCATTTCTCAAAAAACTAGAACACTAACCTTAGCATACTACCTCTAGTATTTATTGAATCACAGTAAAATTTTCATTTAGTTGTTTATAAAGTCGAATTTGTCGCTAACGTCAAAAGAATGAATGAAAAGCAGTTAACACTGATTCAATAAATTTTAATGCCAGAGGTAATTTGCTAAGGTAATAGTGTTTTAGTTTTTTGAGAATTGATTTTGTTTAGAAGTTATACAATTAAATCATTTGAGGGCAGCACCTATCTCTAGTAGTCCCCTTAATGTGATTAATATAATTATAATTGGCTACTTGACTCATATCAAATTTGGCGCAATAGATGTATAGTTTCTGTGTTATTTCACTTAATCCCTTGATCGTGAGTTATTCCAGACACAATTGAAATCAATTGTTATCGCGGCACGCGCGTGCCGCCTGGGGGTTGAGGGATTAAGAAACTTTAGTGAAAGGTTTAATGCCATCATCAATCGCGGACATATTGAAGTGTCATTTCTGAAGGGGAATGTGTATCTTGTTCTTTTTTATCTATGTTTATTGGTCAGTTGACAGCCCTAGATGGTATTCACACTCGCTTTTGTACATGTTTACAATCGGCGCTGAAAGTGTAACGTGGTTGTTTACGGAGTATCATGCTATGATGGCGATGACCTGGGCTGGTTAGTCCTCATTTTATATGCTTAGGAGCATCGATAACATTAAAAATTACCCCCGAGGTGTCGGCTATTTAACATGTTATCATTCTAATGTTAACAAATATTGGCTTCGTCCCAACTCTACCCGATCCCATCTCTACCCGATTTAAAATTACCTAACAAAAATCCCAACTCTACCCGATTTCATTTTTGCTATTAGAAAAAAGTATGGTACAGATATTATATTTGCAGTTCAAGTCAAAGGATCACAGTTCCTAACACAATCTGTGATTTTGTATGATTACTTAGTTAATTTAATTATTTTTTTGACAGTTGTTTCGTTATTGTTACATGTTTTGTTAAACAATATTATTTTGATTATACATATTATCATTTTAAATGTCGATTGTTCGAAAATATCGTTTATAGGTTTTTCATTTTGACTGTACTTTTTATCATATCGGGTAGAGTTGGGATTTTTGTTAGGTAATTTTAAATCGGGTAGAGATGGGATCGGGTAGAGTTGGGACGAAGCCGAAGAAGAAGAAATATTTACAATTGTTTTATTTTTTAAGATTTTTTTTTATTGGGTAATCTCTTCAGCACTACTTAAAGGCATGATGCCCTCTTGATGTTAGCTTGACGTAGAGTGCGTAAGGTGATCTAGTAATGTCATAAATTATTAACATAAGATTCATTTTAATAATAGAGAATACTAATGGCTAAGTTTAAATCAGTTCGTAGTTGAGTTAAACTGGCTTGTTGGAAAAAAACACAAATCCTTTTTTTTTAGTGACGTGACATCGACTTAAATCATGCTGTATTATTTATTTTTTGACTTCATTGCATCCGAATTTGTGAACCGAATGTATTAAAAGCTACGTGATTATATACATACTTTACTTCACTCGACAAATCGTTCTGTTAAAACACATGATCATCATCACCAGCCTATAACAGTCCACTGCTGGACAGCCCCAAAAACGAGTATTTTGACATAACGGCAATTATGTCTTATGTAAATTATGTCATCATACTACACGCTTGGCAGGCGGGTCGCATCGCAGTTTGGACAACGGTGAAGAGAATAGGCAGCTGCCCGTCTTCTTTTGGCAGTATTCTAGAGACGACTTAATCAATGCCTCTTACGACACCCATAGGAAGAGAAGGTTTGGTGCTATTCTTTCAATGCGCCAGCACCACACGACACAAGTCAATCATATATTTCATAATCTAGATTTAGCCAGTGATTTTGAGATCGTAATAGTAAATTAATCTAACAACTCTTAAAAACCTAGATATATGAATCTAGCTAATAACCCAGAGTACCGTAGCTACAGTGTCGTAAGCGCAACCCGATCACTTCCTGCGCACTCGACACACCGCTTTGCGCGATGCATTGTAACATACACCGCAGTACATGTGCGCAAAGTAGGACTGCTAAGGTAGGTACCGCTATTAAATATTGAAACACGATTTTAGTTTTCCGTCAGAAACTATTGCTAATAGTTTAGTTAGTCAGTGATGTGTAAGTCCTTGATAAACATTGGACGTTTTAATACAATAAAAAAGCGTGTTTCCATGCAGAAATTACTACTTTTTTTAAGTTATTCAAATTAATTGTGCTACTAAGATACATTAAAAAGATTTGCGTGTGGATTGAGTGTTTTTTTTCAAAAGTTTATCCAAATATTACGAAATTTACGAATTTTTAAAAAAAAAATTGTGCAAATTCAATGGTGAAGATCAAAAATTTGTGACGAGTAAAAATAAAAAGTTACGGTCAATTAACTGGAACACTCACACCGCCGACCTGAGAAAACATCTGTACCTCGCTTCTCTAAAAGTACTAGAACTATGAATCTAATTTTTAGTGATATGATTGGGCCTAATTTGTGACGCATATTCACAATTATGCAATCGTTTTAAATGGTTTATTTAGATTTTATTAAGATATCTTTAGAACACTCAATCCTCACATTGTGCGCAATGATGTTCCTAAAATCTCAAACTTCGGCTACATAAATTCTTGATTTATTTACTCTATTACACGAGCACGATCTCGAATGAATTTGTGACAAAAAAAACTTTTACATAAAATATAATATTTCTAGCTAGAGTAATTTAAGAAAATCCTTTCATTGTAATGAAAGGATTTTTTCTTAAATTACTCTAGCTAGAGTAATTTAAGAAAATCCTTTCATTGTAATGTGCCGTGTGAGTGTTCCATGTTTAAGCGTATATTAAGTTAACCCGAACTTAGATGCAAACCGAGACTACATTAGAAATTGTGAAAAAAAAATCACAGAAAGTTGACGCACCTTCTGTTTTTGTGATCGTTAAATCTACAAAAGTAATTAACTTTTTCACATTTCCATACAAAAAAATTTTTAGGTCGACCATAAATATCTATATGAAAATAAGAAATTTTTAATTGTGTTAAGCATTATATTAAAGACAATATTGATTATTTATTACTTTGTGTAATAAACTATTCATAGTCAAGACGACAACCGACGTCCGTCGGGTCCGCTAGTTAAAAGAAATAGTAAATGATTCATACAGTACCTACAAATATTTCATAGCATATTTAGATTCGTAAAACATTGACAATAAAATTAATAAAAAGCCGATTCATTAAATAAATATTTTAGTTTTTAAGAAAACACAATCACAAAATTGTGGCACTAATAGATTATTAAGATTTAAAAGCGTGTGTTGAAATGCTGCTTATTTACGAAGTTTTTTTCCCTAATGAGAGTAATGAGACACAATAATGTAGGTAAATGGTTTAAAAATTAATCTGTCGTCACTAATGCACTTTCATAGATCATCATCATCTTTTATCAATTAGATTCATAGTTCTAGTACTTTTAGAGAAACGAGATACAGATGTTTTCTCAGGTCGGCGGTGTGAGTGTTCCAGTTAATAGACCGTAACTTTTTATTTTTACTCGTCACATATTTTTGATCTTCACCATTGAATTTGCACATTTTTTTCCTAAAACATTCGTGAATTTCTTAAACTTTTGAAAAAGAACACTCAATCCACACGCACATATTAAAAAGCGCTTAAAAATTACTAAATTGTTAGTTTAGCCCTTAAACACAGGACCCATCGAATAACCTGATGACCGTTACGGTACAAATCATCATGTTATGTTCATTAAATGTAATGTAATTTAAATTGACTTGTTTTTATTTAATTTAATATAGTCTATTAATATCTGTGTTATATAATTACATAGTGTGTGTTAAAAAATAAGTCTTTCAACGAAATGTACACTCGACAGCACATCAAGTTAAACAGTTGAACTGCGATAATAGCTTTTATTACGTAGGGCATAAAGGCGGTCTCAAGGTCAACATGTATAGTCTGATGTGCCGCCGTTTGTACTTTATTAAGTGTAACAACCATTTAATGCAAACGAAAGAAAAACACAAGAAGCAAACCAACTTTAATTAACAAAGTTTTTAAGTATGATATGACTTAGGTACGCAACCCTACATTACCCTACTGATTTACCTAATATTTGTGGCTAGACTTTAATACCTAATAACATAAGTATAAGTGTTGTGGTATGTAAAATTTATTTCTATAATATAGATAGGCATTTTAAAATGAACTATTTATACACTTCCAGCAGCGGAAAACCCTTTAACGTAGCAATATTATGATATTACAGAATGTGTAGGCTTAAATATGGGACTTAATAAAAAATATCACACCATAATATAACACCGTAACTGTCACGGTATAAAAGATCACTTTCGAATGACATCTGGTAGAACATGGCTTGGATGGCGGCGCAGGTATGAGCTGATATGGCATAATCATCATGACACTTACCTTTGCGTAGCTTACGATCAAATCAAATAAAAAATTGTAATTACTACTTTTAGTGACCAATACACCGGGACTCCTCTTTAAAGGTAACTTGTATTTGGAAAGAACCGTTCTTTCTGGTTTTTTTTTTATCAATCTATTGCTACAATTATTATATAGGTAGTGTCTTATGAAGAAAGTCCAGTCACATCATATCAAATCAACAGCCTTTGTCCGTCTACTGCTGGAAGTAGGCCTCCCTCCTTCAGGTAACGCCACAATTGTCAATCCTGGACTTTTACCATCCAGCCGCCAGTCACACATTATGTGTATGAAATACGGCTTTATAGAAGATTGCTACTATTCATAATGGAGTGTGATAGGAGCGAGGCTGAGAGACTGCTCTTTTCTAGCTTCATAATCTATACCTAAATTATCTGGAACAAATAACGATAAAGCGGAGAAAATGTATCATCTGAGCTAAAATGGAAGTACGCAATCTCCTTTAAGACATAAGAAAGCTTCCCCGAGGATTATAATATACAACGTACGAGTATACAACGTTTACCGTTTCAGTTAGTTAGTTATAAAGCTTAGTTACGTAAGTAAAAATCAAAACAGTTAATTATCGTAATGTCTTCTTTGGTGACATCAAACGAGCTTTGGGTAGGTGGAAGAGGTTACCTTATTAGGAAGCACTTTTACAAGCGCTTATGTTAATTAAGTATTAGTTAAAAATGCGGGTTTTAGGTTAAAATATTGCCGATAGAGCTATTAGGCAAGCCACTATCTTAATGTCTAGCTAGATTGATACATAGTACATGCGAGAAAGTAGGCTCGGAGGCAACGCGGCCGTAACCATATCTTCGGCCCTAATTGTGCGTCAGAATGCCGACTAGTGTACGAACGTAGGTCATGTTTTAGCCGAAGTCGAACTCTACGATCGCTATAACTTTCGATCAAATACCCTACAAATATCTCATTTTTAATAAATATAAAGACTTATATAGCAATCATTTAGGTAGAGCTTACTGCTTCACCTGGCTACATGTGTAAAATAGAAAATTATTGTTTACGTGTTGCAAATAAATGACGAATTAATTATTATACCCATTATATTCTTATCTTAAAATGTATTATCATTATTGTGAGTAGGGATGTATCCTCAAGATATATATTGCAATACACTTATATTAAAATATTAGCTCCGATTTTAACCTTTAACTGTTTAATTTTGCTCCAACTTTAACCTGTACAGAAACTGAATTTCATTTTATCGACATCCTCATCACAACAACGGCACAAGCAGCGACATTTTTAAAATTGTCATTAATCTTCTTAAATGGTCTTCTTGAACATTCACAACAAGTCATGATAGGCATCGATCGTCAGAACTCTTCATATTTGTTTATAATAAAAACTTCGTCTTCGGCTAACCAGCCGAAAGCACTTTTTGCCGAAATCGGATGCATCGGTCCGCCACTAATGTTGACTAATCGCCGCAGCCGACTTGACTCGCATAATGAACCGTTAACGTTGCGGCTTGCTCTTAGATACTTGTGCAATGCCAGTTAGTACGGTTTCTGGCGTCAGGAAATAATGCGCAACATTTATCACTTTCTTTTTACGGTAACTTACCTTGCAGTAGTTTATGAGTATAGAGTTTTCAATAAACAATAATTGTTCGCTGGTGTGTATAATGAACACCGCACGTATACTTCTAAATAAGGTGTCTGTATTAAGATATTTTATGATGCACTTTATAAAATAATTACCCACTCAATGGTGACTTTTGACAGTGACAAACTTTGATGATCTTAGTTGGCTCGAACATGGGTCATATTATGCTTAAAAAACTTAAAAAAACAAGTTACATGATAAGTAAAGTTTTGCAATAATTTAATTTATAGAGACTTATATATTTATAGCTTTCTAGGAATATTATAAATATCATATATTAATACATGTAAGTAAAAAAAGCTAGTAAAGACTAGGTAACTTAAAATCTAAAAAAAGCAAACGTCAGAAACAAGTTAAAATTTACTTGACTTACATGCTGCGCAAAAATATAGTTAGTGGCTTAACACTTTACAGGACTAACTACGCCGGTCGACGCTTATCGCAATAAAACTTTTGTCTTGTGTTGGTCCAGAAATATGTTAAATTATAGGAACGGACTTGTTCCTCTGCTTTTAAGGCTGTATTTGAGGTAATATGTTCCATTCGGCCAATGCATATTGGCTAAATGGTCGGTTGAGTCGGTGAATTGGTATTTTGGTCTTGTTGTACAAATAATAAAACAAAGAATTGGTCGACAGTGTCGCACATTGCCTTGCGTGGTGACGCGTCGATTGCGTGATATAGCATTGAGAAATTAACTCCGTCGACCCAATTCTGCGGCCCATTCATGTTCAACACGCACACGTCATTTTGAGTCTCTCTTACAAACCAATGTTTACTCAGAAAAGTCAGAACGAACATTAAGATCGTAAACACGAACTAAAATGTTTGCCCTTACCAATTTATTACCCGATTATATGAGTTTTACAACGTATATGTTAATATACGTACCTGTGTATAAAAAAAAGAATAAACATCATCTCTACATTGCCTACAAGGAAAATATCAAAGTCTCTTCTATTGCCCTCACAAATTGAATCAGAAGATCGGTCGCTATTCTATAAACTTACAGTATATAAACTTTTTTAAGTTCTTAAAACTGTGCTTAATATCTTAGCTAGCTAGCCATCATATTTAAAATTGACCACTGAAGTATGGAACAACCTTTATTTATTTTTCAAATTAGTGTATACAGTTGCAATTAACATGGTGTAGTGAAATTAGATGTGTCATATTTCATTGGACTATAATTTGTAATAAAAGACAGAAAGATAATCCCAGTTATGCTGTTTTCGCAGTGTCAACTGTTGCTTATGCGATTTTAAGGCATTAAGTAAGTTTTAATTTTATTTCCACGCTTGTGAGCAGTAAGTAATAGTAAAAAAATGTTGTTACATATACTTTTATTGAACTTTTATGGATTCATCAAGTAAAATCTATTCGTGTTGTTTATTCAATTAACTTTCATAATTAAAGTATCATAATCTCATATTCCTTGTTCTCTGATGTCCGCCCATCTAGTTAGCGATCATTCAGTTAGCGATTCCCCTTAACGTACGATATGGAAAAATCTATACAATATCTAGATTTAATTAGATTTGTTGCTAAAATATCAAATAAAGTATAGATTTGTTTTGTTTGTCAAATGTTACAGGAATGTTTATATTTCATAAAGTATTACTTTTAAATTAAATTATGTTGTAGAGTGACCGGAATCTATGAGTTTATGAATTAAAATGAAATTAAATTAAACGGCAATGATAAATAAATTAACACAGATTTATAAAGAAATTGAAAATAATGAAAAAAAATTTAAATAGGCTCATTACTTTTTGTATGGGACATCACATAATAACTTTGTGTGTTTTTAAAAATTTATAAATCGAAGAAAAGCCATCAGGCACTGATAATTTGTAAGTGGCGCCTGAATACGTTTCGCGTTATATACCTATGGTCATTATGAACATAACTAAAATAACTTGTTATGATTTGTACTTATAGAACATAATATAATGCACCTGTGTTCGTGCCTAAGCTACACAGCGTCTGAATGAAATGTAAAGTTCATCCCAACCCATCTATTGTGGTCCATGAAAATGAGTGAAATAAAAAACCCTGGCATTGTATCTGACGTCAGGCCGTGTAAACTTCCATGTTTTATTTATAGCGTTTGATTGATCGAGCGAAACGTCTTGCCTATATGAATGAATCGATTTATGGTTTCGCTCAGCGGACGCTGTTTATGTGAGTGAGCGGTTGACGTCAGGAATCCTAAATGGAAAAGAATACATTTGTCTCCTGAATCCATAATATCGAGCCACTGCGTAGACGGCAAATACTCTAAGGGCGGCACTCCTCTGAAAATGGCTTGAGATAATATAATTTATCATTTTTATATCTTTAGAAGAACTTAAAAATCGGCTTTGAAAGAACAAAAGTAAAATTCGACTATTTGTAGCGAGTAAAGAGCCAGAAAAAACAGATTTTGGATATCATGTAGAGTAGGTATAGCCACTGCAGTAAAATCATTGTTGCTCCGGAAATGTTGTTAGTTCACAGATGTAACTTTTGATTTAAGTAATTAGCAGAAGAAAGTAGTCAGTCATTGTTTCGAAAAATGTATAATAAGTAGTGTTCAATAACAGCTTGAGTAACCAAAGATAATCATTATGATCATCAGCCCACATTATCGTCTACCGCTGAACATAGGTGTTTTCATATTTTCTCGTGTCGCCACGCTGGTTCTGTGGAAGGAAAACCTCCTCCTTTGTTCACCTCTTATAACACCTATAGTGTGGGAAGAGGTAGCGCTATTCTGTTTTCGGGCTATTACTACTCAGGAGTCAATATTTTACCTGGAAACGGCTAATATAAGATGACTTATCTTTATAGGTACAATTGAAATTTCAACTCGCATTCGTCACTACAGGGCATCAATTAACATCGATCGTAAAAGTGGCGCCTCAGCAGCGTTTGCCGTTGCAACCTTTGACCGCCACCAGTGTTTATGGTTTAGTATCTGGTTTGGTGACGGTTGCCCAACACGTTATCTGCTGCGTTTGTGCGCGCGCGCCGCTTCCTGCGCGCTGACCTGCGCTTATCGCGCTGCAGCGATGCAACCAACCGAACACTGGCCCCGTTCTAAATGGTTTTCTATGTCTTTGTGAATTCAGAACAACGATGGTACGATTTCATATAGGTTTTGAAATATATCTCTTATGCTAAATTAGGGTTTTTCGTCAAATTTATAAGTCAAATTAGGGTTTTAGTGAAGTTTTCATAGATTATTTTAACACTAGTTCGAGTTCTTCCGATCAACGGTGCCGTGAAATTATAGTTGTTTTAGCAGTTGAGTTTTATATTTTATTTTAATGATTTGAGTTATTTCAAACTTTTTATCTAGTCACGGTAGATACAGCGGTGCCAGCGCTGCACCCGTACGTTTCATAGACTCGGAGAACCGCCCTCGAACTTTTTACCGTTTCCACATTCCGGGTTTTTTTATAGTTCACTCCCACAGTCAAAACAAATCAAACGACACCTAAAATGTTAAATACATCCTGCCATTATGACTGTAGCGTGCTGAACAATTCATAAATACATACATATTACATACCTACTCTTGAAAAAGATAACCCTCCTTCTGACGCAGTCGGGTAAAAACTACTTAATTAGACTTGAGGTTCTTTAAAATATTGCTTAGTAACTACATTCATGCAATAATGGGTCATGTAGTGCCGGCCATGTAGCACTACCCCTTTCTATTCCTATAAGTGTCGTAATGCATGATTAAATGATTACTGCCAAATAAAGACGGGCAGCAGTGTCTTCGCTCCACCACTGTCCAAACTACGATCGCTAACAAGACTGCCTAACGTGTTGATTATGGCAAAAGCCTCCTTTAGGATATGCCTAGTTCAGCTGTGGAATACGGGCCGCATCATCGTCATCATCACATCTGCATCATCATGTGTGGCAGCAGAAACCGATAAAATTAGATAATCCGAGCCAGTAGTACTTTCATCACGCCCTTGAATAAATAAACATCTTTTAGTTTTTATTGACTTTGTAAACAATTACATTGTATCGATAATTTCAATTGCAAATCGCTAAACTCGTCATAAATTCGAATAATTGAACCTGTTAGAACACAATAGGTGTGTCATTGCTTTGGAATGTTTGGCCTAGTGATGCGGCTCAATAAGTCATTATTATCGACAAACTACTACGAAAACGATATCTCAGCGATAGCTCTATTAATTGTGCAAAATGTGGTAACATAAATTATAAAAAATTGTAGTACTTACACCGTATCGTGCTATCAAAGAATCCATTTGCTAGTCGCTAAGATATTAAAACTCTTATCAGCATTTGCCAACAATAATATAAAGAATAAATATTTTCAATCAATATATCAGAATAATGAATAATCACTTGGTTTGATATTAAGTTCACATCTTTAAAAAAGTGAACTCTCGTTAGACGGTCTATCGACACTTTACTATCCTTTACCATCACTATTTGGTCAGTGGTCGAAGGCTGTCCGCGCCCATTGTACTCTCTATAAGGGCTTCTTTCGAAGGCCTCGACAAATGCAACAGTTCCACGAAATGGCTGTAAAAATCAACCCATGGTTTGATTTCTAATCAGGCTTCCATCGAGTGTTTGCATGTTTTTATTTTTAACCAAGACGTGATGCTTGCCTTGGCCATAAAATGTATCTTACTAAAAGACTTGGTTTATTTTGTTACATAAAAAATATTACTTTTTAAATATCTAATTGTTGATAATTTTTTTGGTAATTATTTGTACAATACAAACATATCAAGAGAATTAGTAAGCTGCATGCATTCGCACGGCAATAAATCCTTTTAGCAAAGTAAGTATTATATCACGATAGAAACACATTACGGCCTCTGCTTGCACTGAGTCGTACATCATAGTTGAATCAAACGCCGCATGATGCATCCCGTGGCAAAGGTCAAGGAATGCGCCTGCGCTGATAACAGCGATATTTGACAGTGAAATAGCGAGTGTCTTGTCTACCAGTGGCTGCAAACGGCAGGCAGCCCACAAATCAACCTCATAAGACACCAGTTCTCAAATCATAAAAGTATTCCTTTTAAAAATCTTTAAAATGTCGGTTCTTTGGCACCTATGAACTCATAGTGGGTTGTATTACCTAGTAGAGCATTCGTGTCTGTCTTTTTTTCTTTTAGCTTACACAACCTGTACATTGCCACTATAGGTAAGAAATCGTATTAGAATGAAAAAATAGAGGAATTTTGAAAGGCGTTGTCTATTTAAAAAGCTCACTTTCAATTTACAACACCTCTAGTGTCGTAAGTCATCATCAGTACTCATCACTGATAATGCAAGCATCTCAAATACTCAGGTGTACTGTAGAGTCAATAAACTTTCTTATTTGTAAGAACGAGAAAGTTTAAAATTAGCTGGTTGTACTAACCTAAAAAAACTTCACAATGCTAAGCAACTGCAACTGAAGGCCTGTTACTTTTTCATTTGTCAATGGAAAACGTTGCAGCTGAGCAACTTGTTGAGAACCACTGGTATAAAAAAAGCCTCCGATGATCTATCTCTCTCGAAGCATAGGTCAACAGGCCTACGCGAGGAACTTCTCACGCTATTTTTTTATTTTGTATTTCAAAAACATGAGTTCACCTGCAACCGACATGTTTATCAATGCTGTATTTTATACACTATATTGGGGGAACACACAATATTTTAATACAAATCGAGGCGATCTGATATCAGATGACAAAAAACAGAGCAATCGTAGAATTTTAGATCACAAGTCGAAACTTGTGATCTAAAATGCTACACGGTGGAATACATTACCACCATGCAGTATGTTATACCTATATATTAACCATATACTTAGGGTTATTTACAAAATATTCATAAACTAAAAGGGCCTACTGAAATACAGTTTTTTCTATGTAATTAACAACGTTACACTTAAAGGGATGCTTAGATACATTTCTCTATGTAACCAACAAGGTTACAAAAATAAACGTTTCCCAAACTAAACGGCCAGTTGACTGTTATATTTTGTATGGTTATATGGATTTTCTTTATTTTGTATTATTTTTGTTGTTGTGGTTTTATTCGCGCATATACACACTACCTGTATTTGTCCCCGAAGCTAAATTATCCTATACGGGTTTAACTATATGGTATGTAGCGATTGTCTACCGAACCAAACTGGTGTGACAAAAAGCAAAGCAAACGCCTAAGCATTTCCGAATCAGGCTCGAACTCCTAATCCAGTAACCTTGCTTGTAACTAATGTCACAACTCCTTAAACGACTCTTCACCTATTGTGGAAGCACTATTGTATATTTAGTGGGAACTATTTTACAGTGATTAGTGAGTTTGATTGCAGCTACATAGGATGACTATTCATCACCTTCCAAATTTTTATAGGCTTTCAGTATCGTATTTTGAGCCCATTTATGAAGTACTTACTAAAAAGTGTAGGTCAAATTTTGACCCGAAAATATTTTTCGCAAACTAGTTTTCCATTTTTACGGTCCTAAGCCTGTGAAGGTATAAAGGGAAAATCAACAACTTATGAATAGTATCCTAATGAATGAATGAGATGCGAATCGCGTAAAAAAAGTGTTGTGAGGAGACCATATCAAAAATTTTAGATTTTTGGCCGGCAATTTCTAAGTGCTTTATTATGCCATTTATGTACTGGGCTATACTAAAAGAAAAAACACGTCATTTGTTTTTTGTCTCGTAGATTGTTGTATTAAAATTTGGAAGGTGGTTAAAATTTCATTCTGTATAGCTGCAGATAGTAGCAGTAGACTCATAGTGGCTGGTTATGATGATGTGATGAGTGTACAAAGCTAACACTTCAGTTAAGTCCAACCAGCAATAATACCCTTTTATCACGTCGCCAAGCCCCATCCGGCCATCAAACGCTGCTGTCGGCGGCCTGTCAACATCTGTTGGCCCAATTTAAAACGATCTAACATTACCCGACCGCGCTTACATGAGTAATCTATGAACACGCAGGCTAATGTACCTATTGACAATATTGAATGTTTTTTTTTCCTTCCCATCTTAAATTATTAAACAACCTTGTCTTAAATTAAATCACAACAACTAATGATTAAAAAACAAGGTAGTAAGTAGATGTCACTCGTGAATCACTGAAACCATGTCGCAGTCGAGTTTAGCAGTGTCTATTGTTGTACTATGTTCTTGAATGTAGCATCACTCGATCTAGGAATCGTTTCAATTCGAGATATTGACCGTGAACCCGCTGTCGATAGCTCTACTTTATAGACCAACAGAACTCTTTAAGCTTTACGGATTTTGGCAGGTTGCTACAAGTAAATGTGCTGGTATTTCTAAGGCAGCTTTTCGTGATGCGGGCTGCGATGAACTAATTTAGAAAAACTATATCTTTGATGCCATCATTGAAATGTCAAAAAACTAATAAGTAAGTAATTGCTCTTATGAATTGACAAATATTTAACATAGGTTATTGAATCTTCGATGGTTTTAATCAAACAACAAAGTCGTTTAATGAAATAAATATGATCAGTAAGATTTTTTTTTAAAGTATTAATTTCGATTATTATTTTTAGGGCGTTATTATAACGTCGACAGACATAGTGTGTACCGGCAAGAGATAAACAATTCATATTGGTTAGCTAAAAAGTTAGATTTCTAAATCGAATTTTAATTTAGTGAACTGATCATAAATATCGAATCAGGAACAGCAGCGTAATATAATCCGAAAATTTTAAGTAAAAACTCTGACACCGGCCTGACTATCCTTCAAGGATTGTCAGGTCAGAGTTCTCCAAGCCATCACATTTTAGTAAACCGAATTATCTATATCAAGTTAAGGTACAGTCGCCGTCAGATATATTGGAGCAGACAAAGTGACCAAATACTTCAGTTGAAAATGTCGAAGTTCCATACACTACAAGTCACCATTAATATCTGAACATTCATTACTTCAATAATGTCTGAGCAGATGTTAGTCAATAACTTCTATACACACAACTAACCAATAATATCTGAACACTCATAACGTCAAGTGTAACTACGCAGATGGTCTACATTAATTGAGGAGGAAAATTGCAGAAGGAAGTGCTTCCAACTTTACTATAAATACTATTTTACTAAATACACTTGACGTTTTGAGTGTTCAGATATTATTGGTTAGTTGTGTGTATAGAAGTAATTGACTAGCGTCTGCTCAGACATCAATGAAGTAATGAATGTTCAGATATTAATGGTAACTTGTAGTGTATGGAACTTATTGACATTTTCAACTGTTCAGAAGTATTTGGTCACTTTGTCTGCTCCAGTATATCTGACGGCAACTGTACCAACACTAACAGTTTGTTGGTGTGTTGTCTGTTCCATATTTATTCATTCGTTTATAATGGAAAAATTATTAAGTTCGATCTCAAAGGCTAGTAGAGATATGTATAGATCGTTATTCAATACGTAGGTAAGCTATTGATTAATCTTTAAGACTACTTGAATCTTAGAAAAACAAGTCTTGTACCTACTAATAAGAAACGATGTTTGAAATAAACAGTATCACTAAGTACCTGTCAAGCCATATTGAGCAGTGATAGAGCTGTATGTACTGCGTTCACATGATTAATGCGCATGCGCGTATTCTTGAAACAACTTGCCGGGAATTCATTCAATCTTAATATTATTATGTCAAATGCAGAATTTAACTAAAATCACCTAACAAATAAAAATCTCGCGTCCAGTGTTTGATCGACATCCTCCATAGCGTGGGACTAACACACATTTAGGCCCTTTAATGTTCATGTTTCAAATAAACGTAAGTAAGATCCAAATGAAATACATCACAAATATTTATGTAGACTACGTTTACTAGTCAATATACATTTACATACCTAATAATTAATTGTTGCATAAATACCTTAAATCTTGTTTATTGCCTTGAACGTCTAACCTAATTATTTTACAAGAAAGTACCTACATACATTATAAAGATTATCCTATCCAATTTTAGTAAATATGTATATAAAAATAGCCAACTACCTATTCTCAGAC
Source organism: Anania crocealis (assembly GCA_949315895.1). NCBI lineage: Eukaryota > Metazoa > Arthropoda > Insecta > Lepidoptera > Crambidae > Anania > Anania crocealis. The sequence goes on along the minus strand of OX438884.1, from coordinate 17,617,132 downwards.
CTACTAAAAGTATTGATATACTAACAAATACAATATTTAGGTCCCTTTGTTTTATTAATGGTAGATAGGCCCTTAGTATAATAATATCTTTTAAGAAAACTGTTACTGTTGCTGACTTTACTGTCTGGACAGTGCCAAAATAATATTTACCAAGGAATTGCATTTTGTTTAAAAGAAGGCGATACCTTTTGTTTATAAGTGTAAAATAAACTCAAAACATGTTTACCTATTTATATTTACGATAAGAATAAAAGATTATACTCTAGAGGTTTTTATATAAACATAAAAGATTAAATAAGTTCATGAGTTACCGCATTTATAGAAAAAAAAAACAGGTACCTGTAGTAATTGCAAAGGTGAATACTTATCTGCTACGAATGCCAATTTCTTGTATTCAAAGTACATACGTTTCTTGCTAGTCTTAAAGCCCATCTTCATATGCATACTTACTGAGGGCACATACCTACCGTATTTATAATTGGGCGTAGTATAAATAGACCTCATTAAATCATCTCAAAGGAGGAAGAGTGACAACAGGAGGCGCATCCCGGATGGCGACAGAGCGGAGGAAGCCGGCGCGACGCACGCGCTACCGTTTCCTCCCGCAGGGTTGCCAACTGCCCTGGATATCCTTAGTTTGCTGTTATACTGAAAATGTTGACAACACTAGAAATATGTTTTAAGTTGTATCGTTTTTCAAATACTTGGTATAAATCGCAGTCATTTATTCTGTATTATACCTAGTTTTTTCACGGACTAATATTGCTTCAGCCTCAGCCCCAGCCTCAGAGCTCTAGCCTATTAGATATAAGAGTAAATTGGGACAAGCAGAAGTGCCTCATAATAGTGCCTTAAAGAATCAGAATATATAAACTGTCACTTTTTTCAGTAATAAAAGTTCTCATAATTAGTATATAAACTTGAAAAATTTTGTCTCAGGCGGGACTCGAACCCGCATCTCCTCGCATGCCTCGCAAGACAAAATTTTTCAAGTTTATATACTGATATTATAAGTGCAATTAAGTTGCTAAAATATCAAATAAAGTATTCTCATAATTAGTTTTTAATTGGCATTACAAGGATTTGAAATTCTGTTTTAAAGACACACAATCCAACAGCTCATCTACCGACCACATTTTGTTTTCATAATAACAAATGCAAGTGTAGAGTTACAACATAAAATATGTTATTTATGTCGTTGTCCATAATTATAGCTTATTTTTGTAAATACTGTTACATTTTATTCCCTCAGCTGAAAAAAGACACCAGTTAGGAGAATAAATTAAATAAGAGGAACAGAATATAAAGTAGGTAAGAAGATCAAGGATATTATGTACAGAGTCCTAGATTCAACGTAACTAGTTTTTAAATTTCGAAATTACTGGGTAATTGTTAAAATCAGCTCGACCTCGCTAATTTTTGCTTATTTTATAATGACTCAAGAGAAATCAATTGAAATGAAGTCAACAAATCTATAACTTTGAATAAATTATTGTCATGGCTGGTCAAGTTAAGATTAGGTCACAATTTGCACGCAAAGGTAAAACAAGGTTGTTTTCTAGCTCTACTACTGCTAAGAAAGAATATTACTTTAGAAACTGTAGGGAAATACAATTGCTGTCGTAATAAGTCCCGATATATACCGGGATTTATATGGTATCCCTGAAAGGCGGATGACTCCCTTCCGCCCTGCGCTCACGCACTACAGAGTGCGTGCACATAGACTGCTATCTATGGCATGTGGCCATAGATAGCAAATTTATACGCATCCGAACTTGACTTGCCAATGGAACATGATAATTTAGAAATTTCATAATTTAACTAGTTACAAATTAACTGCTAGAATTTATGTTGCAACATTACAAAAAAAAAACAGACGAGTTTTTATTCTATTCGAAAATATAAGGTCAGGTCCCTTTCAAAGCTAATGCGATGCCTAACACTGCTTTTCCTTTTAAAACAAGAGTAAGGATTTCACTGGGTTTTATTACTTACATACCTAGATCTTCTTTTGCGAATCATTTATTTTATGTGATGGCCTTTTTAGCAATCCCAATTCGAATACTTGTGCAAATAGCTTACTGGACTGTTGCATCGGCCATATGTAATGTGAGAACTACAGAGTAAAGTTTTATAGTTAAGACAATTTATGTATTTTTTTAGGGTACGATGGGACTGACATAACCTGTGGTTAAAGTCCCAAATTAAAAGGAGAATAAAAATTTATGTATTTTCTTGCAATTCCAAAGAACCACCTGGCTCCACTAACAATTTTAAAATGTTATCTAATAATTTCATAAGCAGTATGTATCGGCAGTAAAACTGTTAGGTCCAGTCTAACTCGTTTGTTGCATCCAACTTTTATAATATGACAGGTTCCTAGCACTGCTTTACGTATCTTATTCGCAGTCTACGTACGTCAATGTTTCCTTTATCAATACTATCTGATGAAACTTAATTTCAATATAGATCTTCAATATTTAGAATTATAATTTGTTCATATTTGTTTCATGGGGTTTTCTTTTAATCCTTTTAGTGATTAGGCTTCAGTCATGTCTCATTTTCACAATAGTTTCAGTTCAGTTTCAACTTTTAAGATAGGCGTAAAGACATCAGTAAAGAAAGAGTCAATTCAAGATCTGCAATTTTTTATAACGACAAATCGACTTTCTTGGGTCGAGTTGTAAATTTTACGACTTGGTTTGCTTCAAAAGAGGCGAAGGAGCAGAAAAAACAAGCATAATGTAGTAAACATTCGTATTTATAATATAATTGCTGTCGTTTTATTTACAAATAAATACAAATTCAGTTAATAAATAAATGGTAAATTATCTACATCTTATAATTATGTTTTATATCTCATTTCTTAATCTTCTCTGGATTTGTGTGTAATCCAAAATACTAACGTTAACGTTTTCTTATGACACGTTACGGTCTCAAGAAAATTTGAGACTTTCGACGTTCAGCGACACGTTCACGTACATTCACACTATACGACTATATTTACAAGGTACACGTAGAAGATTCACTCAGTGAGCGCGGGGCGCTCGTCCGATGTCGGCCCCGCGCCACCACACACCACTCGGCACTCGGACCAGGCACAGCGATCACTGAGTCCACCCCCGCGCGGTCCGAAGCTCTCCGCTCGCCAATAAATATTTGTACAACGCGGTCGCGACTCGCGCCGCTCGACTCGGCGCTTCGGAGGGCGCGGGCGGCGCGGCGGGACTAGATAATACTGGAGAGCCGCGGCGGAGGCTCGGGGCAGCGGCAACCGGAGCGGCGGCAGCGCGCGTACAGCGCCGCGCCCGCCGCCGCGCACCCGCGCAGCGGCCAGTACAGCCACAGGCACGGCAGCGGCAGCGCCAGCGCGCCCACGCACGCCAGCCGCGGCCCGCAAGCGCACGGCTCGCCCGCCTCCTCCTCGCCGCTCCCGCAGTGGTAGAACAGCGCTTTCACGCAGCACATGCACGACGCGTAGTCGACGCACGCTTCGGCGCTGCAGAGGCACGAGCCGCACAACCAGCGGGAAGGTAGTGGCCTCGGGCGCGCGCACTGCTCGCATCGACAGCGACCGCACGTGTCGCACACGATCGAGTCGGCCGGGAGTGCGCCGGCGCGCCGCTTGTCAGCCGCGGCGGCCGGCTGCGTCGTCACCGGCTTGAGCGGCTGGTGTGCGGCTGTGTGCGTTGCTGGTGAGGAGTGCGCTTTTCGCGGCGCCTCCACGTAGGCGTTGCGCTCGCGCTCGGCCTCAGGTCGCGGCCGAAGCAGCGACACGGTGGGCTGGCGCGCGCCCGTAGGCCTGTGGACGCGCGCCGCCGGCTTGGGCGGCCGGGGCGGCGCCGCCGGCCCGCCATACTCATCCATTGAGTCCGGCTAACGGCTCTCCGGGCCGTCGCCTTCCTGTTCCCTCATCGTCCCCACCTGAAGACAACAGAAAATAATCGGTTATTCGAAGGGTTTGATGGAAAACATTGAACTCATAATTGAGCCGTTAAATACGATGACATGGCCACATGCCTATTTTGTAGTATTATGGAAAGTCATTGTTTAAGCGTGAACTCGTTTATCATGATATTGCCATTCATATTCATGTTTTCCTTACTAATTATACCATACCATGCTGTTATCATACGGTCGTACTACGAATCATCAGGTGAACTATTTAAGGAAGAATTTGACAACGAAAGTCAGCAATGGTGGTCGTCCATGTTATTTTAAGCTAAACTAAGGTGTATCAGATCATCTTTTTTTACTTGATAATACCTCCAATTAAACTCGTCTTTTGATTTGATGGTCAAACGCCTTACAACAATCCATCATTTCTACAAAAAAGTACTTTGGGTAGAAGTGAATCCTGAGATCTTATATTCCAGGAACTGCAAAGTTTCAAGGGTTTCGTATCTCGGGTCGTATCTCGTCTTAATTTACAACTGGAGTGCGGAAGCTGGTATTTCCTTGCGTTACCTGATGGACTCTTACAGTGCGCATCCATTTATTCTAATCACTTTAGATAGTCTTACGAAATCGTTGTAGGGGCAGTAATTATTACGTTTACATATGAAGAATGATAAAACGATAACCGATGTGTCTAAAATATTAGCTGTGTTTATGCTCATGGTTGATCTAAGAAACAAATTGTACCTTAGAAGTACGATCGACGTGTTGCCCAAGATAAAATCATTGAACTATAGATGTTTCTAACCTAACATTTAGCCGTTGTACCGTAACCTAATCTATCTAAAAAACACTTTTATAATTGATCAAGCTAAATTAATTATTTCACTTGGTATTTGGATGACCTCTTTTGTTCTGTTCCATAAGTTTTATTCCTTTTTGAAGCTATATATTACTTCCTTCCAACCAAATTTTTATTACATCAGTCATTTTCCAATTCCATTTACGCCTGTGCTGGAATAATATATTCTTCAAAACCTATCTTTCATTAATGACGTATTTTTTATTTACTGGCAATATCTAGACCAAATAAGAACATCTTGACAAGATGTATTATTAAGGTTAGGTCGAAATTAAGATTTCTTAGGTTGTCCGGATCTTTAAAATGTAAGTGCGTTCAAATCTTACCAAGCCAGGAATGTTTAATAGGATTTAGGTATTGATTTTTCTAACGTTAATGCATTGCGTGATTTAAAATGTTGAAACGTTCATTGTTTGTTCGGATATTTGAAATATGCCGATGTTTTTCATCTTTATATATTGGGTCAATCCTAAATCCAACCCACGACATTATTTCGCCAGTGATAAATTCAAGCAGTTTCAAATATATCAAGACACATTTTTCATCTGAAAACATGCAATGGATTTTGCTTACTGAATTGTTGTTTGGCCACATGATAGTTTGCTTTCTTATTCCCATGGTTAGACCTTATTGTTAAAGGACACCTTTCCTTTCTTTTTTTTATATTTAATATTGTTCAGAATAGATTCCATGGCATCGTTTCTGGACTATCCCAGAAGAATAATAAAGCTCTATTCTTATCAGGGCTGTTACGTGAAATCAATAAATTTGCGTTTGAATTGGAACTTCTTGTCAAAAATAAGTAGGCAAACAAGTGCTAACCGTTTGAGCTTTGTATATTTAAGCCCTGAAAAAATATATATTATCTCAGATTGTTTTAGTTAAAATTTGATTGATACGAATGTTATTTGAGATAAATTATGTTGTAGTCAAACTTTTACAAAAACGGTTAATAGGTACTAGCAAACTGTACTAACTGCTTTCTAATTTATTAGTTTCTAACCGATAACAGTACTTGTTTGCTTCAATGAAATTGTTCATTGACAAACCTTAATTTTAACTTTTTCTTTAACAACATAATTTTTTACTGTTTTTATAATTTGAGTTGTTGTTAGCATTTATTACAAGGCAAAAGATCACCAATTTATTAAATTAGTTGCTTCCATATTACGGTTATTTGATTACATTAAATTGGTAATAGAGTTTGTCTTTACCATTGATTTAAAATCATAAAATGTACCAAGGACTTAAGTTTTAATGGTCTTTTTTTGTTTTGTCTAAATAAACTCGTTATCTAAATAGTTCTTTACAAGATATAAAGAGTTTATATAGCCATTGTTTACAATAACTCTTTATCTGTGTTCACGGTTATCATTTTTTGTCGAAATTCGTCCAGCAGTTGCTATAATAAATATGATTATTTTCTTAGCTTGCTTATAAATTTGTCAAAAATTACTTTTTTGACAAATTTTCAATAGAGTACGTTGTTTGGTCTTTTCAATAAAAACTATTGTTTTTAGGAGTCTCTGCATACATTGTTTTGTATTTTATAAGATTCAAATTTGTATTAATCATCTCATCAGTTTCTAACAATTTCGATTTCGTTTCTTTTGTAGATGATGCCGTTTTTTATTCATAGTCGTTTTATTTAGTTCGTTTTGGTATGTGAAAGCGTTATTATGTGTAGTAGGCGACGGCGGCGGCGGCCAGCTCGCGGCACGGCACACGTGTGCCACCGGCGGCGCGGCCCGGCGAGGCGTCGCCTCCCGTCATTCATGTTAGCTCGAATTCTTCGCAATAATATGTAATTACTACCCACGCAAACCTATGTGTTCTAAATTTTAAAACGGGCCGCTTCGAATTGACACAAGTTCAATCCGCCTTTGAGACACGAGCAATCCGTCCGCGATGTGTTCCACTTCAGGATGTCATGTACTTACGAAACAGACGTTCCACGGTCACACGTCTCCTACACACATCTTTCCACAAGGGCACTCGGACCGAGCGGTCCCACACACAACACTGAGCTCTCTGCCGCTCCGCATTAAGGCGGCTAGAGGTGCCGCACCGACACCGCGCCGGAAGATTCACTAACACACAAAAATACGGTCTGACCACCGAATTTCAGTCGCGCAAATCCACGGGAAGGTTCATAAGACCGGCGCGGTCCGGAGCGGCACCTGGCGCGGGCGGGGGGCGGCCCACGCACCGGCCTCGATTCTCGTCCGCCCGCCGCGCGGTTATCACTGCAATATGGCCGCTACTCACTTCCTCGCTGAAGTTCTTCGTTGATTTCTACTCCTGATCTCGACGACGGCGTTTTTTGTAACCGTTCCGAACTCGTGCGGATTCACTGCACTTATTCTTATACACATTTTAAACGAAAACCGGGAGCGCTAGCGCTACGCTCCGACGAAACGACCGTTCCGTTCGCTGGCACATTCCGCACTGGCGTCGGCCGCGGGCGCGGGTCGGCGGGAGAGGCCGCACTCCCCCCGTCTCTCGCCACGCCGCCCGCGCCTCGCCTTTTTATGAATGGAAGGCGGCCATACTGAATGAACCGCGTACACGGAGCGGTTGGCCGCTATTTTCGCGGGCGAGAGACGTTAGGGGTCCGGGGGGGCGCGGGCCGGAAGCGGGCTGCGAGCGCTCGCGGTGCCAAATTTTGCGGCGCGGGCGGCGGCAGCGGATGTGCTCGTTTACCAAGCTTCCGGCGAAATCCCCCCGCGCAGCCGCATCCGGGAATAGGGTTTCCGGTCGGCGAGAGTCGCGCCACCGGGATGCCGCCCACTTTAGTCCTGCAATGGCTGGCTATGCATTCACATTTCACAGCCAACTATACATTCCTCTTTCACGAACGAGCATTAACACAAAGGTCAAACGTGGCACTCTCGAAATCAGGAGGTTATTTTTCACTCGCTTCGCAGCGAAAGTGCTTAGGAGCTTGGTTGTCTATTTTAGATTGTAGTCGTCGGAAGACTGATGGGCGCGTTTGTAGCGCTTCCATTCATTCACAAATATAATTTGGCAGAGCGTGATGTAAGGCGGCGCTCGCGAGGCGACGTCGACGACGTCTGTTATCGCGGGCGGTAATTTTCGCAAGGTTGCAGCGACAATAAGCGGCGTTGTACACGCGTGTCTCTGTGTCAAGGACGAGCGATAACGCCTCGCACACGGCAGCAGCTGTCGCAGGCCGCAGCTTAGCGCACGACAATGCGGTCCATCACCTAACCAATAACTACCCTATTCACGCTTACCTAATAAGTCCCGTTCGAGCGCGAAGTCTTGCGATTTCTACTCATTTTGTATCTAATTGAGTTGATTGACTTCTGAACTTAAAACCTTCTTTTTATCGCATTCAAAGACGTCTGAACCACAGACATGAGATAAAACAAATATCTCAATAAAAACATGATATACCTACCTACTTGTTTATTAAAACCAAATTACTTGATCAGCGAATTACTTTATGGCATATTATTTAATATAGACTATCACAGTCTAGGACAGTAACTGTTCACGGTATTATTAAATGCATTAAGTCAATCAATAAGATTAACTAGGTATATTAAACATCTTAAATACCTACCTAATAATGACAATAACTGACTCTACATGGAAACTATTCCAACTAAAATATTTTCATATTTCAGTGGCGATATATAATGTAGATATAATCCAGAAGAAAAACATTTGTATTTTTGTTATTATCGCGTTGAATGAGTGCCAGGCGGAAAAGTCACGAGGAAGCAAATTATTCACACACTTAGAACAAAGAGCGGTCATTGCAACCGTGAATGGATGTAGAGGGACCGACAACCATTATGAAAAAAATCTACCTGCCCCGTTCATTCGTCTTGAGCTCTATTGTTGAAATGCAGCCGCTCATAACCGTCACAGTCCCAGGCCCTGCCGACTTCAGAAGCCAAAATGACATTAACCGAATTTGGCTTCAATGAAACCCACATAATCGCGATCTTGGAAGCCTGCGATTGTGTGCAACGACTAATATTAAACTATTAATGGCGTGTTTTTTGTACAGCATGCCATATTACATGCAAACTGCGAAAACTAGTAGAAGACACAAAAAGTGCATCCCAATTTTTTGTACGTCCGTTAACGGTTACGAGTTCCGGTACGAAATATTTCTTTAGTTTTTATTAGTTGTAAAAAAATTGTATTCATCATGGCCTCTTGTCGTTGCGGTGTTTGCGCGATTTCAGAGAATATCGAACTGAACACATATTTATGTTGTGACGAAATGCGCAACCAATTATGGAAGAACAATGGGTGCTACAATGGTGGCCAAATAGGTGCTAGTGAAAACGACACCTCTGCCTGAAACAAGTATAATTGCAATTTGCAAGGAACTTATGTTGTTCCAGGACTCGCACAATGAGCTTAACGAGAAAACCAAGTACCAATATTTCTCTTGTCAGTTGTTCTTGAAACGAGCAGTTTATATTTATTTCTACATATAGTCAAACCAGAATAATAGTTTTTTTTTTGTACATGATGTCATTGGAAATAGCTTTCGACTCGTGCTAACTCGCCGATTATAAGACGAGACTAAGTTGTAGCTTAACTTCTTCAACAACATTTAACAAAGTCACTTTTTTCTTTTTTTGTTTGCGTTTTTTTTTTGCTTAAAGTATTTCAGCTTTCCTTCTACTAATTTCTATTAACTTAATCCCTCGATCGTGAGTTATTCCAGTATTCCAGACACAATTGAAATCAATTGTTATCGTGGCACCTGAGTGCCTCCTGGGGGTTGAGGGATTAAATAACGTGACGTCATATCTACAAAGAATTGCCATCCCCATTTTCTTCCAACTTTTGTCACCACGCTGTCCCATACATACCTACACAAACCACAATATTTTACTACAGGCATATCAAACGAACTTCAAATTTCTATTGCGGCGAATCAAGATAGATATATATAGATAGATCTACTGATTTAAACTTTCATGGACACTATCACAACATAGATTCGATACCCCACTTAAGCCATTTTAATGTCCCGTAAGTACTTCCGGAAGTTTTTCCCTTCTGGGAAAATTATTTTTATTTTTGGAGTTAGGTAGAAATAAAATCATGAAGCTCTTGATAATAGAGTTCATATGGCTACGTGTTGGAGAATCATTAAAGCAATTTATTCGAGTGCATATATAAATGAATGAATATATAAATTTCCTTATGTGTAAGCTATTACGAAAATACAGTCCAAGATACATTTTTGAAGTAAAAGCAACGGTTTTCATAGAGAAAATACGCAACACCCCATACAAAGTCTTGAATTTTAAAAAAGGTTTTTTAAAAAAATGTTTAAGTGTCACAGGAAGTTGATGTTAAAAGGTTCTTGATATTAGTTAATACGAGACTGATGCTAGTAGAGTATATTTTTATTTTGTGTTTAGAGTGGGGACCATAATCTTTTGGCCGATAGAAATCAGGTTTCGTTTGTTATGCAGTGGGCGGCCGCGGCCGGCGGAAACGTCGTCGCTCGCTTTCCATCCGCCATTGCACCTACTATGCACTTAAGACTTAAATCGATCCCGTACGGTTTATAACTTGATTCGCTTGAAATCACGCAATGAATATATATTATCATCATCGTGCATTAACCAATCTGTTTGGTGTTGAAGTGTTAGCTCTACAATTATGAGACTATGTAGTCAGTCGGTTTTTCTAAGTGTTTAGCCATGTTTCATGATTACTCAGACTTTTATGCCTATTAAGATAACATACTGACACTACTGTAGTATAATTATTTTTGTATTCAATGACAATTTTATGAGGATTTGCCCGAAACTTAGTACCCGTAAAGTTTAGAATCTTAAAATTGAAGTAATATTTTATGTTAGACCCCTAGTAACACATCAGTGAAAAATGCGCATGATTTTATGCTGAAGATCTTGCGTGATGTATGTAGGTTGACAAACAAACATAGACGTACCAAAAGTTTGATAACTGTTGTTTTAACTTTTTGTCTTATTATTTTCATATTAGTTTTTCTTAAATTTATATAACGTAAATAGATACTACATATCATCCATAATTCTGTTAAAATAATAATTGTGATAGTTCGAGTGTCAATTCTTTTATAATAAAATAATATACATAATGCAAAATCTTTAGTAAAATCATACCTACAACTAAAAGATAATGTAGAGTTTTCTAAAAGGATTACAGTAAAGAATACAAATTTTAACTGTTTCAAACTATAACCGAGACTGTATGGCTGATATAGTAACGGATACTGAAGATACCGAGTTTATTACGAAATAACAAGTCAGTTATTTAATAGCGATAAATAAATACTTACTAGGTACCTACCTACTGTTTTCAACGTACATTATCTTTGCGACTTTAAGAGCTGATAAACAGTTCATTTGAGAGAATTGTTTGTCTAAATTTATTATCGTATTGTGTACCCAAATCGTTTGATAACTATACTGGAGTAGTAACGGCGTGGGCGCGTTGAAAAATAATACCGGATGTTTGCCACAGATAAAGCAAACGTGAATGAGATCGAGCGATCCGCAACTTTATAAATTCGCTCGGCCATGTTTCGCAGATTGTGATATACCTAGGTACGCGCCAGGCGTGAACTCATTCCTATAAACAAATAGATACCCGCTGTGATGCTCAGGCGGTATGGCAGCTGCCGCCATGTCACGCTAGATACTTGCCACGATAACCGCGCAATCGAGGCGAGGCGTATGTCCCGCGCCACACGTTCATTTAAATCATAAAATATGAAGCGCTATTACGTAAGAACAAAAGCTAGAATGAAGGATCTTATTGAATGGACGGGTGTCGCGCACGACTCGGTCCATTCATGGCACACACTCATCGCGGTGACCTTAGTTCGTACCGCTCCATGTGCTTATTTAGTGAACACCGGCGGATGTGTGTAGTAGCGAATATTTGTCGACCGCGTAATTAGGATGATAAACACATTCCTGGAGAGGTGAACGGGCGTTGATACACTAGCAGTTTTGGCAGTGTGGTTCCGAAGATGATGCGTACATATTCTCGTTTTAATTGAAGACAATTACATAGCGGTGTGGCAGGGGAGTGCGGGGCGAAGCGGGCGGCGCGGCGAGGCGGTCGACCTTCCACGAGGCCGCCGAGCGGACGCGCAGCGCTCGCTGGGCCCTCTGTCCACTAGATCCCAGCCCGCTTCTTGAGTGCTTTCCATTCCAACATTTGTCATAACAGCCTCAAACTACCCACAGTTAACGCTCTAAGACTCTTCTCCCAGTAGGTATACCACTGCGACGATTACAAACACGCAGTGGCAGAGGTATCACAAATTACAATTACCACAATTTAAACTAATATTTCCTTCAAATTCAAATTCAAATATATTTATTGCGAATTAAGTGTATATCTTACAGAGATCTTAGAAACTAGACAATGGAGCTTAACTACTTAATTACCTTATTCAGGTGTTGCAATCTTAAAGGATAAAAAGTAAAGATAACTTAATATTATAATTTTTAATTTATACAGTGAACTTATTTATTATAGGTACACGCTAGTTGACCTTATACTATATTTTTATTTTATTTTTTGATTTGGTATTCTTTATTTTGTATAAAAAACTCTTCAAGGGTGTAGAAACAGTTAGAGACTAGAAATAATTTTAATTTTTTTGTAAATGAGATCAAATTTGTTTCTGTTTTTATGTTGTGAGGTATTCTATTGTATATTTTTATAGCCATGTAATAAGGACTACAGTTGAGCATTTTTATTCTTGAGTATGGCAAGTAAAGTCTGTCTTTGTAGCGAGTGTTTACATTGTGAGTGTCTTTAGTTTTTTGAAATGAATTAATATTTTTAAATACAAATATACATATGTCATGTATGTATATTGATGTAAGAGTTAATAATTTATGTTTGATGAAATAGGGTCTACAACTTTGTGTGTTTTCAATTTGGGATAAAATTCTAACACATTTTTTTTGGAGTAAAAATAAATCGTTAGCGTTTACACTGTTGCCCCATAATATTATACCATATTTTAACCATGAGTAGGCATATGCGTAATATGCTGAAATAGCTGTTTCCGTGTTAGTACTGTTATTTATTTCGTAAAGGGCATAGGTAAATCTTGACAGTTTGGTTTTAATTTTTTCTATATGGGACTTCCAGGTTAAGTGACAGTCTATAGTTAGTCCTAGCAAGTTATATGTATCTACAGTGTCAATTTTTTTATTGTCGTAGGTGATATTGATATTTAGGGGTATTTTATTATGGGGTAGGAATTGGATTATTTTAGTCTTACTAAAGTTAACTTCTAAATTGTGATCTGCAAGCCATGAAGATATGTTTTTTATTGTGTCATTAATAGAGTTGTTTTGGTTATTATTACATTGGGTTCTTAGTAATATGGATATGTCATCTGCAAATAGCACAGGCAGAGTGTTTTCTTTGTTTAGGCATTTTGGAAGATCATTAATGTAGAGTAAAAAACATTAATACGACGTCCTTACCATATCAATGTTGAGCCGTAAAATCTGGATATTTGATGATATCTCTGTTTGTCACGCAAGTATTAAGAACCAGCATGTGCTTCTAGTAGAATCCAGATCTTATTTACCCATACTGATGCACAATGTACCTAACCGGGACACCGTCGAGTCAAGTATATTTGACCTCGTCATTCATCAAATTTTTCATTTTCCTTGCTATTTCAAACAACATTCATTTTAGTAATTTTGCTAAAACAACTGCTTGCTTAGTCTCAAAAATAGTTAATTTATGTTAAAATAATTTACTGCACGTTAATATTAGGAACTAAGTTATAATTGTACCAATAATTCCGAAAAACAATAGCTTTGTTTGTTATTTGAATGTCCAAGGTGAAACTAAGTAAGTACCTAGGTATAATGTTCTTTGTGCCTGTGAATTTGAATGTAGATAAAATATTTGAACACAATTCGCAAGAAATGTCCACATAATACCTAACTAATTGAATAAGAATTATGTTTGTCTTTAAAACTCTATGTAAGTCAAGGGTAGAGTCACTTTTAAAGGCTTTCTGAATGCAATTTTATTTACAGAACGTAATCAAATGAAAGTCAGACGTAGGTATATTAATCATAAACTTCAACAACGACTTTAAGAATGTATTATTTACTGCTATCAATAACTACTATATCTATACATAACTAAAGTAGGTACATAACGTTTATCATTAATAGATGTAGGTAATCCACAAATTAATCCGTGAAACTCTACCTATGCATGCAGTAACATAGAAACATAAAATAATAATACGAATATGAACGTGAATTGCGCCTACGTCGTAGGTATAAAGTTACGTTCAGGTTATTATACTTACATGTAAATGAATATCCAACAAATAACATAATAGAGGCAATTAGTCGACAGCAAACAGTGAGCGTTTGTGAGCGAACAAGGGCCACCGTTTGCCGTGTCAGCTTTTTACGTTCCCTTAACGTCGCCAGTGATTAGAAAATACCAACCTAATGACGTGCGCCTCCAGGATGTACAATGTTCACTCGAAAAGCAAAAGTAGCTGTGACAGAGAGCGAGTGGAGCGTTTACAGTACGGAGTCAGGCCAATGACATCGGTTCCCACCACCGGTATGCCGTAAGTGGACCAGCACTGCCTCCGCGTACCCTACCCTATCAGAAGGCAGCAGATGCCCAAATCGCTCAAACCCTGCACTTACTTGCTCCGTTGCCGTACCGAGGCAGGCCACACCATGATTTCTACAGTGAAATTAGGTGCGTCCTCCGTTGAAAAATTGAAATTGGTTTAATAAAACATTTGTGTAAACGATGTAATCGTTGATTATTTGATCTAAAATTATTAGTCAATGTTTTGAATTAGCGTATCTTGCGCGTAGTCGATATCTTTTAATTTTTATTTAAGTGGTAATTTACATGTAACTGATGTTGAAATGGATTAGTAGACTTTAGAAACTGAAAAATGCACCTAAAAGTAATGGAAAACTATAGATTTAAATTCAAATTTAAACTCTTTTATTGCGAATAAGTGTAACAAGATCTTTATACTAAATAATTGAGCCAAGTATTTAATAACCCTGTTTAGGTGATGCAATCTTATGAATCTAATTTAAACTTGAATGTATTATTCGAATAAAGTTATTTAAAACTACACTACTAAAATTAATTCGTCGAACCACCTATACACATATTTTATTTTTAGTTGTGTAGGTGTATTCTGGTTCATGTTGTGTAAAAACTTCATAAAAACCTTTTAATTTTTTCAAAAGGGAGGTTAATTTAATTTCTGCTTTTATATTGTGAGGCATTCTATAATATATGTATATTTATATTCACATAATGTGGGGTTACAGTTGAGCAATTTATTCTAGAGTAGCTATAGCATGTAGTATGTCTCTGTTCCGAGTGTTAACGTGGATATCTTTAGTTCTTTTTATTAAATAGATGTATATTTCGGTGTTAAGTTTGGACACATTTGATGCGGTATGGAAATATATATCGTAATATGTCTAGTTTTAACATGAATTCCTGCGTTTTAAACGGTTAATTAACCTAGCGGAACAAATTATTTGTAATGATTTTATAACTTTACTTACACGGCGAAATTCAGTTTTACAGCTGTGCTCTCTTAACTATACATTAATTAATAGGTTTGAGCAGCAAAGAAAATTTTAGGAATGTTGTATCAACATAAGGCATTATACCCATACATTTACTTAGTAAGTCTCTACTCTATATAGTTTGGCAAGTATGTTTGAAAATCGTTCAAAATTATTTAAGCAAAACTATAAATAAGTCTTTATTATATTACGTAAGTTGAGCCCTAGTTGGCTGCCGATAAATGTTGTATAATTACAATAAGCGAAAATTTCATAAGATATCCAATGAATACAATAAAACAGGGTAGTAGTAAGAGTTATATTATACACGGTCTGTAGTTTAACCAGAGCGTTAGGAAAGGTTATGCAATTGAAGCTTTAGAAATGGCAAGCACCATCCCTATGATGTCGGCTGCCAATTGCCATCCAGCAATCCAAATATTTGTTAAAGATGCGATAGTTAGGTACATATTACACTAATTTCAACTTTAATCGTCACTCTCATTAATTACATTAGTTGTTTCGGGTTCATTACATTGGTTTTAAAAATAATAGGTACATACTCCAAAACGACTAACACTTAAAATTATCTCATCGATTGTTTTATCGCTCATTTTGCTGTTGATTCGTCAAGCAATAAAGATGTATGTTTTTAGGATCCGTACCCAAAGGGTAAAAACGGGACCCTATTACTAAGACTTCGCTGTCTGTCCGTCTGTCCGTCTGCCTGTCACCAGGCTATATATCAAGAGCCGCGATAGCTAGACAGTAGAAATTTTTACAAATAATGTGTTTCTGTTGCCGCAATATTTAACAAATTCTAAAAACAGTATAAAATAAATATTTAAGGGGGCTCCCATACAACAAACCCGTTTTTTTGGCCTTTTTGGTACGGAACCCTTCGTGCGCGAGTCCTACTCGCACTCGGCCGGTTTTATTTTAATAATTGACGTAGAGAAAATATTTATTAAGAAGTCATCATAGAAATGCTGATTTATTTTATGGCAAAGTGTTAAAATCATTGATATAAATAAGAACAAGATACACAGCCCGATACAAAAAAATAAATAAATATATATATATATATATATAATACTGAAATTAATATAATTGTATACCTAACGTTAAAATGCTGCACTCATTTGTTCTGATTGCTCACGCTGAACAACGTCTGCTGATTCAGCTAGTAATATTATTATGTTAATCATAAACTTAGTCGTTAGTGTAGTAATTAGTAATAATTTGTTGGTAAGGTTGAAAATTTACCGCTAGCACTCTGCAAAACAATGTATTCTCTTCAATTAACACCTATCTCTAGTAATCTGTGGTAAACGGTGCTGGTAGCAAATTAAGACAATTTATTTTTTTATAAATATTTCTTGTTTAATTTGTAAGTTTGCTATTGTTTGTTTACCCAAATAAATAGGAAAAAAAAGATACAAAAATGACACCTAAAACTAATCTCACTTGAATAGTTGATGTTGATTTATGTCAGTGTCAACTTTATAACCCGGCCAAGTTATTCCGACATGCAATACTAGGGATATTTATATCATGTTGTAACTATTCGATTGATTTAGGTTTTACTAAAAGTGCACCCTTATTGCAAATGGATGCACTTTTATTTGAGACACTTTGATGTTCTGATTGTGTATCTATCTAGCTTTTAGGGTTCCGTACCCAAAGGATAAAAACGGGAGCCTATTACTAAGACTTCGCTGTCTATCCGTCTGTCCGTCTGTCTGTCACCGTTCACAGTTAAAATTTTCACAAATTATGTATTTCAGTTACCGTTATAACAACAAATACTAAAAACAAAATAAAATAAATAATGACGTTGTTGATCCCATACAACAAACGCAATTTTTTCCCCTTTATTTCTCGAAATTTGTGTACCTTCTGTTGTTTACCTAGTCAATGGTACGGAATACGACGGAACACTTCGTGCGCGAGTCCGACTCGCACATGGCCGGTTTTTATATTACACCAATGGTAAAAACTCTCGCATTTGGCATATTGTAGGCACAAAACGGGTGTTATCCAACTTTAGCGACACCGGTCTGGTGGCAACCGGGACGCTGGTAGTGATTTACACCTTCGGCGACGAGCTAGGTGCGGCCTGTGGGCGAACCGCCGCCCACGCACCGACCACGCATCGACGACGCAAATTCCGAACCCACCACCGGCCGACCCACACCTGTGGTTAGGGCTGACGGCTTACCAACTGCCATGTTTGTCGCACAAGTTAATGGCGACGAAAATAACCTAATTATAATTAAATTCACATTGAGAATTTGCGAGAGGCTTACTTGTGGGCTGGGTCCAGTGAATTTTGGATTACCTAGCCTTTATAGAGATTCAGATTAGGTTTGACAACGTATTGTATCAGATTGAGATTTATAGCATGCTGCTTTTAGGTACTTGTGTTTTCAACATCTGTCTGAAGAGATTATTAATAAATATATTTTAATGAAAGGTATTCGATAGAAATGTAGACTTAAATTTAGTTTGTATTGTTCAGCTGCACTAGAGCTCATAGGCAACCCTGTATATATATGCTGTTTGAGAAAAACCAGATTCACATGTCATATTTATTAAAATATCATTCGTATCTCAACTGTGTGCTGTCACGCTACTGGCCACTGCCCAACCGTTATCGGAAAACGAATCTTGGCCTCGCTTTTGTATAATTTCACCAAACTTGTGATCTGCTTCAAATTTGAATACATCACTGTTTATATCACATGTATCTAGTTCAAATAATCCATGGAAGGATGTTTGGTTAGGTTAGTTACGAATTCAACTACATATTATATCGCACACCTAGATGAAAACGGATGTAAGTCACATTTGCATTATTAGACACGTAAAAAATAATAATTTTTCCAACCATTTAATTAACAGAAAAAAGGTGTGAACAAATCACAAAACAACGGATTTATTTTTAATGGTGAATTTGATTTTCAGCTCAAGTTGTAAATCAATCCCAACATACGAGTATGACATGTAAGAATATTCAGTTGCTGATATATTTTCATTAATTTTAAACGGACTTTATTTTTGAAAACTTATTACAGTAGAAATGCTTGGAAACAAATGGAACAATTAATTTAACTAATGCACAGGTAACACATATTATTTTCAAAATAGAATTTCCGCTACAAGTCAAACCGATAGAAATAATAGGAATAGAAATAAAGAATAATAAATAAGTATTTAATTAATAGTTAAAGCGATTGAGTTATACCTACCTACTTTACACGTCACACCAGAGGCCTGTAATAGGCGATTCGGAAAACTCTTGACACCAGATGTAGGTTTTATTATTTTAAATATTTTAAGACTTTAAGATGTGGAAGACGGAGTAAGATAAAATAAAGACGAAGAACTAAAGAAATGTCCATTTAATTTCTTCGATCCTACAGTGTGTATACCCACTTGTATTGCAGCTACGTTCCCATTCGATATTATCAAAAAACTGCGTAATTGTCCAAACGAGCGTGTTTTTAAATAAACTTATGATTGCCTCTCATTCGTGTAACAATACCTTCTTTGACTATTATCTCTTTTACACTGTGATTGTTATTTTGGTCGTTGCTTGCGCAAGAACGGGTTATCGGTGGCTTTTTTATCGAAATGACGGCACTACCGGGTATGTATGCGCCGAGGTCGAAATTGAATGAATGGCCTGTTATTACTGTATGTGCTTGCTTAAATAGCACTATGTATTAAATGGGTGATACGAATTGTATAAATTTTCGGCTTAGATTGGCGAATAAAAAACGTACCTGAATAAATTGAAAGAACCCTAAACCTTTAAGGGAACGATTCTGAAGCTCAACAACATTAAAATTGCTTTTTTTAAACTTTCCAATTGAAACGAAAAAGGTGTTGGTTATTTGATATAAAGACTTTTTTTTAATGTCCCATACAGAATTTTATGTGTTTTGCGTTATGTATGAACTTACAGTTAAATATAAACTTAAAGTTTGGAACCTAATAATAATAAAAGATACAACTGACTTATTGATAATACTGTAAAAAATATGCTACTGTGACCTTTACTTATTTCATTCAACAGCCATATATATATACCGTTTATACGAGTATGTTTATGTATCTGGCCTTCACCTTCAAACTTAGCCAATCGTATACTATAGCTAATAGATAACAGATAAACATACTTAAATACATACAAACATCGAGCATGGTATATTTACTCTATAACAAGTCTGTGTTCATCGCACATTTACCCCTTGCGAGATTCAAATCCGCAACCGCAGTTTAATAGAATGCGTTGCATAGGTACCACTAAATGAGATAGTGCTGGGTATACTTTGTTTTATATATCCTAACACTGACTTCTGTATAGGTAGGTATTATTTATAACGAGATGACTATGAATGACGTTGTTTCATACAAAATCTATTTTATTAGCATTACTAATTTAATAAAATAGGTTTTGTGAGCACGTAGCACCTGCCTACGTAATGCTGGCCCGATCATTCCACTTACCTACATGTTACGTGAGCACAAGCAAACTGCACCTGCAAAATAAATAAACCAATGTTAAAATATTTTTTTTTTAAATCGTTGAGAGCGCTAGTGTGTGATTAAAAAAATAATTTAATGCAAAGCGAATTGAATTATTTTCTTATTTTGTACTACCTAATATTATCAGTCAATGTATTGAAATATATGATATTCTCAGAAAGCATCAGTTTTATATACAACAATCGAGCGACTCTACTTTTATCAACTAGACAAGGGAATAAGTGAATATAGAGAGATAATATTGGCCGGACGTGCTATTTTAACTTGAATTATTGTGAAATTTTGAATGCGAACAGCAAAAACATTTAATTGAAATAAAAATATTCGTCATGAATGAATAAACAATTCCACGTTCATAGCGTTAATCAATGAGTTGCATGCAGGCAAGAGTCCGAGTCGATGTCGAGCTCATTGATCGATCGACTCGATAGGCACCACTACAGGTACGCCGCGCACACTGCTCACGCGCAAAGAAAACCGGATGGCGCACACAGGCGCGCGGGTGTGTGTGTGCGTTCGTGCGCAAAGGATTTCCTACCGCCCCGCGGCCGCGCCCCGCAGACCTGTTGCGCCGCTAGTCGCTACCGGAGTTACGCCGCATAGTTACCAGACTCGATATGCCTCCTCGGCGCCCGCGCCGCTCGCCGCTCGCCGCCCGGTGCCCACGCACACACCCGCGACCGAACACTTAATTATCATCGCGCAGCACTCGTGAAATTGCCGTGCATCTCGTCTGGACCCATCGACATCTTTTATTAATCTGATATCTTCCATTACCGGTTGCACCGAAGTAAAATTTAACCCGTTCGATTTATAGCCTCTCTTATGGATGCAGCCGGATGCATGACATCACGGTGATGCTAATTCACTCCGGCGGCGCTATCATTTAGAATTATAAATCTTCTAAAGAATCTGTCATTAAATCGACCGTTTTATTAGGGATCCGTGTCTCTAAACGTTTCAGCAGTCGCCAGTTTGCTTTTGCTACTAATAAACATACCTGTCTAGTTTTGAAATCAATATGAGTACTATATACTTAACAGTTAGATAGATATATTTTTGTTTCCTTATTTCAAATATTTTGATTCTAATAAGATTTTGCTAAGGATTCTATCGTTACTTCAAGGCAAACGTTTACACCGAAAGTGAAGATCAACCTTTTAAGCTCGTAAAAACCGTTAACAGGAAAGAATTCAGAATTGAAACTTTCAAACTTTACCAGGCAAAAAGTTTTATATAAAAGTCAGAAAGAACTGGGCACCAAAAGGCCATGGCGATTAAATGATAAATATCGTGGGCTGTTATAGAGTCAAATAGGTGGTCGTAGATACTGCATGCAACTCTATAAATGGAAAAGTGTGCGTAAAATAACACATAGGTACCTACACACTTCGTGTTTTTCCATTTCTATAAAACGTGCTCTAAGGATCTGATAAGTGATAATAGAACTTTACAAATAATAAACGCAGAGAATACAAATGTTAGTTAATATGCATACAAACGAGGTCTTTAGAAGGAAGTTAAGCTTTATCTCTACATATTTATTGTTCGTGTATTACATACTTTAATCCTTGAGATTTCGTGATAGACACATTTGTTATTTGGAGTTTCGTAACTCATTATAGTTATTTTTAATGAAAAACAAGAACTTTTCTTGCTTTGCTACATATTTTAGAATCAGCTGATATGATACGTCAAAAGCACAGAAAGTATTATCGGCGGCTAAAATTATTTTAAGAGAATATCTGCCTGGAGCTTAAACCTTATAATTTAGAACCGGTACTAAAAGCTCTGTACCACTTGTGTGATCAGAGAGTTATTTAAAGATAATATTGTAAAAGACGCACAACATCATTACTTGGGAGGATTTTTAGTATTATCTGTACTGACAGACTTAATTCTGTCAAAAGGTGTTGGTTAGTTGCAGTTTGATAAAAAAAGTTGTTTTAGTTAGTTGGGTGGGGTGGGGTTCATGTGAGGTTAGGTGGGTTGACGTCAAATGTTTGACTTCTGCAATGGGAATAGATGTTTTAATCTGCTCTGCGGTTTATACGGGAAAAGAAAAATGCTGTTTTAACAATTTTTTACGGTTTTTTTTTACATAAGAACTTTCAATATGCCATATCGAAAATAAGAAGAAAAGGCAAATTGGTCGAGCCGGTCTTAAGTTTCAAGCTTAGCAATACATTTCTATCTAAATAAATTTGTTGATTGTCTTCACGGCAAAAAAATTCTATGGACATTATCAAAGTAGAGCTACGAAGCCTATGAACTACGGTTTTATGTAAGCATGATTAGACTCTTCACTATTAAAGTTAAGTATTCTATCTCAACGATCATTATAAGTTAGCGTCTACAATTTACATTAAAATTTCGAAATAGTTATTAGGTGAAGAAGCAATGTGTGCTCAAGAAAATGCTCCACATCAAATGTTTGTGACATGGCACAAGTAACTCAGGCTCACTTTAGGGTTGTCACCTTGCGTTTGGCTAAATACATAACTATTACTTTTCCGTGGTAAACAAATATATAATAGTACTATGTGTTTTAAAAATTACTTAAGTTCAGTAAACAACAATCTTTTCACTGAGTAAATCACCATAAAAAAACAGTTTTGCTAAAAATATTTTGCGTTTTATACTTAAGTGGTTAGTGAAATAAAACCTTGGAATGTAAAATAAAGTTTCTAACAAAAGCTTGAATTAAGACACCAATATTGTCATTTGTAGGTGATTTCTGGTTTGGCATAGAGTCCATTGGTGGCTTTAATATTCACGCTTTTTTTGGTTAAATTTTACGTTTCATTTTTCTATTTAAGACCAACTCTGATTTATATCCTACCAACCAAACAAAGCATCAAAATCCGTCTACCAGGTCAAAAGTTATGGGCGGTCAAACATCAGAAAAATCTACAGGTGTCCTTACCATATAAGTATATAACTAATAATTACGCATCAAATACTTACGACGAATGGCCTAATTTTACGGTCGGTTAAACAATAAATAAATAGGAACCTTTCCCTTTTCAAATTTGTGTTAATAAAGTATTTAAGTAACGTAAAATATTTTACTAGCTATAAAGTGTAACTGGCAACCCTAGAACGCGGTAAAAAAACAGGTAGCGCCGTTCCGCCGTATCGATCTTTATGTTATTTTTCTTATTTATCTTTTTTATCTGGGGCTTCGCTTCGTGCCTCCGAGCCAACGGAAGTTGTAACGATTTTTAATCGCGCCAAGTATCTCGGCCCACTCGTACTTGGACAACGAGTTTAATATATATTTATTTTTGTAAACAACCACCGGAAACTGGAGAGAGCGTACTGCTCTGGAACACATATCTTCCATTACGACGTATGTCGCTGTTCCCAGTAATAGTGATAAAGGAGCAGATAACGAACTACAATTAAGGGGATTTATAAGAGCTGCTAGGCACCACATTAAAGGCAACTTTAATTTTAGGCAGACCTTTACTAGTACTCCGCTTTCTATCAAATCTGTGTGCAATTCGGTTAAACTTCGCGCTCCTTATGGATCACTTGAAAGGTTCACTACCTTTGAACCAAATTAAAATATCATTACTTCCCCATACAAACTTCCACCACCCTTTTTACTCCTATAATCTATATATGTAATATGATCTTCAGCTTCAAACTATTCTACGCCGTTCGTTCTATGTCCTTTCAAACGTGACTGAAAACCAGAAAAAAACAAACATAATATATTTTTGCATTTATAATTCATTATCTTCGAAGTACTCGGATATTACCAGGTAAAAGAAAAATACTTAAGAGCCTCGTTACGTAATACAAATGAATCAACAACAACTGTTTTTTGAAATACGGTAGTACGGATTTTTTTACCTGGTCGTAAACAAAACAGACCCTTTTTTTATATTGTCTTAAAATTATTATCAGTAAGTGCAGTTCTTTTTGACGACAAAAAGCCTAGTAACACATTTTTAAGGGAAATATATAACTCCATACTAATATGGTATATTCGAAATAATATAATTATGTAATCTTGAGTTAGAACCAGATGAGATCTACATGCTACAATTTGTCGCTCAAGCCAGTAAACGGATAATTTTTTGACATTGTGACCTTACAATTAATGAATTTAAGTTACACAATTTCCATTTTTTTCTCACGAATGTTTTTTCTTCAAAGTTTGACTGTTACAGCATATCACAGTCATTTCAAGTGATTTATACATTTCAACAATTAAAATAAGTAATAAAAAATAAAGATGAGTTTAATCTAATATAAAAAAGAGTACAGGTTTTTCAAAATTCTCCCTAAAACTATATTGCATCGCCTAGACCCCAAAATTGTCAAGCAAGTAGTTACATTAATAAATAACATGTCAGCTCTTAGAAAGGCTCTGATAAAAACTCGTATTTGGCACATTTGAACGTGTCTATACTATACGTCTTGGGTCGTCTGGGCCATCGAACCACGGTTTATCTGTCTCTACTGGTATAGTCAGTATACCCAGTATCAATGTCAGCAGGCGACCCCGCGCTCTGCGAGTAAACGCGACAATGTATTTCGGTAACATTTTTCTGCCAATAGCAAGGCGTAGGCGCGCGATAATTCCCGAAATACCCGCTCTACACGCCCACGCATCATCCAATATTTCTCTACAGATAATTAATGTATGCCGAATGAAGAAACAAACGGATTAAAAGATAAAAATTATGGCAAAAGTGTGTTGTGTAATGCGGCCACACAAATAGAATTGCCATCCCTTTCCTTTCTAATTTTACTGATAAAGGAAGAGCCGCAGCTTCTTACCTCGAATACAAGCCAAATTGTGATCGCCTGCCAACCCTGGCGGTTATGGCGAAATCCTAAGTCCAGTAGTGGACTGATGAATGAAGAAACAGTAGTATGAAGAACCGAAGTGGTAGGAATAATATCACCCCGACGAACATAAGAGGTAAGATTATGGCTTCGTATCTCAATCTTTGTCCTTTTTAATAAGTTTTATTACGAGTATGTTCATAACATTTCTTTTTTTTTGGTTAACTCAGTTGAGATTTGACCTTACGACCTTTCCTATTCTGATGACGGCACTTAAATGTCTCGGGAACTCAGTTTTAATAAACAATAATAATACTAATATATCAATTTGATAGCTAAATAAACTATTTTTTATTTCAAAAATAACATTTAATTATTTTTTATAAGAACATTTTACTGTCGCAAAATAGATGCATGATGTTGGTAATTAATTACCCAAAAATGGTGGTTTTTCTCGCTTTTTGTTGTTTTTTTTGTATGTTCATCACTACGGGCTGTTACCAAAACAATACATCGAAATTAGTCAACATGTTAAAAAGTCAGGCTTGGTAATACATTAAAAATATACACACGCGTTGAATAGAGGCCTCTCTTTTTTTCGTCAGTTGTAACATAGAATTAATCACATGTATTATGTTTTCCTGAACAACAGTCAACCTATGAGCGAAATTGGATGCATGATTTTTAGTACCAGTAGTTGTTAAAATGTAGGTATGCCGAAGCAAACCCCAACACTTGCGGTGACGTATTTGATGATTCAATAGCATTTCAATAGAAAAAACTGCATAAAAAAGAAAACAAACTAGTAAATAACCATGCATTTTTACAAATAGCAATTTAAACCTATTAATGCCTAATTTATATAATCCATTGATGGGCATTGATAGAAGTGGAATGTGATGTCGAGAAATTATTTTAAACAGTCAATTCTTTATCTTAAAAGGTAAAAATTACCATTCACGTTTTGGAGACGCTTCGGATCAATCTTTTAAGTATAATATTACCATATTAATAAGCAGTTGATATTTATTTTCTGATTGACACATGTAAAAAGTAAAAGTAATAAATATATTTATTATTTATATCTACATATATACAGAAGAACTCAACATATTAGATCCTAATTAAATTTTAAATATTAAAAAACTAAAAACTACCTACACTATTAACAAGTTAAAAATACAATCATATTATTATTAATTATTAAATATTACAAACATATTATTAAAATAAAAAAAATTAAAAAAACTATAAAATGGTTCTCGTGGTAAGGTGCCCAGGTAGGTACCATATTAATGCAACCGGTAATGCAGCTCTACATTTTAGTCACTTTTAGAGTAAGAAATTAAAGTGGCGCATATGTTTATGATTTTTTTTTCATTTAGGCAAGAGATTGCTCTTTGCTAAAAGAATTAAAATTATTTAGGTTTTTTTTTCAGTTTAAGAACAATTTAAAAAAAAAAAAGTTTTAATAACCGCAAACATTATGAAACTCCACTAGATTACAGCGTAATGCCTTGAATAATTTCGTTAACACACTCTGTCTGGGCTCTTAGGCTGGTTTTACAGTCGCGCTGAGCATCGGCGCCGACCGTCGAAATGTATGGAAATCACTGTTAGCGCTGACCACCGACAGCGCTCAAGTTCATACATTCCGACGGTCAGCGCCTACGATCAGCGTGACTGTAAAATAATAAGAGCAATTGCTCGGTAAGCGGGAGGTAGTGGGTTCTAGTCCCACCTCAGGCAGTCGAATTTTTATTCATGGAACTGTATTTCAACTGACAAAACATGTTATTTCAGCGATAGGAAACTCCATCCTTCCCGTAATCATCCTCAAAGGTTGGCCATCAAGATGAAGTGTCCCGCGCTGTCGCGGTGAGCAGTAGCGCCGTCTATTTTTAGCTCTTTGAACTAGCCGCTCCTGCTGTTTTCATCATTATAGTTTACTTTCGAACCCCACTAAACTCTAATAGGAATGGGGTGCGGCTCTCAACTCTTTATAATGAAAGATTTAAATATTTATCGTACTTCTAAATTAGTACAATGTTTTTTTTAGTACAATATGTGCTTTAATGTCGTGAAACATGGCTGCAATTATGAGCTTTTAAAGAATAAATAAGATCTTTTTTTTTGTTTTGGCTACTGACTAATTAGTGATATGAAATCCATAGCCGTGTCATAATTATCATATGAATCAAAACATTGGCATACAAAACATGTGAACAGGAATAGAAACTGTGTCTTTTTATACTGCACATTTCATGTTTGATGTTTTCAAAAAATATATTCTACAAGTTTAGCTATCAGTAAATTATCATTGATGATCTTTTTCATTGGCGATATAAAATGCGTTTAATACATTATAATGCAACAACTAAATTAAAAAGCCTTGCATTTAAAAATTAAGACAAACAAATATTCCGATATGTACATTACTTACCTACCATACATTCAGAATTTATTTTCCGACATTTTCTGTCAGATAGCTATTGAATAATTATTTCTAATTATAAAAGAAAAGCCTTGTAAAACAAACAGCCCATTTAAAATTCGTCAAGACGCCTTGTTGACCAACGTTTAATTATTTTGTAACGTGTGTCAGTAATGGTCAGTAGCGACTCGTGCGCATTACTGCGAGCGAGCATGCTAATCGGGCAATTGAACGCAGTCTAATCGTCACTATCTCTAATTCGTCTGATACCTTAACAAATAATGATTGTACTTCCCTACTAGGATATTTGATGCATCCATACTAAAATATGCTTTAGAACAATGAAAGGCAATATAATAAATAAATGTAGGCAATGGAAAGAGTATATGAGAAGAAGAATAATAAATCTATAAAAAAAAATAAGGTTGTCCGCAATATGTTGCTTCTAGTGTCGGTCGCCAAAAATCCAAAAATGTGCAACTCTTAATGTATTTTCTGTGTTCAAAAATATTTTGTATGGTGGGGAATAAATAGTATAGGAACGTATACTATCTAAATCTGAAACAAAAAACACGCACAAAAAACAACAAAAACCAAGAAGCCAAACTTTATGGCTATGATGCCTTTTTAAGCAACGAATGCAATATTTCGATATTAATTGCCGTAACCCATAACTATAGCTACCGTACAGTAACTATTCAATATTGAATCATCATCTTTACCAGCACTTCCTAGTTTATGATTTTTGGTAATAACTGAAAATTTATATTTTTTTTACATACAAAACAACATACCAACTTTTCAGACATCAAAGCCTCAACTTGATCGCTTAGCAGCCATTTAAAGTTCAGGATCGAACCGTTAAGATTGGCGACAACATTGTTTCGGTCACGGATAGTTGTCCGCGATCGATAATAATCATGCAGCTTTGCATCGAACATGCGCAACGCCACATCTGCTCACCGGGGAGTGGTTGCACTACTAACAGTTTCATTTGACAATAATTACCTGGTATACTCGGCAACAAATGTAACGTGCAACAAAAATTATACTTTCTTTTTAAGGACTTGTATATGATATGATACTGTCAAGAAAACAGACCCCAATTTCGCTAATTTACAAATGGCTCAATAGAATCGCAATTGCATCGCACTCGTAAATGTTGACACATTTAATATGGTAGTAATGTCAAAATATGCGATTGCGATGCCATTGCGATTCTATTGAGCCATTTGTAAATTAGCATAATTGGGGCGCAGGAGGTTCTCTCAGCGCTTTTAAGTCGCATTCTGTGTATGATCTGATCACACATTTTTTTACCAAGTTGACCGATTTCGGATCCTATTGGACTGTAACTAGGATTATCTATTTTCAGAGTCGCCTATTA
This sequence comes from Anania crocealis, assembly GCA_949315895.1. Taxonomy (NCBI): domain Eukaryota; kingdom Metazoa; phylum Arthropoda; class Insecta; order Lepidoptera; family Crambidae; genus Anania; species Anania crocealis. The sequence goes on along the minus strand of OX438884.1, from coordinate 17,588,588 downwards.
CAGGCATTTAACTTGACGATTTTCTGACTTCCATCATGCGATAAAAGCTGGGACTAACGACATAACGTGCCTTTCAAAGTAAGACTATAGCCAACCCTTCCAGATCTGAGTCCTTACTCCGCAACATAATGTCCGTATATTCGAATCCATCTGTCCCTACCGATCTTTTTTTTTCCGGACGGACCTATCACTGAAACCTTATACGGAACGCTTTATTCAGTTAAACCGGGCGGAAATTTGGCGAGAGCGAGGGCGCTTAGCCTAGGTCTGCCGCGCTGGCGTTCTTCCGGTGCGGCCGAGGGTGTTCGCTCAGGCTCGCTCGCACCGGGGCTCATACTAGCAGGCGTGATCGGGTCAGAGCGGGGTGCAAAAGGCACCCTACCAAATGGCGAACCCACCAGCGAAGGCGCCGCCGGAACCGGAGATGCCGTGGCATGCCGGATCACGGTCGGGCTCCGTGTCCTAAATCAGCCCGACCGGGAATCAACCTCTTGCGTAGCAAGCATAGCTTACTTGCTGTCGGGCCGATTGTCGTCGTCCATTATGTACCAACGTCGTATAATGCTACTATACACTGTTTAGTTCCCTTTTAGCAAACTTAGATGTTTTAAGCTCTAGTTTACAAAATCAGCAGCTCTATCTGTCACTGACTGTCCGCTAAACGATTTAAACAAACATACAGAGTTTATAAATTAAGCTTTATGCCATTGGTGTTATGGAGAACAAAGTTGTATTTCGTAGGCTTGATTCCGAGAGTACGAGTAGAATGTCTTCTACACATCGCGTCCCGGCGGCAGCGAGCAGCCGTAGAACCAGTTTGGTTTAATCATCATAATTGCGTCCTCCGTTAAGCCTATGCGCATGCTGGTGTGGGGAGCACACATGCGCAACTCTCTGTAAGTGCAACAACAAAATAGAGAAATTTAGATCTTTTCAGTTTGATAATTGAATGAACCAGAAGAACTGAATTTTAACACCATAGACATAGGTTAACACGGTAAATCAATTCAATATGCATGAATGAAAAACATTTTCGTCATCTTTCCGTTCATCATTCAAGAAGTTTTTCATTTCTCCTACAATTCAAATTTTCAACATTTTGCAAATTGAAGAAGTATGTAAAAAATCTGCTTGCTCCTAAATTTATTGCCAAAAAATAAACTAAAAAAGTATTTATATTGTGTAACCCGTGAATATTGTAAGCAGTAGGTTGTTACCTATGGCTGAGTTTTGGTTACATAGACCGATAACAGGACACAATGTGTTATCTGTGGCCACGCCACACTACGATCAGAAAAAAAACATTTGGTCAACAGACACCAAGGCCAAGCTTTACGCGGAATTCCAGATTCCATGCCTGAAGTACAGTTAAGTGCACAAGTACGTACTTTTCAACCTCAACCTACGACCTACGAAGGGAGACTAAATTAAACTTTAAACTTAAAAAAGGGTCGTTAAACAGCACCCCGCTGGTTGAACAGCACCCACCTCGTTAAACAGCACCCCACTCGTCAAACAGCACCCACCTCGTTAAACAGCACCTCGCTCGTCGAACAGCACCCACCTCGTGAAACAGTACCTCATCCGTCAAACAGCACCCACCTCGTAAAACAGCACCCGCTCGTCAAACAGCACCCCACTCGTCAAACAACACCCAACCCCCGAACGGCACTTGCCTCGTCGAACGGCACCCACTTCGTCGAACGGCACCCACTTAGTTAAACGGCACCCACTTCGTCGAATGGCAAACGCCCCCCGCTTTTCGAACAGCACCCACCTCGTTAATCAGCACCCCGCTCGTCGAACGGCACCCACCTCGTTAAACAGCACCTCGCTCGTCGAACAGCACCCACCTCGTTAAACAGCACCCCATTCGTCAAACAGCACCCACCTCGTAAAACAGCACCCGCTTGTCAAACAGCACCCACCTCGTTAAACAGCACCCCACCCGTCAAACGGCATCCACCTCGTCGAACGGCACCCACCTCGTCGAACAGCACCCACCTCATCAAACAGCACCCCACTCGTCAAACAGCACCCAACTTGTCGAACGGCACCTGCCTCGTCGAACGGCACCCACTTCGTCGAACGGCACCCACTTAGTTAAACGGCACCCACTTCGTCGAATGGCAAACGCCTCGTCAAACCGCACGCACCTCGTCGAACAGCCGTATCACCGCTGTGCCGGTCGAAGTGGGGAGCGTGAGGTTTTCGTTACGGAATTTCTGGATTCGGTCCCCGCGCTCAAGGCCCGCGATAGAAGCTATGCAATAGCTTAAAATGAATTGACGTGGCAATCACATCACATCCACAAATAAACAAATTTCAAGCTCCAAGTAAAAATTTGCAGTAAAACAGTTACAAGAATTATCTCCAATTGATTTTTCACGATGGTCAGCTCACACCAGACCATAACTGCAAAACATAGGCCTCTCCAAAAGAAGGATATCGTCATAATCTCACAATTCACAGGTACGACGCTGCTGACCATCTTCTGCTAGCAGTACCTACTTCTTTAGTGACCTATTACGAAACCTGTAGAACGAAAACGGGTGGTTCTATTCTACTTTAAGCTTCGCATCACACGGCATCGTAATTGTAATTCATTTTCTTTTCTAATTGCTTTTTTATTAGGCTACATGTGTGCTATAATCCGGATATTAAGTACTTACAGCAATTATTTGTTGTTGACTGTACATCAGAGTTACATGTCAATGTCAAATATGTTACAGAGGACGATTTAAGGGTATGTTTAATTTGGCACGAATTGTTTACCTAACTTGTCGCTTGTCTTATGTGTGTGACAGAAGTCAGAACGCTGAAACTTTTGGATGTTATGATATTTTGTAAAGATTTATTTATTGTTAATTTTCGGCACTGTTTTGTCTTTAAGCATAATTTTACTGTATGTACTCTAAACCTATTAATAATATTGACTGTTTGTGCCAAAATAAATTAAATAATTATATTGTTATTATTTTATTAAAATGTTATAAAACCAGCTATAAATAATTTACCCCACTCTTTAGACGTTATATTTTGGTACCGACTCAAAACTGGTAATTTGTTTTATCACTATCGTAATTATTATTTTCATTATTGTTGCCAGCCAAGCTTGTTCTCTTTCGTGTTAGGCTTTGAGTTTTGAATTTGATTAAAATCTGTCTATTTACAACGTAAGAAGATAAGCGAACTTAACTTAAAAATATTAGGTATAAATATAACTAAACACAAAGGCGTTAATTATTTAAGTTTTTTTTACTTTGATTTCATGCTATTCTTTGGTGTGTGCCTTGCGGGCTATTTTTTAACATTGCTTTTACACAAACAAGAAAATCCAGACTTTGTTTTGATCTCCAGAACTCTAAACAACAAACATTTCACAGAATCAACGATTTTTCACATAATCAGATTGTTTTTGATGATATCAGAAGGTTTTGTTTAAGGAAAATAGATCCCGTTGGATTTAATTATACAGAGTAAAGTAGTACTTGGTAAAGTCATAAAACAATGGCGTTGATGTCAGTTCGCTTCGTCAAATATGGGGAAAAAGCATTACTACTTACATCTCTGCGGTACGATAACACCACGGACAAACCTTGCGGTGTAGTGACTACTAGTGACGCAGCCCTGATCGATGGGTCAGATCTCATTTGGGTATTGGTGATGATTGAAGAGGATATCTCCTCTTGGAGAGGGCGATGTCCAGCAGTGATAAAATGCTTTTTTTTTAATTTAGCTGTTGTCAAAATTTTGCAAATTTTATCAACTAATGAATTAATCTAAGAGACATCACTCATGATCGCATTACAAAAAATATTGTCATTAATTAAAATATACGTTTAGCTATTTTAATGTTTATGTTAGATAACTGACTCTTATTACGCCCGCATTAAATTGACTGATTGCATGAAAACCGTTATAATACTACTTCCATAAAAAAAAAGAAACTAAACTATTGAATTCGTAAAAATCGTTTTTTCTCTGCATAAGATAAGATAAGATAAATACTCTTTACTACACACCATACAGGATAAATTTGTAACATGAAACACATTTTAAGCTGTACAATTTAGGCTGTCTTATCGCTAGAAGCGATCTCTTCCAGACAACCTCAATAAAGGGAAATTAAATTAGTACATAATTAAATCAAAATAACCCCACTTATTTTGATTTAATTATGTACTAATTAAATTTCCCTTTATTGAGGTTTATTAAGGCGGCGAATAGTTATTAAAAGTAAATATTAAGTAGATAGGTTAAACAAATAAAATAAATAAACAATAAAGCAAATTTATTGAGTAGAATAAATGTATTTTCAAATAAATTTGTTAATTTTAAAATACATTTATTCTACTCAATAAATATACATACACACAATAAATTACGATCAAATACACATAAACAAATAAATACATGTAAAATACGACCCAACAATACTTTAAGTTTGAAAGGAAATTAAGAGAAATAGGAATACTATAGAGATACAAGATAAATTTAGATTTAAAAGTAGAAAGTGTTCCAGACTGCCGAATATTTTTTCCTTTTAATGGTTATCTGTTACAGGCCAGTCCAAACAAGATGAACCACTAGCAATAAACGTGATAAGAATGTGTTTGTTTACTCGGATGATCCGTGTCGCTCCTGGGTGACGTAAAGACGTAAGAGCTTTTGGTAGCGACTCCGGCGCAGACGCGCAGGCGCGGCAAACAGGAAGCGCCCATTGGCAAATATTCAACGTCCACGTGGTGTTGCTGCGCAGTATGTTGATAACAGTTTTATATATTCGTGATCAATGTTTTATAACTTCCTCCTAGAAAATTCTTAGCGTCATATGACTTACGTTTTCTGAATTCAATTTGTGTCTACGGCGCAGATTCTCCATTGTAGACAAAAAGATATTAACATGGATTTTAGTAGTTACTTTCTGTTCTGTGCTAAATCGGAACAACGTTTTTATAAAAACCAAATCCTGATTTTCGTTTTCATATCTGTGTATAATTTCAATTATTGACAGACCCTCCACGTCAGTTCGCTCTGTGACAGCCCAGAGGTGGTCAGTTCATTTAACAAGTACGATCAAAAATCTGGATATGTGGTTTTTGTTTTTTCCTCTTCTGAAATAAAAACGGGAAAAAAATGTGTCGCCCCGTCAGCCACATGGTCAGCAGTTAGCACAAAGAGGCCTAATATGCTGCGCACATGTGCTGCGTATGGTTGCCAGGACTACGGGGTTTCCGGGATCGTCCCGGGATATTGTCTTTTTTTATTATTTGAATATGGAACAGTAATATAAATAAGTCAATTTCTCAGTGCCCGAATGATCGAGATTGTTTTTCACGTTTGTAGAATTATTGTCGTTGGCTGGACTTGGCAGCATTTTAAAATGTCTGCATAAACACAATCAATGAATCGTTCGATCGATCGATGAAAACAAGTCCTTGTAACTTTATTTAGGTCAAGTGGAATGCCAAAATTGTCACATATTATAGCAGTAGGTAGATAGATTAATAAAACAAAAACAACATTTTCTATTTTAACGCAAAATGTACAAAACATTTAAGTAGTAGAGCATATTAGTAGTGTATACATAGAACGTAATTTAAGGCACTTTATTGCTTATTCAAAAAACCACAATTGGTGGGCTTATTTACAAAATAAATGTCCAGCAGTCATCAACAGACTACCAAAGAAAATTAATTATCATTCTTAGTGCGTTGACCATTAGTATAGAGATAGAACTGTCTTTACAAAAATTAGGTACATGGTTATTACCATGCAACCATACCAAAGCAACGAATGTAATGGTACAAGTTTAAATTTTCTCAGAAACCAATGTCACAAATGGCAACCCTTGTTCCCATATGTCCTAACCAAGCCCGTACAAATGCTTATTAATAATAGTGCATTGTCTTGCAGACTACAGACAGACAGCCTTTTATAGTTGTTAGAAATACGTAACTGACCCAACTTTTTTATTTCATTAAGTATAGTTTTATTTTCATGCACCAAGATAATTAACCAGAATTCAAACTAAAATCAATTCACAACTCTAACATTTCCAAATGTGAGAATTTCGAACATGAACGTTAGCCAGCCAGTTTGAATTTTCATCTTATTATGAATATAATATTTGAATTATCTATTGTATTAGTTCCAAACGGGTAAATATACGAATACTAATGAAAGACCCCTTACATTCGGTAGATATAGTAAATGCTTATTATTATAACAGTTTTATACAAACGAGACAAAATGGAAAGGTTACAAGTTTATCTTAAAGTTTGGTTAGGTATGTTTCAAGAGCGGCGGTTTATGAAAACATGATAAATTATACCTAATTTTATCGTAATAATAATCAAAATGTCGTCATATCCGTTTTGATAAACCTTTATTTAATTGTTTTTATATTTTTTATGGTGGACTGCCATTTTTAGACAGGGTTTGCTTGTACCTTGAGGTTTACTTTTATGGCACTGCTTTTTAGGATTACTTTTGCCACGGAATTATAGTTACGAGAACCTTAGTTGACGAGTATGCAATGCAGTGTGATTCGAGACCTGACTTTAATCACATTACACATTTATTACAATGTGTATATCTTTATTGCCATAATATAATTCTCGCTTACCAAGCAGGTTGGCAGTCGCAGTTTGGCCAATGGCTTGGTGCAATCTATAAATATTTCCTAAATTGCCTTTTACGGCACTTATAACATGGGAAGGAGTAAGGTTATTCTAAATTATCCCGGCAAGACAAGGCACATAATCAACCAAATAAGATATTTTTTGTGGCTGAGTTGATGATATCGATTTCGAATACAAACAGTGAACCTTATTGAAAGAACAATCACACTTACTCAGTGGTAAAAACATCAGCCATTACTTATAGAAAAAAACTCTACACTACCTTGATAAGACTGTGAAAAGATAAAGTAAAGGCGGTTTATAATTATCAATTGCTTACTTTGGGGTAAAGGATGATCGATCATACTAATTCAAAATATTATTAAACTTCCTATTCCCCTTTATTGAATGGTTTTCACGACAATAATATTAATCTGAACACGAATGACACAGTCGTTATTTGATATAATCCAATATAAAACGAATATACATATTTTGTGCTTATTACTCTTATTACTCTAAAAATCAATGCCCCATTGGTAGAAATTAAAAGAACCAGGGTCAGAGTCTCGGTTTCCTGAGTTCGATACCTGGGTCGGGTTAAATAAGAGTTTCGAATTTTAGAATATTACTTGAGCTTGCGATCACCAACCTGAAATTGGCAAGCATGGTTATGCATGTACCTATTATTACTGTGGTAACTTGAATTAGATTGGCAATGATTAATCCCTATACAGGATGAAATTGTAACCACCTTCCAAATTTTAATATATCAATCTACGAGATAAAAAACAAATGGTGTATTTTTTCTTTTGGTATAGCCCAGTACAAAAATGTCAAGATAAAGCACTTAGAAAATGTCCACAAAAAGTCTAAAATGTTTGATACAGCCGCCTAGCAACACTTTTTTTACGCGTTTCGCATCTCATTTATTCATTACGATACTATTCATACGTTTTTGATTTATCCTTTACACCTTATCAGGCCTAGGACCGTAAAAATTGAAAACTAAATTGCGAAAAATATTTTCGGGTGACAGCTTGATTTAAATTTTTTACTTCATAATAGGGCTCTAAATACGATACCGAACGCCTATAAAACTTTGGAAAATGGTTAAAATTTCACCCTGTATGTCCTATGCCCTGCAGTGGGATGATTGTAGGCTGTTACTTTCCTTTCCTTTCCTCTAAACATTTGGGGTGGTGGGATCTACCTCCTAGTGGTTCACCCTGGGCAACGGCATCTTTGGTTTTCTAACCAATGATTACGGCTAACATATCCCTCTGCGGTGGTAGGCTTCGTAAGAGGCTGCCTGGATGTTACCACCCTCCCGCCGGAGTCCAGCGCCAAACAGCTTTTCTGTGTTCCGCTGGTGTGTGGGAGAACCAGTATCTCTATGGGTAAGCTCGCTCCATCTTAGGCTTCTTCTTAACCGTATAGTTAAGTATGTAGTCAAAAGCAAGGCCAATATTTATAAAAAAAAAAATAAAAAAAAACTTGAGCGGTGTCAAGGGACACCCTGATGGAACGAAGTTCATTTTTAGTGAAAGAATTGTTATAAAATTTTATTTTATTTTAAATTTATTTTTAATTCTGTCTCTACTCTCCCTCTCCCTCTCCCTATCCCTCTCTATCCTTCTCTGTCTCCCTCCCTATCTCTCTCCCTCCCCCTCTCCCTCTCCCTTCCCTGTGCCCTCTCCCTCTCCCTCTCCCTCTCCCTCTCCCTCTCCCTCTCCCACTTACAACTATACATACACGGCACAACTATAGCAAAAAGTGTCGTTACAATTTTTTCCGTCTAGCCCCCTTTCGCAACGCGCGTTATGGAACTTCGTTCCAAAAAACATTGTATTCCTTTGCGTCTTGACTGTGTCTATTTCCAATGAATCATATTAGGAGGTTGGTAGATGCACTTGTTAAATACTCAAAATATGTCAATACAGTTTGTATTATTATATTGATTGGCGGTGTGGTGATGAGATAGTAGAACAGCACCAACCTCTCTCTCCTTATGGGTGTCGTAAGTACTCGTAAGACACGACAAAAGGCCCACCCAGCAGAAGACGGGCAGCAGCGTCCCTCGTCATCAATGACCGAAATTCAAATCACCTATCCGCGTGCTTAGCGTGGCCATAATGGTTAAAATCCTTCTTATGAAGAAGTCAGTATCCAGCATACACTACTGAGTAGTGTATGTTGGCTGATGATGTTAATGAATATTATTCAGACTTGCGACAATTTAAAGGCAGAGGTCAGAAAGATTGTTCATAAATAATTCTACGCATTATTTCATACTATGTTCCAAAAGATATTCACCACGTCTTTATAATAAACGTAAATAAAGATAGAGTTGTTTTGTTGGCGGGATACCTAATTTATTTAATGAATGACAAAATTTACGCCGCTTTTTCAAACTACACGCATTTATAATACATATTATATAGGTACCTACCTATCTTAAAGCAAATAACTTTCGTTGGCGGACGAAGTATTTCGTAATAGTTAATCAAGCCAATCAATGGTATTAAACTATATTTTAGTCATCGCAACGCCTACAAAAGAATGGTTATAACCTCCTTTGATCCGTGCTAATAAACGGCCGGATCAAACGAATGTCCAGCTTAGATATACGATGTTACTGATTTACAGTTTTATTTTAACTCAAAAATATTTATTTAAACCGGATACAGACACTACCTACATTCTTTCACAATGATTCAATCGATAATGAGTTTGAATTAGTTTGTCAAATACAATGATCGTTTATGAATGAATTAATAAATGACAGTTCCGCCATATTGTTTGTTTACGCGTGCGCACATCGCGTGATCGGGCCGAGTCGGGCGCGTTCGCCTGCGCTCGCGCCTCGAAATAGCACGCACCGACCGCCGAAGAGTGCGGTCGACGACCCGCGCGCCCTGCCACACCGAAATATTGGAAGTTACGTGCACCCAATCCTTTCTCTGATATGAAACAAATCACAAAATTTCCTCATTCGCCTTCCCAAATCGTTGCCAATAATCACCGTAAAAAAACAACTGATTATTAGGGACTACATAATAAAAAAAAATCTTTACATTACAAGATAAAAATTACAATGATTTAACAGATTACAAACGACTCTACATTTTTTTAAATACCTTTTAGGTAACACTTACAGTTAACTGACGTTAATTGTACTTGAAGTTATCATAACTTCATTAATGGCTACTCTAGTGTGTTCATTCATAAGTGTCAAGGATACTTTATGCAAAGGCTGTATTTCGAACCACTGTAAACGTTGCTTAATTGATTTGCTACGCAACCAGTCCTGCCCTCTGCTGACTGTTCACGGAACTTAACGAACATGGAGACTCCGCTCGTGCTTTCCTCTAATAACATTCAAATAGCCATTTAAATTATTTAAAATAAAGAAATTAAGCTAATTTACTTGAATTTATTTGAAAGCTAAACTAAGTACATGAATGAATGAAACTACTAAATGAATGACGTTATTAATAAATGTATTTCAAAAAAGTCGTGTGCATAAAAATAAGTAGGTTTCCTTTTTACCTGAACTAACAGTCTTTTGTTATCGTTTAGTTTATTTTTAAATATGTTAAAAAAACAACGCATGCTGCTTTTTGGAACATTCACTAAAATTACTACTGTCTTACCACTAAAGAGCAAAAGCGTAATAAAAGCATGTAAATCGATTTCATTCTCAATTATTATTATTAATCGGCATTTATTTTATGACCAAAGAAATAAACTCGATAAGTACACATATTCGCCGTCAGGGGCACGTGAGAGCTGAATGATTTATAGAGTAGTTACAGGAATCGCCGGCGCATTCCCGAGGGATGAGAAATTAAGCACCGTGGCGAAACGCGCTTCATTGAGCTTAATTACTGCATCGGTGATAAAAATACATTTTCAAAATAGCATTAAAAAAAGGTTTCGACAAATCAGGTATGAATCACGAAACTCAACTTTATCTAAGTACCTACCTACCAATATTTATAATATGTAACATTGTCATTAACAACATAGTCTTGTGTGCTATTTTTTGTATTACGAGTATCAATCAGAGATCGGTTTTTTCACTTTGTTAATTTTAGCTACCTAATTAAAGCAAAGTATATTTAAAAAAAAACGACGAAAAAAGTGAAGTACGTCTGCATTTTTGGATCAATACATCATAATTGTAAGTGATTTCTTGTTTGCCATGTAAAATTGGTGACATTTCAGTCTCATATTCAATAAAACATTCATTTATTTCATGCTGCTACGCGTCGAATTGTGTACAAACTCTTTTTATCGAAGAAAAATGAAAAGCCTGGATTTGGATCCTCTTATAATATCACTGTATAGGAAATACACTCGTAGAGATATGAAATAACATCATGTTCTACATACCCAACACCGCAATGTAGCGCATCGCGTATGTCTGGTTTACTTCGGTGCGGGCGCATTTCCGTGTCAACATCGCCTAGAACGTCTCGGCCCTGTCTGTTCTAGCCACGCACATCAGACTGATGACCAGGGTTTAGGAATCCATTTGAGAGATGTGATTAATGTGCTTTCAAGTATAGGAATAGAACAGTATTATCGTAATTCGGCGTTCGGCGTCTTTTATTCTAGTTAATAAACATTTCTTAGGTCGGCGGTAGAGAAAAAGTATGCTTTTGACCCATAGCTAAGGTAACGAAAACCACTATAATAACAAATATGATTTATGATTTAAGGTTTCTATCAGATAATTTTTTAAAAGCTTGATATGCAGAATAATCGTATAAGCTACCTGAATAAATTACAGAAAATTTACAGTTGTGATATAAAACGGAAAATATTATTATGTTACCAAGCGCTTAGTGAATAACTTTGTAGCGATTTCATTAATATTAACATAAGAATTAATTAATATTATTAACAATCAAAGTACTGACCCATATTTTACCTTTAAATGTACTAAGTTGTCAAAAACAATATTACGAAAATTAAAAAAAAAAAACCTTAATATTGCCCTATTTTACTCTATATGTCCAATGTTATGAAAAATCGATCTCTAAAAATATTTTTTTGTCTCGATGTCTCGATCTACAATAACAATTAAATAACGAACGAAATATACTTTGGAAAGTACTAACACAACACATGAGTAAATATTCCTATTTATTCATGTGGTACTAACATACAAATACTCAGTATTCATTTTTATGAGATCATTCGAACGCAGGAACTTCCTCATCACTCATGCCGGGCATGCCTCGCTTTTGAGTCACTACTCACTCAGCACAATCACAGACAGAGCGTCGCCTCATTTTAATGACTCAGGTGAGTTTCAAGACATAAAACCATAAGAATTCTGTAGTAAAAATTTATGAAAGATGCTTGCACTAAGGAAAATCCCATGATCATGTTGTCAGAGTAACATTATTACGAAATACCTACAGCACAAACAGCAGGACCAACAATTTGTTGTTTTGAAAATAATCTATCGGTAGCATATGGTAGACGACACTGATACTAGTACTTTAAAAATTATTATTGATGGTCTGTCTATAAGCATTCCTATTTTAGTTTGCTTAGAATGCCGCTTGTGTAGGAGTATGTGAAGAAATTGCGCGGATGGCCATTCAAATGATAGGCTGGGTCCTCTTTTAGAAAAATAGGAATATAAACTTAAGTCTTCACGTCTTCCATGTTTGATAAGGTGGCAGATAATTTTTATTTTATTTTATAATAGACCGGTCTAGTTTGAAGATTCATCGCCAACTTCCCGGTCTGTACGTCAGCACTGATATTGAAACGATTTAAACTATTTCTGTAAGGTGTTTCAATTGGCATACTTTATATTGGCTATGTTAAATTAGTGTATACATTTTAAGATCATGAAAATAAGGATCGTAGTTATATTTTCACTAAGCCAGAACACCTTAACAATATTAAGATATTATATATTATGATTTTAATTTATTACATTTCAATTTGCATCTTGAACCAAGGTGTGAAGTATTAGTTATTCAATTCCTAGTAACAATTTGCAAAACATTGAAAACAATACTGCAATGTATCACTGGTTGCGACAGGTCCGATTCTAAGAACGAATATCGCTCCCATGCTTTACTTAATTCGTAACGAAGTTTTAACTCCGCACCTAATGCAATATGGTGCGTGGGCGCTCACCCACACCGCTTAATATTTAGCTTTATTAGCTTGTGGCCCATTTAGAGAATGTGGCCCCGCCCACATGCGTTGCACAAGCTTTGATATTCAATTCGCGACTAATTATAAGATAACTGTCGCAGTAAAGAAAACCAAAATAGAGAAAAATTGCTGACCAGTTTGCTCCATTGTTGATACTACTAGTGAGTGGCTGATTCGCAGATATGGTTAATTTGCAACAAATTTACATAATGCATAATTCGTTTAATGTTTACACTAGTCGGAAAGGACTGAATAAAACCAGGCGAAGGACTAAAAAATAAATAATCTTGCTTACACATAGGTACACCACCGTACAGAAATAATTCAATATGATTACTGTTAAAAGCGTTATTAATTAGTCAAAACCTCTTTCAGGCTAAAGGCAGGTGGAAGTGGTCCTAGCAGCAGTCTTAGGTATATACATAGAGAGTTAAAACAATATTTAACTTTCGGGACAAAAGATAGACATAAATACAATTTTGACACCCAATAAGTAGCTTCACAATACAGGCTTGTTCTATTAAACCAGTGTTTCCCAAACGTCATGGAACACTTAAGGGGACTACTAGAGTTATGTGCTGCCTCCAATAGATTTAATTTTATTACTACTAAACAAAATCTATTCTCAAAAAACTAGAACAGTACCATTTTAGCAAATTACCTTTATGGAATAGGTACTAGAGACACGCATCTTTCAGCTTCTTAAGGATGAAGCTGTATTAGACTTGACTATGTTTTAAAACACGCTACACTATTCGAATTGACGCTTAAACGCAGAATTTTAAAATGTAACTTATGCAGCTCTTTAAATTTAAACAATATTCATATCCCCGAGAGGTTTATTTAAAAATAAACATTTATGACATATAATACTTTGCAAAAAACCTAGTTTGCCAGACATCACTTTAAGATTTAGAGCACTTATACATTGTTGTGGCCATTTGTTATACTTATCATTCTATATAATTTAAATTAAAACTATAATTTAGAAAAGTTTTCTTGAAAATTCATGATCCCTTGTATGACAAACATAACATTTATTGAAACTTAATCAAGCGGCCGTGGGCAGAACCATCGTCGCCTACATGGTTCAGTTTCGCAACCAGATACATTGGCAGCTGCTCAACACCAAACGCTGAGCCCACGGGCTGGTGGGCAGGTGGAAAGTAGACCAGCGATGTTTTGCAACAAGTCTATTAAGGTATGAAAGCTGGCCGTCCTTCGAAGGTGATAGAATGCCAAGTTATTGTGAATTTTAATGATTCGTACGTGTCTCGCTCAAACTTAGAGAATGAATATCAAACTGGTTTATAAACTTGCCTAACAAACATAATATGGCATCATCACAATGTTATAAAGGACCTCAATATTCTCAAATTAAACAAACATACCACAATTTATAAAACCAAAACGCACATAAATTCCAAGGAATTAAGCACTTATTCTTTCGATGTGCATTAAAGCGCACTAAAATCACTCCATTATGTCCCTACTTTACACAAAAGCGACGTAAGTTAAGCTGTATTTTAGCTTTAACGAGTACTACACACGGTATAAGGCCATCGTCCTTCGTAGGCCCACTAACCCACGCCTACCTCTCAATTACTTGTCACCAGACATGTTATAATTCACCAATTGAAAATAACGATTTGTTTACCTATAGGTAAAATACCTATCGCACACGTCCACATGCTATACACAGCCCGGTCGGCCCACATCCTGATTTGCATGTCGTTAAAATGTGTGTCACGGGTCTATTCAATTTAACATACATAAGTCGACATTCAATTTAGGTAAAGGAGAATCATAACAGTAAAGTTGTTTTAACATAATAGTTAAAAAGTGATAAAAACTCTCTAACTATGGTTGTCAATGAAAAAGCGGGAATAAGTTACTGTAATATCCATAATCCAGGCCGCCACTACCATAAAGAAGAGAGAGGTTGCTGACTACGGCATTCGCGTACTCTCTGATAGCATGGCGGTTCTCAAAGCCCTGGAGAGCAACATCATCACATCCAGTCTTATTTATGAATGTCACCTGGCCCCTGAGCACATTGCCACAAGGAACAGTGTCACCTTACAAAGGATCAAAGGACACAGCGGCTCCCTGGGCAATGATGCCGCAGACCAACTCGCTAAAAGGGGATTAGATCTTACGGTTTTCGGTCCCAGGCCACACCTGCCTATCCCTTTTAACCAATACAGGTCATGGCTGCGACATCAAACCCTAGTCAAACACAACGAGCGCTGGGCCAATATCAGCAACGGCAGTCAGTCCAGAGAGGCCGTACCGGCTCTTTCATCGCGTCTGACTCGCAACTTAATCACCCTAAGCAGAAGTGACCTTCGAAGAGTAGTGGGATCACTGACTGGACATATCCCCCTAAATAAACATCTCTTCACCATTGGTGCCACAGACAGCCCTCTATGTAGAGGCTGCCTGGAACAGGCAGAATCGGCTGCCCATGTGATTTTGGAATGCACAGGGGTAGCCACCTACCGGGCATCCATCCTCGGCACACCGAGTTCCCTTTCAGAAGCCTGTGAACGTCCCAAAAGACTTTTGTGCTTCTGGAAGGAGTTGGGGTGGTTGGACTAACCACCCTAATCCCCCCTACGCATAATGGGCCAAGTGGAGCCTAAATGCGGAAAAGGGAGCCCGTTACCATATACCAAAAAATACCAGATACTGTAATATCCAGCTTTAATTTACTTAAATTTTTGCTTTTCATATTACGTAAATTTCTTAAGTCTTTGCTATTATGTAGCAACTTTTGAAAATTAAGTAAGTAAGCGTAAGAGCTTATGTTTTTGCATACCTACAGGCATACTGGCCTGAGAATGTTTTTAAGTCAAACCAAACTACTGAGTTCTGTACCAAACTCAGTAGTTTGGTTTGACTTAAAGTTTGGTTCTGATTAACTTAAAAAGTCAATCAGTTAAGTCTTGAAAACATTCTGTATTCTAATATATTTTTATAGCTTACGGTAAATTACTTTATTCATATCAGCGTTTAACGTGTATAGAATATTTTACATATAATCTAATATAGGTATAAGCAGTATATGCTATAGTCTGACAGATACCTATCCATATATGGAAATTAATGAGGTATAATATCAGTATATAAACTTAAAAAATTATGTCTCAGGCGGGACTCGAACCCGTATCTTGCAATTAAGTTGCTAAAATATCATATAAAGTATTAATGAGGTATATTATCAAGAGCAAGCATATAGGGACAGAGTTATGTAATACGTTGTTTATGCTGACATTCAACAATAGATACCACCAGTGAAGCAGATGAATAACCTAGATGAAACGCAATTAGGGCGTTGCCGCGTTGGCTGCGATACGTCGCCGTATTTACTCTAAGTATTGTTTTATTCAACAAATAGTTTCAATTGCAATTCCAATTTATTTGCATTCCAAAATGTAACAAAGGTGGTAAGTACAATTAAATATTGTATTAGACACAACTTTGGACAGCAATAATTAGAAGAGAGGACAACGTACATAAATAACTAATTAACAAATAAAACGAGATGTTTAGCCTTTAACTATAACTATTATGTTTAGACATTTTTATGTATTACCATTGTAATTGCGATAAAATGGAAAATATGTTTTTTTCAAATTTATTTTTTTACTTAATTATTACATATACTGTTAAATAAATTATATTTTATAGTTAATCAGTTCCTTATCATGCAAATACTCACAAACAGTATGGTAGGCTTTATTTAATAACAGTTTTCTAAGAAAGATTTTAAATTTACTAAAATTATTTTCATTTTTAAGTTGTTCTGGTAATCTATTGTACTCGTATATTATTATATATGGACATAACATAGGTACTGGATGAGTGCTGGCGTAATCGTGAAGTGGGTACAATTAATTTGTTCTTGTGGCGTGTGGAATACTTTATTGGATCTATGCGTTTTATATATAGTTCAGGGTATTGGCGGACAAATTTGCATACTTCAAGTATATACATACAAGGTAAGGTAAGTATATTTTGTTTTTTAAAAATGGGTTAGTAAAATTCTGTTTTTTTTTGTGTTTTCTAATATTCTTAATAACTTTTTTTGCATAATAAAAATAGAGGTCGCGTCTGTGCTATTTCCCCAAAGGATCACTCCATTCTGTAGGAAGAACGCATAATAAGCGTAATAAATTACCAATGCAGTTTGGGAGTTAGTTGTTCTTTTAATTTCTCTGAAGACATATACAAAACTGGCAATTTTTGATTCTACTGACATGGGGTTTCCATTTAATGTGTTTGTCTAAAGTTAGTATTATTTATGAGTGTTATATTAACTGTTGCCTACTTGTTTGCTGAAATCTTACATCTACACTAGCTGTTGCCCGCGACTTCGTCCGCGTCAATTCCTGTTATTACTTGGGTATTTATTTTTTTGGTTACCTTGATCCGTTTACGCAGCGCACGCAACGGAAGCATTCAAATATGAATAATTTTCCCCGTTTTTGCAACATTTTTCACTGATGCTTCGCTCCTATTGGTCGCAGCGTGATGTTATAGTACAGCCTAAAGCCTTCCTCGATAAATGGACTATCCAACACAAAAATATTTTTTCAATTCGTACCAGTACTTCCTGAGATTAGCGCGTTCAAACAAACAAACAAACTCTTGAGCTTTATAATATGTATTAGTATAGATTTCAATAGTCACAAAACATTTCCTGAATATTGAAAAAAGCGATTGTCTCAGGTTGGGTTTGATCCCAAGACCTTTCACTATTTACGTGGCTACTGGCAGTTGTCCGGATGACCAAAGGTTGTGAATTATATAAAACCAGCAGGTATGAACGAAAAAATAAATTAATATATTTGTCAAGATATTACATACCCAATGTATCTTGTTATAAACATTTACAAAAAAGTAAATTATAAATAATAATATTAAATAAAAAGATAACTTTTACTTTCTGTAGACCAACTTATAAATGAAGCCATATGCTATTTATGAATAAATTTCCAATTAAATTATAGGTACAGTTAAATATGCAATCCTGGAAACCCAAACCAAATTCAGTGCCTAAATAAGATGACATACTTCTTCGTTACTGATTTGTTTAGTTCCTGAAACCATAACAATGGGGGCTATCGCTAGTTAATTTGCCACTAGAGGCGCTTGTGTCGCGTGAGGTTCAATATCATTCACTTTTCACTGGTTTTAGTGGGCTTTGTTGCATAAATTATAATTTCTTTAATTTACCTGCTGGAAAGTGATCTCCTTCGTAAAATATCGCAAATATGGATTATTTGACGATTAATGTGAACGCTTTAAAAGCGGAATTAAGAAAAATCGCAAAAATAGGCGGCCTCAAGAGCAACTATTTCAGAAGTTAGTTTGTTAATATCAAGATAGTTATTTATAAATAATAAACCTTAATTAGATTTAAGATATAACACTTTGTTTCGGCGCCGATCGCCTTTGACAGCTATACCTCCGGACCTCAGTCTACAGTGGCGCCAACTGGTGAGCAAAGAAATGGTAGTCCCCATTGTGACAGAGTTTCTTGCGCTGCTGCTTCTTCTCGGCACTAGACCACACTTGTCCCGAAGGAGTGGTAAGTTTAAATATTGGGATGTGTAAAAATACCTCCTGGGGCCTAGGTATTTGCAAAAATAAAACAGATTTAACTAATGATTTTACATACTTCTTCGGTACTGATATGTTCGGTATGATTAAAGAAGTATGTTTTAAGAAACTGCGTTTATTTTACATGATATTAGAATTCGTAACTGATACATAAATCCTAGTAACTTGTATACGAGTAAAACACGTTTACACGTGGCAAAAGTTTTAGAGCTACACTCTTGTTAACGTCGGTAAGTGTTTTACAAAACAAAGTTTAATTGAAAGCTTCAATGGTAATCCACACATTTGTATCGTTAACAAATAATAATAATATTACCCCTTTCACATCAAATTCAACCTGGCATAAACAGACACTTTAGCAATATGTTGTAGTATTCCATCTCTTCTCCGTGCTCCACTCCAGTCGCAGACACCAATGCTGGACATAGGCCTCCCCTAAGCGACCGGTCCCGCACCACCAGCATCCAACAGCTTCCCGCGACTTTCGTCGGATCGTAGGTTCTTTTGGTGGGGGCGGCTATCGTCGTCCGGTGCGCGGTCGCCATTCTAGAACCATTCCGCCCCATCGGTTCTGCTTACTATGTGTCCCACCCTGCCACTTCAGAGGTCTTACTCCGCAACACAATGTCCGTATATACGAATCCAACTGTCCCTATCACTCATACCGATGTCTTAAAGTATCTGAAAGAGACAGATTTAATATCCGTAAATACGAGCTTCGTGATGTTGAGTAAGGCATCAGCTCCGCAATTCTTCAAACTATGCCGGTATATTACGGATTTCCTCATTTCTGATTCAATCACGCAGGGAAAAACCAAGCATTGCTCTTTCCATTGCTCGCTGTGTGACCTTGAGCCTTCTTATGAGACCCTTTTACTTCTATAAGTCATCACTGGTAACATGCACTGATAAAAGACTGACTTTTCGTAGCTTTCCAGACGCCACCCAATTGATTAGACGAGAGATCTTTCTTCGAAATTGGACTACCCTAGGTGGATTACCAGTCCCAAGAATACGTATTGGTCATCAAATTCTAGCGTAGTGTGCCAAATATAAACTGGAGCGGGTACATTTGATATGATTTTTGTCTTTTTCATAACCATTTTAGGACCCTCTCTTTGGGATGTTATACTAAGATCTGCAAGCATTGTGATACGAGTATCATAGAAGATCTTTTTAGTACAAATACAGCTAAAATAATATCTAGCTTGTTAGAAATATGCATAGAAGTCGCTATCAATAGACTTCCCACCCACAACATCTGAAAACAGTTTATGACGTTTGACATGGAACTTATAGCCTACTGAAATGTAGATTATATCTCTACATGACATGTTGTAAGCTAACGTTTTAACTAAGCGTTTCCCCCAATTAAAACAATTTACTGTTTACGTAAATATTTGTGTGACATTGCAATCAACCGCATTACACGCCATGTTTTAGATAACAAGTGTCGTTTATTATCTGCGCGTATATTAGATATCTGTTCGAATTTCTAATTATAGACACTCACATTCTAACCAGATTGTGTGTCCCTGCTTGTTGGATTCCTATTTCTGGGCCGGAAGTGTTTATTTACTTAGATCAGATTTCCTAATAAAAGATCGATAGAGCTGTGTTGGGCATTTCGTGGAAACAACAAAGTAAACACCTTTATTTTTGTCGCTTTATTAACATTGTATGAAACCTTCTAATGGGGAATAATAGCAGACGTTTGGGGTAAAAGAACGGTAAAAATGTTAGGAACATGCTTAGTAGCGTATGGTACCTACATGTTTAAGGGTTTATGAACAACATAGTGATAAAATATTTGTCTGCTTGTAAAGAATGTAATTACCAAGTCAGTTCTTTTGATATTGCTTATGAGTAGATTTGTTTTTAAATTTCAGCTTATTTTTATTGTAATTAAGGTTCGATCCCAGGGTCGCGATACAAAAAGTTTCGAATTTTCTAACATTGCCGGGTTTGTGATCGATCACCAATCCGCATTAGGCAAGCGTGGTGATTATGCCAGATGGTAACTTTAATTTAATGATGGAGCCCTTTTGTCCTGCAGTGGGATGATTATAGGCCGTTTATCTTATTCTTTACTTCTTTTTTTATGTGGAAAATCAACATTATTGAAATAAAAACAAGGTCTGACACAAGTATATCCATGTAACTTTTAGAATCTGGACAGAGCGCAAGAAGTAAGGGAATTGTGTTCCATATATGACATACTCTATGAAATAGCGATGTTTTTTTTGACGTTTAGAATGGTTTTCTATTGTCTATTTGCAGCAATAAAACGAGTTTTACTTTTACGATTGCGACTATTATAAGTGATTTCTTGTTAAGGACTGATTCAAAATTGATAGCTTATTTCACTATTTTTGTCTTTTAAATTTTAAACCCTATAAACATAACATAATTTTAATTATTCCTTTCCAATCTGACTGAGGCAAACCGAATTAAGCCTTAAAATGTACTCTGTGAATTAAGCCAAATCGCTTCGGTGGTTGTCGGAGAACGTGGAAATAAAGGATACTAGGCCATGGCTGGTGGACTGGATCAACTAGGATCATGGTAGGACAAATGGCGCCTGCCCTGACCTATGTTACTAAAGTAAATAGAAAGTAAAGTATAATTATCCCATTGCATGGCAAAGGTCCATCACTGAATTCAAGTTACCGCAGCGTGAATGTGATAATTATTTGATGAATAATATGTTTATATAATATTTAATCAGTAGGGTGATAATTATCAAATAACTAAATATACTTTAAAATTAAAGTACTATTTTATTGATATCAACCAAACAAATATCAAACATCTGTCGTGCCAGTAACGCGACTTCAGTCCACCTACCTACCTGTCGTCATCCCCATGATGTTGATAGGTGGCAGTGTCGTTCAGAAACGCTAATGTAGCAACAAAAAATAGATTATGTAAATATTGGTATTGGCAATACCAGTCTCTGAGTTCACAGAGCGGCGAGCGGCCACTTCCTGCGCCACGAGCCCCTTATCGCGTTCATTGATAGATTTATCTGAGCGAGGTCGTGTTGGCCGCTTCTCTTCTCTACTTCACCAGGGCACCGCACCGTTCAACTTGAAAACCTGGTTACCTCACCCGCTTTTTAAAACCTTTAGTGTCTGTTAATCAGAAGAATTTACCGTATTTAAAAAAACATTTGATCGGTTTCACAATTAACATTTGTTGTGATTATTGTGTAAGTACGAATAACCCTCCGAACCACCTGTACCATTAGACAGTACCATTGGTGGTACAAATGGTACTGATTAATCCCATTAGTACCAGGGAAATAAATACAAGCGTGACACTCGACATTATATACTTCAATAAAAAACGTGATGGTACGATTGGCACTACTTTATTTTATTAGTAACCTATATTTTACTGCCTTAATTTTTTTATTATCTTTTATTTTATAATTTTTTTTCATATATTTTTTATTTTTTTTATTAATTAAATTTTTTTATTCGGAAATAAAAACTTCTTGTTGCTTTCTTGTACCTAAAGAACTTGTTGGGTTATCATACTAATAAAACAGTTAGTTAATGTTTGCGAACTACATGAAACTGTGGCACAACAAAACGAAATGGGTTGGAAATTGTAACGTACAAGGAACTCTACATTGCGCGTGGACCGACAAATGCATGGCCGATTTTTTATAAGTAACTTATCAGTCGAACAACAGTTTTAATTAAAGGATGCTTGATCATTTGCTTAAAGTTAGTTTTTGAAGAAAAGGCATTCTCATTGCGAACTGAATATGCCTCATTTATTGAGTCTAATGGATGACGAAGGTCTTCTATGAATTTACTTTGAGATACACAATAATGATACAAATTTTGAGTATATGTATCGACTAAAACTGCAAGTCTGAACAAGCATTAGACAAATGTTCTTAAAACATACAATGATTTAATTAAAACCTTTGCAGTATGGGTACCTTCTTAGGTAAATCGCTGTCTTTTTCAGTGTAAAATTAATCATTGTAAGCGAATATAATATTAGGAGTGGGCACGTACCACAAAACGACCATAATGCAACAACTGTGAACAGTATTTATACGAGTATTTACCTTTATGTAGGATGTAGAGTTGAAATAGGTACTATTCTGTTTGCATGTCTAAATAATCTTGATTGATTCGAATCAACCTCTCAAAACATATCCACGTCGTTGTTTCAAATAAAGACAATTTAACTAAAGATATTATTTATAAATAGAGGAGTACATGATGGACGGGTGAAGCCACAAACGTTGGTTTGTTGTCATTCTGCGAAAACGTGTTCCGCGAATCAACGTCTGCATTTGGTTGGTAAAAATCAAAGAACCTGACATTGAGTTTGAAGAAATACTCGTATAATCATGCGGTTTCAAGAGAAAAGTATGTTTGAAACGGAAACTTTCGACGTTACCCTTAATCAGATTGAAAACGGTTTACATGTAGAGCAGGCATGTACGACGTTTGTAGTACCTTACTACGAGTATTGCATAGATTATTTAAAAAATATTTTGTCAGATTTCAGTGCGGCTTAGGCAACTTAATAATTTATTTAACTAAGGTAAATGATACTGGTCTTGATTATCGTGAATCCTAGCAATAACTATCTTTATATATAAAAATTACGTGTCACATGTTTGTCCGCGATGGACTCTTAAACTACTTAACCGATTTTAATCAAATTTGCACACCGTGTGCAGTTTAATCCAACTTGAAAGATAGGATAGCTTACATCTCAATTTATAGTCGCAATATTATTTTATTGCAAATTTTCTGTGTAACATGGTAAGGTAAACGCCATATTTGATGCCAATGACATCGTGTGACGTCTTACGTCAAAATCCAATTACCTATATTATTCTGAGGCGATACGAAGTTCGCGGGGTCCGCTAGTATATTATATATATTATAATATCAGTATTTAAACTTAAAACGCGGTATGTATGGAGATGCGTGTTTGAGTCCCGCCTGAGACATAATTTTTTAAGTTTAAATGCTGTTATTATAATTGCAATTAAGTTGCTAAAATATCAATAAATGTGAATAAAGTATTTTAACAGCTGTTTCATCTTAACTGACTGTCAAATATCTGTAAGATGTTTCTTTCGGGTGTTAAGAGTGCAAAACTCCTAACATTTGATGAATCTACTCCGCGCTGGCTTACAGTGATAAGAATATGCAATTGACACTGTGGCGTTGTGTCTCGGCAGCTTAATTGGTAAAGTGTCGCGACCGGTATGCATGGAGATGCGTGTTTGAGTTCCGACTGAGACATAATTTTTCAAGTTTAAATACTGATCAATAAATGGTTATACCAATAATTGTCTAGGTTTAGTTTGCGGCTCGGACTACCAAGTCTGCCAGTTAGTGGTTCCAATCCTGCAAGATGCCCCTTGCGGCATTTGAACACTTTCTTTATTGTGTTTTGTTCCTGGTGCAGAAAACATTCAGCCTTACATTCAAATAAATAAGTCAAAATGACGCATCAAATTTACCATTTAGAAAACAACACTGAAAAATCTATTCTATCTATCAGCTCAGCAAAAAGTGCCCGGCGCCACACCACTATGATAAGAGTCTCGCTTCTTAAAAGCCTCTTCGTATATTCGTAGGCTTAAATAGATAACTTAATTTTTTTTGAAGCGATTCACATTAAAATAGCGTTCGGCACGATCCTTATCAGTGTGGTGAAACAGTATCCGCAGACCGACTTTTTGCTCTGCACATTTGGCACGAGCTTTGTTAGGCTAGTGCTCGGTTGTCGTTACATTAGGCTCCTTTTGCCGCGACGATAAACCTCGTGCAAGTCGAGAAGTGCTTCCTGTATGGGCCGCGATCGGTGTCGAGTGTCGGCACTGTCGGCGACTCGGCGTGCGCCTGCGCCGCTGCAACGTACCTAATTGCAACGGGACACCGCTATCGCTGGCCCGGCTAGTTTACTGACAACTTTTAATTTCCTGTTAGAGCGTTTTCTTTGAACCAGTACTTTTAGTACTTAATTATAGCAATGTTATTAGTGAACGGTGTGAACGCAACGACGTCCGATCACGACATGTATTGTATACGTAATCGAAGTGAGTAATCGCAGGAAGTTTCTATGACTACCGGTGGTTAAGAGGATGAATTGGGCGCTAGTCATCCAATTAATGCGAAGGAACGGTTATAGATCGTTTGAATTATCTGCAATCAGCAGATCGTGTGATAAGGGAAGTTGAGCAGTCTGAGTGTGCTGTTCATGGTGAAAAAGGAATGTGACGCACCGAGAGAGATTCCGCTGGTGATAGTAGCACTGGATTCTGTAGTCCTAGTTGGTATCGAGCACAACACAGGCACAGCACGTTCGTGTAACTCGCGATCGTAAGTTCACCGGCGCGGCGTCCGCGCCGATGCGCCGAACGGACTGTTTCCACGACGCGACGCCGGCTCCCCCATTCATTTCCACGCATGAATGAACGACGCGGGCGCAGCTGAGCACGTGGATGAAAAAAATACTGAAACGTCTAGCCGATAGTAGCAGTGTGGTAGCAGTGTCAAACTACGCGCGGCCTTAGCGATATCTAACAAGCACTGAAAAATAATTTGCATACTGTGTAATAGTAAGTGTGTAAACTATCAATTGATAACAATTCTAATGATGAAGACATAGCTTTTAATATTTCACTGTCTATTGTACATGTTTCAGTAAGCAAATAACTGGTGCAACTCACATACAAAATGTATAAATATGCATGCCGTATTGCACGCATTACATAAAAGTAATTGTCACAACTTTTACGTAAGTAAAAAAAATATTATGTACTTACAATTAAAAATAAAATAGTTATGGACTTTTACATTGCGTATAATTCAGCTATCATTCAAAAAAAAAACAGCAAGTATTTTCCGCTATAGTCTTAACCTACTATAAATATTTACTAGCTTTTCGCTTTGAATTCGCCTGGGCTTTGAAATGGCGTACAGAAGGAAACTAATACATACGTGAAAAATAGTAATGGTAAACAACGGGGTGCGCCATCTTTCGTATGAGTCGCGTAACTTCATTCGAAAATACAACAGTTAAGAGGAAACACAAGGGCCGTTTTTCCATACAAACGTAGTCCTCTGTTTCCTCCCTGGATAAAGCCAGTAGAGCAATATTTTTTATTACAAAAATCTATGGCCACTATTAGCATGTTTCTATTTTTTCTGTTTTTTCAAAAATTAATTAATAAAAAAGAAAAAATTGAAAAAAATCGCCAGATTTTCCGCTGTGTTCAAACATCCAGAAAACAAATTTGGCTAAATTTTAGAAAAAAAGGGAACAATACGAAAACGGCCAAAGCCTCTCTTTAATTTTTAATGAAAAAATATTTAAATCGGTCTTGTTTTGGAAAAGTAATCAGTGGACTACAAAACGTTGATTTGGTGTGCTTTTAGTAGGTATTTTCGGTCCAAGAAGCAGTTGTCTTTATCCCACTCTGCGGTGAAGGCATTCGGCACTGCGCGACAGCAATAGATTTTACAAATATGTACCCATTTTTCAATTATCTCGCCCGTAGTGTTTCCTCTTAAGCTACCACAGAACTACACAGAATTTCGGGACAAATTATAGCTTGTATGTTATTCTAGCACATGGGCTATTATTGTAGAGTTTTTTGCGTGACAGTGTAACAAACTGCTACATCCATTCATCCATAGAATTTTTCGCGTTTGATTCTAATTCAAACTGAAATGTATTTAAATATTGTACCCATGTAGTTAAAGATGATATTTGTGCTCGTTTACAGTACTATGACATAAACTCTATTTGGGTACTGTTTATTGTACTGGTAGGACTCAATTTCAATCTCTAATGAACCAAAACCAGTATTATGTCTTCATTAATTTTTATAAATACAATCCAAAATCATTTTTAGAGGTACAAAAAGTTTACTTTTTCTTTGTTCCACCTATTGATCATTAACAACTGTTAAATTAAGTGTAACGTAGTGAAAGTGAGTAAAGGAAAAGTTAAGTTAAGTAACGGCCTACAATAGGTATTTAAAAAAACCGGCCAAGTGCGAGTCGGACTCGCGCACTAAGGGTTCTGTACAGTTGACTAGGTGTAACAACAGTAGGTACTACATAAATTTAGTTCCATTTATTGATATCGAGCAAAAAAGGGCAAAAAAATCGCGTTTGTTGTATGCCCTATAGAGCCCCCCTTAAATATTTATTTTATTTTGTTTTTAGTATTTGTTGTTATTGCGGCAACAGAAATCCATAATTTGTGAAAATTTCAACTGTCTAGCTATCGTGGCTCTTGAGATACAGCCTGGTGACAGGCAGACGGACAGACGGACAGACGGACAGACTGACAGACGGACAGACAGACAGACAGACAGACAGACAGACAGCGAAGTCTTAGTAGTAATAGGGTCCCGTTTTTTACCCTTTGGGTACGTAACTCTAACAAGAGTAATCTGAGGTTCCTGTTTTTCAACTTGTTTAATTAAAACTGTCTTTACAATGCTACTTACAAAATTTTATTAGCAATTTGTCATCTTTATCAAAACGAAATTCGAACGACGATTATAGAATCGTATTTCTCTTTAAATGTATATTATTATGCTTACATTATATTGTACACTAGCGGACCCGACAGACGTTGTCCTGTCATAACTATGAATATTGATTAAAAATGTTTAAAAAAAATATATTACCCATTGTTTATTATCATTATGCTAAGATTTACAAAATTCTTTGTTTTTTTTCTGGCGGGTATGTATATGAATAGTTTTGTCAGTAATCCGACACGGTAACAGGCGAATAAATTTCTGGCTATGTGCAAAATTCAGTGCATTTGCAGCACGCATTCTGTCAATGTTATGTCAAACGCCATACATAAAAAGTTTAAATTGACAAAAGCACATAATTTAGTATGGTCATTAAGTTTTCTTATTTTTTTTAATTTTCCGCGCAATTTTATTATTTTTTTCTTTCATAAGAACATTCTCCTGACAATAACAAACAAAACAAAAAAATAATTAGCGAAATCGGTCCAGCCGTTCACGCGTGATGCGATGACCAAGGGAAATATGGATTCATTTTTATATATATAATAAGATAAGATGTGTTTGAGAAGTGTTCGTAAGAACAAATTAATGTTACCTCCTGTCCATCTAAAGCTTCATAAGTATAAAGGGAAAATCAAAAACTTATAAATAGTATCGTAATGAATGAATGAGATGCGCAACGCGTAAAAAAAGTGTTGCTAGGCGGCCGTATCAAAAATCCTGTATAGTAGAATAGATAATTTTTAGTCAATAAAACTAATTGTAGGTATTTCATTTGTATAAATGAACCATGGCTTAATCCCTCAACCCCCAGGAGGCACTCGGGTGCCACAATAACAATTGATTTCAATTGTGTCTGGAATAACTCACGATCAAGGGATTAAGGCGACTACTAGAGCTAAGTGCTGCCCTCAATTATTGAATTAATTTTCTCAAAAAACTAGAACAGTATCATTTTAGCAAATTACCTCTTTAAAATTTGTTCAACTGCCTGAAAGTTACTTTAGAATATGCTTCGAACGAAACGTAATGTTACAGGATTTCGGAAATAACAATATGTTATGATTTTTTAAGGCGCATATTAGAGCTTAGTGCTTTAATTTTATTACTTCTAAACAAAATCAACTTAAAAAAACTAGAACAGTATCATTTTAGCAAATTACCTCTAGTATTAATTATTGAATCACAGTAAACTTTTCATTTAGTTGTTTGCAAAGTCGAATTTGTCGCTAACGCCAAAATACGAAAGAATGCCAGAATGAAAAGCAGTTAACAGTGATTCAATAAATACTAGAGGTAATTTGCTAAAATGATACTGTTCTAGTTTTTTGAGAATTGATTTTGTTTAGAAGTAATAAAATTAAATTAATTAGGGTCAGCACTGAGCTCTAGTATGCGATCCTCCCCCAAGGATCATTTAAGATAAAGCATCGAGAAATAGGCAGTTTTAATTATTATTTTTGACGTTTGATTTTTACAGACAGGCCTTCAACTTCACTTGCTAGTTCGTATATGAATGAATGTTGTTAGTTATTAGATAATAGTCCAACTTTGACAGGTGACAGCCTATTTCCATACCTATTATAGGCTATTGATATTTAAATTGTATTTATGTAAAATATTGAACCGGTCCGAAAGTCGTTCTCCACTTCAATTGTGTTGTATCACATCTTTCAAAACTTGATGCCTTAAATTTTATTTTACAATAGATATCGAATTATTTCTTATTTAAATACGTAATAGGATTTCACTGTTATTTATTGTAGTAGGTACCTTTCGTATGCCAAAATTATTATTTTTGTCGAAACTTAAGTTTAAAGGTCTAAAGACCAGACATTGGAACTGTCGTACAAAATACATTTCAATACCTATGTATATATGCATAACTTATTGCTGTAATTCATATTAGTTTTTTTCTTTTATGTAGTTATTAACGGTTTGTATAATTAAATTATCTAGAAAATAAATAATTAGTAGTAAGTTCTTACCTGAGTCATGATAGCAGCTTAGAAAATTTGCTTGTACCGACGGTTTTCTCTTTAGGCCTAATCTGTTGACGACTGCGACAGGTAAAAACTCTTGCCGTCTTACTCTTATTAATATGTACACACGTAAAACTAACAATTAAAACTAGTTTTGGACGTTTTTTTAAATCTTCTCTTATCTAATAAAATCTAAACTTAGTCAGTATAATTTAGAATTTCACTTAAATTTTTGGCTATCTATCACTTTTGGTACATTGTACAAGTTTCTAATTCTAATGTTACACTAAAATTGTTTTTCCATTACACAATCGTCATTTTTATTTGATTTTGAAAATCTCAGTGTTCTTTTTCACAAAACCTATTCCGCACAAATCTTTGACAAAATATACATATTATAAATTAGCTCAGTGTAGCCTGGGCTACCATCCCAACCAGAGGTTGGCACGGCGACATGGTTCCGCGGCGAAGAACTTCAGCTCTGAGCCTCGACAGTTCCTGTATGAGCTCGGAAGCCCGCGCCTGCGCCCTGCACGCCTGGGCGTGACCTAGACCCTGAAAACGCCACCCCTCCACCTACGCAGACACAGTTACCATAGTTACGGTCTCAAATTGCATAAAAAAAACAAGAAAAATACAAAATTTCACCTAAATATACCTTTACTTCATACGTCATATTAACCTAAAGATTTTATGACAGAAGTTATTGTAGACGCTTCTGTCAGAAAAATAAAGATAATTTTGCATAGTCTCAAGAGTCTCAAGTCCTAAGGAAACGCAGAAAAGAAAGTAAAGTGGTACCTACGAGATCGCCCCTCCCAGTCAAAGCCAGCTTGCACGGCATTGGTCTCTCCGGGCTATGGTGTGAGGAAAGATGACCTTCCGGATCATATTGACGGCAAACATGACCAACCTAGGTTGGCCAGAATTAATTTGAGCACCTTCTAAGCTCTACATTACAGTGACGCAGTGGAACTTGTTAACACACTAGCGGTGATCAACAAAGTAATACAATTAAGTATTTTAGGTGTATTGTACCAACATTCCTTGTAGAGATCGCTCTAAGCGATAAGGCCGCCTACATTGTACAATTCTTAATGATTCTAATATTATGTTATTTTTATATTGTTTTGGTGTGCAATAAAGAGTATATCTATTCAACTATTCCTTGAGTGTTTATCGGGGGGCACGGCAGTGCCCCCGCCAAGTCGAGCGCGAAGCAAACACTGCCGTACCATCCTTTACTGGAACCATTTCGCCGCATTTTCAGGCCCCTATTTGAGAACCTCTGGAAAAGACCAGACCGCAGAAATTTTCATCATCCAGTAAGCTATAATCACATACTTAAAATCCAAAATTTCAAGTCTGTAGGTCATTCAGTTCCGAAGTTAAGCAAAGTTTCGCATTTATGACACTCACTCACTCATGATCATCTTCAATAGAACTAGTACTTCCCATAAACTCAGACAGCTGAAATTTGACTTAGAGTTAGGGTTTAATGGCCACATAAAAGGAAAACTATAAAAACTAGGATAATCAAAGATCTGGTGTACCTGGTGACCCTGATTAGAAAACACAAGAGTCCAACCAAATTTTTAGAGATCGACATACCGCCTTTACAAAAAATATTCAACTTGGTGGGCCGCTTCATTTGATGTCTATAATCGAAGGTCTGAAGTATCTGATGAAGAACCCTCAGCTGGTCTCAGCTGTATTAGAGATATGGTAATGCCCCCTTTCACTATTGGTACATAAAAAAATCGACGTTCATTGCAAAAATCCAGCGACACATCTTCTAATTTAATCTAGCCTATAGCGTCCCTCTGAGCGAATGCCTCCCCTTCTGCTTTTATTACGCATATAAATAAAATTAAAGGAAAACTCTGGATAAGACTAGACTGGCTTTTATACTTATTCTTACAAGTTTACAAGAATAAATAGTCGAACGATTAACTTTATTCTACTCGAACATTACACAAATTAAATAAACAAATTACACTAAAATATTAATTAATTTCGTGTCAAAAAAGGAAAACTAATAAAATCCCAAGTCTCGATGGAGCTGCTTGTTTATCTCTAAAAAGTAATGAAATCTAGACAAAGTCGTGTCAAGTCTAAGGTTCCTTACTGCGATTTCTTTATTATTTTAGTTAATGTTGTGTGACTTGGCCATTGAAGGGTACACAAGGGTACAAAACCAGGTGCTCCATGACACCATTGCACCAATCTGTCGCCAGAACCGCTAACCATTGACGATGGAAAATTGCCACTTGGAAAACGTTGATTCAATAACCAGTCAATTGCAGGCTTGATAAAGCTGCGTATTTAAATAATAGTTATGTATAGGCGAGCCAGAAACAAACAGTATAAAAAAATAGTTCCAGTACAGACGGACTTCTAATCATTGATAGGGTTTTGTACCTTTATATACCCTTCAACGGCCAAGTCACACAACATTAACTATAATAATAAAGAAATCGCAGTAAGGAACCTTAGACTTGGCACGACTTTTTCTAGATTTCATTACTTTTTAGAGATAAACAAGCAGCTCCATCGAGACTTGGCTAGTTTTTTACAGAACGTTTTGGTGGGATTTCACTTCTGCCTGCGTGAGGTTGAACACGTGCACTGCAGTGAGATACCAAATAGTCTATGTCCTTCCTCAAGGCCTAAACTATCTTTGTACCCCAATTTAAATTTCATTTAAACCGATTCATTAGGTTAAGCGTGAAAGTGCATTTTCAATCAGGCCGGCCAAATGCGTGTCGGACCTATAGTGTCACGTGCAGTATACCTACTAGGGTTCCGTAGTTATGAGTTATTCCCATCCGATCCCCTGCAACCGATCCCCTGGTGGATCGGTTTTATTTTTTATTATTTTCTATTCCCATCTGATCCCCTCTGTAGGGGATTAGTCCCAAGCGTTTTGTCCCGAACTTGCCCGAACTTGTCCCAAGCGTTTATCCTCTTCTTTTGTGATGTGCACCGCCAAGAAGTGGAATGCCCTGCATGCGTCTGTTTTCCCGAAAAAATATAATCCTAAAATTTTAAAGCAAGAGTGAATAGGCTGCTTCTGGGAAAGCTCACTCCATCTTAGGCTTCTTTTTAACTATAGAGTTAAGTATGTAGTCAAGAGCAAGCCCATTTTTTTATAAAGAAAGAAAGAAAGAAGTAGTGGTATAGATTAACGTATTCGATTCGTGTAAAAGCGCCTCTTGGGGGCCAATTTGCAGAAATAAAACTGTTTTTATCCATTTTCACTGATTCATCTGCCTACTTACAAGCTCAGCACTGAACATTTATAAAACCATGAATGTATGATGGGTTCAATAGTCCTTGCCCAAAACAAAACAGGAGCTAAGTACTTGTAAGTATTCATTAGTGGACAGTTCAGGGACATTTTTGTATGGTACATATTTATTTTTTTATGCCGTACGCCGTAGTCGTAGGTACTGAACTATCGAAAATCGACTGATATTTGTCTTTTAATCAAAATAACTTTGCTTCATGATCAAAAACCTATAATATGGATTGCACCTAACCGTTGACGCTGGCATAGTCAAGTCTGATCATTGTAGATATCCTTTCAGGTGTGCTCCAGTATCCATCAGGTCAACGAGGCCTGTCTGCCTCTGCATACAACGAATAGCCATGCATATGCAGGATTTATTGAGAATCTGGAATGGGTTCCACCTTAAATTCCTATCTAGCAGAATCATATCATCATCATCTTAGCCTTATGACGTCTACAGATAGACATAGACCTGGGACCCAATTCCGCTAATTTACAAATAGCTCAACAGAATCGCAATTGCATCTTAATCGTATATTTTGACATTATTACCTTAATAAATGTGTCAAAATATACAATTGAGATGCAATTACGATTCTATTGAGCCATTTGTAAATTAGCGAAATTGGGGGCCTGCTCTAAGGATCGCCGTACCGATCAGTCATGCACCACCTAGCGGCACAACGTCGGTGCTCGAATTAGCTTAAAAAATGGTAACCTTCACCATCCTATGTAATTGAATTTGATGATTAGAATATACGAATAATAATTTGACGATTTGAAACACCTCACTATAAAAGGATAAGTAATAAACAGGCAAGGCTTTGCAGCTCCGCTTCGCAGCAGAACCTATCACGCTATTCAAAGTTCATTTGGGCAAGCATTCTACCACAATATAAATTTTACAACGTACCTACCCAATTGCATATACCTACTCGTAGTAGGTATATCATAATATATGTAACGCTCATGCATCAGCGATCGATACATGTCGGGCTATTGTGGAACCAATTTTTCCTATCATGCGTACTAGGTCTTAAAAATAAAGTACTTACCTAGTATCTTCCTGTGATTCCTAGAAAACTGTATGTGTTACAAAAAAAACGAAGCTGAAAGTACTTATTTAAGTAATGTATGAACGTCAGATTTAAGGAGTCATGTTGAACTGTTAGTTGTACAGACAACGGCAGGTCAACCTACCCAAAAACTTAAAGGTCATTGAATTGATTTTCAACTTTAAGTCCAATTAGTAGAGATCAATATCTATTGAGAAAATTTGACATTTTATGGTAGGTTGACGTGCTGTTGTCTGTACAAGGCAATATGTTGGGGGTCAAATTGTAGATTATATTTTAACTAGCTGTTCGCGTCGACTTTGCGCGGGTTTACCAAGAAAAATAATGAAAGAAAATGGTCTTTTTATGACCATATTTACCCTTAACACATTTTTAGTGTAGATATTTCTTTAAAAGTTTGATTTCCATACAATTATCAAACATCGCTTTTACAAGCCATCTAATGACCATTTCAAACAAAAAAAGAATTTATTGTTTTATTTAATTTTTATCAAAATCGTTGCAACCATACTGAAATGATGTTCGTAGGTACATTTATAAAAAATTTTAACATACATTTTTTTAAGTAATTAATTTTTATTAACCTAGAAGAGGAAGATAACACTGCCAAGATGTTAAACATATTGGTTACATAACGTAGGCTTTGTTTGTCAGGTGGTTAAAAAACACTGTGTATTTGGATTATGATTATGTACTGTGTATATAATATCAAAGACTAACTTTTTGCCCCCAGCTCTGACCGCGTGAACTACACTTTATATCGCGCGGGCGTACTATTACGATATACGCAATTGCCTCTTTCTCAAAGTCGAATCTATCTTTTTACTAAATTTCATCAATATCAATTCAGTAGTTTAGGCATAGCAGACAGAGTTACTTTCGCGTTTAATATACTAGCAAGGATCACATAACCAGATCAGATCACAAAAAGGTTTTTTTTAAGTCATTAACACCCAACATCTTGAACAACTCCTAATATTTAGTACTTGCCTTAAAGTTTTGATTGTTAATTACCTGAACCTTTAATTAAGAAAATGTGACCCACCAGTAACCAAGCTTCTTTTCCAATATCTTCCTCTAGTTTCGAAACTCGCTTGAGTATGTAATGTCACGTATATTATCCTACTTACCTCAACCTTAGGTCTCTATCAGAATGATTTTTTTCCTGAAAGACAATTCACGTTCACATATAATTGAACCTTATAAACATCAAAGGATTAAAAAAAACAAATCACGTAAGTATTAAGTAATTTAATAAAATTTCTTCAATATAAGAATATGTCCGATTCCATCTATATAATACAAAGCATTTCAAAAAGGGAAAATACCTACATATAAAATACAACCTTCTGTACCTTTACTGGACACATCCGTCCCCTGGCGTGCTCGCTTTAGTAACACTTGACGATCTCACTGCGTACAATACACGACCTCACAGTGTGCCTTTAACAACTCCATAAAAAGCACGGAACAATGTATGAACTACATTAGAAAATACATCGATTGAATAATATAAAAGTTCGGTATACGCAATCCGACTACGTGAAATACCGCAGAGGATGTTGGCCTATGAAAGACATTCAATTCAAACGAGATCGTTTATTGCACTAATTTAGTTACATAGTAAGGACAGCTGCGACAGTTTGTTTAACGTAATTTATTTACATTATTATAAATTTTATTGCAAAATCATATGAATATTTACAGATGGTCGTGACATTAAAAATATCTTTACAAAACTGTGACGTAACAAAGCAACTCATAAGTCCAATTAAAAAGATACTAAAGGTTGAAATAAAATGGACATCTTCATTAGGTAATAAATAAAATGTGTATAATACTATGTACAATCTCTCATGATAGACTGCATAAATAATTCGACACTTCTAAATCATGGCAGTAGGCAAAAACATTTTAAAACAAAAAAACACAAGCTCCGATTAGACTTTATCTACATCATGGCTAGATATAAAATTACCACGAGATTCTTGTTTAACCCAGGGTGTAGTGTTAGATGGAATAGACATTGGGGAAGTCCGGACGAAATTTATCTTTTTAGATGAAATAAGTGACTTTTTCAGGACTCGTTGAGACCGATTAGAGTATTTGGAAGAGTTTCTTTAGTTCCACCATGAGCTGCCAATCGGTCTTGATGAGGTCGTCTCTGAAGTAGTCTTTACACGCGTCTATACTGGCACGTGATATCTGGAACAAATAAACCATCATATAATCTTCCTCGATAAAAGCAGTAAGGAAAAGTGCAAATACCTGGAATTAAATATTTTATCTTTAAGGTAAATCTTTAAGGTTGTTTATACGGATTGATAACAATTATAACACGGATAAATTCCGTTGTTATTCCTAAAACATAGTATAGAAGATCTGGTTCTTGTATCTCCTGTATCTTGGGTTAGGTCTTCTATCGTAATATGGATGTCGTAAAAACATCTCATGTCAGAGGTCTGTAATACCTATTGCGGCTTCTAAAACTCTCAACCTTGACTGATAATTGTAAGACATGAAAAAGTACTAAAATAGTGAAGCAAAATTGAGTTCCAATTACAATTTTTGGTCTGGATTTATCCAGAGTAAGTAGTTATTATAAATAGTAAATGAACGTCCTTTAACAATAGGTAATTAATAACCATCTCACTGTATAGGGCAAAGGCCTTCATCATTGAATGCTACCACAGCAATGATTGCGGTGGGTGCGGGTATAATCACCACGCTCGCCAAATGCGGGTTAGTGAACTGATCGCAAACCCGAGCAATATCCGAAAATTCAACTCTTGTTGCGCTACCCAGAGACCCCGAGATCTTGGTTCGGTATTTAAACCAATAGATCAACGAAGGCTTTTTTATAGAATATGGTAAATTATTATTACAGTTATTATAGATCATGTTAAATCATTAATCTATTACACATACTTTGTAGAATTATCAAGAAGTATAACAGAACAATGGATCGAAAACAAAACAAACTATAATTGCGATTGAAAGTTAGTATGTAAGCTATGAGCTGATGTTATTGAAGAAGGGCAGACGATGGAATATAAATATTTATATCAGTAGGGGTTTGCATGACAGTTTTATTGAAATCAAGTAAAACTAAAAAAATGGCCGCCAGCCTAACACATTGAGAAGTGATATGATGATAAATTATGCCTTTAAGTAATTCTTGCCAAGGTTTATAATTCAGAAGACCACTTTAATTAAAAGATACAGATCTTATGCTGAACTAGAAGTGTAGGCATCAAGTACCAGCAAGTCTGTGGTGCAGATATATATAATTCAAACGAGAAAAAAAACTCAGATTGTAGCAAAAGCGAGTTACACTTAAACAGGATTATAAATAAGAGCACCACCGCAATAAGGACAGCGCCATTCGACTCGCAGTAAAATTCAATTCAATACAAATTACAAAGCCCATCGAAATGACATAAATTAATTCATGGCTCGCAGAGTTTAATTGCGGCCAAGCAAGACATCCGCAAAAACTTGTTTCAGAGCCTGGGAGCTGCTACGCCTAAAAATAGCGGTGCACGTTGAATTATACGAGTGGTTCATTCAGGCCGACCCAGATTGGGGAGCATCGATTCAGCACCTCGGGGTGAATGGGGGTTATGACGTCATTTGGAAAATAGAACAGGTTGTGCAAGTAAGGAAGTGGGTCAGAGACCCCCGCGCCGCAATTCCCCGCATCCGAGCTGCAGCCGAGCCTCCAGGGCCGTCGTCGGGGGCGACATCGCTGCTCGAGGAAATCGTATCAGAAAATTTCAGGGAACTCGGAAATAGAGTATTTTTATCGCCAAGGATATAAGGGTAGCATAGAACACAAATAAACATTGAAGGTAATCCACTTTCTAGGTCAGAAGAAATTGTCCTTCTGCGGAATAACAAAAGAAAAACAAACAGAAATACATTCTGATTTTGCTTTGATATTTCTAGACTAGAAGGCCAGTTGCGAAAAAACATACTTTTCGAAATATACCGCAGTTCCTTAGGTACATATTTCACTTTTGACTTAAGTGTTTGTAATTGCTGAATAATGATGGAAGATAGACTGAAGTATCAAAAAATAGACAAAAAATAAACAAAGAAAAATTTGAGATTCCAATCAATAGTCTAATTTGATGAATGACTAAAAGCCGATGTATAGTCCGCTTAGAGAATACTTCCAATTGACAGAATACATTACTATACATAACCTGTCAAACGCCATTGCGTTTACATATTTTATGCCCTGACTTTGCCTTAATTTGCAAGCTCTAAATATACTACGTAACATAAAAAAAAACAAATGTTAAAGTACTTCTTTACTTTTGCCGACTGTCATACTTCATTCATAAATCTCCTACACAAAGAACTCCTATAAAACCGTCATACCCTCAAAATTTAATGATAACAATAGTCGTATTTTTCCGCAAAAGCACGCAAAGTTCATCAATGAAACCGCACTGAGAAATATCAATGGAGCATCTAGAATGGCCTGACCCGGTCAATGCGCATGTGTGCAGGCTTGGTGCGCTTGTAGAGTTTACCTCGACATCGAGACACTAAAGGAAATTGGGCTTTACAAGCGAAGCAACAAGGCCCACAAGTGAACTCGGCTCGACGACGGGGCATCAGCAAAGGGTGCCCTAAATGTCGCCGTGACGTCACACTTAACCTGAAAGAGCTTTATCATGATATACGTGTATAAATAGAAACTCGTTTAGGGTTACATAATAGGGTACCCCTGGTGTGGGCACAATGCTAACCAGCAATCGATCATGACGCCCACGTTCTTAAGTGAATGTGCCAAAAAATGTTTAAGTACTTAGTTATCTTTTTTACTGGTAATATATTTCTAACGACAGGGTGATAGGTATCAATTAATGTTCCTGAGAAACCTACTTTCAATATTTTATACAAGCATAATTGTTAATTGTCATATGGAACAAAGTTGTATAAATATAATTGCTGTGCAAATCAGTTACTATTTACGTGACGTTTCCTTCCTTCCTCTTTAGACAAATTCCTAATTATCTCATAGGCAATCAGTAATACCTAAAGTCGTAGCATTTTAGACATACCTAAAAGTTTGTGTATTTTAGATTATGCAATTGTAATATAATTAGCATTGATATATTTGTATCAGTATATAAACTTGAAAAATTTTGTCTCAGACGGGACTCGAACCCGCATCCCCGCGAGGAGATGCGGGTTCGAGTCCCGTCTGAGACAAAATTTTTCAAGTTTATATACTGATATTATAAGTGCAATTAAGTTGCTAAAATATCAAATAAAGTATTGATATATTTGGTTTATTTTGGATAACTTTTTTCTTTTCTCTTGAAATGAAATGAAATGAAATATTTATTTGCATAAAATATGGTACAGACAGGTGTTAAGAACAATTTGATCAACATATTTTACCAAATCTTGGCATGCAAAATTTTTATAATATTTGTCTAATTGTCAGACCCAAACATTCTCATCTTAAACAATTATTCAATAAATTAGCTTGTATTTTGAAGTATTATAAGCGGAAGATTGTGGGTTCGACATTGATGTAATATCAAAAACTTGACACATTACACGGTCAGCGTCAAGAAAGTGTCCCCCATACTATTGCATGTCAACATTTGGCCGGGTTATAAAGTTGACACTGACATAAAATTAATGTCAATCATTTTTTCGAGGTTTCGAGATTTAGGTGTCATTTTTGTATCGGACTGTGTATCTCTTATTTTCCTGTACAATGACTTTTTCATCATCTTAAAATCTTTTATCTAAGGCGTTCAGTATCGTATTTAAAGCCCATTTATGAAGTAAATAATGTAGGTCAAGTTTTCACCAGAAAATGTTATTCGCAACATAGTTTTCAATTTTTACGGTCCTAAGCCTGTTAAGGCATGAAGGAAAAATCAAAAACTTATTAATAGTATCGTAATGAATGAATGAAATGCGCATCGCGTAAAAAGTGTTGCTAGGAGGCCGTATCAAAAATATTAGATTTTTGGCGGACATTTTCTAAGTCCTTTATCCTGACATTTTTTAATTGGGCTATACCAAAAGAAAAAATACGTCATTTGCTTTTTGTCTCGTAGATTGTTATATTAAAATTTGGAAGGTTTAAATTTCATCCTGTATATCGATGGGTATTCAAAATATTTAGGTATGTTAAAGCAACATTATAGTTTTTCCAACATCGCTCATCCTTAGTCGCACGCGCATGGAAAGCGTGACGTCAAGCAGCCTAAAATACCGTGACCTTCGCACGGTTGACGCCGAGTTCCCACACTGCTTCTAGTGCTGGATGGGATATTAAACACCAGAAAAGTAAGTTGGCAAAATCGTCGTGATAAGTCTCTAGCGAATGCTACCGAAAATCTTTTTGACACTTATTAGGGTTCCGTAGCCGAATGGCAAAAAACGGAACCCTTATAGATTTGTCAAGTCTGTCTGTCTGTCTGTCCGTCCGTATGTCAGCCACTTTATTCTGAAAGTATTAGCATTACACAGTTGAAACTTGGTAGATAGGTGTACCCTGTTGACCGCTTTACGATTCTCATACAAAAAATAAAAAATAATGATATTTAAGGGGGGCTTCCCATACATAGAACTAAAACAAAAAACATTTTTTTTTACTTTAACCTACGCGTACGGTATCTATGGATAGGTCTTTTAAAATGACAGAGGTTTTGGAAGATAGACGCTTCCAAAGTGGTAAAATGGGTGTCCCCCCCCCCCCTCTAACTTTTAAACTAAGCAAGTGAAAATTTTGAAAAAAAATATATATTGCAGATCTTAACAAAAACTTACAACGAAAATTGGTTTGAACGAGATCAAACCGGTAGTTTTTGAGAAATAGCACATTTTTAACAACCACAAATATATATTGTCCTTCATACAACTACTATGAAAAACAAAGTTATTTTTGCAGTCAATTAAATATTGTGGTATTTTGGCTAAGTGGAAGTAAGTGGACTCTTTATTCAGTTAAAGTTGGCACGGAACCCTCAGTGCGCGAGTCCGACTCGCACTTGGCCGGTTTTTTATGTTTATGCTTTGTGCTAGTTCTTTTGTGTCAAATTAATATATCTTACTTCTTTTAGTTATTAATATATCACCGATATTAACTTATTAAAGTATGTCACCAATGAATGGTTTACAAAGTGCTATATCAAAACAGTTGGGCATGAGATACCTTTAAAACACGATTGAATAGACCTTATCTAGGCAAGCTTCCGCTACGGGACTTCTACACACATCAAGGAACTTGGTAAATCAGGCAGGCTTATAATATGTTCTTTTTTACGTATCACATTGGTTGTCAAATTTGTAAATTAACTACTAATTAATTAGAAGCCAACGAGCATACAAAACGCTTGCAAATTGAGTGTCAGTAAACTGCTGAATTACATGATTACTTTTGGCTATATTTCACAGAGAGTATAGTATGCAGTAACAAACTCTGATCCTTGCCACTATTATTCCGTTTCCAGTGGACGTTACCCGACGTCTTACCTAAAAGTTTACATTTTCAGCAAAAACGTTTCGTTAAATAATGGGTCCAAGGTCTAGAGTAAAACACTGAGAATAATCTTGAGACCTGCTTGTGGAATAAAATGAAATTAATAACCTCATCAATGAGTAAATTTTGTGAATTTTCATTGATCAGGTTATTACAACATTGTCTGTTTTCTTTGCAATTTGATAATGCTATAAAGTTAATAATTGACTCTATGATGACTTGAATTGCTTA